>NGZO01000001.1:5799141-6531641 GCA_002215965.1 Aspergillus persii
CAGCCACGGGCGCTTTAAAGCGGACCCTGGAGGGCCATACCAGCTCAGTTAATACAGTGGTCTTCTCACCAAACGGCCAGATACTGGTGTCGGCTTCATTTGATAAGACCATCCGGCTGTGGGATGCAGCCACGGGCGCTTTGAAGCAGACCCTGGAGGGCCATACCGACTATGTCAACGCAGTGGCCTCCTCAGATGATGGTCACCATCTGAATACAGATCATGCTTCAATATCCTTGAAATCATCCGAGCTTGTTCATACTATGGACGCAGGAAGTGGACTACTTGTCCATGAGAAGTGGATCACTCGCGACGGGCAGAAATTGATTTGGCTCCCACCAGACCGTCGGGCGACATGTGTAGCCGCCAGTGATAACACCGTGGCCCTTGGTCACGCATCCGGCCATGTGACATGCCTCAAGTTTAACCCGCCTTAAGAACTCTCTACTTTACAAATGCTTTTTTTGCTACATCTTCCTTATTTCCCAATCTCTTTGCAATAGATGGGTGTGGGGGAATCCTTGCCTTTATATTTCCTTACATTGCCACGCGAAGCTTCGAGCAGGTTCTAGTTTGTGAATTTGTGAACTTCCCATCCAATTTGTATTCTCCCCCACGAAATATTAGCTCGTGCACTTTACCCGCTCCAGAATAAAAGTCAATGTGATATAGGCTATGAGAGTCGCTGACGCAGAGATCAAATCTTCCAAGGCAGTCATATATTTAGGTGTGACGCTGGACCCTATGCTCCGATGGGAGGATTAGGTTAAATAAGTCGAGCGGAAGGCAACGCTCTTCCTGAAGCCTTTAACTTCCCCGGCTGGAAGCACATGGGGGGCAGGCTTGATGCAGCTACGACGGATTTACCAGTCGGTGATAATACCAGCGCTCCTCTACGGATGCTCCGCATGGCACGTCCTTAAATCGAACGGTGAACACCACCAGGCGCGGCTACGAAGTCTAAACTAAATCCATGCCTGTGTAATGCTGGCCATTGCGGGCGCGTATAGAATCACAACAATTGCAGCACTAAATATAGAAACGTATCAACTACCAATGCGGTGGTTGTTAGAGAGACAGATACTGGAGCCACTGCTACGGATTGCAACTAACGGAGCCAGAGATCAAGTGCAGAAGGCACGTGGCGGAGAGGCCATAGGAAAGGGACATATTCGGCCTGAATGGCGTCTCTGGGAATGGGGTCCACTCCAGAGGATTCACGAGCTCGCCACCCGGAGGCTGGGACAAGCCAACTTTGGGAACCTGGAATACATCCAGCCATACATCGCGGCGCCCCACTGGGAACCACCAGACGTGACGATCGATGAGAGCGCGGAACAAGCAATCACAGACCACGATAACCTCATGGGCCACGGCCAGTAGGCCATTATTTCGTTTTGCATGCATCCAGATGCTGTGGCTACCAACTTGTCCGAGGGCTTCCCCGCAGATTTGGCCCATTTTATTGTCACTAGCCCACAACTTTGCGGGGACACAACTACGTGGTTGACATAAGAGTGGCGTGAATGACTTGCAAGAAAGCTCGTTAGTGCTACCTGGGACATGTCTGAATTTGTTGGTCGTCAAGAGGAGATTGTACAAGGTGCTAATCCGGACCATGCAGCGATAGTCGGCTTGCCGAGGACAGCGCGCAACGAAAACCAGCATTAATCACACTTCATGTGGAAAGATCGAGCCCACCAGATCTCATTTCGAGACGTGTCTTGAACGTTTTGGACCCGAAAATGACTGAGGAGGGGTTTGCTGGTCGAGAAGGCACCGTCCATATTCCACGAATTGAGGAAGATGTTCGGCTGAACAGCAAGTTTCCTCATGGAGTTGGAAATGAGCCGAAGCCTGGGCGTTTTCGAGACTATCAGGCGTTGACCCTAGAGGTCAGGCAGGTGGGGCTTCTTGAGTCGCTTCATTTTGCCAAAAGCGAGGGGATGAGTAGTCCGACGCTAGGGTGTGATGAGATTGAGATCAAGATTATGGCACCCTCGGTAAATTTCCACGGCATTGCAGTCGCCATGGGGATCACTCAAGACTATAAGATGGGCGACCAATGTGCAGGCTATGTAGTCCGCACGGGACATGATATAAGCAGCACAACATTCAAAGCGGGAGACCGGGTTGTCTCCTCCAGTCCTGGCATGGGATTTTATGGAACAGTAGTGAGGCCACGGGCCGCATTCTGCCACAATATCCCTGACTCTGTACCTTTTCCGGCTACAGCAAGCGTTCCCGTTATCCTGTCAACAGTTATATACTGTCTGGTGGATGTTGCTCAGCTTCAACCAGGTGAGACAGTCTTGATACGCAGCCGGAGGCGTGGGCCAAATGGCGATCCAAACCGCCCAAAATATTGGGGCGGGAGTTATAGCCACCTGTTGCATGCGGAAGAGGGAGATCCTCCACTGTCAATACGGTCTGCCGCATTCATTGCTTCTCTCCTCTCGTGACGAGTCATTCATCAGAGCAGTCCTCCAAGCTACTGAAGGCCAAGGAGTTGACGTCGTCTTGCATAGCCTGGCTGGTGAATTACTTCTGGCGAGCTGGAGTTGTATCAAAATTTTCGGCCGCTTCATCGAAATTGGCAAACGTGACATCCACCAGAACTCGAATCTGAAGATGGATCCCTTCCGTAAAAATGCAACATCTGCCGCTGTTGATACGGTACTTAGACTATATCCCTCTCGAGGCAATATTAGCGAAGCTAACCCGCGAGCATATACTTCCTAAGAAGTGAAAGTAGAAAATCACTTGAGAATTATGCCTCCCATGTCCTGGCGCAAAATCTGCCTGACGCAATAACTTTAAATACTAAATGGGACATTAACAGCGCTACTAACGCCATTATCAATCCTATCCTAGCAGTAGTCCACAAGTCCACTCCTACAGCGCGAATTAGCTTCGCTCGATACCGGCCTAGACGACGGAAGACAAAGAGGCACAGCAGCTTGCCTAACGCCAAAGACGAAGATACTAGCGCAAAGAAACACTCGAAGCTTAAGAGGCATACCACAAAGCTCAAAACTATACAGCTAGACTTGTCAGGAAGGTTCTGTAAAATTACCACCGAAGAAAAGTTAAAAGAGGTAACAAGCTCCCTAGAAAGTCTCTAGAAGACAGCAAGATAGGCCTATATCAGAGAGCCACAAATTACACTCGTACCGCCACTCGAATGTCCAAACGGAGGGATGGAAACAGATATAACTAAAAGGCTCGAGTTATTTAAACGAGCCTTTTTTCTGCAGCCTCCCGAAGTTGATCTAACCGACTCCAGAGGCTATATATACCTAAGCCTGATAGAGCTTCTGCCAATCACACCATCGAAGTAACTAAATAAACTTAATAGCGATACATTTATTCTAGATTTTAAAAATTTAAGGATAAGATTTACTACTATTCCACTCAAGATCCTAAGAAAGACATCCATTTACTTAAGCAGTTATTAAGGTTTGAGTATCTAGCAAGGAAAAGACAATAAAGATAACATTATCGTCTCTGCGTCTGCATGAAGATACGAGGAAAACCTAAAATAGGGGGAAATCCGTACCGAGACTTGTTCAACTGAAGCTAACCCTCTGCCTTGCAGCCATCCCAATGTCCGGATTGAACGGAGTACGTCGAAGGCCTGAGTAATTTATCATCAAGTACTCTATAGAATTCATAGGTTTGTAAGGAGCTCAATGCCTTTTCAACTATGACCAAAGTCGCAATGAAACATGCGGGTACAGGTTGATACCTATTTACTATCATCGCCACATCCGTCAGCCATCTATACTCCAATAGCCGTCTAACTCCAAAGTTATACCGGAAATACTCACACACAATATCGACCAACTTTAGCAGCGATCTATACTAGGTGCCACAGTTAGAGTATGTCGTCTATACCTGGTAGAGACGTATTGCACTTATAAGGCCATTGAACCTGACATGCTCCGAGATGACGATGATGTTCAAATCACGATGCCCCCCCATCCCTGTCCCACTTCCTCTCCATCGCCTGGTAGGACTCCCTGAGCTGTCAAGAGTTGGTCAACAAGGCGACGGAACTCTGGGCCAAACTGCAGCAAGTCCTTCCACTCGTCAAGCACAGCCTCCTCGCCATCTCTCGCCCCGAGGAGGCCACCTGCAATGGCAGCATTCGTGTCTGTGTCCATACCGACCCTGACGACATCGACAAGAACCTGGTCTAGTTTCCGCGCATCCAGGACGGCGGCAACAGCCAGCGTCAGCGAATCGAGCACGAACCCACTGCACGGCCCAGGGAAGCCAAGCCTTCTAGGCCCCTTATCGGCCAGCTCCGAGAGAGAGATTGTGCGCCCAATCTTAATGGCAGCGTAGACGGGCCCATCCGCGCGGCCACCTTCAAGCGAGATGGCGAGACGCTCGCCAGCGGACACGGCATGCTCGACGGATAGGCCGCGCACGACTAGGGCGGAGACGATGGTGTTGTAGGCGGCGCAGGCGATGGTGCATCGGGGGTCATTGTGCGTGATGGCGCTGATGCATTGGCTCTCCTTGACAAGCAGCTCGGGGTCGGTCTGGA
Source organism: Aspergillus persii (assembly GCA_002215965.1). Taxonomy (NCBI): domain Eukaryota; kingdom Fungi; phylum Ascomycota; class Eurotiomycetes; order Eurotiales; family Aspergillaceae; genus Aspergillus; species Aspergillus persii. The sequence goes on from NGZO01000001.1 coordinate 5,803,697, forward strand.
AGAGCCCCGTGGGAATGCAACGCATCAGGCTGCCATTGCCAGCACTCCCCTGGCCAGCACCCGAGGAGGAGGGATCACGGGAAGAAGCAAACGAGGATAGACCCCTCCTCGTAGCACCGCCGACGTCACGGGGTAAGCTACCCGGCTGGCGACCGGGCCAGTGGTCGCCACGATACCACGCCAGGGAGTGCTCGGCGGCCTTAGTGACGACATCATCGCCGCTGAGGATAGCATCGCAGTAGGCAAGGAGGATGGCACGGGTGAGGTCGGTATCATCGGTGGCGGCGCCGGGCGCCCAGGAGAGGAAACCGCCGCCGGTGAGGGTACGAGGGAATGCGGCATTGGAACCGGGGTAGCGGGATGACGGCGTGGGGCTTGAACTCGAGGGGCGCGCCGAGGGCGTCACCGGCGTGGAGGGCGAGGAGAGCACTAAAGGAAAATATAATATATTTAGCATAATATAGTATAAAGTTATAAGTTATAAAGTTATTTATTTAATACTTTAAATTACTGCTCTATGGCGCTATATATATATTTATATATACTAGAATCATAAGAGAAATAGCATACTTTATATATTTTTATAGTCTTAGAAGATTTATATTATTTGTACTAGTGAGGTTAACCACGGTCACCACGGTTATAACCTAGCTATAACCATCATCTTACCGTAGAGCGAGATTATCAGAATCTTATAACTATTACCTCACCGCGCGGTTATGGTGAGGGCTAACCGCGGTTAAACCGTGGTCATGCCGCAGCCTAATCATGATCCACTAGGCTTTAAGCATAGCGTACGTATCTATTAGTCTCCATAACCGGAAGTCCACCTACGCGATATACTCACCGGGTTATAGGCTACGATATGAATGACATCCTCGGGGATCTTACAATACGGACAACGAAAAGATGAGCGGAGAGGAGCTCGGCTATAAATACCGTTCTCGGGCCTTTTCGACATCGTGCCGTAGCCAAGATTAAAGGTTATATCCTTAAAGCTAAGCGGAGTAGTATCGTACATATGTGGATAATTATAGCGAGATTACTATACGGGGGGTTCACAGCAACCACTGGTCAGACAAGGTGCAAAGGAATACGGATATAAGCCACTTACAGCCATCGCGTATGCTTGCCAGATTCGGTATAAGCAGATACCTATTGCATGTTATAATAGAAATCTCCGCATTTATACGAGAATACCTTATAAAGAACACCTCCTCCCCGTGTAAATGTCCTTTGTTACTAGACAGAATCTGCTTCAATATGAAAATCTCGCTTGCTCTCTCTGCTCTTGCTTTACTTACTTGCCCTGCCGCAGCAGTCGACCTTAATCCAACGAAAGACTGTACCGAGCCCTGGTCCGCCTGGTTCTGGGAGTGCAAACGATCTGCGTCCAACTGCTGCCACTACGCAGCTAAAAAAGCCAATACAACCTGTCCGATGAGTCGTGCAAGACATTATTTCTTGCTAGGACAGTGCAGCAGGCTCTTCGAGGGCAGCGCACGCCCTTACAACAGAACCGACCGTATCACCGCCTCTCTCTCCGGCATAGCCTTGATTATGGGGGATCGTGACCTTAAGTTTCATGTTGATTGTACTGTTGATGACATCAAGGATATGCCCTAGGGATTCCGGCGTTTCCCTATAGGAGGCTTCGTGGAGGACCGTCCGGGAAAAGTCAAGAGGGAGATATTAGCAATGTTAGTGTATAATTTGAGCGCTCTAAGGGAGGAAAGGTCCCTTCGGCAGAACCTCCCTATGAAGAGGCTCGACCGGCCAACGAAAATTGTCTGTCAATACCTCAGGTTTATATGCGGTCTGACCCAGCCTCTTCTGCACTCCGGATCATAGTTTATTAGTGTACTCACTATCTGATAAGAGAATATGATTATGGATAAACTAGTGAACCTAGTATCTACTTAGAGTAGAACTAAGTAGCTGAGATGGACTTAGTAGTAGATTGATATTCCACGCAGCAGCTACTGGTACCCGGCATTATCCGTTTAACGACATTCCATACTTCTCGCAGGAGGGGCAACTGCTGTAATAGCGCTCAATCTAGAAGTGAAGATGCTCTTCATCTTTCAACTATCTAGGCAGCGGCTCAATGGGAATAACAGACATGGGGAAAAGGAGGAAGAAGATAGAACTAACAGTGACTTTCATAATCAACTGTTAAGTCACCTGAGCAGTCTAACATGATACGACTATGGTCACATCACAACAACGCTCAGTTAGTCAGAACGGAATTGATGAAGGATCGACCTGCTTCCATCAGAGAAGGGGAAGAGAAGAGGAATCAAAGGGATGGTAGAATAACTAGAAAACAGAATAAACTATCTTATGCCTTCCTACTCGTTTCTGTGGCTCCAGTTCCGCCTGGGAGAGGAGGGTCTGGAAGTCTGCTGCAAAAGGATTGCAAGAATCCGGTCATTTTGCTCCAAATTCTGGACCGCAGCCACAGCAACAGACTCCGTAATCGGGAGGGGCTTCTGATGGAGCCTCGCTGAACATTCAAGAACAGCGACCCCTTGGGTTGCTGGCCTGTTAGACGCTGCATAGCTCAAAAATACTCTCCGTGATAGGGACATTGAATTCATTCTTGATTAACACGCTCAGCATGTTCAAAGCTTCCCTATTAGACACGAGGTCGTTGATAGTCTCCTTACCTAGTTTCATGCGTGGATTAACATGCTCTTATATAAAGCTTAAAAGTTCTCGTGAATGCTTCTGGCTGGTTACTGCGTTATGTAACACCAGTACGCTGATCACTATGCCGGAAGCTCTATCTGGCCAAAGAAGGCTGAAGATGCTACCAGACCTTTTGTTGCGGGCTGACCTTTCCAAGATATCTTGAGAATTCCAACTTCCGTAGCTACATCAACGATTTCATTTCTTCCAAGTCAAGCCCTTCAGCAGGGAGCTCATCGGGTCGTTTGATGGCTAGGAGAGCCAGCCCACTTGCCCGATCGTCCTCCTCATCAGGAAAAGCGCTTTGGAGATCTTCGAGGAGTTCTGGTGTGAAGCGGTCATCACAATGCTCGAGGAAGCGATCCAGCTGTTCTTTCCCGCGCAAGAACTTGTATATGAGAGTTGGCTCCGAGATTGGCATGGATATCTTCGGTTGCCACTCGAGAAATACCTTCACCATCTCTAACGTTGAGTGGTCGTTCGTGGTTGACTCGTGGACCATTGTTTCGTCAAGTTCATTTCCAACATCCGAGTAGTGATTCTGGAGTAGGCCAAGATCCCACAATCTCTGCAAAATGGATATCAATTTGGCTCTCCCTTCCTTTCTATAGTCGAGGTACGCCAATATTATTTCAGCCTCAAATTGTTCTCCCAAGGGTCTGATTTTGTCAAGAAAGACGTGTAGAGCAACACAATATCCGTACTCGGTAGCCATAATGAGCGGGTTGGTGATTCTGGCAGAAAATCTTGTATACATACTACTCTGCATATTCTACTGTACTACGACATTAGCTATGTCAACTAGCTATATGTTACTATTCCTTTTAGAGTATAGTTTTATATAATGGATGCTGACCTCATTCGTAATATCCAAATGACTATATAAACATCCAATCTTCACCCCACTCATAGACATACTCGATCCACCGTCGAGACGACCCGTCCGTAGCGCGACGGGCCCAAATCCTCTCCAGCACCTTCAAGGCATTCGTCACAACGCCACATTGCCCACAGGTGTCCAAACACAGGCTAGTTGATATCTGGATTTCATGAAGTGTGTTTCTGAGCCTGTAGCTGCCCACTTAGTTAGGGAGAAGTTCTGCAAATGGTAGAAAGGATGGCTTATGATGCTTTTTTCTTCTTCTTTAGCTTTATACAACGGCCTTTGCCTATGGCAGCACTCCATCTTATTATTGCGCATTAAAGTATTATATAGATCAAAACAGATGATATATACGATATCTCGTTCATTATCAGACGCCATGCCATACTTAGAGATACTCATAATAGCTTTCTCGGGGTCTATTCTTCAGCACTCTCCCACTCCGGCTGTTTTCGCGCGTCCTATCTCACTTCTTCTTCTTCTTCTTTTTTTTTTGCAGTTATTTTTCGATTTATCAATATAGTGGAGTGGAGTGGTTGATATCAGGGCTTTGATGTGGATATGGATCTTGGAAAAGGGCAATTACAGCGTAATATGTTCAGAAGCTGGCATCTGACTCAATTCATAGAGTTGTCTGCACAATCTTGTTGTGGGTTTGCTTAAAGATGCTCCTACAACGCCCCTACACCTTACATCTATAACTCCGCTTGGACTGCAAATCGCGACTCGCAACTGGGCACGGCGTTAGAACAGATGATGTTCAAATATAATAAGGGAAGTTCACATCATAGAAGGTTTTCGAATTATCTATTTATTCTTTATACTCCTAGAAGGAAATATGTATATTGAACAACGATTAAACTGAATGGAATAAAATTTTATATTCAAATAATAAAACTAGATATTAACATAACATATCTTTGGTTTGTTCAGGCTGAAGCCAGATACGGCAGTATTATTTTCGAGGCAATTGGATCGATTTAAATATGATTGAGTTCCTTTCCTACTTTGCTTCAGTTTCTAAGTTTATCCTACAGTCTGTTCATTACCTGTTAAGGGCTGTGCGATCAGAGTATTTCCCTAGTATCCTATAAACTGCAAGTATTAACATATCGATTTTAAAGTACACTCATGATCAAGCAGCAGACAGAAGGTGTATACCGGTCTAGTCATTTACATTCCTAATTTCGATATAGATGCATGTACTTCAGGCTTATGTGAGCGTTCCGGTATAGTTAGTTACCAGTGCTTGATTGCCAAGCAGATTCTGTTTCGGGGATAAGATAAACGATAGACGGATTGCGACTAGATCAGGATTGTCTGATGAACCACGTCTTACTCAATGCCGAATTCACCCCGTTGTGCAACCTATCGCGAGGGGAATCCGCCACGTCGGCCAACCGATCAGGCCATCCTTGACGAGTAAATCGAGGCAGCTGCCCTTCACTTGTATTTACCCCCTCTCCATCTCTTCTTCTTCTGTCAACTTTCCACCCCAACCTACCTTCAATAATCCCTCATCTCATCTAAATCTCATCTACTATATTATCACACACAAGATGTCCCGCAAAATCGGCGTCCTCACCTCTGGCGGCGACGCCCCCGGCATGAACGCCGCCATCCGCGCCGTCGTCCGCACTGCCATTCGCTTCTCCTGCACTCCGTACGCTATCCACGAAGGCTACGACGGCCTGATTGCCGGCGGCCCGGCCAGCATCCACCCGCTTGTCTGGGAAGACGTGCGCGGCTATCTCCCCCGCGGCGGCACCCTCATCGGCTCGGTGCGCTGCGAACCTTTCCGTCATCGCGCGGGGCGTCTCCAAGCGGCCAAGAACCTGGTGCTGAACGGCATCGACGCGCTGGTCGTCTGCGGCGGGGACGGCAGTCTCACGGGTGCGGACGTGTTTCGGGCAGAGTGGTCAGGCTTATTGGAGGAGTTGGTGGAGAGAGGGGAATTGCAGGCCAGCCAGGTGCGTGGGCATGAGAATCTGAGCGTCGTGGGCTTGCTGGGGTCGATTGATAATGATTTCTCCGGCACGGATGCTACGATCGGGTGCTATTCGGCGTTGACGAGGATCTGCGAGGCGGTGGACGATGTCTTTGACACGGCCAGTTCGCATCGCAGGGGCTTCGTGATTGAGGTCATGGGTAGGCACTGTGGATGGTTGGCGCTCATGGCTGCCATCGCTACGGGGGCCGATTGGTTGTTTATTCCGGAGAGGCCACCCAGGGAGGGCTGGGAGGATGATATGTGTGAGGTGATTATGAAGAATCGCAATCGAGGCAAACGTCGCACCATCGTAATCATGGCCGAGGGCGCCCAGGACCATACCTTGCAGCGCATTTCGTCGGATATGGTCAAGAACGTGCTCAGCACTCGTCTGGAACTCGACACGCGCGTCACCGTGCTCGGCCATATTCAGCGCGGTGGCAGCCCCTACGCCTACGACCGCTGGCTGGCTACCTTGCAGGGCATCGAGGCCGTCAAGGCCGTGCTGGATATGACGCCCGACTCGCCCTCGCCCGTCGTGACTATCCAAGAGGCGCGCATCAAGACGTCCTCGTTGGCAGAGACGGTGGCTCTGACCAAGGAGGCGAACGCTAGTCTGCAGGCCAAGGACTTTGATAAGGCGATGAAGCTGCGAGATCCTGAGTTCATGGAGCATCACCGGGCGTATCGACGGCTCAGCACGGCAGACCATCCACGTACGATGCTACCGAAAGAAAAGGTACCTGATCCCCCCCNCCCCCCCCCCCCCCCCCCCCTCCCATAATGGCCACTTAACAGTCTGTATTCATATTGATCATCCACAGAGAATGCGCATCGCCATGATCCACGTTGGCAGTCCCGCAGCCGGCATGAACGCCGCCACGCGCGCCGCCGTCGCCTACTGCCTGACCAAAGGCCACACACCCATCGCCATCCACAATGGCTTCCCCGGTCTTTGCCGGCACCACGACGACACGCCCGTGTCCAGCGTGCGGGTCCTGCGCTGGGAAGACTGCGAAGACTGGATCACCGACGGCGGCTCAGACATCGGCACGAACAGCGGCCTCCCAGACGCCGACCTCCCCACGACCGCTCGCTGCTTCGAATCATACGCCTTCGACGCCCTCCTCGTCATCGGCGGCCTCGAAGCCCATACTGCAATCCACCAACTGCGCACCGCCAGATCCACCTACCCATCCTTCCGCATCCCCATGATCCTCCTCCCGGCCACCATGGCCAATGACGTCCCGGGAACAGAGTACAGTCTGGGCAGCGACACCAGCCTGAACACTCTGGTCTCCTTCTGCGACGTCGTCCGACAATCCGCCTCCTCGTCGCGCCGCTGCGTCTTCGTCGTCGAAGCCCAAAGCTCTGGCCCTTCTGCCCCAGACCAAGTCCCGTCCGCGTACCTCGCCACGGCCGCCGCCCTCTCCGCCGGCGCCATGACCGTCTACACGCCCACCCACCCAGTCACCCTCGCCCGGCTCTCCAGCGACATCGCGTACCTTCGCACCCAGTTCGCGAACGACCACGGCGCGCCGCGAGCCGGCAAACTGATCATCCGCAACGAGAGCACCTCCCCGCAGTACAGCACCGACATGATCGCGCGCATCATCCAAGACGAGGCACACGGGCGATTCGAAGCCAAGGGCATCGTGCCGGGCCATTTCCAGCAGGGCGGGAAGGTATCCCCGATTGATCGCATCCGGGCGTTCAGGCTGGCCGTCAAATGTATGGATTATTTGGAGGCAGGGAGGGGAGGAGAAGGCGTTGCTAGAATCGGGATCAGAGGAAGTCGCGTGTTGGTGGAGGACATGGAGGGCGAGGATGAGGAAGGCGAGGGCGAAGGGCAGAAGAAGACGTGTGAGGGATTGCAGGACGTGGTGGATTTCTTGTCTGGGAGGGCGATTCTTTAGGATTATAGGATCCAGGATTTATTGGATGATTCTTGTCTGGGCTGGTTCGGAGCGATGCGTGGGTTAGTAAGTATCCTGATTGCTGTGATTGCTAGTGTTTTTTTTTTTTTTCATTTTCCCTAAACCAAGGAATGATACAGCGAATATTCAAGATTCTATCTCTGTACATCCATTCATACCCTAGGCATCTCGCCTGCAGTAATCGTGTTGATAGAAAAAAAAAAACACGCAGAGTGACTGACAGTCCCACCTAGTGCAAAGATACTTGGACTCAGGTAACTGGTACCTACCAAGGTAGCTTACATGGATCAACCCGATTCTTCCTTCTTCGGCTGCCGACGGAGAAGATACATACATATGTACATGTACATACGTACATATATTTCTAACTGGTAGCTACATATCAGCTCGTACGTGATGAGTGGTGAGTTACCTGATGAATACCTTGGATGGGTAGTACACACTCAGAGGGAGGGAGAGACAGAGAGAGAAGGAAGGGGGGGGAGGGTGTGTGTACACTGTGTTTTTGTTTTTGTTTTTGTTTTTCTTTTTCTTTGGTTTGTGTGTTTGTTTATTTCATGATCGTCCACCTGCTATCTCTATCCTTACTATGTAGATAGACAGGAACTCAGGTCATCAGGTAACTTGTATTGGATTCTGACACTCAGAGTATTCATGAACAGTCTTGCTTCGTCGCTTTTGAGTTATTAGGTTACTAACTAGGAATGCAATGCATGATTAGAAATAGAATAGAAAGGAAAGGAAAGGAAATTAAATAGCACTAGAATGTCACACTGCGAGACGATGGACGAGGTAATGAAATGGAAGGGAAATTATGAAATAATGAAACAAAGAGAGAATAAACAGAGAAACCAATAGAACAAGGGAGAAAAGAAAAAGAAGATCACAACAATGCAGAACGCAGATGCAGAATGATGCAAAAGAATAGATGACCCAGCATCCCTCATCCACCCATACATTAATACCTAACCATCAACCACCTGTAACGAGGCTATAATTCTCCCCCCTCCAACGACCCAACCAACATATCCAACCGCCGACTCATCTCCTCGCAGAGCCCCTCGTGGCGTCCCATACCCCTTATCCCATCACGCCCCAGGACATCCACCAACCGAACAAGACACAGTCGGGCCCGCTTCAGCTCCCGAAGGAGAATACTCTGGCAGATGGCCTTCTGCTCGACGAGGTCGATTTCGAAGACCCCGAATCGGATGAGTCGGTCATTGCTGCCTGTGCTTGTGCTTGTACCTGGGCCTGAGGCTGTGTATGGGCTGGTGCTGGAGGTATTGGTATTGGTGGTGGCGTTGGGTGTGGTAGAGTTAGGACATGTATCCTGACTATCCATACGTATGAGGAAATCACGGTATCCCGAGGTGAAAAGGGCGATGATCTTGCTGAGCGCGACAGTGAATAGGAGGTGCGTGTCGTAGCTTTGTTCGAACCCGGGGGTTTCTGTCATGCGTAGTAAGATGGTGAGGTAGCGTTGGTTTGCGGCGAGGACGGAGTCCACCGTGTGAGTGTGGTTGAGGGAGAAGGTTTGTTCGATGTCGTGCAGGAGTTGGAGGTAGGTGGAGCAGCAGCTGAGGATATCGAGGGGGCGGAGGGAGTGGGATTGAGATTGGGACTGGGACTGGGACTGAACCTGAGTGCTTGATGGGCACGGCACTGGCACTGGCACTGTTTCGTCCAGGAGGTTGAAGTCTGGGGGAGTGATGGGCGCCCGGACTGATGCATTGCTGGTCCGTCGCGGGTCGACGCTGTTGGTGATGCTGCTGCCTGAGTCCATGTCCCATTCCTGGCTCTGGCTTTGGCACTGTCCCTGTGGCAAGGGCAAGGGAAGGCCATGCGTTGGGGTGTGGATGATACGTCGATCGGAGAAAGATACCGGGGCTTTGGCGATGCTGGACATCTCCAGCCCCGGCGTGGGTAGGCCGTAGGCGCTCAGCTGGTCCAGCTCCGAGGCCCAGGACAGTTGGCTGAGATCGCCGAGTCCGAGATCAACGTTGGTAGGCAGGATGTAGGGCGGGTTGGATGGAAGAACATCCGGTAGAGGGACCGGCTCTGGCGGGTGGGAGCCATCGCCGGCGTAGAATGGGATGTTGGTGGTGTAGTCATGGCCTGGGGTGATCATGGAGGCAGGATCTCGAGGGAATCCTGTCAGGACAGGGGCAGCAGTAGGAGGAGGAGGAGGAGGTCGAGAGACGGTGGGGTCGTCTTCTGGATGTTGGAGAGGCCGGAATGAGTGCACGGCTTCATTCGGACGGACCAGACTCGTGAGCGACGGAAGAGATGTCGAAGAACCCGAGTCGATCGTCGAGGAAGACGACGAGGCCGCCAGAGCTGCTGCTGCTGCGGCCGCTGCTCGATTGGCTTTACTTCGCTTGCCTGGGACTTTGCCGATTCTCGAGATGGAGAAGATACACGCGAATCCCAGGTTCGCACAGCGTTGACATCCGGATTTCTCGCCCGAGCAGCGGACCTACACGAGGATCAGCCCCAGCAGACATCAGCAGACCGATCGATCAACTCACCTTGGCCGCATGACACTCGTTGCAGGCCGCCCGGAGCTTGGGGGGTCGTTTGGCGGTGGTGCATGCTCTGCTGACAGAGTCAGACTGGGAAAGCCCAAGGACCCTAAGGGCAAGGACCAGACGAGGGAACTCACGATGCCATAGTCAGGAAAGCGTTGGATATCAATTTCTCCGACAACCCACAATCCTGAACGGAGCCAATGGCCAAGATGAATGCAACAAAATCTCCGCGAGGAAGAAACCCACCGAACCCGAAGGTCCACGTATCTTGGATTATACTTATGTATCGGGGCAGGCATGGGGAATAACGACGCCTATCAGGAATCTGGACATCCCAGGGCCTGCGAAGACAATCCACGCAAGCCCCCTCTCATCCCTCCGGTCCAGAATGCACTGCAATCGGCTGCATGGAAACCTAAACGTCAGTGACTTGCTGTGATTTGGCCGGCGAAGATTCGCCTCTGGCGGTGTTTGATAAAAATAGAGTGGAGATGCATCAAGGGCAGTTGGGAAGAGACCGACTGAATGCGAGACGCAAGCTGATCGCAGAATGGCTCTGGGGTTTTAAAGCGCACGGCGTAGACTGACCTCGTTTTACTCACCGTCTGCATTCTCTACCGGAACACTCTTCAAGTCAAGATGATCGCCTTCCTCAATCTCGCCACCTCTGATCAGTTCAACACACCGAGTTCTGAGCAAGCCACGGACCCCCTTAGGTAGCACCAGACGTTGTACCACCCTCACGGCCCTATAGATGGACAATTCCGAATCCAACGGTACGGGTCAAAGCTCGTTTAGTGTGCCAGCATGATCGGAGCTCCAGGCCAGCCCACCGTGGGACATTCCTGCCAGGAATTCCCCGGCCTGGAATGGCAGACAACGACTTCCTTGGTGTGGGGAGTACAATTGCCTTGGATTAGATATTTAGACATCCCCTTCCCCTCCCTTCCTTGCACTCTGTCCAATGATGCCAATCCTTGGTTAACGCCGGACTGGATGCGAACCCGAGAGATACGTATATCTACGGACACCCGCCTGAGTTCGCGGGCTTGGTCTATCCTAACCGCGGTGATGCTGGACGGTGGACCATCAACGCCGGACGTTTAACGCCTCGGTCGAACGGTGAGCCGACGGACAACCGAGCGCTGCTGCTTACTTGTGTTTGCCGGTGTTCAAAGCGCAAGCCATAAACCGGCTGGCCTGGTTGTCTGGCTGTCAAAGCTTCAAGTTATGCTGGCTCCCTTCTCTTCAGGTAAACTTTGGTGGCATCGTCGATCCGGACGCTCCGGTGGGCTCAGTGACAGCTACCATGCTTGCTTCTTCCGAGGCTAGAGCCTGAACCTCAGTGCAGTAGCAGTTCGATCCGGTCAGACCGACGGTTCAACTTCGTGATTGACCTTCCTGGAGGACGAACCTTGTGAATGGCACAGCATGTTTGGATACGACGTGGAAAACCGGATCGCCACAGGGAAGTAGGACATGGATTGCTCTAGACCAGAGTCAGGCGTGAACAGGTTAGAAGAATCACATCGTATTAGTCAACCGTATCCTGCCTCAACTCGTACGTCCCTCGTAGCCCAAGCATCCAAGTAGCCCTGACCAGATCAATGATGTCTCTGTTCGGCCTCGGTCTTTCGGCAGTCCAGATCACAATCCCCAGATCTCCGAAGCCAACTCTCACCCCACCACCATGATCCTATCTCTGCAAACCATACAGTCTAGACCTAGGTAGTTATATATCAGGCAGCCGCGGCAACCTCTCTCCTCCCTCCCCCAAATACCAAACCCTGCCCCTCAAAGTCAAGCCAGAACGACGGTAGACATGACCAGGACTCACAGATTCCATCCCGCCCATCCCGACCCAATCTGTTCACCGACTAGTTTAGCTGGGCTGCTGCTTCTCCGCTTTGATATTTCAGTTCCGTCTATTCTCCGACCATTAATATGCACCGCTGGTCGCTGGTAACGACGGGGTCGGTTGCTGGCGAAATCGCGCCCCGGAATCCGCCCTCGGGACTTTATATACATACATTCATAAAAGTCACCTCTACCCTACAGGATCCATCCTCGTCGGATGGGTTATAAACTGAGCTCGGCCACTCGCGTGGTCATCCCTACTTGCTTGGACTGGTACAGGTTCGAGGTGTGAGTGGGTGGGTATGTCTATCGGTAGGTATCTTCATTCGGAGGATTCTGCTCCGTTGATCTGGACCTGGACCTGTTGGACGGGGTTAGATAGGTAGGTAGGGGCGCTATCATACGATGATAGGTACTTGCTGACTAGGTTCCTACCGCTTTGTTTGTGGGCTATCTCTGGCGACTGGCACGGTCATGGTCAGACTCAGACATGCAGAGGCGATCGCGACTAGGATTCCAGCCCGGTTTTAATCGGTGGCTCCGAGTAGACGTCATAACGCAGTTGGGATGGCTGCAGTCTGCATGGATATTCTCCGGCTGACTACTAGGTAAGGTGTGGTATGATGTGGTGAGTTAAGTGGATGTCTTTCAGGAGTTGTTCTTACTTTTTCAGATTGACGGACATTTTCGGTTGTTAGGATTTCTTTTTCAGCATAGGAACGATTCAATCAAATTAAATCCGTGCCTCAGGGTTATTTTTTACGTATATACCCGGATGCTCAGATATGGATTCTACAACGAAATAGTAAATGTCACAGGATACTGTTGAAAGATGGATGCTGAAGAGTTGGCAGATATCGCACATTGCCCCTTGTATGGAGGACCGACGGGTATATAATAGAATCAATACTTCGTTTCGGTCGGACTGGTACTTATTGCACAATGCTCACCCACTGGGCAACATTACCAAAGATATACCCGGACAAGCTACAGGAAAGCCACATAAGGACGACGAACAACCTAGCCCAGTGACCTAGCAAAGGCACCTGTATGCTAGACAATGGCATATCCAACAATTTCTGATCAACACCTCAAGTAGAGGACACAAAGGGAATTTCTCTGCCATGGGTGTCTATGCCTAGATCTGCATACTACAGTACTGACTGCATGTGCAATGAGCAAATATACAGCGGTGTGTCGTTTACCAAAAGCCACCTCGCGGATCATTGTACCATTTGAGGCCAGAGTACAGGATGTCAGAATTTCTTGAGCTGGTCCGTCTCCGCCATCCTGCCTTCTCTGAATAATATGATTCTGATACCTGTACTAACAGAAGTCAAACAGAAGAGAACAAGATGACCTACCCTCGGGTGTCCAGTATAAATGACACGTGACAGCCCTCAGCCCTCCACCTCGGGCAACCAAGGTCCAATTGTCCTGCCTTCAGCCAAACTAAGGTACCTCAGACACTTTAACTAACTCTAACTAATCCATCCGATTCCAGTTCCACGGAATCCCGACTACCTTACCTTCCTAGGTCAGGTTCGGTCCCCATAAACAAGGGCCGGTCCGCCACCCGTTCCATTCATCTTTCTACTACTTGAACTGCTGAAGGATAGTTTATCTAGCTACCTACTTTGCAGAAAATATATCTATGTACCTACCCTACGGAGAAAGGCAACTAGCTAGGCAAGGTAAGTAATCAGAACCAAATAAATTAACCCCACTCACACCACCATCTAACTCTGCAGAGTGCAGCACCAGAGAGAAAAAGTACCTCCTTAACCCACCCGAGACTACGGCAATGCAGACCACCCAAATCTGATGGACGATCGATCTGACTTCCCCGATGCGCTTCGGGGAACTGACAAGGCGACGACGAATCAGCGCTCCTAGAGAGCCACTTCAGGTCCCCGATGTGGAGTATTTATAATGACTAAGCTGTATTTATTCGTAACTTATGGTAATTTGGAGTCCGGTGGGCCGAGGTTTTTGGGTTCCGTTTTGCCGACTTCCTTTCTATATATGTAAGATCGGTTGAGCTGAGGAGGAACAGTATACAGGTAGGTGGGTAGTTAGGTGTGTCCTGGGAAGGAGACTAGAATGCATTATGTATTGTCGATTAATATATTCAACATCGACGAACGTAGATATGTAACTGCTGAGCAAACGCCATACTCTTCAACCAGATATGCCCACATAGTCATCATCACCAATGAAGAGATAAGCCAAAAACCGTAGAATCGCAGTGATATGAAAATGCAAATGAAGGGAGTGGAGGTATCGTCGCTAAGCCAAAAACTGCAAACGAGCTGGCCCGAATGACGCTTTTCCGGGGCCAAATAAGATAGATGATAATGACTGTAAACAAGTTCTCTGCAACGCTAAATTCAGTATGGAAAGATAGGAAAGGAAAAGTTGAATGTCTTATGTCCGGATCGCATCACACCTGATGCTATCGTTCAACACCGCCTCAGCCGGCTGGCTCGGAAGGCTGTCAGATCGAGCGACTCTACCGACGCCGTCCCGTCGTCAACCTCGATCTCTCCGCTGTAGGCCGGCGGCTTGTCTGCTGTCTTGACCGGTTCTACCGGTGCAAGCTCTTCTGTTTCATCTTTAGACTCTGCGTTGCTTTGTTCGGCCCGAAGACGCTGGACCTCCTTATTGGCGAGGTCCAGCAGACTCTGGAATTTATCCTCAACACTGCTCAGTTGCGTCGAGCAATTTCCCGCACGAAGGAACTGATAGGCCGCCGTTTCGCACATGCCATGAGCGATCTCCAGATGTTTGTCCGCGACATCGAACGCGGTGTCTTTCTGCGTCCGGGTAGGTCCCGGGGACTTGAGAACTCGCGCGCTGCGGATATTCGAGAGTAATTGGTCCTCCGGCGTATCTACCGCCGATGACATTGATCGTGGCTCTTCGCTTCCTCTCCCCCCGCTTCGACCGAATGCAGCACCGCCACCACCGAGCCTCCCCAGCTGGAGCTGGGCCATACGGCCGCGACGGATATTGTTCCTCGCAGTCCCAATGTTTCGCACCATTTCCTCCAAAGACTTCTGCGTGTGTCCGTCATACTGTATGATCAGGCTGTGTCGCGGGTTGACGTAGGAATATCGATCGTCATCATCAATGGACGCTTCGTCGGTTCCGCGCTTTCGTGGAATCCGAGAAGGTAATTGTTTCGAGTCGGCGAGCTGAGACGGGCCGGCGTCACCGCGCACGCATTCGTCCGTGCGGATGGAGCAGATCGAGCTGCCCTTGCGCCGACGCGGCCTGACCACGGCATGCTTCTTGAAATCCTCGGCATATTCGGCGTGTTTGGCGGCGGTGTAGGTGGCCAGGTCCGACAATCGCGTGATCCACTGAGGTAAATTTTCCGAGAGATGAGAGAAGGCTCCCAATGCGTCCATGGGACCGGTCGGCATGGTGGAATTCTCTGGTTTCTTCGTGGGCAGGCCTCAGATCCGAATGGCAGTCGGCCTCGTGCAGTCGGCAATACCTTACTCTGTCGGTAACCGGGGAGGTGATCCGGGTTCGTTGTATACGGAGTCGGGGTCTGCAGTCTAGGCCGGGGGTCCAACCCAATCGGTCGCTAGTTGAGATCCATGGATTCGTAGGCTGTGGAATTGTGGATTGCCGAGGGAGAGATCAAGGGTTCAACCAGAGGATGGTGAAGGAGGGAAGAAGAAAGAAGAGAGGAAAAGAAAGGAAAGGAGGGGAGAGAAAGGAGAAAGAAAATGAGGAGTAAGAATGACGACGAGAGAGAAGAGAATCAGGGAGGAGAGGAAAAAGGACGAAAAGGAAGCGACCGAAGAGAGGCAAACGCAAAGGCAATAATTACCTTTACCGTACGGGACCAGCTGGAATTACGAGAAGCCCGAGCGTGGGGCCGATGCAGCCGCCCGCAGACTACCTGGCGGTACCTCTGGACGCCTGGCAAATACTAGGCAGTACAGGTACTCCCGAGGTACCTCCACTATACTAAATGCCGAATTACCAGGCGTACATGTACCGTACCGGGCGGGTTGATTCCTTGGGCATCTGCGGTTGCCTGCTTAGGAAGTCGCTCGACCCTCTCGTCTCCTGCATCCTCCATTCTCCATTCTCCATCCTCCATCCATCCTCCATCAATCCCTCATCCTGGTCGATGCGTCAAAGGAGCGGTGTGGTCGTTCCGTTTGATTACCTCCCTTTCCTCGGACATACCGGTTCTCACGACCCAATCGCACCAGTTTCTAGCACCTTGACTCCCTCTCTTGTGTCCTCTCCTCGAGGGCCACATCGCACAAGCCGCCTTCGAACAACGGCCCGCCGCGGTCGGACGAGGCAACTGGGGCAAATCTATCTGCATCGACCCATTCCGCATCCTGAAGAATCGAAAGATCGCCACCTCCTCCCGTCCCCGTCTTTTGTGATAAGCAGACAGGAGATGACTGCATGTCAAGCGATGTCTTGCCCCAGAACGGGCATGACACGTAACGGCCCTCCCCGTAACTTCCGCAGTGCCCATTGGAAAGACAGACAAAGGTACGTCACCTAAGAAGCTAGGCGACGCATCCATGGCCACCTTTACGCAGAACACACGGAGTACGGAGAAGTGGGCGACAGACAGAGTATAGGGTAAAATCTTGCCGGTCGGAATCCTCGACGCTCATTGAATGGCGTTCGACGGACTCGTTCGGGGCAGCCTCGCCACGGTCAGACCTAAGACGAAGATGGTCTAAGCCGGTGGAGTTCACCTGGGCCGGATCGTCGGACTGCCCGTGGTTACAGGCTTATTTCCTCATTCGAACATTAATGCGAACGATTAATGAGAAGCGGAGATGTTGCTCATTAATTAAAGTACAAAGGAACTGTCAGAAATGCTTCCACTGTCATTTCATTTACGGAGTACCAGACTCAGAATCCTTGGTAGTGGAGGTCGTTAAGGGTCCAGTCCACCTCCTTACCTGTCAAGTGTCGACCGGCCCTGTCGCATAACTAGATGATTTGCCGACGTTCCCCGACATTTGCTTCTCAACTTCATTTTAGGTAGGAGACTTAGACGGGGATCCTAATTCAGTGCCATCGGATCAATCAGCTGATGCTATTTCACGAGTATCGGAATTATTCTCGTGGAATTGCAACAGCCGTCGTTTTTTCCGGTCGGAACAATCATAGGACAGAAAACGAACGACTTCTTGCTCGGGGAGCAAACACGTCGGCCGCGTTACACAGCGCTGTAAGGGTTGTAGGACTGGAGGCCTGTGCATCTGCAGGAAAATGTCCCCGACTTGACATGCAGTCTGGCGATGTGCCTGTCAGTTGAAGCCGCTGGCCAATTGCGATTCGGCCTGTGGTATGCGTAAGGTAGGACAAAAGTACAGTAGGTATCATCATCATTCAAGTATTACACCATTTCATGATTGGACGGTATTCTTTTGACGTGCTTTTCCGATTCTGGCTACTCTAACAGGGGTTAATAGTTCTACACCCTTTTATGCATTTACTCTACTTCTCTCTTTCTCGTACTGGCGGTCCCAGACAATGGAATCGTCATAGCCCCATTCCCCAGCCCTCTCTCCAGCTTGCGATCATGGCCCCGATCTCCGTGTAAGTTTCCTTGGCCTCTCTGTAAGCTGCGTTGGCCTCCGCAGACTGCTTCTCGAATTCCACCAATTTATCCCCCAGCCTCCGGTGCCATTGCTCGTGGTGAGTTAGCCATATAGAGCCGCTCATGTTGGCTTCGGCTGGACGCTTCCGCCGAGCAGGAGGTACCGGTGCTTGGGCGGGCTCGGCGGACGCTCTCTGCTCGTCATTCTTCGACCGCTTGGCCGCCGGGGGGTTGCTTTCTTCGTCCTCTTCGGAAGCCAGCTCGTCGGCAGCACGCTTTCGGGGCCGTCCGCGGGTCTTCCTGGTCGCCGTGGCTGATTCTGCCGCTTCCGTTACTGGTTCTTTGCCTTTGTCCTTGCCCTTGCTAACAGTAAGCTTGATTCTTTTTACTTGTGTCTGAGACTCTGGCTCTACCTCTTGATCTTCTGGATCAGCGGTGGCTTTGCGTGCTCGCTTTTTGGGGGGAGAACTGGCTAGTCTGGGGTACACTAAGGAAGTTTAGCTGATGGTTCACAGATCAAGAAAGAATGGGATCATATCGAACTGCACAAGCTTACCTTGGCTATCTCCGTCCATCTCCTGACGATGGGTACAGCGGATTTTCGACTTCCTACACTTGTCGCACGCCCGGCTCAATTTCTTCGGCTCTCCACTGGGAGAAGGCTTGGGCGGTTTCGGTGTCTACCAGACATAGGATGAGCATACAGAAGAGACTGTCTAGCGAGGGCCAAGGATAAACAGTGCTTACCTTCGCGCGGGTCGTCTTCCGCTCTGCAGGCTTCACTTCGCCTTCTTCAGCGATTGTGGGCAGGGACGCCTGGCTGGTCTTTCTTGAATGGCTCCGGCTCGAGGGCTCTGGCGTCGGTGATCGTGGCTTCGGTCTGGGTTGGGTGGACGGCGGAATGCCCTCAGGGACGAACTGGAAATAGCTGTCAGTTGATGATGAGTGGGTAATGAGGTATCCCCTACCTGGTATTCTATGTCACTCATGGCTTCATACAAGACGCTGACAGCGCTGGTTTAGTAAGTCCGACACACAGAGAAGGAGCGATGATCTAGCTGAGCCGCAAAGTTACAGCAAGATGAATGTTCTGCGATATAGAACGCGTGCGAAACTGTCAACAAGGAGAACGAAAATGGGCAGCTCCGGGCGTTGCTGGAACCACGGTAACGTACGAATGCTCGGAATATGCCGGTGAATTGTTGCTGTGGACGAAGTTGGTTGCTGCAGGAAGGGCCCGGCAGGCAGCTTATATACAGCAGGACAGCCTAGGGATTTACAGAAATAATTGAATGGTTACAATTAATGGACTGAACTATTTTCTTTGACCAGACTATACAAGAGGATGAATATGTGATTGATTGTTGTTGTTATTGCTTTCTTTATACACCACGGGTATGTGGATAAAAGAGGTGAATGGCTATTGTCTTGCACAGACAAAACAACAAAGCACGCAAGCACTCAACGCGCCTCAATTCATTCACAATTCATTCCCTGATAACAAACAATTAAATAACGTGCAACGAGATAAAGACATGTCTAAAACAAAGAATATACCTCTCTAGCTGCATGTGTACTACTATCAATTACAACCTGATTTCTAGTAACTAGGTAACCCCCTAGCTATTCACCATTCCCAATCCCGGTAAACCCTAAGGCCACAGCTCCACCTCCTTCCACTGTTTCCCCTGTGCGTCCCCGTCTCCATCCCCGTCCAGCGTCCATTTCTTGCGCTCCATCGTCTCCACGTTCAGGCTTTCTACCTCCTCGGGTATAATCACCATGACGCGGAAGTTCGCACGCGCGGCTGGGTCGTTTAGTTCTGTTACTTGCTGGCCTAGCTTTTGCTTGTCATCTGGGCTGTTGGATTTGGGTTGGCCGGGGGGTGGGTTTTTGAATGTTCCTGAAGTGGTAGAAGGAGGTGTAGGTTAGTATTGATCCACACTTCTTTTTTCAAGAAAGGACCAAAGGGTAAAGATAAGAAAAAAAAAGTAGAACGAACCTCTCATAACTGGCGAATGATTCGCAAAATAAGTCGCAACCTGCCTCTGCACCGTCCACCCATCCCTCTCCCCATCCTTGCCCACAAACCACGACGCCGCCAAAACCCTCCTCCTCGCCTCCTCCTCATACTCCCCACCCTCCGGATCCCCAATCACCCACACCGTGCCTCTCACCCGCCACTGGGTCTTCACGTCTGCCAACCAAAACACACACTCAGCGACTCCGCCGGAGTTCTTCAACTGTTCGACTTTCTCCATCCGCGCGTCGGTCGTCGCGGAGAGACAATTGCTGATGTAAGACGCCGGGTTCAGGCCGATGCCTTGGCTCTGGAGGGATTCGATGGCGCTGGGGTGCAGGGTCGGGGTGGGCCAGAAGCCGCGGAATTCGCAGGTTCGGGACCGTGGGAGGGGTTGACGGGTTGCGCTGGAGTGGGCGATTGTGGAGAGGGTGAATGTTGTGGTGGAGTTGGTTGTGAGGTGCGTTTCGAGGGCGACGCGCCAGGGGGCGGTGGGGGGCATTTTGGTTGTTGAGAGGGAGGAGGTTGGGCGTTGCAGGTGTGTGGTTAGATGGGTGAGTCGGCGAAGGAGGGTGCTTGTGGAGGGGTTGGGGGGAAGAGGAGACACGGTGTGGTTTGACTGTGTCGGTCTTGGTGGAATTGTGGAATTGACGGTGTATGATAGAATTGGGAGTCAGGAGAGAGACTAGAAGCGTAGGTGTGAATGGATGAGTTGAGGAAGTGCAAAGATGACGTTGAGGGGTTCGCGGCACGTGGTGTTATCTTATCTGATCTGACCACAGCAACATTCTTCTGATTGGTCGGATTTTTTAATCTTAATTAAGCGACAGGCATTTCTTGGAGGTAAACATAGGATGTAAAGTAGAATAGGAAGTCAAAGAATTCAAAGGACAATGACCGCTACAAAAATTGGGATCAGTAAAGTTAGCGACTGGATAATGCCTAGCGCAATACATTCCATTCTCTCACGAAAGCCATGTAGATAATTCGTAATATTCGGTAAACAGTTATCAAGTGCTTTTATCTCATGTATAAGAGAGAATAGTTGCCCTCATCGCAATTCTATTTGCAATGGCCAGAGCCATATTGAATTACGTAAAGGAAGAGAGCCCAGAGTTCAATCAGCAATCGGTCATATACATTTGCGGATCTATCTGTTGCTATGCAAACAGGGACATACAACAGGAACAGAAACAAAAGCAGCGTACTAGAGAAAACAGCAAGTGCTTGGGAAGAGAATACAGAGGAAAATGGAATAAGGAGAAAGTTGAACTCGTCTTAGCTTCACCCGAAGGCTACTAGTCACCGGCACTGCGTAGAAGTGCGTGTTCGTCGCCGGTGACCCCTCGCCTAGATGACGTCCCAAGCCAAAAAGGGTCCTCGGGGCCTGCCGGAAGGTGACACACGATGATGGATCCACACTCATTCTAATGGCCACCTCCCAGCTGGGAAGGCTTCAAAGATACGAGGTGAACGGACTAACTACCGCCCCCAACGCCGGCCACGCGAAGGGATTCCTCTTGATATCGTTGGGTGGACATCCCACCTCCTCCGCCGGCGTCCGTCCACAGGTTGGTATCGGCTGCTGGTTCTGGAGTAACGGATTCGGAGGGAGCCCTGGCGGCACCATCTCGGCCGGGCCTGGTTGGACGGTACTCCTCGGGCCAAAGAATACCGAATTTTACCTTGCCCCAGGACCCCGCGAGGTCGACACCCACAAGGCCGATCGTTTGCTTCGCTCCCTTCACTACCCTGGAAAACATTGGCAGGCAAGATAGTGATTGCAGAAGTAAAAATAATAAGTTAGTGATAATGGTGATAGTAATAGGCGGTAAGTAGAGGACAGTAATCAAATCGGACTCACCTGGAGAGGAAAAGAAGGAAGAGAAATTGCATTGCGAGCTGTGGGAGATGATATAGACTGCTACTTCTTCATTGAAAAAGAAGGTGCAACAATATGGTGGCAGGTGCGATACACACCCGGCTGGATAGTAGTAGTATGCACCCGTAATAGTACGTACGTCGCGGCAGCTGAAGGGGGCCTCAACGAGAAAGCCAACGACCTACATTTTGGATTCTCAGATACCTTTGACACACATGTAAGCTTGAACTGCACTTTCCGTACTTTAACAAGATGGTAGTCGGATAACGTTGCTTCTTACACTGGCCAAAAACGTTATTATCAACAGATAAATCATTTCCTCCGCTTTCAGATTCGCGCACAATAGACACAGATATGTTTCTCTTCCATGGCTTGTTGATGGATATACACTACAGCGCCGATTTACTTGCCGTTGCCGACTTATGAGGCCAGGCATGCTACCTGAGGCAGTCTCTGCTCCTGATGACTGCTTGTCTTGAAAGATAAGAGGAGAGAGGGTATATTAGAGCTTCTTACAGCTTAGTGCAAGACAGACCTGTGTTGGTAGTGGGAGTTGGAAGAGTATTGTGAAAAGGACATTATCTGGGATGTAGAAAATCCAGGACTTGACAGGTGTGACTGGAGACTCGGACACAGACGTTGTTTTGAATCGGTCGTATAGCTCCGCACATCCTACCTTGGCGAAGCTGCCCCCAGGTCTACAAGAGGGGCAGCTACTAATGCCCATAGGACTTCTTCTGGGACTCGCAGTTTAAGATTTTCACAAGAGCCCAAAAACGTCCCACTACTGGCGGCATTGTGACTTGAATGCAGGTAACTGATGAGGAGGAGGGAAGGTTAATGGAAAGAACATAGAAAGACAGAAGATTTGTAGAGAAGGGATAAAGAAATTTAAGTTGAGGGTCGCATTGCCATTATGTAGTATTTACGTTGGACCCAAGACAGAATGTCGCTACCTATTCGGAAATCGTTCCATCGCCAACAGATTCAGTTCAACAATATTATTATGCATATCGCGTGGCGGCGTGGCATGGATAGATAAACCTGCTCCTGTAGAAATTGGGCCTGGGGAAGGAGGCTTTTATTGCTAAGTATTGAAGTACGCAATCTCGCAATGACTCAGAGAGAAGAAAGGAACCTTCTGTTAGTTAGTTTACATTGTTTGCAGTTCCTTCTTTACATAAAAGGGCTACATATCTCCTGCATTTTTTCATGTGTCAAGAAGCAAGAAGAGATAGCAAGAATTCAGACAAGTCTTCCACTTTGCTCAAAGTCCTAATACGCCGATACTAAGGATCGTAGAGTACTTTTGCAAGCCCGTGAAGTGGCTTGAGGGTCACTATGACCTCATCTATTGAGTGATCTCACACAGAGACATATACAGTTGCTCTTCCACCTATGCATGCATGCATAGCTTCGCTGAATCAAACGAACTTGGGCTGCATCATTTCCCTAATTGTCTTGTAGCATCTTGTAGCATCTAGAGCTCCTTACAAGCCAGTTGTATTTGGAACTTAAATCTTAAAACTTTTGCGATCACCTGCATAGATGAGATCATCCTGACCACTTTTTCCCTTAAATATGACTCACCTACTTATTCATTTTTCTTCTTTCCCCTGGACCCTTCTTCCCCTTCAACTTCCTCCCTTGCCCTTTCATATTGTACTTCTACTCCACACGTTTAAACAAATAATGGCACCAGCAAGAGCCTTTTGGACTCGGCTTGTACGCTTCGGGCAGCAACATCCGGATTTCCTCCGGTGGATGATAGCTGTCCCAACCGGGTACCTAGCATCATCCTGGATAAGGACGCACCCTAATCCAATATATGATCGCCTGCCGCCTACCTTGAGAAAGGGATAATTTACAAGGATGGTCCTATTTGTTCAGGGCAGTTTGAAGTTCGAGAAAACCCTATTCACAACACCTTTCCACCCTCCACGCCCAACACGATTCCGCTGAGCTGTCAGAAGCTCTGCTATATCCTTTTTCTTCCTATCTTGCAATACGAGCGCCCCTCTCGGCCAAAGCTGCTAGCTTCATTCAACAAATACAAAATTCCTCACTAGTCACGAAGCTTTCTTTCACGACATTGTTTCCTTCAATAGCCAGACGCCAACTTATTTGCTGGATGCTCAACGAATCTATTTACTCGAAACCGACGGTGCACTGCTCAGTATGCTTAGCTCAATTAGCCTGAACTGTTTTGCTACAGACTATTCGTGGCCCTTTTGCTACGTATATGTTTGAACCACTTTTTGGGGTCATGCAGAATTGACTCCCTCTCATGTATATAATTAGTTAGCTAGCTAAGGATTACCTTAATGCCCCCTAAGTGGTCATGTGTAATAGAGCTCATCGAACGAGGCCATTAAAACCGAAGGAGACTTGCAAGGAACAGTTCGAATAGCCGTAGCTGTGCGTATCACAGATCGACCGAACCTCCTCCTCGTCCTGGTCAGGGCACAACACGGCATCTTGAAGGATGATCCGCTGCTTAAGTCCTGATAGGCAGATATTCCAAATCCCACTTCATCACCCCATCTGGTGTATGGAGGGGGACAGGACTACGACGCAATTTTACAGAATCCATATGTGATGCTACATTACCGGATTCATGCAACGCACTGGCCACCAGTAATTCCAATTTGCGCAATTAGACGATAAGGAAGAGGATCCAGAACCCGAATGTCTGCTTACAGGCCTCAGATCGTACGACAAAGACAATGATTACATTGAATCGTGAGGGAGAGTCGGTCTTCGCTAAATGACCTCTGTATGACTGTGTAGGGTGCTAATATGGAACGAGGCTCGGTGAAGTAGTAAATGCATGGTAGTCTTGGCACGTTGGCAATCGTCATCGTGACGGTGTCTGAGTCGGGCCTGAGACAGTTGGGCTCCAGGAACTTCTTCTCCTCCCGTCTTTCCCTTCCTATCCATCAACCGAGTCGTATCTCAGAGTCGCAGGTTTACGACAAGATGTCGAATTATAGCACCATTGTCGAGAAAATCTTCAACCATATCGTTTTACCTCCTCGTCTGCCGGGTCACAGTGACAAGGATGTGGAGGTGGGGCAAGTCAACAATGGAGTCATCCAGCTGGGTATTGAGGCAGCTGAGACCCTCGGCTCTCTAACCAGCGATGACTACCAGCCTGCCTGGAGACTCGTTGAAAGGTCGCTCGAGTTATGTGGCTCTATACACGCTAATGGCTATATCAACAGATACAAGCTGATGGAAGCATTCAAGGACGTGGGTGACTCAGGATTGATGCTGCATGTATCTAAACAGAATGCGGGACTCTTGATACTTCCGGTCAGAAGTGAGAGCGATGAACACACATATGTTGTGGAGTGCTTCGAAGCTGCGCCAATGTCTCAGCGCGTCCTCGCCTGTACGGGAGCATTGAAATGCGATTATCCCGCAAGCGCCGTTACCATTCCAGCCGACGTCTTTCAGGGCACAGCCTTCCAGGAAGCCATGGCAACCTTCCTTGAACAGGCGAGCGAGGAGTTGATTGAGCGTTTTGCGGCAAAGGCAAAGAAAGCATCAGCATCTGTTATCGAGCCTCGAAATACTCCTGCACCGCACCTAATCACCCAGATGCTTATGGCTCTTTTAGAGGCCCATGGGTCACAACATGCCTCACCAATCCTTCGAAAGAGGATACGAGATGAGGTCTGTTGGAACAATGCGTACCTCCCCTGGAGACGAAGCCCATTCTATCTTGTTATCCGTGTTTGCATCCAGAGGATCCTCTACGCGGTATGCGGGCCTGACGAAGGAAGGGGTTGCTATAAAGTTTTCATAGCTATGATGCACGCATGTCTACTGCAGAAGGCAACTGGAATACTACCAGTGGAATCGCGCCACTTTATTCGGGCCAAGCTATGTCGGCGCTTGAGCAAATTGGAAGCCGATCGATCTATAATACCCTGTGCTGTTTACAGCCGCTTACTGGACATGTGCTCGCCACAATTCACTGAGATAATTCGTAGGGCCACCATGGACATGGAAATGGAATGGAAAAGCTTCAAGGGATATACTCAAAGGTGCATACCTTCCCTGCCGCTCCGGGCCCATCAAGACGATATGCGACTCCAACTTCCCAACAGCTCCAGCCATTTACGCAATATTCTTCAAGTACCTATCAAAAATTCACTGTGCCTGAAACCAGGATCAATCGCCGAAAACCTAACTTCACTTATTAATGCCAACTACCAAAGATTTGTGTCTCCATATTGCGCGTTCTATACAATGCAGAACCAACTACAGACCCAATGGGCTGTGCCAAACGACAAGAGAATAGGCTGCGGAGAAATCGCCAGATGGATAAATTCTTATATCAACAGGGCGTCCAATTTGCTTGATGGTATGCCCGAAGAAAAGAGTGTAATGATGCTTGATCTCTTTGAACTGTGGGTTATAATGGACAAAAACGCCGTGAGGCAGTTTCCGTTATTGGCGGAGTATAGCTGTGGATTCCAGCCAGAACTATTGGATGTGCTGCATCTTTCATTATGTGGCGACCTAGTGCGCTTGCAAAAGATCCAGCAGTATGTTACCGAGCGTGAGAGACAGTCTAAGTTCAAGTCTTTTACCATTTTCTCCAATCCGTGTCCAGGTGGCTTTTCTGACCGGTATGTACGTCTTTCTGCTGACAAGGAACGATTTGAACAACTGCGCCAGGAGATAGAAGAAGCTTCTGCACAGGCCCGGATGAAGAAACAGCAAGAACTTGAACATGTTAACAGACAATATTCTGCATTATCTAAGCTGGCATTGCTACCTTGTACGCGAAATCCTGGGCAGGCCAGAAAGATGTGTTCCCACTGCGATGCTAAAAAGAAGCGAGGGAAACTGGTTATCTCTGCGCATGAAGACTTCCTACCTGTGGGGAGCTCACCCATGTCCTTAATCCAGAAAAGAGCGATTCTTTTCGAATTTGCCATGCCAGCTGGATTGGCAGAATATCGGGACACAACCTGGAGGATTTTAAGCCAGTTGGGTAAGCCTGAGCATGTGATACCCAGGGGACCTGCGGTCAGAGGGCTATTGCGTCAGTATGGCCCGTTAAAGTCGTTCAATCAACACCAACATCTGAGATTTCATCTGGGTTCAAGAACGAAGTCCTTTCTTGTTTCACACTACAAGGGCTCCGCCCTTCCAGCATCCCGCACCCAGGTTCTGCTACCGTTTGGCCTGGATTTCTACTACTATGACACAGACAGCAATCGATGGGCCGATGAGCTCTCTAAGAGTGTGAGCTTTGCACATCATTTCCCTCTGCACCCTTGTGTCCTCGAACTCTTGAACGTACAAAAAGAGCCTAATTTCGCGGTGAATACCGATGGGAGGACATCTTATGAAATCATCACCAGACAGAACGAATACCCGGCCAGCATAACTATGCACGAATATACCTCATCTCATAGCCTCCTGAATGGAAAGGCAACCAGGTGGCTTTCACTTCTTCGAGAACTCGGCTCGTCGAATCTCAATTTCAGTCTTGAAGCGACGATGCACCTGGTGAATTATTTAGCCTTACAGGTTGGCCCAGGTGTTTCCGGAAGGCCCCTACGCTTGGTGCATCGGGTATTTGAAGAGCCCGAGTTCTGTCATCAGTTGGCTACACAAGCAGAGAATATCCTGGACAGGATCCACAAGAATTGGCGCGAATCATTTTGCATTGAATTCCTGCTGACCCTGATTCTACGGATAGTGAACCTTGGGCCCCAATCAGCTCAAACCGAGGGTTTTCGACTTTTGCATCGAGTTCGGTATATTACCTTTGAATGGGCTCAGAAAATACAGCAGGAAATCGAAATAGGAGCCACTACTGAAACGGCAGACCGACTGAGTATCTACGGATTACTAGCTGGGCTCCTATGCAAAAGAACCTTTTCGATATTTCATGATGATGATACCGACATCAAGGATATACAGGTCTTCCTTGCGGCATGTCTACTTGTACAAGAAAACTTGCAAGATCCAGCCAAGCTATCTGTCACAATTCGAGCACTGCTAGTGCGTGATCTTCGCACGTTCTCAATGAACTCGTTTCTGGGCAAGGACATAATGCTGTACACAGAAAGCTTTGGGCCAGCTATCGAAACAGTTTGGCCCAATGTGAGCAGTGTTGAAAGGTCGTATAGCCCCTGGAAGGTTATACGGGGGCTCCATGGGTGGACGGAATCGGTAATTAGCTCGAGCAAGTGCTTCAAGGCACAGATTGTTCATTACCACCCAATTTACGGCCACCTCCTAGTGGACGGTAGACCGATTGGAAAGCTTCCACCGGACTACCGCAACTCGCCGAGCGTGCAAGAGCTATTTGGTCACGAGCATCTGTTGATATTCCCGTCCGCCATGACAGGCATGGAATTCACACTTGCTGCCCCAAGGAATGGCCATTCAATCCACTTTGGTCGACGTAAAAAGGAGATAATTGTTCGTGCTTATGTAAAGGGAAATTTATTGCAGCTTGTACCGAGGGGAATATTTGGAGTAAGGGGGCAGGCAGATCTTCCAGCGCCGCTAATAACGGATTGCTTTCATTGGCTAAATTTGCAAAAGAAGCAGATCGAGATCAGGAGAAGGAAGCATATGTGGTGGTTCAATCGTTCAGGAAACTGGATGATAGACCTTGTTACTCGTCAAGCCTCTTATGGCATCTTCAATCTTGTTGATCCACATGGAAATCTCTTTCACCGAATTGCAGAGATCTTCGACAAATTCGAAGACCGGCAGAACATCACCGTTCTTCAGCCATCGTCGAGAAATCTCCTTCTGGAAATGAAAAGAATGGATCTGACCTTCAGTGTCAACGCAAAGGGATATCTAGTCTGCCGTCAGCTTCATGCCGAGATAGATCCAGACCAAGACGCTGGTACTTGGTATGGATTGCAAAGCAAACTAGTTTTGCGCGAAACCTCGAACCGCCTGAAACGGAGCGTTGTTGTTCCAATTGGGTCCTTGCGCTACCGCCGCCATGGGCCACATGTCTTGGTTGAGGTGAATAATGACGGTAGGTACGGTCAATTCTTCATTGATAGCACGTTGGGCAGGTTGAAGTGTGAGCCGGAGCCAGAGCTGATATACACCAAATCACTGCTCCACGCTTATACATCATTCCCATTACCAGACCCCCTTACTGGTCGAACAGGAACCGAGGAGGCTCTCTCTCACTTGACTTCCGCCTTGAGTAGCCCTTGGAACCCTGGGGGAGTGTCTTATCCCAAGCCTCTCATCGCTCTTGCACAGCTCAGTCCCAAGCGGTTTTACTACCCGGAATATCTCAAGCGGCAAGAGCAAACATTCTGGAACGACGGTCTCACAGTCACGATCCAGCATAATTTATATCGTCCTATTATTGAAGCTATGGCAACCAAGATAGGACGGTTAGAAATGTTTGCTCAGGATAAGTGCCATCAAATCGAATTGGAGGCGTGTGGCGAGCCGTATCTAAGCAACCGAAATTATTTTCATCGCCGTAACTTCGAGCGAAGTGAGGTCCATATCGATGAAATAGGCCAGCCAAAAGATTCATCTTATTACGGTCTACATACATGCGAAGCCAATGCGGGGAGGGAAAATGTTTACGAAGTCGTTCACATCTTGACATGCCGGCCATCATACATCCAGACTCCATCGCTTGCGGCAATTTTCAACGGAGCAACTCATATCGCCGGACGTGCAGGTCACTTCCATAAGGACTCATTGAGTGAGACTCTCGAAGCCGACTTGATACAAGAATGGGGACCTCTCACTGAACTATGCCGCCAATCTAGCGAGGATCAGTATGGAATCATATTCAAGCTTGCAACCATTGCGTTCGGAAGCGACATGAACATGGGCCTTCTTCGAACGTTAGCTGCGATCTGTATCTACGACAACTTGCGTTCCATTCGCATCCCACCACATAATGCATACATCAACTTCCAGTTGAATCAAAAACCATCCCTAGGCCATATCAAGGAGCTCGCTCAGTCTTCCTCAGAAGTGTCGCGCTTTTCACCCGAACATGTAATTGAGAAAGCTGGCCTTCCACCTACCACAACTTTGAGGGAGGTCCATGCTCTTTTTGAGGAGGAGATAGTTCAATTTTCCGCCGACATCTTGCACCAGTGGCCGCGCGAAGACATTGTTTGTCCTTCGTGTCGTATGAGAACTTTCCATACTGCGGTGGTACCAAAGTCAATTGGAGAGCACTGGATGCGAATCTTCAGCAACTCCGAATTTGGGGCATACCTTAGCGACATCCAGAGAATCTTAGATACGCACCACACTGATTCTATAATCTCCGTCCCAGAATGCATTGGCGCCTCGAAACAATACCCTATTCTTTCTAGGGCTGCAACAGTTCCAACAATGGCAAGTCTTCTTTTGAAGGCAGGGCCGGGCGGACGACAAGAGATGCAAAATGTTGCGCATGGTCATCTGTGGCGTAACAAATCAGACGGGGATGCTACTCTTTCTACCGTTGATACTTTAGAACATCATTCTGGAGCCAAGGTCTCTCATGAGATTCAAAAACTCAAGACCCTTGTTAAGCAGATGACTTCAACAACCTCCAAGCAAAGGCAAGAATATGCCCATAATTTGAAAGATAGCATAAACTTCTTAGAGAGTCATGAGGCGCACCGTGTCTTGCACCGAGAACATGTTGGCCTGCGTGATTTGGAAAGCATGGTTCCCATAGCTCAACACTCAGTACAGCAGCAATTCTTAGCTTTGGTTGACTCATTGACCGAACCTTATATGCGCTACAAATGGCTCTCTGCAGGGCAACTGTGGCCCTGTTTGACCCCAGTCACTATTTTGCAGCACCTACGGTCGTCAGGACAGCAACGCTTTGGAGTTGCAATGGAAAATGCCCTTCTTGATTATGGTGTGTCCATTACTCAACTGCAACAGTTACTACGAATCTGTGACGCTGTCAAGAAAGGTGACACACAGTGCTCTAAAGACGAGTATGAAAATATCGGGCATGAAAACTGGAAACCAAAAGAATTTCCCGATTGGCTTCTTATGGAAATTGACGCAAATATTATGATTCGCAAGACACAAGTGGATGTTGCACTTGCAACAATATCTCCAACATCGGGATCAAATTCTGTGCTCCAAATGAATATGGGCCAAGGTATGCACTTCCTGGTTCGACGAATTTACTCGTTTATTAACCTGTCTCTCTACTAGGGAAAACCTCCGTGGTAATGCCTATGGCCCTGTGTGTCCTTGCTAACGGGAAAACGCTCGGACGCTTGATGGTTCCCAAGTCTTTGTTGTTACAGACGGCACAGACTATTCAATCCCGTCTTGGTGATTTGGTGGGCCGCGAAGTGCTTCATATTCCTTTCTCTAGACAGTCTCCAGTTGAGCCGGCAGCAATCCAGGAATACAAGGCTCTGCATGAAGACACCTTGAACAGGTCAGGGATCATCTTGACTCTTCCGGAACATGTTCTTTCGTTCAAGCTGAGTGGGTTTCAATGCCTTTCAGATTCCAAGCTCGAATCAGCAGGGGCCATCTTATCAGCGAATTCATGGTTGACTCGCGTTTGCCGAGGCGTCATAGACGAATGTGACTTCTCCTTGGCTGTCAAAACGCAGCTCATCTATCCCAGTGGATCCCAGCTTTCCTTGGACGGCCATCCCCACCGATGGCGGACTGCGCATACGCTACTGGGGTTGGTTGACGAGCACCTGAAGAACCTGGAGAATGAATTCGCGAGAAGCCTTGAAGTAGTCAGACGCTCTAACGGCGGTTTTCCGTTCATCTACATTTTGAAGCCAGACGTGGAAGAAGCTCTGCACACCAGGCTGATTGATGACTTGTGCTCTGGTAAAACTAAAATCCTGCCTACTATTCGAAGACATGACGAAGAAGCAGTAAAGGAATTCATACGCAACGGCAACGTCGAGGATTCGGTATGCCAGGCTGTACAACAGGCATTTCATGGAGATCCTATCGCACTGAAAAACCTATATCTTCTTCGAGGACTCATTGTACACAACATCCTCCTCCTTTGCTTGAAGAAGCGATGGAATGTGGAATATGGTCTGCATCCCTCCCGGAGCCCGATTGCTGTTCCCTTTCATGCCAAAGGAGTTCCTTCTGAGCAGGCCGAGTGGGGACATCCTGATGTAGCTATTGTGCTGACTTACCTCACGTTCTACTACGGTGGGCTATCGATTGATCAGCTAGGCCAGTGTTTGCAAAGCCTGTCCCAGTCCGATGACCCATCAGGAGAATACGATCGCTGGGGGGCTCATGTCCTTGGCCTCCCCGAGTCGCTGCGACATTGGAACCTGATCAGCATTGATGATGACATGCAGGTCCGAGAAGTTTGGGCCTATCTTCGGTACACGGTGATCGTTATCAACTACTTCCTCGATCATTGTGTCTTCCCTATTCACGCCAAACAGTTCTCCCAGAGGCTTCAGCTGTCTGGATGGGATATCCCAAGCTTCTCAACAAAGGAGACCGATTCCTCAATGCTCACAACGGGGTTCAGTGGGACCAACGATGACCGATTCTTACTCCCTCTCACAATCAAACAGAATGATCTCCCTGCTTTGGCCCACACCAACGCTGAGGTTCTCTCATACCTGCTGCATCCCCGAAATCGGTCTTATGTCGTCGCCTCTCAACAGGACGGGAAACGTCTCACAGAAGAACAGTTCATCCGCAAGCTCTACTCCATGGGCATTCGCATTTTAATTGATGCTGGTGCACATATTTTGGAATATGGAAATCAAGGTCTCGCACGTAAACGGCTAGAGATCGACTACAAAGCTCCTGCAGCCGTGTACTTCGACTCGGGGAACAAACCGTGGGTGATTGATCGCAATCACAAGGAGGTACCTCTTCTAGCATCTTCGTTCGCAAATGACCTCGATAAATGTCTGGTATTCTTGGATGAAGCCCATACGAGAGGGACAGATTTGAAATTTTCACCTTCTGCCAGGGGAGCTTTGACGTTGAGTCTCGGTCAAACCAAAGACCATACAGTGCAAGGTGAGCCACGCCTTCATTCACATTGTTGGAATGCATACACTAACTTCCGTCCGTACAGCCGCAATGAGACTTCGCCAGTTAGGAACCTCGCAGTCCGTGGTATTTGTTGCAACGCCTGAAGTTCATCAGAGCGTCCTCGACTTTCGTCAAAAGGTGCCTAGAGACGCAATCGACTCTGCTGATGTGATCGCATGGCTCCTTGAGCAGACATGTTGTCATCATGAGCAACTCAAGTACCTGTATGTGGCACAGGGATATGATTTCTGTTGTCGGACAGATGCTGCATTCGTGAACAACAAGTTTCTAACAAAGACAACACACCGGGAGGCCTTTCTGAATATATTGCTTCAAAATGAGAAGCATTCTTTAGAAGAGATCTACAACCCCAGGCCCAAGACCGACCACCTGCTCTCCAGCAGCGCCTATGTCCTTCCACAAATTGCAAATTTTGGTGCAAATCTGGATAGCCAGCGTCTCAGCCTGCCCAATCTCTCAATTACTGCGTCTTCATCCACCTCTGCCTTTGCTGAAGTTGAGCAAGAACGCGAATGCATGCATCATGTGGAAGAGGTCCGAGAAGTCCAGCAACCAACGCGTCTCAAGCATGCCGTCTTCCCTGGGTTACATGCTGCCATCAGAGAGTTTGCTCTCACTGGTCGCCTTGTTGGACAAGATGGGTATGAGCCGGCCTTTACTGCTCTTCGAAGAACATCTATAGGCATAAAGCACCACCTGCAGATTGAACAACAATCGAGACTTTTCATTTCGACGGAATTTACACGGACACTGAAACTTCTGAATAATAAATTCTGGCGTGAGGATTTCCTGGTATGTTCATGTTCATTCAACATGTTTATGTGTATCCTGAAGCTGACCTATATAGCGTACTGTTCAATGGCTCCTATGGAGCCCCAGTACATCGACCGCCTTGATACTCATCCCTGAAGAAGCAGAATGCGTCCTATCGCTAATCAGAGCCCGTCCATCTCTACCAACACACCTCTTGGTATACGCCGCTCCATTCTCAAAGAACATGCTCCATTTCAACTCTCTGGACTTCTACGCCTACCCTACACTGCCCAAGGGGTACGAATTCCCGTCCATTCTCAAGATCGAGCTGGGTCTTTTCTCAGGCCGTCTTTTCTTCACTTACGAGGAGTATTTGGAAGTTCTGCATTATCTGGACCAACATGACGGCTCCCAGGGCTCCAGAGAGGGTAATAGCTTCCTTTCCTTCCTTCAGGAATGGCTCTCCATGACCAGGAAAGGAAGAGACTTCACGCACACACCGATGGGTTACGTGTGTCAGAATCGACATCTCAAGAGTGATCACCCTGCTTTTGCTGTCAGGGCTGCGGATGTGGATGTTACGGAGAATTTGTCGAATTTGCAATTGGATACCCAGGAGGGAGACGATAGTGGAGATGAGGATATCTATTGGGATGTGGATGACTAAATTGAAGATATACCCTTGCTTCTTGATCCTTATTTTCTGTTTGAAATTGGTTTATTTATGAGAGCTTGCCAGGTGCGAGATGTTGGCTGCAGCGTACATCCATAGATAGTGATTGCTTATTTGTGTGGTCTCTTGGGACTATATTGGTTTTCAGCCCACTCGGGTCATAATTTAATCTTTGCTTGCTTGAATGGAATCTTGCTTTTCGCTTAAGCAGTCAATTTATTAATCTCAGTTTTACCTAGGATTATACAATACCTACAGTTGATCGAATCCTTCCGATACAAGAAATAAACGGCAATAGCCAATCATCCATTCAGTAAGGTACACATTTGTCAAGCAATGGGCAAAATCAATCCGAACACCGTATAACCCCATAGAGCTTTTCTTTATTTCCTTTCCAGCGAAAGACCTCCGCCATGATTCCACGTCCTCTATCCAGTCCGATCACATCTGCATTTGTGCATCGTTATCATCATAGCCCACATCGAACGCACCCCCAGGTATCCGACCCTCGTTGAGCTCCTTCTCCAGTCTCGAAATCTCTTGTAGACTCTTCGCTTCCCGGATCAGCTTCTCGACCCGCTTCCGCTCCTGGTCGGTCAATTTCACTCGCACCGCCTTGTCGGCAGGTGCCTGGTCTGCAGGACCCCCGGAGGGAATGTCAAAGGTGCGCGACTTGATGCCGATGATCTTCGAGGCCAGCGCGGATGGCTCTTCGGCGGTTCCGAACAGTTCGTTGGCCTTTTCGCGCTCGGCGTCCTTCACTTTCTGGTAGTCGAGGAAACGCACGCTAGGTAGTCGCCAGATGACCCAGTATCGGTAGTGCTGCGACTTGTTAGCATGCAAGGCATCGCATAGACATCGAGTCTGAGGACTGGATGAGCATGCAGCAAGAAATATGCATTACCTCTTTCCTCGTGATCGGGTTCTCCAACAACACCAAATGCGTCAACTTGGGCAGGTTACGCAGGGGATCCAAATCCGCCAGCTCCGTCACGTTATTCGAGTGCAGGATCAAGGTGCTCAGGTTCGGGATCGAGGACGCTAGCGACGGCTGGATCTGCTTGATACGGTTGCGCGCAAGGAGAAGCGTACGGAGACGGGGGAAAAAGGGGAAATTCCCGAGCGAGGAGATGCTGTTATCTGTGAGGTCGATTGCATCTTGTTCCTGGACGCGATGAGCCTTCCTTCACTTTGATTCTTGACGAAGGGTTCTGGCAGGGGAGCCTACCCTGGCAATACCCAAGTTCTCGATAGCGGGTATCTTGTGTCCTATAACGGCGCAAAAAAACACAAACGATATCAATCCAGCTCTTTTTGCAAAAGTGTAGTATCTGTCCCTTTCAGGACCCTATGTAAAACGCACCTCGGAGATCTAATTCTCGATCCTTCAACGGGTTGATGTACGAGAGGGAATTCTGGATAAGTTCGACGGTCAATCGCATGGCGGCGGTGTCTGCTCTATCGGGGTATCATGCAACTAGGAAAGCGACAAAAAGAGGATCCACGAGGACGGAAACAGAAAGACGATAGGATGATAAAATGAAGCCGGAGCTCTTGCGCCGTCGGACGCAATTCCCTCCATTTTGCCCGGGCGGTGAGGACTCCATCACGTGAGTCTGCGCTTGTCCGATGGTGGTAAAGCGTGCTTTGCCTTTTAGGTAGCACCAACAATAAAGAACTAAAGACACTTCACGGCAGCGACATGAATAGTTCCTACTTGAACTAACATTTTGGAGATCCAAACCAACCGGAAAACGCCGTATGCATACTCGGAAAACAGCAATGTACCAACCAGCACCTATATTGTACGAAGGCTATGCCAAGGCGAGCTGCCTCGCCACTCAGCTCACTCTAGATTATGCTAGC
The DNA here is from genome assembly GCA_002215965.1 of Aspergillus persii. Taxonomy (NCBI): domain Eukaryota; kingdom Fungi; phylum Ascomycota; class Eurotiomycetes; order Eurotiales; family Aspergillaceae; genus Aspergillus; species Aspergillus persii. The sequence goes on from NGZO01000001.1 coordinate 5,839,431, forward strand.
ACATCAAGGTCCAACTATAGTTATTATCTATTCCGTAATGTCAGCTCCTCAAAACGTCCGCATGGGTCTGAAGGAAGCTGAGAGTAATTGTCGGTCAGTTTGGGCTCAGGAACAGCGTAACCGAAAATGGATATGCAAGGGGTTTGGATAGTTCGCATGGGCTCTAGCCAAATATATAGCTTGACTGATACAACCACTATCCACCAGCTAATTGAGCATTCCACGGATTATTATCACAACTTTGAATGATTTATGATTCCAATGCCCTAAATACAGTCGGACATATCTCATAGAATTACAGCAGGAGATCACCGCCCCTTCATCCAGCGCAGTGAGGCCAGGTTCATGCACCTACGCTGCGGCTGCAGAACACCGTTATCTCCCGCCAATGACCGGCTTTTCAAATGTTTGTAGAGCTAAATTCCCCAGGGATGCTCGATCCGGTTGCACAGCTAGACCAATAGGATCTGTTATACGTTCATTATCTTATCAGGTTCGTAGGTGATGATCGCCCGCGCTGCATGATACCCACGAAAGGCTGCAGTTACTTCTATGTGTAGGGTTCTTGGCTGCTTGGCTTCGTGATAAGCTGGAGTTCAGCTTGCCATTGCATGCATATCAGACGGGGATGAACGAGATATTGCGTTTCAGCTCTGAGCGCAGGAGAATAGATAAAGGTGATGGATCGCGTGCTGTATGAAAACTAGAAAGAGTGTTAATCTGGGTCTGTGACGTAGTAGAGTTACGCTACTATTCAATTCTCTTCGAGCGTGGATCTCACCAACATGTCTGAGGTGAGTATTTGCATGCTTCCATAGTGTGCTGGTGCAGAAGAGTAACTCATAAACCCGCAGCCAGAGTTCAATGCATCCATAGCGCAAGGTGGCAATCCGAAAGAAGTGGATGTCAACGCGCAGTATTCTGGACTCGAGTACAACTACGTCTATATCCTCGCTTGCACCTTTATCGTCTTCCTCATTCTTCCTGGCATCTCGCTGCTCTATGCGGGTCTCGCTCGCCGAAAATCGGCTCTGTCGTTTCTATTCCAGGCATTCATGATCCTTGCAATGTAAGTCCGCTTGAGAGACTTATCGTTGCCGTCCGTATCTGACCAAGGTAGTACCACATTCCAGTGGTTGTTCTGGGGTTATTCTCTAACTTACTCCCGAAATGGAGGCCCGTTCATCGGCACTTTGCAAAATTTCGGATTGATGAACGTTACGGTGGCACCATCTCCTGGGTCAGCAGTGCTTCCGGAAATCGTCTTTTGTTTGTTCCAGCTTCTTTTCTGCGCCTGCACGGTGAGCACGTCGTACTGATGCCAAGACACCGATCTAACGATATACAGGTAATGATCGTTGCCGGCGGAGCCTTCGAGCGAGGTCGCATCCTACCGTCTTTAATCTTCGGTTTCTGTTGGGCGACCATTGTTTACTGTCCTCTGGCCCGGTGGACATGGAGCGAACACGGGTGGTTATACAACCTTCCGGCGATCGACTTCGCCGGCGGTGGTCCCGTCCACATCGCGTCGGGCTGTTCCGCTCTGGCATACGCCATCGTGCTCGGAAAACGGAAACAGTATGGCGATCCCTCCCTGCGAAAGCCGCACAACACCACGTTGGTATTTCTTGGCACCGTGCTCATCTGGACAGGATGGCTTGGGTTTAATGTACGCACTCCACTCCACTTTCGAGGGCTACGATCAAGCTAACCAGGACAGGGGGGATCGAGTCTTAGTGCCAGCATGCGTGCCATGATGGCGGTGTTCAACACCAACTCTGCTGCGTGTACCGGAATCCTAGGATGGGTCCTGGCCGACATGGTGAAACACAAGGGGAAGTTCTCCGTCGTTGGAGCATGCGAAGGCGCCATCGCCGGACTGGTAGGGATCACTCCCGCCGCGGGCTGCGTGTCGATCTGGCTGGCGGCCTGCATTGGATTCGTCACCGGCATCATATGCTCGCTGCTCCAGGACATCAACGACTGGATGAACATCGACGAGGGTATGGACGTGTTCAAACTGCACGGAGTGGGCGGGATGGTCGGTGCATTTCTGACGGGGATCTTCGCAACCGACTCGATCTCGTCGCTAGACGGGTCGTCTCTGGCGAGCGGAGCCATCGACGGCAACGGGGTGCAAGTGGGCAGGCAGCTGGCAGAGATCTGTGCGATCTCGGGTTACTCGTTCAGCGTGTCGTGCATTCTGCTGCTCATGCTCAAATACATTCCGGGGCTGCGTCTGCGGGTGGACGAGCACTCGGAGATAGCGGGGCTTGACCGAGCGCAGTTCTTGGACGAACAGATTGGAGATTGGTCGATGAGCACACCAGCTCTGTTAGGGGTGTCGCAAGAGCCATCCGAGTCCAAGGAGGAGAGCGAGACACGGGAGAGAAGAAAGGAGGACATCCCACTTCCGACGGCACGGATTGACCCCGCGTAGGCGTCCAAATGGAGGGAGTCATGCGAGCATTACTAGGTAGGGGCACACTCTGTACTCTGTGAGACTGGAATGCGTCATGGCGACCGAGCAGGCTGGGTTAATGTAGAGAAATGACCAACCGGAGGAGTTGACGCAGGAAGGATAAGAAGACGAAGAGTCAATAAATTAATTAAATAATTAATTCAACGATCAAATAAATCAATAATTAAAGGATGACGAATGCACCCAACGAAGCTTGGCTGGCCGCGCAGCACCTGCAGGCCATGCACCAATCACAACGGCGGACGGGCCCAACCCGGCGGGGTTCCAGACTCTGAGCGACCGAAGCTTACGTCACCCCCGGCCTTTTTGACTTTGTCTTATCGCGTATCAAGGATTTCTATTATTATTTTTCACTTGGATCTCCGTGATTTCTAATTTAATTTAAGACACCGTCCATGTCTTCTGACTTCTTCTGACTGTCCACCCGTAGGGCAGGGTTTAATTGGCATGACGGCGGGAATGAAAAATGCTGATCGCAGGGTGATGCCGATGGTGCGACGGGGGGCTGGACGGTTGGGGGTAGGATATCCCTCAGTCTCTTGCCATTCCAAGACCTTTCCAGACTCAGGGGAATTCTACTTTCTAGATACCATAGTCCCTGGTCCAACGGAGCCCCGTGCCGAATCCTTTGAGGTGGGTTAAGAAAGGGTAATATTATTGTCAACGTTACCCCGAATTATCTAGATCCTGCGACTACCATCTGCTAGTGGCAACGCTCGGGTGTAACTATGCCTGCTTGGTCGTAGCCCGATATCGTTCCTGCCCGGTATCATCCATACACAGTATAACGGAGTACCTAGACAAAGCGTTCGTACCTAGATAAAAGAGAGGGACAATCTGGGATCCTCAGATACTCTGAGCTGTTCTTAAAGGTCACTCCGAGATCACTAACGGATATAATCACTCTGAATACCTTCCTTACCCGGTAGAGGCCCGATGCCAAGCTCCAGCTCACCTCTCATCTCCGGTAACGAGGCCGTACCGGTCCGTAACTTCGATCAAACCAGACCCGGCCGTGGCGCCGCGCTTGACCGCATCCGGCATCAGGCCCTGCCTTAGGCTCGTCGCGTCCTGCTTGTCGCCATCCGCTGCCGTCCGTTTTCTTCTCTTATCGTTTCATCCGTCACTTTCACTTTCACTTTTCATCTCTGTCTCTTTCCCTTCTTCCTCCCCTCCTCCTCCTCCGCCTCCGCTTTCTCCCCCCCCGTACTTTCTGAGGTCCCGCGTCGCCGCCGTTGCTGACAGAAGAAGGGTCCTCATTGCGCTTGGTCTGGATTTCTTCCCCTCTTGTGCTTGCACCTTATCTTGCTCCTGAGCAAGGCCATTCGTTTTATCCAACCTCTCCCCTCCTCGCCCCCAACCTCATCCTACGACTTCCGGTCTTCGATTTCCAGGACCTATTCCGATATCGAGGCTGGCAATTGATATATTCGATCACGCCCATTCCGCTCGCTCAACTTTCTCCTCTCCGCTGGTCATGCTTGTCGGTCAATTACAATAATCATAATCTTTAATAACTTCCCCAATGGGCAAATGTACCCAGACCCTCACCCTGCACCCCCAGCCTCGCCATGCTAATTGCTACGACAGGGCATTATGGAGTTGTCCTGGACGCAGGATCGTCTGTAAGTACGACAAAATTTAGTCCCTCGGTCGTCTTCTAACCCCCTTGCTACAGGGGACTCGAGTACATATTTATCGCTGGTTGAACAATGATGTTGCGCGAAAAAACTCTGGCCAAGGACCTCCAGTCCTTGCCGGAAATCAAAACAAAGTCCGACTGGACCAAGAAAATACGACCTGGTAAGATTGGCCCGGAACAAGGGGGCAAGTGCGAATGCGTCGGCTTCTAACGCAGCCTTACTAGGAGTATCTGCCTTCGCCGATCGGCCCGAAGAAGTTGGCCCCGAACACCTCGCGGAACTTTTAGAACACGCTCGCAAGATCGTGCCGGATGACGCCGTTAAGGAAACACCCATCTTCCTGCTCGCCACGGCGGGCATGCGACTACTCCCCGACGTGCAACGGAATTTGTTATTGGATCAGATTTGCTCCTACGCCCGCGCAAACTCCGACTTCATGCTGCCCGATTGCGACGTTCATATTCAAGTGATTCCGGGAGTGACGGAAGGTCTGTACGGGTGGGTGGCATCCAACTACTTGCTCGGCAGCTTCGACGCTCCTGAAAAGCATGATCACGGAAAGGGTCACCACACGTACGGTTTCTTGGACATGGGAGGCGCATCGGCGCAGATCGCATTTGCGCCCAACGCCACCGAGAGCAAGAAGCATGCGAACGACCTGACGCTATTACGTTTGCGCAATGTCGACGGATCCACTCAGGAGCACCGGGTTTTTGTTACGTCTTGGCTTGAATTTGGAGTGCGCGAAGCTCGCCGACGTTACTTGGAGTCTCTTCAGGCAGCCAGCGCAGTCGACACGATCAAGGAACTTCCTGACCCCTGTTTGCCAGCGGGCCTTCGGACCGGTCTTGAGGGCCAGACAATTTCGGCAGAAGAGTCGAAGACGAAGGAAAAATATCTTCTAGGAACTGGGAAATTCGATGAATGCTTGCGACAGACTTACCCGTTACTAGACAAGGATGCGCCGTGCGCAGATGCCCCCTGTCTCCTCCACGGAGTGCATGTTCCCGCGATCGATTTTGATGTGAATCATTTCATCGGCATCAGCGAATACTGGCATACGACACATGACATTTTCGAGATGGGGCACAAGGACAAAGCCTACGACTTTAACACCTACCAGGACCGTGTTCTAGCATTTTGCTCGCAGGATTGGCGCACTATCGAGGATGGCATTATCCAGCATAAGTGGGGCAAGAAGCTCGACATCGACAAGGCTCACGAGCTGTGCTTCAAAGCGTCGTGGATCATTAACGTGCTGCACGATGGAATTGGAGTTCCACGCGTGGGGCTTGAAGATACAACCGGATCTGGCCACAACGGAACTGAAGAGGTCATCCAAAAGGGCGAAGACAAGGGCTACCTGGACCCGTTCCAGGCAGTGAATAAGATCGACTCGACCGAGGTTAGCTGGACTCTCGGCAAGATGGTTCTGTATGCATCGTCACAGGTGCCTGTGGAACAGGAAGAATTCCTCCCGGTTGGATTCGGAAGCAACGTTGCGGGTGTTCCCAACGATTTCCAGTACCCGAGCGCTGAACTGATGCCCACGCCGCAAGGACCTCACACCACCTCGTGGCATGATGCATTGTTCGAAGAGGCGTCCTCTCGCAGAGCCCCCGGCTTTGTTCTATTCTTGCTTATCATCGTGATGGCGTTATTTTTCCTTTGTGGGCGGAGCCGCCGCTTGCGCGTCTACCACAAAATCAACACTTGCCTCAACCGTCGTGGACCCTCCCACCCCAACCATCCCAAGAAGCGAAAGTTCTTTGGCGGCCAGCTACCGTTCTTCGGAGGCCCGCGAAGCCCTTCATACGAGCGTGTTCTCGAGGACGGAGCCCATGAATTCGATCTAGGAGCTCCTCACTCTGGCCGAAGCTCTTTGGACGAGAGTTGCTCCTCCGACGCTGGTTCCGGCTTCATGCCTCCAAAGCGAGCCGCCAGTTGGGGCAGCAGCACGCCTAGCCTGAAGTTCGGACTGGACAACTCATCCTCAGGGACCATCGGACTCGGGATCACCGCGGGGTCTGCAATGGATCGGGCGGGTCTAGTCGTGAGGACGGAGAGCCGGGATCATCTGGCTCCGATAGCCCTTGGCCCAACGACGAACGGCCGCCGTTCAAGAACCGGCAGTCCCTCCCGATCTCATCCGCATCGATCGCCAATCACGACCCCATTGACGCAAGAATAATGCTTGACACGATACATTTCTTATTTTTTTTATGCATATTCACGAGGAGTATATTCCCTTTCGGCGCAGGACAACGGGGGCTATCAACACACCAACCGATACCTACATATCTACCTAAGGTCCCTCAGTTGACTTGACTAAGCCCTGCCCATTCATATTTGATTTATCTATCCATGGATCGATTCTCAGTTGCATGTTACTCTGGAGTTTCATAGGCTGGCGACCGTGTTTTTTCCCCCTCGACATTCGATTGTCTGGTTAGGATATATACGTTTAATGATGTTGTATGTATCATAGACTTTTTTTTTTTTTTGCTTTACTTTGGACCGACTTCATAGCTGTCAGAGGATGGGGATTCTTGTGGATCTCCATCGGGCAAGCTTTGTTTACTATTCAATGAATATGAATATGGATTCAGTGTCTATCTATCCGCACATCTCCATTAACAGTAAGTGTAACACAGTGTAGCATACTAGGGACAAGAAGTGTGTACATATATTCACCTGTACATATTGGAATATCTTGCGCAACTTCGGGTTTCCTCTTCTAGGTGCTATAACTAATTAAGTCCTCTATAAAAAACACAGAATAGGTAACTAAGACATATATTAACACCCCGCAGTTATACAACTTGACTAGATCGTAGTCACCTTGGGCTTTGCTGATGAAGAAACCTCAATGTAGACAGAGACACGCCAAGAAATTTCGTGACCACACTGAGCTACACCCCCTACTCAGTATCTAGTTAACGATTTATCGAGGCCTGAACACATAAATATATAGTCGAGACTGACTACGAACATGAGGTAAGCAGCTCCACAGAAGGCAATTCATAAACATTCTCACGGTTTATCCCGAAATCCATTTCATATCTACACCGTCACCTTTAGAGAATAACCTGCATAGGAAGCAAATTCCCTTAATTCTCTCTCATAATCTCCAGAACAGCCCACTGTTCATCACTCGCATTCACTTTCCTCCAAACCTTGACCAAACGCAACCCAACCGAGCGGAAAAGCTCTATAAAATCCCTCTCCGACCGTTCCAACGACCCGAAGAACGACATCATGGCCGCGTCGTGAATCACATCCGTCAGAGACGCCTGCCACAGCCCATCTGGAAAGACGTATTCGTATACGAAAAGAACGGAGCCGCTATGCATGGCCTCACGAGTCCGGGCAAGGATCTGCCGCGCCTCGGAATCCGGCCAGTCATGTAGAATCCGCGCCAGGAGATAGATATTGGCGCCGTGGACGGGCTGGGCATTGAAGAAGTTGTGGCCGATTGTTTCGATCGCGGGCTCTGGATTTGACACGCCAGGTAGATCTTGGAGGACGAAACGGCCTTGGAGATCTGGGAATCGATGCATGAAGGATTTCAGTTCGTGGCCGTGTCCCCCCGCGATGTCGACGATGGTGAATCTTTCTTGACCCTGATCTTGGCACATGCTGCTGTTTGGAACTTTGGGTTTGTAAGGGACGAGTGAATTAAGTCGCTCTTCAGAGATATACTGTGTCCAGTCGGCCTGGTTAGAGCTTTGCGTGGCCTCCATGATTCGATGGAATGCGTCCTTCTCGAGCTGATGGGTTTCGAGGTATTCAAAGAAATGCTTGTCTTTGCTAACGGCCGACTGGAATACCCCGGAGTTGGCTTTGTCTGGTGCACGGTACTTGGACTGTCGGAGGTATTGGGGTAATTGGGCGAATGTCGGCGCGTGTAATCCCCTACATTTGACCCCGTTAGCATTCTGCGTGGGAGTTTGAAGTGTAGATTAGATGTGACGGACGTCGTCCGAACAACATAGTCGTGATAATAGTTTCCTGGAACCATGCATCTGGTAAATTGATTCGCTTTACACGTCTTCTCTGGAGTCAAATCGATCATGCGCAGACCAAGAAGAAATCGTAAGATTCAAACTGGATTCGTTCGTGAGAGTGAATAAGTATGTAAATGAGGCTAAGTAGGAGAGGTGCAATTCTCACGCATCAGGGGCGGGTCAACCCCAGTCAACCTTGCTATCTCAGATATATCCCACTCTGCATTCTCGTGAACATCGTTATTCAGAAGGTCGAAGATGCCGGTATCAATGGCCACTCGAGCAGGGCGTCTCGAAATCTGACCAGCTGTCGCACACGGCCAGAATGGGAGCACCGCTATTGCACCTTATGTATGACTCCAGCCCTTGTCTATCGAAACTGCCGGAATTGTATGTCTCTATCCATCACGCTCTATACGATGGTTGGTCGTGGCCACTTCTTCTTCAGGAGATTGACCGGGCCTACAAGGGGCTTCTGCTGCATGCCAGCCCTTTCAACTCGTTTGTCGGCCAAGTCCACGAGAATATGCAGGCCGCTGCCATTTTCTGGGAAGCGAACCTGAAAAATGCGGATCCGGCCTTTTATCCCGTGCTGCCATCAGCGAACTATGTTCCTCAACCCTCCTGCGAAGAAAGTAGTCTCTTGACCAAACTACCTCCATTTACCGCGCCTGCGGAGATAACCTTAGCGACGAAGCTAAAGCTGGCCTGGGCTCTCCTCACTTGGCGTTACCGAAACAAGCTTGACGTCGTCTTCGGGGTAGCTTCGTCTGGACGAGGACTGCCTGTGGCGGGTATAGAACAGATGCTTGGACCAACTATGGCGATAACCCCACTCCAGATTCAGATTGACCGTGAGATGAAAGTACATGAGATACTTTATGATGTTTAACGAGCTTCATTGGAGCAGTCTAGCTATGAGCACCTAGGCTTACAGAATATCCGCAAGCAGGGTGATGGCGCTCAAGCTGCGTGTAAATTCCAGACTCTCCTCGTCATTCAGCCCGAGAGATCCGCACCTGAGACGAGCTGGTTTCAGAGCCAAGACACGCAGTCAGATCCCAGACAGTTCAGTAGTTATGCCCTGACATTGGCTTGCCAGCCTGTCTCTGATGGCATTAAGGTCTCAGCAGTCTTTGACCCGTATGTGATTGATTCCGGACAGGTGCAGCGTGCCTTTCATCAATTTTGTCACATCTTGAATCAACTATTCCTTGCGTCCGAAGAGACGAAGATTAAAGATTTAGACATGCTCAGTGAAATTGACCGGATTTCCTTGCAGACAAGAAAAAAGGAGCTGCCGCCGCCTGCTGAACCTATTTGCGCGAGTGAGGGAATACAGGAAATGTGTTTAAATCAGCCTGATGAACTCGCAGTGGAGGCGTGGGATGGACAATTGACTTATAGGCAGCTAGACTACTATGCTACGCAACTGTCTCAAGGCCTTGTGAGGTACGGTATACAACCAAATAGCTTTGTGGCGCTGTATCACAAGTCACGATGGTGTTGTTGCTCAGCTTGCGGTATTGAAAGCTGGTGGTGCTTTCGCAATGCTGGATCCTTCTCATCCCCCGCAGCGACTTCGCGCGATTTGCGACGCCATAATACCGGTTTGTATCTTGACTTCCGATGACAGAGAAATGAAAGTGGGATCCGACGCACCGGTCGTTACTGTGGGTGGTATTCTTTCTGCGCGACAGCTGTGCCAGGATCACACTCAAATTAAAGTAACGACTGCGACGACAGATGCAATGTACGGCATTGCCACATCCGGGACAACAGGTACACCGAAGGTTGTGGTCATCGAGCATGGAGCTTTCATGGCCAGTGCAAGGTCCATGATTGAACGACTAGGGCTTGGCCATACCTCGCGCGTGATCCAATTCACTGGATATAGTTTCGACACCATGATTGTCGATCACATTGTTACCCTTTTAGCGGGCGGTTGCAGTTGCATTCCTTCTCCATCGGACCGGGATAACCGCTTAGCAGAGGTCATGACTGAACTGCGCGTCAACTGGGCCATGCTAACTACCTCCGTTATCCAAATGCTATCCCCAGCGTCGGTCCCGACCCTGCGCACCTTGGTGCAAGCCGGGGAACCAATGACCCAGCGCATTGTGGATTCCTGGGCATCCCATTTGCGCTTGATTAATGCATATGGCCCCGCAGAATGCAGCATTCTTTGCTGCATCAGTGATTCCATATCCACGACTAGCACCCCAAACAACATTGGCTTGAGTAGTGCATGTACTTGCTGGATTACTGATCCTGACGACATCAATAAACTCGTGCCAATAGGCGCTGAGGGAGAGCTGGTTATCGAGGGTCCCATTTTGGGTCGAGGCTATCTACACAATCCAGATAGAACGGCCGCCGCATTTGTCAAGCTACCTGAATGGCTACATGGGCTGCGCGGTGGCAACCAGGCTGGGAGACGTGTATACCGAACCGGTGATATAGTCAAATATGCTCCTGATAACACCATTCTGTATCTGGGACGCAGGGATAACCAGGTTAAGCTGCGTGGACAGCGCATTGAACTGGCTGAGGTTGAATACCACGTTGAACAGTCCTTCCCTGATGCCATCCAGGTTGTCGTCGAGGTCGTGACATCGGCCCAAACGCAGGCGGAAAACCTGACTGCCTTCATATTGTCTTCCCAAACTCACAGATCATTTGACAACCGGGAACTGGATGAGATTGTAAGTCAGGTTACGCCCGACTTTATGGACAATGTTCGAAACGCAGAGTCAAATCTTCAAGAATCCCTTCCGCCGTACATGGTTCCTAGTGTTTTCTTGCCGGTTTCACGCATTCCTTGGAATGTAAACGGCAAAGTTGACCGTAGCTTACTGCGTCATTTAGCATCACCTTTGTCCCGGGATGAATTTGATCAGTTCAACTCACCACAAGTGTGCCCTCCGGAGACGGGTTTAGAAAAAAGATTGCATGCTATATGGGCACATGTGCTGAACCTCAGTCCAGATAAGTTTGGAACTGAAGACAGCTTTTTCCGCATTGGGGGTGATTCTATTACCAGCATGCAAGTTGCTTCGCAGTGCATATCGGACTCGATTGCTGTCACGGCAAGGATATATTCCATCATCGAACGATTGCCAGCCTAGCGGCTTATATCAAGGAATTTGCCCCGGCCATTCAAACTAAGCTCACTCCACCTAAAGAGAACGAAGAGACCACAGCCTCTTTCTCGCCCATTCAGCAAATGTTCTTTGAACATACACAGTGGGGGCATAATCATTTCAATCAGAGCTTCTTCCTGCGCATCAGCAAATATCTCGCTAGCGAAGCTGTTGCCGAAGCAGTCAAGGCCGTTGTTGAAACGCACTCGATGCTAAATTCTCGGTTTGAACAATCGTCAGATGGTGAATGGACGCAACGCATCTCTGATATCCAACAGAGCTATCGATACCGGTCCCCATCGTTGACTCACGACAAGAGATGGAGACATTATGTGCTGCCAGTCAGCGCTCACTTGATATTCGGCGCGGCCCCTTGTTGATCATCGATTATTTTACTGTCTCTGGCACCCAAGAGCAGTATTTATTCCTGGTTGCACATCATCTGATTGTTGATCTGGTCTCGTGGAGGATTATCCTCGCTGATCTAGAGGACCTACTTCTATCCGGGAAATCTCCAAGCCCGCCTCCGATGTCGTTTATGAGATGGTGTAGTCTTCAGGCTGACCATTTCACTCACAACTATGCAAACAAGGTCTCTTTCTGTAAAGAGGCAGCCTCTCACAATGCTGGTGGCGCGCAGCTTGATTACTGGGGTGACTTTCTCCCCAACAACTATGGGGACACTGACGTCCACTCCATCACTATCGATGAGTACTCCTCGAATCTGCTCTTAGGTGATGCAAACAACGCATTTCGAACCCAGCCTGTAGAACTGGTACAGGCCTCCATAATGCATGCGTTTGTCCGAGTTTTCAACGACCGTTCAGCCCCGGCCATCTTCACAGAGGGTCACGGCCGCCAAACATGGGATCGTTCTATCGATCTAACGAGGACCGTTGGCTGGTTCACAAACATTTGGCCGATCCACATGTCCCTGGATTCGACTGATAGCATAACGGAGGCAGTGAAGAGAACCAAGATGCGCGCCGCCAGGCCAAGAAGAAAGTTCAGCATATCTCGCATCATGTTATTCAAGTACAGATGCCGCCAAAGAAACCAAAAGTCGTGACCCAATGGAGATCTTGTTCAATCACCTCGGCCACTACCAGCAGCTGGAGCGCCCAGGCGCGTTGTTCACCATTGATGAGTCACTTCCCATCGCTGCTGCTAACATTGCGCATGACATGCCCCGATTTGCCCTTCTGGATGTTTCCGCAGTCGTGCAAAAGGGTCGGCTGGAGCTGCAGTTCTTCATCAACCGAAATTTGAAACATCAAGAGAAACTCCGACAATGGGTCAGTCAGTGCGAGAGATCTCTCCGGGATGCAGCCTCAACATTGTCTGGATCAATCTCTGGCTACACACTGTCTGATTTCCCACTTGTTTCTCTTACCCCGGATGCCTTGAACCGTTTCACTGCTAATGTTGTCCCAAAATGTGCCGGAGACATTCAGGACATATATCCCTGTTCTCCAATTCAGCAGGGCATGCTCATCAGTCATGCGCGCAACGACAATCTTTATGAGGAGAGCTTCAAGTGGAAGGCCGCTCCAACAAGCGGGGATAGGACTGTATCGATTACCCAGCTTGTGCGTGCATGGCAGCAGGTTGTAGATCGCCATGATGCCCTCCGGACCTCTTTTGTGAGCATTTCTGATGAAGGGCACCTCGATCAGCTTGTAATGACCAATGTCAAACCAAATATTTCAGTCAACAATTTGGTAGAGAAGCTATCATCGACTACTAGTAATCTGGAGCCTTCTGGTGAAATTCGGCCCCCACACAGACTGGATATAACCCAATCCGCGGATTCTGGTGTCGTTATTGCACTTCACATTGGCCACGCGCTCGTTGATGGAACGTCTGTTCAGATCCTCAAACGAGACTTTACACTTGCATATGATGGTCGGCTTGCAGCATCATCTGCTCCCTCTTATCGCGATTATATTGCTCATCTTCAGAAAGACGCTTCTCATCAAGCAGCTCATACTTATTGGAGTGACTACTTACATGGTGCCACGCCTTGTCTTTTCCCTCCCCTCACGGATTCAAACACTCCCAGGGTGTCTGGTGAACATCTAGACTTTGAGTCAATCTTCGCGGATTTGATGCCGGCTAGCTCGCTTGATCGTTCTGCGAACAATATATGCTGTCACTGACAAGCGTCATCCACGTTGCATGGGCAATTGCCATCAATCGCTTCACTGCCATGGATAACATCTGTTTTGGGTACCTTACAATGGGCCGGCATGTTTCTTTGCCCGGTATCCAGAACATTGTTGGTCCGTTGATCAATATGCTTATTGGTCGAGTACACATTCAGCCCAATTCATCGCTTCTCTCCATCCTGCAGCGATGTCATGAAGATATTCTGGCGAGTCTTGAATATCAGCACTATTCCCTATGCTACATTCCATGGACTTGCCCGCAGCGGGCGTGTTTAACACCGTCATATCTATCCAGCGTCAGGGATTGGATCACGGTATATCCCCTCAGTCAAGTATAGTTCTGGAGAATCTTGGCGGTGCAGATCGATCTGAGGTATGTTTGCCCTCTGTCTTGCGCAGGAGAGTCATTCCCACGACCTCGTCTTCGGCCAAGTAGTCAGCGGGCGAACGCTGCCCCTTTCTGGAATCGAGCGCATCATCGGACCATGCGTCAATATCATTCCAGTGCGCGTCGTCCTCCAACCGCAATGGAAGGGACGCGATCTACTCGGCTTCATCCAAGAGCAAAACACACTGACAATAACACACGACACCATGGACCTGAACACCGTGATTTCCCAAAGCACAGACTGGCCCGCGGACACGCGGTTCGGCAGCGTCGTCCAGTATCAGAATGTCCCTGCAGCCGCCGAATATCCTTTCATTCGCGACGTAGGCCACGAAATTGAGAATTTCCAGTTCAATCCGCCGCAGGGATATCCGCATTTGTCGTGCCAGCCGGGTTCCCATGGGGTCACTAATATGCAACTGTTGGTACCCAGCGAAGTTATGAACCAGGAAAGCGCGGACCGTGTCCTGGAGACATTCCGGGACCTGGTGGTTCAGCTTCTTGCTCAGCCGGATCGGTTACTCAGTGAGTTTAGTTGGTTAGTTGGCTTTATTTTGGTTTCATGACCATGCGCTGTTTGGTGCTACAGGGTATACATGTATAACTTTTCGTATACGCCAGGGGTAGTGTTACTTGTGATAGCAAAATTAAGAGAGCTGTTGAATTTGTGGAGTATTTAACTCACTATGTTCAAATGTCATCTAAATGCTTGACATCGCACGACGTATTATTTACACACTTTTGCTGCTATTCTACTATACTGGCCCAGTCTACTCTCACCTGCTAGGTGGAGCTACTTACAACAAGAATATAAAGACGTGTGAAAATGCCGCCAAAATGACGCCAAATTACTGCTACTGAGACTATAAACAGCTGTATTTCTACCTGTAATAAAAGAGTATCGTACGGACTAATTGTCAACAACGCCTTGGGCCACATATATATAATAAATCATCAAATTGCTAAGAGAAGAAGCAGAAAAAGGAGTAAACGCCAAGAGAAAGTCGAAGAAGAATGTCCAATGCCTCAAAAGCCGCCCAAAGCAGGCTGAGGCGGCGGTTCCATATTCTTCAACGCTTCCCCTATCGCCTGAAAGGTGGCAATCTGCTGCTCCTGCTCTTCCTGAGGCAGGGCCGAAAAAGCAGATGTTTCCTCGTCCCATTTTCTCACGCAGTCCAGGTTCCAATTGCACCTCTCCACCTCCGCAAAGATTGGGTGATAGAATCGGGGGTGCTTCTTTGGCCACTCCGAGGCATGGTAATGATGCTTGACCAACGCGTTGCGCGAATTATGGGTGCCCGAGTCCGAATGCCCTTGCCCAGCGGCGAATGCTTCCACCGTTAGGACCAGAAATCCTCCGACAACTTTGGACTCGGGGATATCATGGAACGTATTCCACGTCACGGCCTGGCCCGTGGTGCGGCTCATTTCAGAGAGGATGGCATCTGTAAAGGCAGAAGGGCCAGTGCCGGTGATCACGTCGTCGAAGTCCAGCTGAAGCTCTGAGATTGGCTTGCCTTGCTTGACGGAGAGGTCGTTGAGCCAGCGGAGGATATTCTCGACGATTCGCATCATCACGGGCTGTCGTGGCTTGCACATGAAGGTCCATTGGCAGAAGGATTGCGATTTCGGACCCAAGATAGGATGGTCGCGAAACTGGGGCTCGTCGATTTCGACGCCTATGACCATGCCGATTTCTCTTTCGTCATGCGTGCTTGGGATGAATCGCTCGACGGGTCGCAACGCTTCCACGTCGATATCGGCGTAGAGACCTCCTTCCATGTACATCACAAGGTACCGAAGCAGGTCGGCTTTGATAATCGGCGCGGTCAACGATCGATACGTTTCCACGATATCTGGTCGATTCTCCCCCGCAGGTCCGAAATTCGTTTCCACATATTCGAGGTCGTTCTGGTCCGTCAGAACCTCGTACCGATATCCTGGGTTTTTCGCAGTCCAGCTGCGTGCAACTTCCATATCACGTCCGTCAAATTCCAACGGATTCACTTTCCAAATCTGCCAGATTTTTCGGGGAAATGTCCCACCGACATTGGGCGTCACCTGGGTAGATAATGATCGAGTCTCACGGCTGTCGCCAAAGTCGTGCGACGTCCTAGTGATGCAGAAGTAGATAAATAGGAACAATGCCACCAGGCCGCCATGTGTGAATCGACGTGCCCTCTTTGGAACAACAGTGATTGGCACGAATTTCTTCTCCATCATGACTGCGCCTGTGATGCGATCTTCTTTACTACCCTCTTGTCCGGGGAAAAAGAGGTGAAAGATCGTGAGTCCGGGAAAACATGGCCTTATTTTACCGCCAGTGTAGATTACATACAGTACATAGCTTGGTATTTCACATGTGGTCTTCACTAAAGCTGGAATACCTGCCTCGGGTGGTGTTAGTCCCTGACACCCTTGAAAGCTTATGTCTCATTTGCAGGTGTCCTGTTGGTAACTCCGCGAACGCACATACCTAGTGGCAAGCCACTGGTACACGAAGCGTGTAAATTTCGAGCTACATGCATCATTCGGTGGCGTCTGGACGCCCCTAGCTGATTAGCCAGACTAAAACAATAGTAGGAATGTGGTGGGGGCAGTCCATCGTGGCATTTCGTGGAAAACGCCAATCTCAGGCATCCGTATGATACCTACAGAATCCACTCCAATGCGGCCAAAAAACCTTGTCAAATTGCTGAGGTGAGACCGTGCCTCCGCGGCTTCAGCCACTAAATCCATTTCCCCGGGGGTCTGCGTCCAGACCCCGACTTGCGGAGGTAGCAAAGCGGGTCCGCAAAGACCTGGCCTGCTCTGATGGCCTATACGTAGCGCACCCTCGGAACCAGTGTGTGCCCAGCGACGCGCTAAGGAACACTAGTCACTGTCTGACTCCACCGAATTCACGTGTTATCGAGTTACCAGAAGCTGTATAATAATTCTCAGGAAGTGAGACTGAGGTGTTTATTGATCGTCTTCTGCGACCTTCCAAGGAGTCTGGCAACTTCAACTCTCGCCGCCGATGCCCACCCTACCGACCTCTATCGAGGGCTTCTCGCCTCCGTTGAACTTGAGTCCTGAGCGAGTCATCGAGGGTGGACAGTGGAAACCACAGTTAACCCAGAGGACACCATCTCGACATGTTTCATGGCTGGCTCCTTTCCTGCCCAGTTGGTTCACTGGGTCGGCAAATAGCGATACAAGCACGAATGAAAAGCAACGGCAGCGTGCCAGGCCGACCGCATACCTAGACGGATTGCGAGGCTTTGCGGCGCTCCTGGTCTACTGGGCACATCATCAACTTTGGGCCCACGATGGCATCGGTGTGGGAAAGGCCTTCGAGCTGGCCTACGGCTACGAGAACAAGTACTATTTCGCATGCCTGCCTGGCATGCGAACGCTCTTCGCCGGGGGGCATTTTGCCGTCAGCGTCTTCTTCGTGCTGTCAGGGTACGTCCTCTCAATGAAGCCATTGGGATGCATCCAGGATGGCGACTACGCGGAATTAGGGAAAAGTCTCTCCTCTGCGGTCTTCCGCCGATGGTTCCGTCTCTATATACCTGTCATTTGCACTACACTTGGCTACATGACATTTATGCATCTCTTTCAAGTCCGCACGATCACAGAGCTGCAAGGAAGCTACCTCTCGGAGCTATGGAATTGGTACGCCGAATTCAAGAATTTCAGCTTCGTCCTGCGAACCGGCGGCGAGCCCTGGTTCACGTACAATATCCATACATGGTCTATCCCCGTCGAATATCGAGGCTCTCTGGTTGTTTACTGCGCCGCGATCGCTTTTGCACGGTTTCGCCGCAACGCCCGGCTGATTGGCGAAGTCATATTGGTGGTATACTTTCTGTACATTGCAGATGGGGCGCACTTCGCCATGTTTATGGCCGGCATGCTATTGCGAGATCTCGATCTTCTCGCCATGCGCAATGACCTGCCTGGCTTCTTTCGGCGACTCGAGCCCTTCAAGTGTGCCATTATGACTTTGCTCTTCTACGTCAGCCTCTACCTCGGCGGAGTCCCATCGCATACAGACAGCGTGCAACAACTCCGCGACTCGCCGGGGTGGTACCTCCTATCATTCCTCAAGCCTCAGGCCGTGTTCGACTACAAGTGGTTCTACCTATTCTGGGCCGCCGTGTTCCTGGTCTCCTGCACGACTCACCTGCCGTGGCTCAAGGCCTTCTTTGCAGCCCCGTTCAACCAGTACTTGGGCCGCATTTCCTTTGCCTTCTATCTAGTCCACGGACCGGTTCTGTGGATATTGGGAGACAGGCTCTACGCGGCAGTGGGATTCCAGCTCGAGTCGCATGCCCAAAATTGTCCCTGGTGGATTAATCGGTTCCCTCTGCCCAATCGTGGTCCGTTTGGGCTGGAGATCAACTTCCTCGTCCCGCAGTTGGTCTTGTTACCTTTGACGCTTTGGTTGGCAGAGGTCATCACTAGATTCGTGGACGAGCCTGCTGTGAGGCTCTCTCAGCGGATGTATCAAGCGGCGCTGGACAGGACCTGACCTGTATATGCTTGATTTTATGATTTACTTAGTGTTTTTGAGACTCTCATACAAAGCCTAGTGCATTATGAATTATGTGATAAACATCGTAGCAAATGTTGGGTCCCTAGGTTTGGATGCAAGACTATGAAAGTACGCACACCATGTGTAGGACTGTAGAAAAGCTGGTCAGATTATTGATTTCGGCATGCGCTATGTGTAGCCTTCTGAATTGATGTCATGTCCGTATTACCATACAGAGTACACAGAATCAAGATGACTACTGACTAGTGGCAAACTAAACTACCAACCCTCCATCCAGCCCACAATTCCTACCCGCGGTCCGTCGGGCCCCCGTTTCTAGGCAGTCAATGTGTCGCTGATCGGCGACCCTTGCTGAAATACAGCTTGTTACTCCGACTGTTACATCCCGACGCTCTGCTCTACGCACGCCAGACGGAACATGGCTAAAAAACCGGCCACGCGCCTGATGCTTATCGCAGGGCTCTTGACCGGAGTGCTCCTGATCGCGAAACTACAATCCAGCCATCTCGACTTACAAACGACGTTTCTGTCCACGCATCGCTTCACGGGCGGTCCATATGGGCAATCACACCGTAATGCTGGGGAGTCCGAGACAGCTTGCTCAGGTGTCCCCGGCAGCGACGCCTGGTCTCGCTGTCAGGATGGACAAGCCGCAGACGAGGGAAGAGACCCTGAATTCGAAAAAGAGATCTCTCGAATGCATCATATAGTATACTCCGTCTCGAGTCCCGATCGGGGGTATTTCATGATCGATTTCGGGAAACGAACCGTCATCAACCCCAATATCATCCCCCATCCCGAACTTCCGGAGACCTGGATCGTCGCTGCACAGCTTCACAACCCTCCATCGGCTCGAATGTCCTCAGTCTGGTTTGCCGAACTCGTCTGCAACGCGGCCTTCTCAGCAGACAAACGACTCTTAAGCTGTCTGGAGCCACCCCTACAATTACCCATCCCAGCGACATTTGGCGACCCCAGCAAGTGCGTCGGCGACATTTCGCACTTCAGTCTCAGCGTCGGACCTCACGACGCGCGAGTCTTCTACGGGCCCGAGATCCCGTACACGGTCTACGGCTCCAATTCCTTCTTCACCTGCTTTGGACAATGGATCTCCGATTTCCGCGTTCTGGTCGACTGGGGCCTCGACACGGTCCACGAACACGAGTTCCGACAGTATCGCGAGCTCCAACGGCCCTGGCCATGGAACGCCGTCGAGAAGAACTGGTTTCTGTTCTGGGACGACGCGGGCCAAATGTTCATCCACCATGATATCGCGCCGGCGCGCATATTCGCGAAACTCGAGCCTGACGGATCCGTCGGGCCGAACTTGGCTCTGGCCACCGCGACGTCGGACCAGGCGTGTCTGAAGCGATTCTTGCCCCAGAGTACAGATCCCAGGGAGAGTATTCATCAAGCGACGAATTCGCTTGCGATCACGCTCTGCGCGCGATCCGACCCATCGTGTCACCCCGATCCCACCAATACCTTCGTGCTGTTCATCATCCAGCGCAAGACCCTCCGCGGCCTGCACCCTGTCTATGAGCCCTACGTCGTGCTTACGCGGCGGTCTATGCCGTATGATATTTACGCGGTCTCGTCGAAACCGATTTGGATTTTTGGGCGCAAGACGGCGGCGAACAAGTCGGAAGTATCTGTATCTGACGACTCCGAGATGCTGTACATGACGAGCATCAGCTGGAGAAGTCAAGGCCAGAAGTACCATGGATACATGGATGACACGCTGTTCCTGGCGTTTGGCAGGGAGGACAAGGCCGCTGGCGGTATCGACGTTGCTGCGAGAGACCTTGTAGCAGGGCTAGGGATTTGTGCGGAATTTTAATTTATTTAATCTGACTGGGAGTTCTGGCGGCTTCCAATCCATTTTGTTAGTTATCTTGAGGGTAATCATAATGTGCAAGACATTTGTAGATGTGCTTGAATATGGGAATTAATCCAGCACCGAACAATCCACTGCCTACCTACCTATCAATACACGGAAATTACAGACCGAACATTGGAAAATGAACGATCATCAAGATCACTGTCTGAGTCCGTGGCGGTCCAGAATCCCTGTCCGTCTCCAATTCTCGTACAGAATGCCATCAGTATCCACTCCGGATATCCTCCCATCTTGGTCAGTGTGCAGCATTTTCACATGGCTTTACCACCATCATGTCTGACAGGATCAACCGAGGCGAGTCCCGTAGATACGGAGAGAGGCATGAGCATGTGCCCGGGACTCCCAATACCACCTAGTTAGTGCCTGGGTGGCGGGTGCAAAGCCAAGGATCTTAATCCTGAACCCCCGTCGGGCATATGCATCCATGGGCCAATGGATAGGATATCCACTCCCCCTCCCAGCCAGAACCTTCCGGCGGTCAATATCCATCCGGTTAGATCCCTATGCAGCCGATAGCTGCTTTAGTCGAGCCCGGCCACCTTGGGTAATTGTTCCATGCAGGCAAAATCACGCATCACGACGGGTTGACGTTGGCACAAGCACCGTGCACGGCTTGGTTCTCTGTCCTCGTCCCAATCGGGCGCTGGGCGACCTTTCGCGGAAATAAAGTCGCCACTGGGGAAATGAGATTGCAGTAGTCACACAGACGCAGTGACGCGGCCCGAATAGGACTATCTAATAATGGCGAAGAACCAAGGATGTGGTTAGGTTGGCGTGCCGTGGTCGACGTTGCATTCAATCTTACGGCTAGGCTGGTTTGGGTTACGATGGCTCGAGCTGCGAGTGGGACTTCTGTTTTTTTTTTTTTTTTTCGCATGCCCAATTCTTACTCTGTACTCTGTATCTGTACTCTGTAGGGGTTTGCATGCCTATCTACATACCTTGTAGGCAGTGTTGCTGGCTGCCGTGACGCCATTCCCAGGGATTTCCAGGGATAATAACACCCATGCATGCGAACAGATCCGTCCACGCTCCTTCCATGGATCATAACAATTGAATTGAGTAGTGTCTAGGGTCTAATGCAGAAATGCACCCTGCAGCCAGGTTTTTCACGGACCACGATATTGTGATTGCATGAATTCTAGAATAGGTGATAATATCAATTAATGTAGCTTAAGATAGCTGGGTAGCAAGAAGCCACCAGCGTCGAAATTAAGTATATATCAAAAACAGTGCAAAAAACCTCCAAGCTTCTATCCCCGCCATTCCATTCTCTAGAGGACCATCATACTGGCAAGCAGGACGGCAGCACCGGCCACCTGCGCAGCTCCGGATCCCAACCCAAGACCAGAGGCTCCGTTGGACAAGGGGATGTCCGTAGACGAAGCAGAAGCAGCGTTGGTGTTGGCCGTGGACGAAGTCGCGGAACCCATCGTCGACGCCGCGGAGCCCGTAGTCGAAGTCGCGGAACCCAGAGCCGTAGTTCTGGGGGCCGTAGTCCAAGGCAGAGGGCCTTTCCCTATACCACTTATACTACTGACCGTGGTAGAATTGGAGCTGCTGGACGTGGTCGGAACATGTCCTGCAGCGGTCGTTGTGGGAGCTGAGGAGTCCACTGGCGGGAGAGAGACTGGGTGACCGGCGCCAGAACACAAAGACACGACCACTTTGGAAACGGCTACAGGGTCTAGTTAGAGAATCATAAGGAGAGGGGGGGGGGAGGGGTAATGTGTGGCATCTCATACCTTGCTGGTCCGCGACGTCGCAATCCTTTTTGACGCAAGGGACCACCTGTTCCACAAGGCCTGTCTTTTGGCAATGGCATGCGAAATCGGTCAGCTCAGAGCAGCCGTCCGCACCCAGGGCCGAAGTAAGGCATTTGAGCTTCAGGAAGAAGGAGAGGTTAGTTTTGAAATCAGATCTGGAGGCAGGGATTGAGCGGGACAGGACGTACAGAGCATTGCGGGATATTGGACAGTTGGGCACTGGCAATGGCACAGGCGCTGAGAACGACAGCAGCAGCAGCAGCGAGACGCATTTTGGCTATCTATGATGCGGACACGAAGGGAGGGATAGTAGCCTGCAGGTTGTCTGTCTGTCTGTCGTGAAAGAGCTCTCAGCGCGACCAGCACAGTAAAACTGGAATGTATGTATCCACCGACTAGTCTTATATGAACCAGCACTCCAGACCCTGTGTTCAGCTAGCGGAGTAGACCGGCTCCGAGCCCATCCTGCGTGTCACGTCATTGGTCGTGTAGAGCTATCTTCGCTTTCTCTTTTCCAGTCCATGTCTCAGTCGGCTCGGGTTTTTTTCAGACCTGGTCTGCGGGTTTTTTTATACGGAGCGTTACTAAGGTACGATACGGATGGGCCTTGTAATGGTAGGAACAAATCAAATCCACGGTGAGCGAGGCTGAGTCCCCAAGCCTAGACCAAGATGGTTTGGCGTGGTCCTTGGCTCCGTTGTTGGCGTGTTCTCTTGTCCCCTACAGTCCCTTCTCCGGATGGGAGTCACATCCATGGATGTCTTTAATTAAACGAAGTGGAGCGAGCCCGGGGGATGCGTGCGGGGTAATTTACTAATTACTAATTAGCAAACCAACCATTCAACTCGCCATCAAAAGGGACGATGTAGAGCCGGTCATTCGCCGTCATCTGGCGAGGTTTTCTCCGGGTCCACTACATTCCTTGTCTCACTCATTTCCACGCTGTGACTCTACGTATAGCCATTCCTTCCATTCCTTCCTGAAAAGAATTTCATTCGGTGTTTATTGAACGGAGTAACCAGGGCTATGTGTATATCAAGCAGTAGCTTTATTAATTGGTATTTATAATAGATTGAGATAATCGGATCACTTGCTACAAGTCGATAGAATATAGAGTATTTAAACAATTCTTAATATGTAGCTAGTTCAATAATAGAAGTAACATCACGATCTAGTGATATTAAATAATTAATCGAAAAATTCGTTCTTGACTTTTAGAAATGCCAATAATTAGAGATACTTAATCATTATAAACGGGGGTCAGCGGGCTACCGGGCGTTGACATTTATATATACTATCAGCGTATATAATAAAAGGCGTGCTGCGTAAATCGAGGTGTTTAGTAGATTATCTTAAAGAATCTGCTACTCATGCAGAGTGCGTTCTTCTAGAGTCAGGAGTTTATAGACAGCGCATTTCCTCCAACGGGCAGAAATCCGGTTAACGATCAAGACCGTTCATCTCGACTGGCGGCAGAAGATGAAGTCTTAAAGTATCAGAGCCGAGTAAGATGGATATATACAGAGTCGTATTTGTGCGGATGTTAGTCTCGCGCGAGACGATTCTCTTTAAGATTAATAATGGCGGATATAAACGTTGTTCTAAACTTTATTACAGAAAATATAGAAATTATTCAAAGTATAACATTTAGCTGGGATAGTTAGTATAGATATATAAATATGTTTAGCAAGGAAATGGACCTTTAGGATCCAAAACAACATCTACAGTCGTGTCTATTACACTATAACCAAGCCAGTCAGGGTTAATATTTACTAACAGCATAACTAGTAGAGTAGAGATAAAGAAAAAGACCGGGGAAGAGAACTATTATACTTTAATTGAAAAGATGAAGAAGGTGGTCTACACAGAACTTTAACTTTCCTTAATTGGATGATCTCATTTGGGTATGAAGGGCAGGGTAACTATAGATAGTTTAATATCTGATCAAGGTGAAATTCTCGGTTTAGTATCGATATATGATATATTAAAGACTGTTCAACATGGCTACAGCGGTTATATCCCGGGAAAGAAAATCCGCCAACGATGCGATGGCTCTCCCATTCAACGGCAAAACGCCGTTAGATATTAAACTATTGTGATCAATGATGCCTTGTGCTTGGTGGATTTGCCATTTAAGAGCCTTCCAACACCACGTCACAATTCTACTTGGATCATATACAACGGGCATTTGGCCGTGGGTATTGTAGAGACGGGCAATTTGGCATCGTTGTCAGGCTGACGGGACGGAATATTAAGGGATGAGTTACGTAGCTCACTGCGCATATAACTGATCACTGATCTCGTCCTGAGTAGGACCCCAGCATTCACTGAGTCTTGACCGGTGACGAAATACTCAGTGAGTAACCCCCTGGCACTCATTAAGCGGTTTTATTTAACAGGGAAAGTAACATTAATTCTAGAAAGTCAAGTCCGTATAGATGCAGATATGTATGTATGTATAGTACAAGTGATTACAGCTTCGCCCCCGTCGTGATCTCCTTCCTGCGCTTCTGTCGCGCCGACACGTCCACGCTGTTTTCTGGGTTGCGGGTCGCCGCGCTCTGGAACAGGCTCCGGCCCACGGCGTCGGACATGTTCAGGACGCGAGAGGAGACTGTGGCGCCGTCGCGGCGGTTTTTGCTTTGTAGTGTTAGTTTGCAGTTCATTTACATATCTTGGAATGGAACATTTCTTTGTAAGAGAAGGGGGGCAGAATGGAACTCACCCCTCACGTCTAGACTGCGCAATCAGCTCCATAAAATCCCACAGGCGGCCGCGAGCCAGCAGCTTTCCTGTCGACGGGTCTCGCTCGGGTGTCCATTCCGGAGCAATGCGCATGACGGGCGCGGCGCGGGATTCCTTGCCGCGGACAACGAGGATGATGCCTTCTTCGGCGAAGCGTTGGTAGGAGTTCTTGAGGGTTTCTTTGTTGACAGCTTCGAAGTAGGAGAGGTCGCCTTGGTGGTATAGGGTTTTGCCGAGCTGGTTTCGTTAGTTTGAAAACCAAGGTAGAGAAGGTAGGAGGGAGGGGGGGGGAGTACAAGTTGGGCGCTGTCTTGGGCCTTTTTCAGGTCGATCCAGACTTCTTTCGGGCCATCGAGAGGTGGTGTTAGGCCGAGGAGGGAGACTGTACCGAGCCAGGAGGCTTCGATGAACGGCCAGATGAGGAAGCAATAGAAGTCGTAGTTCTCTCGTCCGCAGTGGCGCTCGGATTCGCTCAGCTCGACGTAGGTGGGCGTGCCGGACGGTTCGCGCGTGACTGTGATCACGTCGTCTTTTTCGAGACCTTGGATGGTACGTTCCAGGTTGGTGGTCAGGCCTTCAGGGGGGAAGATGAATTCGCCACGGAAGAGCTGTGTGTGTTAGTGGTGAAGCCATCTTTGTCGGAAGTTGCATACCTGTGATAAAAAGGACACTTGGTTCAGGAGATCGGAGTAGGCAATGCGCTGGAACGAAGGCCCGCCACCCTGCTTGATCCGTGTGTACATAGCTGCAGATACCAATGCCTCCGTAATGAAGAGGTGGATTGTCATGTTGCGGTAGAAGGAAAGCTGGAAGCGGTCGACTGCATAGTACGTGGGCTCCACCAGGCCATCTATCCTACCCACAATTTGGTGCCCCAAGACCTCGATGGCGCGGTCAACGACCACCTCCGTAGGATATCGGTAGAAATGCGCAACCCGACCTCCTTTGGCGCGAACACGCTCGCAGAGCCACTCGACTCGGCGCACCAGTTCTGCCTTGCCAACTCCACGGCCGCGAAGCGTCAACAAGACGGTGCCAACCAGGGCAGTCGGCATCATAACAGACACATCGTTAATGTCTGAAAGCACCCGGTAGCCCAGTGTGCGGAGTATGCGGCCTTTTTCCTTTTGGTTCAACTGAGAGCCGCCGTTTGGATCCATCTGGTTCGGTAACCGCGTCAATTGTTGGCCGATGAACTCTTTGAGGCTCCACGGTTTGTGGAAGCGGACATCCACCCGGCCTAGTTGCAGCGAGAGGACAGAGGACGCAGACAGCAAGTCAGCAAGGCTCTCTTTAGGCTTCGGCTGGCCGAGCAGTTCGCTGATATATGACCTGGACGACGTTAGTGGCTAGTGATGGCCAACAGCAAAAAGAAGGCCATACTCAGTCTCGATAACCTTGTCGTACTGCGTACTGACAGGACAAATGATCGTGTCGTTTACACGCCCAGATATAACGCTGTCTAAGATAAAACTGAGGATACCGAATTTCGGCGACAGCAGCTTTCCAGTTCTAGATCTTCCACCCTCAATGAAACATTCGAAGTTGAAGCCTTGTTGCAGAAGCGTGTCGATATACGTCTGCACGACAGTATGGTATAGAGGGTCATTTCCAAAGCTTCTCCGAATCCACATGGCCCCTAGAACAATCAGCAAGAGCAATAGTACACTCCATGACCGGCATTCATACCTGCATGCTGCAAAAACGGTCCCAGCATCGGAATATTGAGATTATCACCGGCCACAACCACGGGGAGAGCAATCCCCAGACGGTAACAAATAAGTTGAAGAGAAACATAGTCCACGTGGGATTTATGGCACGGCAGGAAGACGATAGACTGTTTCTTCTTCGCAGCCTCCTCGGCAACCGATCTTAACCGCAAGACTTCCTCGCTCGACACGTGGATACCTACAATAAATCAGCAACGACTAGATACCAAGCAATTGGCCATCATCAGAGCAAAAATCCCAACCTTGATGGTACGCGCGCGTAAGCAGTTGGGTACTCAAGTAATACGCGCCGCGAATAAACCGCTTGCTCTCCATCTTGCAGATCATATTATCCAGCATCGAATCCACCACCTCTTTCAGGTTACTCTCGAGTTCGTTCCGCCTTTGGACTCTGCGCCGTTCTAACGTGCCCTCGCGAATCTCAAGCAGCCCTTCCTTCTCTTCGACCGCCAGCCGCACCTCGGCCAATTCCTTGACCTTCCCGCGCAGCATCGGACTCGCTAGGATATTCTCCTTCATGCGCTCCGAGAACCCATTGTAGAAAATCGGCTGGCCGATGACGTCGTCGTACGCGCGCCACCCCGTCCCGGACATGTAGAGGCTCACTTCGCGCAGGAAGTCGAACGGGTTCGAACGAAAGCGCGCCATATGGTGCACCAGATTGCGCTCGGTGATCTGGTCATCTTGCGGCTCCGGGCCGCCCGTGAACCCGCTCGGGTGGATGGTGAGCTTGTCGCCGACAATCTCGAGGTCAGGGGCCGAGTCGACCGGAGGCTTTTCCGACGGCATCGTGGCTAGTGGCGCGGAAGGCGCCCGGGGGGGAAGCTAGGTAAGGATGGCAGTGACTGGGTTAGGAGAGGGCGTCAGTCAGGGCGGACGGGGAGATGATCGAGGGCCATTGATGATAGGGGGTCGGAGGTCGGTAGTCGGTAGAAAGCAGAAAGCAGGCGTCAACTGAGGGGAAGCAGCTCCGTCGATCAACCGACAACCGTACGATCAATGATCATCCCCAGCTTTTGCCCCGGCCTCGGGTGGCGTCACGTGGCCGGTACCTTACCGTCCGGATACGCGGCGGTTACCGTCGGTATCGGCCATGCCCGATCGGGAAAATGAACAATATCGTTCCGCTTTGGGGGCGCAAACCATTCAGCCTGACGACCTGCTTTACTCAGTAGGTTCACCGGTTCAGGATTTGACTTGACATGATTCAGTGACAAGCCTGATTATTTATATCTCGACCTCTTTGCTCAACCATTTCCAACATCCTCTTTCTCTACATCTCTACTCTGAATACTCAACCGAATGAAGCTCCACATAGCAATTTCCCTGATCCTAGCTAGCTCAGCTCAGGCCCTCAACAGCCAAGACGCCTGCTACAGCGAGCTAGGAAGTTCCATGCGATCCCATGGCACGTACTCCTACCAGTCGCCCGGCCACTGCATGGATAAATGCCGCGACGAGGGCTTCAACTACGCGGCGATTCAAAATTTGAAGTGCTACTGTGGCGCCGGGAAGCCGTCCGATGATAAGAAGGTGTCCTCTGATGAGTGCGATAAGCCCTGTGCGGGATGGCCTGATGATATCTGTAAGTATAGACTGGCAATATGGGGAGGAAAACAATTATTGGTCGGTGTTCGACTGACAAAATACTCGGTAGGTGGTGGCAAAAACGCCTGGTCTCTTTATACTGCAGACAATGTCCTGGAGCAGCCTCCGACCGCGGAACCGAGCAGTACTAGTGAGAAGGCTAGCAGCTCAACCCTGGAGTCTCAGTCTGATTCTGAATCGACGACAGCATCCGGGGTGTCCGCGTCCGCGTCGGTGTCTTCGCCTGTGAAATCTACGACTACCTCATCGAATGGTTCCTTAAGGACGGGCTCAGCCTCGACCACAAGTTCGTCGCCAGGTGCGCCAGGCAGTAGTTCGTCGACTGCTGTGACTCCTACTTCTTCTACGTCTGGGGCGAATCGCCAGCACCGACTCTTCTTCTGGGCGGTCTGATTCAGCGTAACATTTGGGTTTAAACGCGGGAATATATATCCGCTAATCTCCTGAGTCTACCACTTTAGACTTGAACATATATCGTTCATATATATATATAGATATATACCAGCCGAATAAAACAGAAAGCTCTAGTCAATAGTCATTATGTACATATATAGCCTTAGTGTTTGTCTTACCTAGGTACAGTTAATATCAGTACTGTCATCCCTCCGCCATCTGTCGGTAGTGCATGGCAGATTTCGAGAGCCTGGTCGGTATATGCCTTGATCGATTTGCCGCCCTGCTTTAGGAGAGTCAACTTCTGCATCATCGACTCTATCAGGCCCTCTTTCGCTTGTGGTGGGTATCTAGCACGAAGTCGGTCTACTAGAATTTTTGCGTCGTTTTGGTCTTCTTCCGTCAACGAGGACACGAATCGAAGAGCTCCGTCTCGGAGGCCCACGAGTATCGCTGTTGCTTTTACTTCGTTTCTTTTGTCTTCTGAAATATTGATATCTAGCTCCCATGGCAGTGTCGCTTGCTTGAGGTACAAATTCAAATTCTCTCCCGGTGTTCCCGAGAATACCAGATTTGGATTAAACGTCATCTTTCTGATCCTCGATAGTAAGTAGGCTCGACAAAGAGTATTGGTAAAAGTGAAACAACGAAAATGGTCGATAGAAGTCGGAGCAGAGTTCTCGTTACTTTAAGCGCGAAACTGGTGAAAACTCCTCAGGATTGAAACACGACAGTGATGAGATACTATAATGTTGAAACAAAAGATAATAGACACTCAGGTGGACGCGTCGGCGTCCTATCCTTCAAAGTTCTGTATGACATCGGGCAAGAAAACGAGTGTGCTGCGCGAGGTCCCGGTTCGATCCCGGGTTCGGGCCCCAATGAGAGCTACAAAGATAAGAAAAGTGATCTTGTTGATAATATTTCGTATTGCTAGGGTGGTTGCTAAGAACAGAAAAAGTCGAATTCCCAGAACCCTTTTGTTTTGCTTTTGTATCTCTCCTTCCTGATTCAATCTTCTCTGCCGGATTATCATTTGCCCGTTCCACAGTCTGTATCTTATCACCACGTGACCCGACTGACCGCCTTCGATGTTTGCTGCCCGCGCAAACCGCAAACCGCAAACCGCAAACAGTCGAGATTCGAACGAGTCGAACCTCCTCCTATAAAGACCACCATGTTTCGCTGGACGAGGGCCTTCTCAAGTAAGATTTATCCCCATCATCCATCCCCATCAACCATTCATCTCATCTCAATTGAGCCTTGACAAACCAAACCACCCTAACCTAATCTATCTTTCCCAGCTACCGCCCGCCAACTCACCAAACCCACCATGTCTTCAACCTCACCCTCCACCTCTCCCATCCAAGTCTTCCGCGACCCCGCCCCCCTCCGCCAATGGCGTCGACAGCTCCTCCTCTCCAACAAAACCCTCGGCTTCGTGCCCACCATGGGCGCCCTACACGAAGGCCACCTCTCGCTGATGCGCCAAGCCGCCGCCGAAAACACAGACATCCTGGTCAGCATCTACGTCAACCCGACGCAGTTCGGCGTCTCCGAGGATCTATCCAGCTACCCGCGCACGTGGGACAGCGACGTGGCGAAACTGCGCGCTCTGAACGAGGAACTGGACGCCCAGTATGGCAACAGCCACACAGGGGGCCGGGTGAGCGCGATCCTCGCGCCAACGAGTAAAGTGATGTATCCGAGTCTGGCGCCGAGTTCGGAAGTGGACGGCGACGGGTCGTTTGTGACGATTACGCCGATATCGAGACGGTTGGAGGGTGCGTCGAGGCCGGTTTTCTTCCGTGGCGTGGCGACTGTGTGCATGAAGTTGTTCAATATTGCGGGCGCGGATCGCGCTTATTTTGGCCAGAAGGATGTCCAGCAGACGGTTGTGATTAAGCGCATGGCGAAGGATTTTCATGTCGATACGGAGATTCGCATTGGGGAGACGGTGAGGGAGGATGATGGGTTGGCGATGAGTTCGAGGAATGTGTATCTTGGGGAGAGGAGGCGCGCGGTCGGATTGGTGTTGTATACGGCGTTGAAGGCTGCGGAGGAGGCGTATGTGGCTGGGGAGGTGGGGAGGGGGGAGATTCTGGGTAAGGCGAATGAGGTGGCACGGAGGGTGTTGGCGAAGCAGGAGGGTCTCAAGCCGTCGGAGAGAGCGCTGTACGAGGTCGACTACATCTCGTTGGCAGATCCGGAGAGTCTGGATGAGCTGGAGGTTGTGGATCCGTCGAAGGGGGCCATCCTGAGCGGCGCGGTCAAGATGGCGCCGCTGGAAGAGACGAGAGAGGGCGAGGATTGCGGACTGGGGGATGGCAAGGTGCCGGTGAGGCTGATTGACAATTTGATCCTGAAGCCTCGTGCTTAGTCCTGTTCATGTACATAGAACTAATACCCAAGTTAAACTAAACCATCCAATATCTATCTGATGCTATTTACCAAAAAGGAAATTAGGGCACGATCCAAGGGCTCGGAAGCAAATCGGCCCGGCAAATTTCCCCGTCGCTGCCTCAGGCCGCAGCGGGACCCATAAAAAAAAAGTTACTCCAAGCCGCCGACAACGACTTCCCTCGTCTCAGTCTCACCTCCACTGTCCCATCAACACCGGAGACAAATCAATCCAAAATGGCCGACGACGGCCTCCTCCTCAACTTCTCCCTCCCCCAAGACACCGACTTCTCGAAACCCGAACCCAAGCTAAAAGGCGGTACTTGGCGGGACCGACTCAGCGCGAAGAAGCAAGCGCAGCATCGTGCAAAGAAGCCGCGCGATGGAGACGACACGAGTGGAAATGCCGATCGTCCGGCACGCAATCCCAATCGCATTCAAGTGAGCGGGACAAGGCCGCAGAAACGACAGCGGACAGATGGGGAGTTTGAGTCGGGGAAATCACAGGGCCACGGACATGGTCAAGGGCAAGGACAAGGACAGAAAGGACAGAACCAGCACGGCCGACAATTCATCTCGTCGCTGTTCTCGAAGAACCCGGAGTCGCAGAATGTAGAGACTGAGGAAACTCCGCAGGACCAGGACATGGAGGACGCGAAGCCGACGAACGCGCCGCTGATCGACGGACTCGATACGTTCACGAACCTAGGGTTGTCTCCTACGCTGGCGGCGCATTTGCTCACGAAGCTGGAACTGAAGGCGCCGACGGCGATTCAGAAAGCGTCGATCACGCAGCTGCTGAAAGACGAGGACAGCGATGCGTTCATGCAGGCCGAGACCGGTTCCGGAAAGACCCTGGCGTATCTATTGCCGCTGGTGCAGCGGATTATGGCGCTATCGCAGTCTCAGAAGAAGAGGACCGCGAGTCAGGCGGATGCGAGTGAGGGAGATGGGGCGGTGCATCGCGATAGTGGGCTGTTTGCGATTATTCTGGCGCCGACGCGAGAGCTGTGTAAGCAGATCTCGGTGGTGTTGGAGGGCTTACTGCGGTGCGCACATTGGATTGTGGCTGGGACGGTGATCGGAGGAGAGAAGAAGAAGTCGGAGAAGGCGAGGCTGCGGAAAGGGTTGAATATCCTCGTGGCCACGCCGGGTCGGTTGGCGGATCATTTGGACAACACACAGGTGTTGGATGTGAGTAATGTGCGGTGGTTGGTGCTGGACGAAGGAGATCGGTTGATGGAGCTGGGCTTCGAGCAGGAGTTGCAGGGCATCATTCAGAAACTGGATGCGCGACAACGGCCCAGTCGTATCCCTGGGGTTCCGACGAAGCGGACGACGATTCTCTGCTCGGCGACGTTGAAGATGAATGTACAGAAGCTGGGAGAGATCAGCTTGAAGGATGCGATTCATATCAAGGCGGACCCTGAAGACGAGGACGGCGAGGTCAAGAAAGACAAGGACGAGGGCTTCAAGGTGCCTGCGCAGCTGAAGCAATCCTACGCGATTGTGCCGGCCAAGTTGAGGCTGGTGTCGCTTACGGCTTTCTTGAAACGCACGTTCATGCGAAAGGGCTCAGTCATGAAGGCTATTGTGTTCGTCACCTGCGCAGACTCGGTGGATTTCCATTTCGAACTGTTTACACGGAATCACTATTCCCGAAAGGAAGGGAAGAATGCAAAGGAGGCGAAGGATAGCTCAGAGGACTCCTCCAGCGAGAAAGAAGAAGACGACAACAACGATAACAACACCAAAGAGAAACTCTCCCCCCACGGCACCATCGCACCCGCCACTGCTTTCTCGACCAAATCCAACCCCGTCACTCTGCACAAACTGCACGGTTCTCTACCGCAACACGTCCGAACCTCGACGCTCACCTCGTTCGCGCGCAGCCGCGATCCCTCCGTCCTGATCTGCACTGACGTCGCCTCGCGCGGTCTGGATCTGCCCAACGTCGACCTCGTCGTGGAATACGACCCGGCCTTCAGCGCCGACGACCACACGCACCGAATCGGACGTACGGCTCGTCTCGGCCGTGACGGCCGCGCTCTCATCTTCCTGATGCCCGCTGCGAGGAGAACTACGTGGAGGTCTTGAAGCGCGGATACCGCGACGGCGGCAAGGCGCTGACTCGCACCACCGCAGAGGATATCGTCAAGCGCGGCTTCGGCGGCAACATTCAATCCGAGAGCAAGAACTGGGAGGAAAAGGCCACCGACTTCCAGATGGACATTGAGCGCTGGGCCCTCGATAACCCGGAGTACCTTGAGATGGCGCGTCGGGCGTACCAGTCGCATATCCGTGCATATGCGACGCATATCGCCAACGAGCGCAGCATGTTCAACATCAAGGAACTGCATCTTGGACATTTGGCGAAGGCGTTTGCGCTGCGTGATCGGCCTAGCAAGATTAATGTGCCGGGTCTGCGGCCAGGACAGGAGGACACGAAGAAAGATTTCAAGGCGGAGCGCAATACTGCTGGAAAGAAGAGGAAGGCTGGGGCTGGCAAGGATCACGACGACGATGGCCCTCGTTCTCAGGACACGGCCAACGCGGCGCGGATCATGAGAGCCAAGGTGAAGGAGCAGATGGCAGGCGCTAGTGAATTCAACCTGGCCTGATGGATTGGGCGGTTGACTGTACATAGCTATAGCATTGACGAAGCCAAAAGTAATTTTCCTTTTCAGTAGATATCCCACAGCGAGATCTTCCCGTCTTTAGACCCAGCAGCGAGCCAGTGCATTCTCTGCACTTTATGGTTCCTCTGCTGCTGGACTGTCGCGAGGGAGAATTCGCGCTTCATCATTTCATGAGACATCTCACCCCCTGCTCTGGCCGCAGACTCTGCCTCTGACCCTGCCATCTCCCCAGAACCACCCACATCCGCTTCAACAGAAGCAAAAGCCACCGCATAGCACCCCTCTTTATGCCATTTCAAAACAGCCAGCTCCTTCATCGATTTGCACGAATACACCCTGACCCGAGAATCCCAGCCCGCCGTAGCAAAGATCTTTCCGTCGTTTCGGATCCGCAGACCCTGCTGCCCTGCATGTTTCGTGTTCACGGTCTTCAGCGCCTTGCTTTCTGGCTCTGCAGCACCGCTAGATCCAGGGGCGACGGCATCCCATCCAGGAACAGGGTGTTTGATAAGCAAGGCATCTGCACCCGAGGAGAGGATGTATCCCTGAATTGAGATGTCGATCGAGAGGACCGGCTGCGTATGAACACGGGATACGTATAGAGTCTCCCAGTCCCATTTTCTATTCCACGGGTGTGTTGCATCCGAGTCTTGAATTCGCGTGTCGCGGCCTTTCAAAGCCCCTCGACACCTGAAAACCATGACGTGTCCGTCCTCGTATCCAGACGCGACGTAGAGATCGCTCTGGGAATCGGTAAACAGCTCCACGGCCATGACCATCCCGGGCTTGATGCTTGTCGGAGGCGGAACCGTACAGACTCTTCGCTCTAGCGGGAGATGGAAGAGGTCGATAGCGCCGGAGTCGAGGGCGTTAGGGGCCGCGAGGAGGCGGTCTGTTTTATTTGAAGGTTGTCCTCTGGGGGTAGTTTGGGACGATGAATCTGGCTGGACTTGTGGCTCTGTTTGCAGTTCTTCCTGTTCTGCTGGATTCATGTCCGTCGTCTCTTTCGAAGGACGTCTTGGGGAAGAAAAAGGAGAAGAATTAAGAAACAACACCGCAAACGCACAGAAATTCAACGCGTTGACAGGTAGCGAGTGAACCATCCACGGCTGACTTCCCTGGCCTGTTGCACCTGCACCTGCACCGCTAACATCAACAGGCAAAATCTTCTGCAAGACCGACTCATCTTGTGGCCGGATATTCCAAACGCGAAGTTTATGGTCTCGGCCGTGGCTGGGGCATGTTAGCATTCATCTACCTCGTATGGACCCAAATAACACAACACAAAGTGAAAAGCTACGAGAAGAGTGTATACATACCTATAAACCCACACTCCCGCCCCCTCCCCCGATACAGACCCAGAGGCAGAGACAAACGCCCGAACCTGCAAAATGGCGCCCTCGTGCCCCTTCCACACCGCGACGGGTCTTTTGGAAACGATGTCCCACACTACGATCCATCCGTCGGCGTCGCCTGAGATCAGGCGCAGGTTGTCTCGGAAGATGTGCAGGCTGTGGATGGCGGAGGAGTGCCCGCGGAGGATGTATGTTGGTGTGAGGGGGGAAGGGGATTCATTGGTTTTTCTCTTTCTTTTTGTCTTTCTCTGCTACTCTGTATGTTTTGTTTGTGGTATGGGATGGAGTTAAGGCTATAATATTTTAGAATGGCTGGGATAGAAAGGGGGGTTGAAGTAGAGAGGGATGATGGATGAAGATGGATGGAGGCGGGAGGAAGAATAGGAAGATGCAGATGAGTCTTGGCGCTTTGTGCGGGTCTTCTATGTCCATAGGTATATACGCACTGGAACAAGCATGAGGCACCTAGGGTCAAAGGAAATGTTGTAAAAAATATTCGAAGTAGTATTGGGGTATTCTAACTGTTTTTGTATTTCATATTGTTGGGCTGATGATCTAAAACTGGTTGAAGTAAGTTCAGATATGCTACAGCCAATATCCAGACACATTATGGTATCATAAAATAAACAACCAAACGCCGCCCATGCAATCCATAGCTATATACACACTCGAAAGTCCATCTCCATCTATACCCGCGGCCTTACCCCCGCGGCTTCACATAAAACCCCTGATACGGATGATTCTCCAGCTCAAAGTCCGCGAACGCGAGGAGCGGATTCACGACCGGAGGATGCATTTTCAACATAGACGACGATAGATCCGATTCTGGATTAAACGCATGGTCGTTGAACAGGTTATCCACTTCGACTCCCACTCCCACTCCCACTCCCACTCCCACTCCGACGTCGTGGTGCGGATGCACGGTCCAGCCCCATGCCTCCTGCAGCTCTTCCTTGACGTGCTCGATCTGGCAGCCGCCTTTGACGATGCGATCAATTGTGTTGAGGATTTCGTCCTGCGCGTCGCGGGTGGCGAGGCAGGATGCGGCGATGGAGAGGAAGCGCGTGCAGAAGGGGATTATCCCGCTGATGTATGGTTAGGAGGAGTATATGAGGGGGAAAAGGTGAGAGGATATACCGATCTTTCGTATGGGATATTATCCCACAGACGTCGTGTGCATGACTCTGCTGTACACTTTGCATCTCGGAGCTGAATTCCGATTCGAGCGGATGCACCTTGGTCAGGAGGATGCGAGCGGTATGGTAGAAGAGTCGAGCGATGGTCGACGATCGCTTGATGAGCCTATACTAGTCAGACAACATCCTAGGTGACGAGTGAGAGTAGTACGTACCATATCTCCGGGAACACGGATTTCGAATTCGTCTGCCAGGCCTGCAGGTAGCCAAGCGGTGTCATCGAACGCGGCACGCCATTCGCCCACTGGTCGCACCAGTCGTTGTACATGCACCAGTCTCGATGCCATTGGTCGATCTGGGTGGTCGAGTGATCGAGGCCGTGCATATGGGAGAAGGACGACCGGAAGTTCGCAACCTTCGCGCAGATATACACCATGCGATGGGTCCAGAGTTCCTCATTCCCAGCGACCCCAGCCTGGGCTTGCTCCATGCTCATGTCGACGCCCCAGGTATCCGGGTCCCAGGCCAATGCCCAATTGAAGTGTAGACAGCTGAGCAGCTCCATGCTGATATTCAGCCAGAAGCAGGCACCGCCGAGGCCTTGGCTTGTGGCATCCCATCGACATTCCTTGATCAGAGCCCTTGCGCCGGCGACGTGATTCATGCCGTGGACTGAAAGCGTCGACCTGGAACACATCACTTCGTAGATATTCAAAATAACCCCCGCCGTCGCACAGAGAACAGAATCGCGATCCGGATCCTGCAACATGTTTAAGAGGTCCCGCGATGCCAGATCATGGAAGTAGGTGCCCTTCTCCTCGCTGTACGAAGGATTCACATTGAACAAATGGCGAGCACCGCACGCCATAAACGCTTTGAGGAGCACCGGTTCTTCCAGCGCATGAAATGGTAAAATATTGGTAAACTAAAAATTAGCAAAGGCAGCTAGAAAGTCCAGACATGCCAAAAACTTACGTGCTTTAATTCATCCATCGAATCCATCCACGGTCCCACCTCCGCAACAAACGTCTGAACCAGAAACGCCTCTTCCGGGTTGCTCAGGCACGCATTGCTGGGCCCTCGCCCCTGCTTCGACTTGAAAGGCGCAAAAGAGGCACTCCGATCAGGCACCAACTGGGGCGTGGAAACCGAACCAGCATTCGGCGAGAAGCTAGCCCCATCAACCTGAACCCCCAATCTTCCCGACCCTCCTAGTGTATTATACCGCGACGACGACGGCGGGCTTACAGCGCCCTCCCCATCTAACGAAGACTCCACCGCCGGCGGAGGATATCTTTCAAACCCACCCACATACTCCGACGCAATGTGTCTAGACTCATCCCGAAACGTAACCCGATGCCCAGGAGACGGAGTCAAATCATTCGGCGGAGCAACGACCTGAGTATCGATGAAATTCAGCCTCACGCCGCGGCGACAGACCCTGCCAGACTTCCGACAGTTCTGGCACCGATGCAGCGCCTCGTCGCATTTCAGGTGCCGTTCTCGACAGGTCAGACAGCCGGTGCGCACACGGCGTGACTTTCGGATCACGGCCTCACGCCGCCGCGTGGTATCGCTGCCGGGGGTGCGGGATGCGCTTATCGACCCGCTGTTGGGAGTCGGGACGTCGTCGTCCTCGCGAGCGGTCTCGCCTGCCGGGTTGTCCGATAAGGAGACGTCGTTCGGCTCCAAGCCTAGGATTTCCCCTGCACCAGGCAGGTCTATCGCGAGGTCTAGGTCCAGGGCGGGAAAGAAGTGGTCCTCCACGGCGGATGCCATGGTGCTTGTCCCACTGGAGTGATATGTGTGCTCGCAATCAGCCCGTCAAGATGTGATGCTTGCGCATCTTGACCGATGTCCTATGTGTCCCAGGAGATTCCGCTGGTCGGCTGGAAGATCCGTAAGGGTAGAGATGAGGAATTGCAAGGGAATCGACGGAGGGGAAGCGGCGAGAAAAAAGGCAGAGAATATTCGGTCCAATGAATCCGGTCATGAACGACTAGGTATTTTCGGGTCGACGCTGGAGAAAAATGTTAGCGGGGCTGGGAGCATGTTCAGCGGAAACAATACCGACGAAGTGAATTTCAGACAGGAAGCGAGAGTGGAGATAGTCGAGAGAGTGGAGGTGTATATCTTGAGGAAGAAACGAAGGTCAGAATGGCGACAAGCACGGAGGCTGAGAAAGTCGAGTTTCGAAATCCGCGGGGGACCCCGACTGCGGCTAAACCCGGAAGGGTCTAGCGGCTGCCCGCGGATCTGATAAGTGTGCACGTGACCTTCTATAGAGAGATAGCATTCAGAGTCTATATACATCGTCGTCATTCTGGATCATCTCATGGCTAAAACATAACTTTTGTCTAGATCTGGAGAGCAGTCTTTATGCAAAACGCTGAAACTAACCGCAGTACCTATGCCTGAGGGCAAGGCCACCACTTACCGTTCGTCCTGGGGTATAGCAAACAGGCCGTCTGGAACACCAGTTTGCTATGCCTTACTGCCTAATCGGGGTAACCGCAGTCGCAAGTGCAATAACAGCATAATTGCGCCCCAGAGTGCCGCAGACCCGAAGGTTACACGGAGAGCGGCCGCATAGGCTCCAATCACTGCGACTCGTTAGCAAAGATGACTCACTCCCATGCAAGGGATCCCTTTGAAAGTGAAAATGGGAAGCAAGCCTACCTTCTTGTTGATGGACCGGATCTAATGTGGCAACAGCATGGACGGATTTGCGCACAAGGAAAATAATGTGTTCTTTTTCAGGTCCGGAAACCATGCGCTCGAGATGGTAGACGAGCGTGTTCTGGAAGATCCAGCTGCTGGTGGCCACACCCATCACGGAGCCCAGGTTTCGCCACAGGCCCAGCGTCGTTGTTGCGACGGCCTGCTCGTCGTGCTCGCTCGTCGCCAGCACCGATACCATCAAGGAGGGGAAGGAAAATCCTTGCCCGAGACTTGAAAGGGAAACGCAGACCATGGCGATTACGTCGGGTGTGCCCACATTCATTGAGGCCGCTGCACAGCCACCAAGGAAAAGAAAGACATCTCCGATGATCACAGTGGGTTTCAACCGCTTAGACCAGGTGATTAGAAATCCAGCCGACACGCTGGAAACAGTGACAGCTAAAGTAGCCGCTACCAGTCGGAGCCCTGATTCCGTCGGGGTCGCTAGCTTAACGGCCTGGAAGTACAACGGCGCGTTGAAAACCATGGTGTTGGCCGAGATGGACCCGAAGAAGTTCCCGAAAATGAGGTTCGCACGAGGCTGTCTTGATAGGAACGAAATCGGCATTACAGCACGCTCCACGTTGCGTTCATACCTCACGAAGATAACGGCCAAGATAACGGCCATGACCAAAGACGAGATCACGACGGGATGTGTCCAGCTATAAACGTTACCGCCCAGGTTGAGACCCATGATCAAGGCTGTCACGCCGAGGACCAAGATGAATGAACCCACCAGGTCAATCTGCCTGATCAATTGGCGTAGCGACATGCGCTCAGCTCTGGCCCTCTTCTTGCCGAGATCGGCGGGAGTGGTCCATGCTGCGACGATGAAGTAGACGAAGATAAAGGGCAGTTGGACGTAGAACGCACCTCTCCATCCTACCTGATCGCACAGATATCCGCCAAAAGCGAGACCTAAGCAGCCGCCGACGCCGAGGAACAGGTTGATGTAGGACTGGTAGACTCCGCGATATTCAATGCGGACCAAGTCACTTGACAGAATCATACCCATGGAGAAGACGCCGCCGGCCCCTAGCCCGCAAAAAGCGCGGGCTGCGATAAAACTGCCGATACTCTGAGCGGACCCGCACCAGGCGGTGGTCAGAAAGAAGATAGCGATCGCGAACAAATACACGGGCTTCCGACCGAACGTATCGGAGACCCGTCCGAACAGCGGCAAGAAGGCAGTCGACGTCAACAGGAAGGCCGTGGACAACCACGAGGCCGCATTCGAGGCATGGAAATGCGAAGTAATCACCGGGTGGCTAGAGGCCATCAAGGTCGAGTCAAAGAAGCCTATGACATAGCCGAGTAAGATACCCGAGAAGATCAGCCAGAACCTCACCGGCGAGACGTTCATAAAACGCGACGCATAGCCGGTGCTTTCGCTCGGGGCACTCCCCTCCGGATCCGTCGCTGGCGGTTTCGTGCTCGAGGGAATGCGCTCGAGATTTGGCTCGATTTCTAGCCCTTGAGGGACCGAATTGACCCGCGAGAGACTGAGAAGTGTGGGATCATCCTCGGACGACAACAAGGTGGACGATCCATTATCTGTCGCGGCGTTGACTTCGCCCGAGTAAGACGGCAAGTCAGAAGAACCGCTGTTCAGCAGCGGGGTTGACTCGTTGATAGCGCCCCGAGGCTGTTGTGAGGTTCCTGGCATTCCTAGGCGGCGGAGGGAAAGTGGTGGAGGAAATTCAGAGAAGGCGAGGGAGTGAAGGATTTTATGTGCTAAACAACGCCCAAGTCACGGGAACCGTACGGAGAAGATACAAGTTAGAATCAAACAAGGAACCCCCAAGAGCTTTGTGCCTTTCTTACGGACAAGGAACAGAAAAAGATTTATAGAGCAGCGAAGATATACCGAGCAGAGGACACTAGTTATGCACCTTGGAGTATGACTCGATTCCAGCTGATACCTATTTCGGATCCACTTTTTGTTGCTCGTTTTGCGGTGGAGACAGGAGGCACGTATAAACCTGATTATCAAATAATACTTAACTAATAATTATTTCACGTTGTCCTGCGTCAGAATAATGCCTTCATTAAGAGTCACCTTCCCATGGCGCAAAAAATCACAACCACTCATCCAGTAACATGGTAATAAAAACGAGAGAGAAAAAATCCCCAACACGACCCCTCCCTCTTCTCCTCGCAGAACGAGGCACTAAAACTGGCACTAAAAAAAGCCTCAGCTCTGCGTCTCCACATCGATGATTGATCAGAACGAGCTAACATTGTGTCATCGGACCTACCAAGTAACCAGACTAGCGCCCTCGCATGCAGCTACAGCTTCCTGCCTCTTCCGGAGGATAACGCGGATGTGAACTGAGGATTTGCTAGTTAGTGCGCTGCGAAGGGTCATCGGGTTAGTTTTTCTTTTTCTTTTCAACCTTTCTTTCGCGTGCTTGTCTGGCAGCGGTGGGTTGATGCCAAAGAGAATATACCTATGTAGAGGACGTCGGGCAGCCAGGGTTGGGCAGGTCAGGTGATTTTATTTCTCTCTTTCAAACACAGTCTCTAATAAAGGATGGATAAGATTTTGGGAAAGAAGTTACCACTAGCTTCGTTTTGGTTTAAGGGTTCTATTGAGCTAGACATCTCAGCGATGGGCGAAGCTATGGCACCTTTACTGCGAACGACCCCTGGGGTTATGTGACAAATAGCTCCGCCTTCACAATAAGAAATACGATTATACGACTTCTTTCTGCAGTTTATATAGATTCTTTCCATAACCAGTGATACCCATCGAATCCCAGAAAGAACATCCTTCGGACTGATACCG
Organism: Aspergillus persii; assembly: GCA_002215965.1. Taxonomy (NCBI): domain Eukaryota; kingdom Fungi; phylum Ascomycota; class Eurotiomycetes; order Eurotiales; family Aspergillaceae; genus Aspergillus; species Aspergillus persii. Next base: position 5,880,986 of record NGZO01000001.1, read on the forward strand.
CTATCGCAGGTTCAGCCATCTATTTCGTGGCCCTCTCCCCAACTATATATCCCTCCTTACCAGACCTCTCCTTTTTTATATCTCCCACAATGCCCTGTTCTTCGTCCTGAGTCCCGCTGAGGCCTGTCTTGCTATGTTCAATCGGACTATGGCTCTTGACGACCAGCCAGGTAGGGAGGACTGCGAGACCTAAACACAAATTAGGCCTATCATTTGCAGGCTAAACCCAGAAACATACCTAAGAGAATCGTGTTGACTGCCAAAGGAACCCTTCCACCGTGCCAGTTGCGAGTGTTGATGCCGAAGGAGACGGCCTGCGAGAAACTCTCCTGGCCGCGAAGAATACCAGCCAGACGGGCTGAGAAGTTAGTGGTGCTTGTGAGAAGGGACGATGAAGGACATACAGAGTTCAGAAATGTTATCCGTCATTGTCGAGAGAAGATAGTATAGCCAATTTTGCAGCGCCTGCTGAGTGAAATCTACATAGCGGGTTAGACATTTGTATGGCACAGAAGAAATAGACATACTCCATAGCATCAGGACGAAGAAACCCTCCACAAAGCCCTTGTCGGTCCAGTCGTAGGATGGCGGATTGGCAGTGTACTTTTCTTGGATCACCCAGGCGTAGACCCAGGCGATTATGTGGATGATGACAACATAGTAGAAGCTAGAGCGGGTTAGCTTTGGAAAATCTTTTGAGTTTTCATTTCGTACCCATATGTGATGCGCTTCTTGACAGGAAGTCCCTTGTAGTCTAGGAATCGGCTGATGATCCCGAGGAGATAAGGTTAGAGAAGTTGCCTGATTTCGGTCAGACGCAGACATGAGGTATGAGCACAAGATAGTACTTACTGACAAACCCAATTAAAGCACGCGCTCGGACACCGAAGTAGTAAGTTTGGAAGTCTAAGGTCGCAGTCAGCATGTACCATTGCAGCGAAGTAAGAGAACATACTTGAGCTGTATTGATTGAAGTAAGCTGCCCAAATACTGGCAGAAGCATGGCGATCTGGATCCAGCAATGAGTAACTGGTCAGAAACCTAGGGCAGATAACATTACTTCTTTCCGACAACATAATTTCCAAAGCTCTAACATCTCTGCGCGCCACGAATTCTCAGCAACGATTTTAACTTTGCTTCCGTCGCTCCGCTGAACCTTCTCAGGCGGCGATAGGAAGATTGCCAGTGGAGTCGCGAGGCATTGCAAGGCGACAAAGATGAGATATGACTCTAAAGGATATTAGCCAGTGGTACATTTTGTAGATGGACCGAGCATACGAGAGCCAACTTTGCCCTTGCTCTTGGCATCAGCAGAGCTATTTCACGTTAGTACCTAGACTCGAACTTCTGACATCGTGAGAACCAACTGATTGAGAGCAAGAAGAATCGCCCCTCCCACCAAGGGGCCACCAGTACGGAACCACAGCCAGATGCTACAGAGGTCAGCTGCTGGACTGTACAGTTAGACCATGGGTGGTAGGTTGACTCACTTCATGTATCTGCCTCGCTTGCCTGGTTCTGGATATCCAAGTGCCACAGCACCTTCGGAAGCCCAAAATAGACCCGCTCTGAATTGTAAGTTGGTGCGCGTAATCTGAGCCCAATTGTTATCACTCACGATAGTCCGCATGCTACGGATCCAACTAACACGAACCAAACGTTTCCCTGAACTCAATGTTAGCGAGTCTGAAACACATCCATGGGTGGGTGAGTTACATAGCGGTTGTTCGTATACAGGGCAGCCCTTGAAGCTTAACGTCAGTGAAATTCCATGGGTCCTCGCCCCGAGACCGAGAACATGCTGAATCAACATACGAATAGATCGGATATCCGACCGCACCGAGTAGAAGTGTCCAGTTCAGTCCGATCCGATTCGCAATGGGTCCGCCAAAGAGACACAGGAAGCCCACTAAAGTATTAAATCAGCACAAGTTTTCATATCTGCGTAGTCGAGACAGCGTGTGAAATCGAATCTACTTACTGAGACCAAACACCAGTGCATTTGCAGCATTGATCAAATACGGGGATTGAGCACCGCCCGCACCTAAGGAATTCATCGCATTCCACAGACCCGGGGCCATAAAGCCACTCCTCCGATAACAAACGCGTTGAACAGTGTGCTATGATACCATATTTTCTTTTCAGCTCGTTCCGAACCATTGTCGGACGAGACCGAGACGGAAGCTTGTTGGCCAGCCATGATGAAGCTTAATTGCTAGGACAGGATAGGCTGATTCTGGGTAATCTCGGAGTATGGCTAAAAAGCTTTTGAACGACCCGAACTTTCTGAGACGAGTTTTCCATGGTTGATATACTACTTCTCGTTTATTTTAATCCTCTGCTGGACAAGGCCTCATCGGTGCGACAGATTGCGTGCTTCAGAGAGTCTTGGGATAGCGTGCTATTTTCCATGTTACTGTGACAGATCGTCGGTAAATCCAAGACTTCAACTAGTCTCAAGAGGCCAATCATGCAGCCGTCGGTTAATATTGTGGGGATGAGAAGGCCTTGATGGTTCGGGCTGGACCGCCGTGACTCGGTTGGCCTCGCGCTAGATAGACGCATCGGCCCTATGGCTCGATGGGATCGATCACGTCTGCGGAAATGAATCCACTTGGTTTTTGGTAGCATGCTCTGCGGCAATTGCTGATACGAAGTATGCTCAGGACGTTGCATCGATGTCCTCTGTCCGGTGCTCCGAGGGAAACTGTTTCAACGGAGTAAATTGAGGTCGAGGAAGAAGGAAAAGACGTGATGGTCTTTATTGCTTCATGGCCTTATAACTCAGGCACCATGTTTTACTGGTATACAGTCTTTCAACAGAAGTAGAGTCCTCTTACTCTTCTCACTACATCATTGGAAACATCGAATTCGCAAGAACACTGGCAGCGACAACCCACGTACAGGCTTGGGACATTGTGTCTTAATTGTATTCTAGGTCCCCGTGTATAGGATTTGACAGACTTTATTAGATTTAAATTAAACGAGGTTGCTATGCTTCAAAAGCGAAAATGACGATGTCGTCAAATACAGAACCGGGAGTTGACACCGACATACGCACAATTGCGTCAACGTAACGTTGCCAGCACTTATATTCAAAAAGTTATGTTTGATCGACTTAATGTCTCCTAATGACCGTAGATGAAAACATTTCAAAGGAAAAGTGCAAAAGAGGTAGCAGTGTTCGTCACTAACTCAGAATGAAAGACAACAAGAGCAATAGTAAGATATACTCGGAAAGGCGGCAAAGTTAACACTTACTTATTCCTGTAGTAAGTAGAAGTCCACAATAGTATGGATATAAGAACCGGTAGGGGCCTAACGTAGTGCCGAGCCCGCGGTAAACCGACGAAGGATTGCGTGAATATTTGACCGTGTTTATCCGACCTCTTATTGCGTCAGCAGGATGACCTCGATTTTCGATTTTATTGCCTCATAGTTGGTAGAGTGTGGCTTGTGCATGTCGATTACTTCCACTTCCGAGACTGAGGATGTGCTTCGAATTACAAATAGGCGAATTTCCCTATCCTAACTTTTTGGATTTCAATCCCGCAAACAGTTACCGGCTGCAGCGTTCTGCGCTATTAGAATACTTCTTTTTATGTCTATTCTTGTGAGTAGGAGCCTTGGTTGACAGGTACAAAATGACTTTTAGCAATCCACCTAGGACAGGACCTTATACCATTGACATTGGGCGGTACGAAACTATACTTAGGCATCCTAGAATTAGCTGAATTATAAAACATACCACTATGACCGTACCCCATCGGACTCCCCCCTTTGAGCACTAATTCAGTCAAGATTTCTGTAAGTCCAGTCATTCGAGGATATATAGGAAGTGAAGCACGTCAATAACAAATCTAGGAAAATAGCCTGCTCGGGCCCTGGAAGCAGCATAGGTTCATTCTTACATTAATAACTGAAGAAGCATATAGCATATCTGTGCAAGGCAGTCTTGCAGTCAAAGTTCAGGATGCCTTGGCGTTGCTGTGATCTTGTAATGGAATGTCTTGGATAGCCAGAATACCCAACCAACGTGTTATTCTGGCTCTTGTGTCAGGCTAACGGCACCTAATGCATGAAGGATGTTAGAGAAAAGGTAGCATTACTGTCAATATCAGAGTCTACGTTCTACCGAATCACAGAAGGCTATTCAGCACATTCAAGGTACTGACTTGCTTCTCGCTTTACAACACCCACCTGTTTCTAACCGGCCTTCCACAGACAGGTCTAAATCCAATCCCTTCTTCGCCAAGTTGGATTCGCCAGTCGGCATGAGAAAGTAAGCCGCATATTACAGGATCCATCTTACACCGACCTTAGAAGTTTACATGGCCGGCCCAGTTCCTAACGGGAGAAAGTCCCTCTGCATAGAGTTCACAGCGCTCATCCGCAACGGGTTCAATGCCAGCCATTTGACAAAACGTACGGCTGGCTACGGATGGACCGGAGTATTTGGCCTAGTAAGGTCGGCAGTAGATGTGTCTATAGGTGTCTGTTATAAGATGGATGATGACCTCTCACGGTAGAGGCTTAGGTGCGTTTGTCAAGCTCGTACATCATGGCCCTCCATGCCCAAAGCTCCCCCAACGCGACTGTGTATAAAACACGTAGCAGCATATTTGACTTTCCAGACGAGGACCAGAAGCTACAGTGGCACAGAGCCCCCATGTTTGCGGAAATGCTTCAATCGTGCGGATACGGCATCCACTGGTAACACAAGCACTTGAGCATATACAAAAAATACACCATACCGTTCCTGAGAGTTGATCCACTCAATGACGACAACCAATGGTTCAGCATTCCCATACGATACGGTATAGCTTTTGAGTTGAGTTTGAAATGTTCCGAGTCCGACTGGCTTGTGCAAGACGCCTACGCAAGGCTAAGGATCCGTTCAGCACGCTACCTTGGGCAACTTGGACAAACTCCAGCTTCCTCGCAAAGATATCGACCTTGAGCTAGACTCTCCATCCGAGCCTTCACCTTCGACTCCGTCCACCGCTGGGCCCTCCGCAGCCCTCTCTCCATCCTAGAAACCTACATCCAATCGCGCGGCCTCACCAGGACAAGCACAAGCACAATCGCCCCTCGTCTTCTATCCTGAGACCTTGTCGAGCCCTCTACATCATTCGCGAACTCTGGACCCTGCTTCAAATCCCCCCTCCCCGGTCTTCGCTCGTATCCAGACCAATATCTTCCACTAGGAAGCATCCCGAACGAACGCCTCCCCTCAATGGCTCTACAAGTTAAATTCAAAGGAACCCCTTCGCGTGAACGATGAATGAAATGAGAAATAGCAAAGCTACAGATCAAAATGAAATAAAAGTAGATGGACGGACAAAAGAACCCGAGGGGTACTGGAGTAGTCCGTTTGTTTCATTTCAGGGTCTCAGTTGAATCACCCGGCAATTCTCTCTACGAGACGTCCCTCGCTCTTCTAAAAATCACACACTTGATCAAAAGTAAGATCCCGGAAACCTACTCCGTAAGAGTAAAGTTGACGAATAAAGAAACACAATAGATGGACGGACAAAGGGACTCGAGATAAGAAACCCGATTGTTCGAGGACCTAAGAGAACTAGACGGGTAGGTAGCAGGCTCTTTGTTTCCAGGTCTAAATTAAATTACCCAGGAACTCTCTCTCTCTGCGAGAGGTTCTGATTCGACTGTAAGTCGTTCCGAAAAGAGACTTAGGCTTTCAAAGACCTTTCGGTATCAGGGTGTTTGTGCGAAAGTAAAAAGAAAGGCTTTTCAGCCTCCCGTCTGATAAGAAAGGACTCGGTCCGGTTTTCCTTTCGGGCAAAGCATCCACGAAAGTCCAGCTGATTGTTTCCAATTCCGATGTGGTCGACCTGTGTGCAGGAACAGAGATTGACAAAAGGGATGCCTGGGATTACCCCACGAGCCCATACTTTGTCCCTGAGCAAGTCATGGTGCCAGCCGCGATGTCTTTATGTGATGTTTCGGAGACATGCTGGAGGAACTGCACGGAATTCCTTCAAGGTGCCAATTGGCCTTGTTGGTCCTCAGAAGCTCTAGAAGTTCTAGAAGACTGGCAGCTGTAGAAGGAGAGGTATAAATTCTCGCCCAGAATCCCTCGTCTTGCCCTCACAACACACCAACAGTCAATTATCGTATTCTGCCTGGTTTGATTCGCTTCGAAGAACTCGAATTACAGGATTGTATCGTCAGAATGCCCGTCCTCTGGAACGAAGGAGATACCCTGCCCATGCTGGGGGGAAGGATTTCTGAAATTATGAGGGAAGCGGGGGTTCCGAGTGTCCTTTGGGACTCTGCGTATTTGAACCTGTTAGGCATGAAAAACCTTAATAATGTAAGTGGAGACTGGGGAGGGAGAACAGAAGACGGTGGAGGGACAAGGACAAGGCTAACGATTTATTAGTGTATTGCTTTTGTGGTTGAAGACGAGGACATGAATGCAGCAATCCGCGCGATACGCAAGGTTGGGTTCTTAGAAAGGGCTATCCACTATAGTTGCACTGATTGCTATGGGTATGTACTGCCTGAAGACCCGCAACAGATCGAGACAGTCTGGTTTCTCCGGGATGCCAATTATTGCTTCCGTGCCAATCCACATCCTATTGTTCGCAGCGACTATCCAAGCGACAAAGCCTTTGTGGCCGCATTGGGGGAGTTGGACAAACGACATGGGTTTGGTGTGCTGGACTATCCACATATTGGCCTGTACCTCAAGTCTCAATTGATGTGGACGGTGCCGAAGTTTAGCCTGGATGACCCGCCTGAGAATGACGAGCATTTCATGCGAGCAAGCGACATTAGGCTCCCAGGAGCCAGACCATTAGGCGATACTCGCTATAGTCCGGCATACGGACAAGTGGTGGTGCTGACCCCTGCTGCCTTTGTGAAAGTCCTCATCCTGTCTGTGGTACGTTGTGCTCAATTGACAGGGGAAGTCCAACCGGGCGAGGGCTACGACGATCTGCATATGTTGTTACTACAACCGGATACCGTTGGAAATCATTTCTCTGGTGATTTCCTCGATATTGAAAATTACGATCGTTTCCCGGAAGGAATTGGGGGATTTGGAGGCTTGTTAACGCCCTTGAACCCGAGAATTGGGCCTATAGAGACGAGGGCAGACGTTTCGGCGGATGGAGAAAAGGCCGGCATTTGATAGATCGTGCTACAGGTGGGGCAAGAGGATGGCTGACGAAGGAATCTTCCGGCGCTTTTGGATTCGTGGATATTTAAACCTACCTAGCCAAGAACTCGTTCTTCGGTGAGGCGTCAAGAGCTTCGCGAAGATCGGTGACGTCGGCAATGCCTGTGAGGCTGACCATAGTTTACGTTTTGGGCTTTTCACAACATTGATTCTATTTCCAATGTAAATGCAAGAACTTGAAGACGAGATGAAGGAAAAGATACTGTAATTCTATATGACAAAAACGGCCGAAAAAAAAGAAGAGAGAGAAAGAAAACCGAAAAGAAGAAGAGAGACCAATATGATTCTGAAGGGCCGGAGTGAAAAGACACGATGAAGGATGGAGATAGGTGTTAACGGTCAACAATGTAAAGTAAAGGAGGTAGTCCCGGATCCCAAATCAACCTGCGGCTTGTTCGTGGCGCAGCTGCTCTGGTGAACCACCAGTACACGGACACCGTAAACACCATCAAAGAAAACACTAGAACGACCAGGAGAAGCGTTTTTTCCGTGAGATGAAGGGGTAGAAGGAGAAGAGCCCGACGGGTGGCATTGCAGTGGGGGAACACGGGCGTGTCGCATGGCGGCGGTATTTGCTCCTCACCCTCTTCTGAACGAGTGGCCATGCGTGACTTGAGGAGCTCGAGGTGCTCCCACACGGGACTGTACTTTAGTGGAACCATGCGGGCCAGTCCACTTCGTAGCATCTCTTTTTCCCACCATTGCCAGCTTTCGTTCATGGGCAGGAGGCCAGCGAGCTTGTTGGCGTGCCGCAGGTCGCGGCCGCAGAGACGAGAATTTTCTCTGCGGTGGGAACTATGAACCTTCAAGGCCACAAGGGTCTTCAACGCGACAACAGGGATGACGTCCTTTGGCTTCAGGTTGGGGATGAGCACGGCCTCAGCTGGCATTTCAAGTGCGCCGGTCCGCTCGCGGAGGACGAAGTCGACTTCGGACTTGCTCTCTTTATCAACAACCCGCAGCTTGCCAGGGGAGGGCGACTCAAAGGACTTCTTCTGGAGGAATACGAGCGCATTTTTGATGGAATCGATGGATCCCTTGCAGTCGAACATCAAATCCAGGTCCTACACCAAATTTTAGCACGCTTTCCCCTAGAAATGATCTGAACGGATCCAAACCTCGTCACGCTCGTAGGTTCTTAGGTGACGATACACTGAGTATCCGCCTACGAACACTACTTTGGTGGTAGACAGATCGGGCAAGTTAGACAGTAAATGACTGCTCTTGTCGGTCGAATTGGTCTGCATTTTGTACAACTCTTTCAACCCAGTAAGAAGAGCGCATGCTGTGTTGTCCAGTTTTTCATTGTCACCCTTGAGAGGCATTTTGTAAAACCCAGATACCGGACAAGAAATGATGGAGAAGAACGTTTCAAATACAAGTAATCGCTCTCTTTGAATTGGTGTCCGAGAAAAAAGATCAGGAGTCCACCCACGGCTTTATAGCAAATGCCGGGAGCAAAGCGGCCAGAAAAGAAAAACCATGATTTCTTTCATTCGGATCATTCACTGTGTAGAGAAGGGCTTGAGAATTACACGAGCCGGTCGGTGCGCCTTCCGGATAGCTTCAGAAGTTGCTCCCCCTGGTTCATCAAAGGTGTGGCAGGCGATACGAATGTCTCATTGAATAGTACGAATCATGAAGAATGCAATCCCGATCTGAACTGTGTTTTGTCCCAACTGCCCTTCCTCTCCTTCACAGCTCCATGGTTCACCCTTTTGCCCGACGTAACTTGCGATGAGGCAGGACTAGTCGATACGAGCATCTTTGAGCCAAAATTTCTATATCAAGATAGGTCTGCTTACCAGCCGTCCCATGCATCAATTTGATGCAGAGTGCTTTGGGAAGATTTCGCGATGTCTCGGCGCGAATACGTACCTCGCGTGTTCCAGTCCGAGGCATCGGGAAAGCCACCGGAGCAAGCGGCTTCTCTTCGGCTGGCAGGCAAGGCTAGCCCTATACAATGCCTATACCAACTTGGAAATTGAGACTTAATCTAACGAGCGCAACAGGAGAGCGATGGAAAGCATACCGTACTAAACCACCGGTCCCTAGCTAGCCTGAGTCACCGAGGCTGCGATGTGCCAATGCCTCGCATCTACGCGGAGGCTGGTACACATTACCGCACGAACGTCCCAGAAAAGCGAAACAACTGGGAGTTTGCTTTTTGGCTCCCATAAGGATGTGCAGGGTAACGGATCTGATTGGATCGAGTAGCCGCTCACGTCTCCGTAGCTGACCTGAATCAATGAGGCTGCAATGCGCCACTTCCTCGCATCTTGCACGAAGGCCGAGACATCTTCCTGTATCGGAATGGCAATATTTTGACTTCGACAATGAGCCATAAGTTACCTGATTGCTGATCGGGCACAATAGCTGGTCGCCCATTGATTCAATGGCTGGGAAACTTTGATCCCATGCCAACGCTATAGACTCAGCATACCCGACGGGGCGAAGGCCAGCTCATTCGTTTGAGAGACATCAGCTCGGATCGGGAGAGAGATATCGCCTTGTTATTGCCATCCTCGGATACGAGCCAACAAGTTCGGTGGTGTAGGTTTGATCGGAATGCTACTACCCTGAAGATGAATTCATGCGACGATGATGGCAGGGCAGAAAGCGCAAGCCCGCAGAGCGGTGCCTGTTTGGTTCTGGCGCTGCGGTTTTTGGCCGTCGGCAGCTTTGGAGGCCGGCGCGAGTGGATGAGAAAGCTTGAGACATCAACTTAGTGCAGCTCTGTCAGATTATTGCAGCCCAGATACGTAGGCCAACAGTTGATTTGGAGGCTATGAAGCCGGGAGGCAGTGTGCATCATCAAGAGAAGGAGCTCGGTTTTCGCTTCAATGGCGCAAGTACTCTGTATTGACTGAGGCAAACACACTAGGTGCTGTCATGCAAAATATGGGAAGAAAGAACTACAGTGGTAAAACGATCGTCTGGCAAATTGGACGCTGTTGTTATGGCTGCTGGAATAATCCAACGTCGTTCAACCACTAAGCGAACTATCCAGGGATGGAAAAAATCACCTGATCTACTCTTTCTGCCAGCGGTGCTGACTAATCAGCAAGGCGGAGTAACTATCCACGTGCTGTAGGCGGTCAATAAAGACCAGCAGAATTCTACAGAGCGGTCAAGCCAATATTTGCACTTTTCGATAATCCTGGAAATCTGGATATCATAAATTCTGGAAACCGAGTAGACATACATCCACGAGGGACTCTGCAGTTGCTGATACGAATTCACGCCGCGGGCTGATCGGCGACGCACGGGAATCTTTCCAATAGGAATGGGCGTATGTACCTAAAGGATTCCGATATCCGGACGACCCAACCTTCCCCTCTCTAAATCTCCAAAGTCCGGGGTTGCGGTGTTTATCCTTCATATCTCCTGGCTATCAGTTTCCCCCCTTGTACCCACTATGGCTCCTCTGCGAATCGCTGTGCTTGAATGCGACACCCCGGTGGACAAAATCAACCGGAAATACGACGGCTACTTCGGCGTCTTCTCGCTGCTGCTGCGCGCCAGTGCCAATGTCTTGAATCAACCTGACCGGCTGGACCCGGATTCCGGTCTCGAAATCACGCGCTGGGACGTCGTTGGCACTCAGGAGTATCCGAAGCTGGAGGATGTCGATGCGCTTCTGCTGACGGGGTCGAGTAAGTGCTTTCTCCCCCCGTATTCCTGGACCAGCGTGGCTCTACGTTCAGGCGAGCTGACATTTACAACCCAGAACATAATTCCTTCGACAACGACCCCTGGATCCTCAAGCTCGTCGAATACACGAAATCCGCTGTCCAAGACACTCGCGTCAAACTCCTCGGAATCTGCTTCGGGCATCAGATCATCGGGCGTGCGCTGGGCGCCAAAGTCGGTCGCAGCGATGTCGGCTGGGAGATTGCGGTGTGCGACATGGACTTGACGGATCAGGGCAAGAAGCTTTTTGGCACGGATAAGCTGGTAAGTGTCTCGGTTCTCAATTTTGTTGGGTTTTCGTTCCCGTGGCAAATGTCGGTGCTGATTGTCGTACTCTTCCCGTCTTAGCGCATCCAACAAATGCATCAGGATATTGTCTTTGAATATCCTCCGAATGTAATCCCGCTGGGCTCGTCGCCTCAATGCGCTGTGCAGGGTATGTATCGGCCCGGTCGGTTTGTCACCGTGCAAGGCCACCCCGAATTCACCGAGGAGATTGTCACCGAGGTGGTGACTTTGCGGGGCAAGGCCGGGGTGTTCTCCAAGGAGCAGACGGAGGATGCTTTGGAGCGAGCGAAGCATGAACATGACGGGGTGGCCATTGGCACGGTGTTCTTGAAGTTCTTGCTTGACGAATAGACTACACTTAGACATGGGACAACGGCAATGATGTACATAACCCGCCGTCTGTCCAGTTTTTACATATAGGTGATAGACATGAATGAATATAAACCAGACGCTTTCGATTAGATTCAATGCTCCTATGATGCTTGCGCTGAAAGCTATTTCCATGACAAAAAAAAGCGAACAATAGACAACCAAAAATACTCCCAAGACATAAGGCGTGTATCTATGTGCCTCATGCCCCGTAATTCCCAGCACATAATTCCAAAGATCACCCGGACGCATTTGGATCCTCTCGCTCCAAAAACGTCGGATCCATATCGACCTTGCGCTCGAACTTCGCCCACCAATCGCGGAACGCCTTCAACGAGACAACCTCCTGCCCTTTATTGCTAGGATCCGACGACGCAAAGCTCGCCAGGAAGTTGAACGCATTCCCGATAATCCGCTGTGCCAGGACCTTCGTCGTCACCTCTTTCTGCTGTCTCGTCTGTCGCACAAGGTCCATGGACGGCGCCGCGCTCGCGCCCGGTCTCTCCGCCTCCAGCGCCGCCATCTGCGGCGCAACCGTCTGCACCGGCTCGATTGAAATCCCTAACGTCACCATCCCCGTCGTGCCCGGCCCCGTGGCTGCGCCTCCCGGCATGCCGGCGTCCAGCATCTCGTCTTCTTCTTGGGCTGCTGTGCGACGCGGCTGCGACGGGGGCGGCTGGACTTTGAAGACGGAGGAGGGTTGCTCGTTGGCGAGGGCGCCGATGAAGCGGAACTCGGCGCCGGGGAATTGTACGTAGATGGCAGCGGCGGTGTCCTGGGGGAGCACGGTGCCGGGGAGGAAGAAGACGACGAGGTCGGAGAACGAGGGCTCGAGCGGGAAGGTGAAGGCGAATTTCGTGGCTTGGCCGTTGGGCTGTGATTCGACTGCGACGATGTCGGTGAGGCACGGCCGGCCGGGGACGATGACGGAGAACATGGCGGAGATTTTTCTGGCGGGGTGGAGGGGTTGTTGGCGATGGGAGGATGCAGTCAATTCGTGGTAGATGGGGTGTAGATTGCAGATGGATAGTAGGGAAGTCCAATGGTCTTTGTGAAGGTCTATAAGATAGCAGGGGTCGAGTTAATAAGAGATATACAAGAGCAAGGACCGAACAAGAACAGAACAAGAAAAGAACAAGAATTGCATCGATGATGGAATCCGGCAGAAGCAAAACGCATGACGAAAGACCTTATCGATAAGGGCTGCCTGGCTGCCTCGCTGCCTGAGCGGCAAGGCAGACTGCAGCGGGCTCTTACTATTTATTCTCTGGTCTAGACTTTCCCTGCATTAGTTCTGTCTCTACAACTATACGACTATACAACTATACAAACACAGCATTGTGATTCTTCTTCCTCATACATACGGGCATCATGGCGAAATCCAATCTCGACCTGGTCAACGAATGCGACAAGTACATTACCTACCCTGCTCTCTTATCCCATAACCCCTCCATCCATATCTAACCATCCACCATAGATTCCCCTACCACCAAGATGACCCAGCCTTCTACGCCTTGCACATGGGAAACTTCTACCAATTCCGAGTCAACGGCTGCGACGCAGTCCTCGGGTACATCGTCAAGTCCGTCGCCGAGAAATTCCACTGGCCCGCCGACAGCTGGGCCGTGGACTCAACCCAGCAGACCGTAACGCTGACCACGCCGGCCGACGCAACGCCCGAGCAGCGTACCCAGCGCGTCGCACAGACGCTCAACGAGGCCGTCCAGCGCGACACCTTCCAGATCCTCCGCGGCTGGCGCAACGAGATGTACCCCGTCTATGCGCCGGGGGGCCGATTCCTCCTCGAGCTCGAGCGCTCGGCGAGTCCACTCTTCGGCGTCGTCTCCTACGGCATCCACTGCACCTGCTACGTGGAAGACGAGGACGGTCTTCGCATCTGGGTGCCGCGACGCTCGCGCACTAAGCAGACATATCCCGCGATGCTGGATAATACGGTGGCGGGCGGCATGAGCACGGGGGAGAAGCCGTATGAGTGTCTAGTGCGCGAGGCGATGGAGGAGGCGTCCCTGCCTGAAGATGTGGTGCGCGCAAACTCGACCGCCGTCGGCTGCGTGTCGTATATCTATGTGCGAGACCCGCGGGCGGGCGGGGAAACAGGTCTGTTGCAGCCCGAGGTGGAGTACGTGTATGATATCAAGCTGGGGAGGGACGTCATCCCGAAGCCGTGCGACGACGAGGTCGAGGCGTTTTACCTGTACACGGTGGGACGAGACCAAGAAGGCGTTGGCGAATGGCGAGTTCAAGCCGAATTGCGCGGTCGTGTTGATCGACTTCTTTATTCGTCATGGCATTCTCACGCCGGAGAACGAGCCGGATTTCTTGGAGATCGTGGCGAAGATTCATCGCCGGTTGGAGTTCCCCACGGCGTCTCACTGCACCGAATGAAGCCCCTGTTATGAGGGTTCTACAACGGCAGTTACTTTTGAGCGAAATGATTTGATATTCTATTTGATTGTTTTTTTGTTCTTGTTTACCCAGCCAGTTAGTTACCAATCGAACGCCGACGCTGCAACCAAATCGTCCCAACAATGTGCACTTTGTTTTTGTTTTCGGGGGTCTTTTGTGTTTGTTAGATATGGTCCAGGGACCTGTCTTCAAGGGGCAGCTTCCATATATGCCCAAATCGAATATAACGGATTATTCATAACAGCAGCATTTGCCTTTCTATTTCTTCATGAGCAGATACACGTAGTCGATTCTCAAGGGCGCCAGCTTCTTGTACGGTCCTTCAAGGTAAAGCAACAATCCACCGAAGGAAATGAACACAGCCCTAATCAATCAGACAGGAGTAGTCAGCACAGCACTCGTTTCAGATCTCCAGATCAAAGACATGGAATGGACCCCGTTGAGACATTGTGGTCTCAGTCTCAGGCGACCACCGCGAACTTACATATTTCCGGCCGTCGAACCCTCCTCGAACCGATAGACCTTGCCGTGGCAGACATAGTCGTAGTCATTGGCTAGGGTCTGCTCGCCCATTCCGACTTCCCTCCAACCCGTCTTCGTGCCGCTGTCCTCCTTGCCGTCGAGGGACAGCGTCGACGCCAGAGCCATCGACACGGACTCGCCGACTGCGCATGGGTACAGCTCGGAGTTGATGTCGAGCGTGAAGCTGCTGTACGTGTCGGACGAGGTGCAGGAGAGTCGGGAGACGCGGTCGTACTTCTGCGCGTTGATCCCGGTGATCGTGAAGGTGTCTTCGTAGAGGAGCGGGTCCGACATGATGCGATTGTAGGTGTGGACTTTCTGAATCGATATGATAGGGTTGAGAAATTGGCAAGAGATATCCGTCCGACGGAGGCGCAGAGTTTGAGGGAATCGGACGAGGGATATGGTCGGAGAAGACAGGCGACAAGAGATTGAATGATGCTAAAGAACAAAGCCGCAGCTTTTTTTTCTGCTTGCTTTTGGCTCACCGCCGCTTTTACTGCCGCCCGCAGGAAAGTCCGCCGCCCGCCTTGCCCCGCGGCACATCCTGGAAAAAAAAACCGTCAATTTTCCGATTGTTGATTCCCAGCGGAGAATGTCGTTTCGCAAGAGGAATATAGGCTTGTCAGCGGGCACCGATCGCACCTCTGGTCAAAATCCCGCTGCTCCGCCGCAGCATGCTGCAACTACGCCCGAGTGGAATCCCGGTATTCGACCTTCTCCCGACGATGGACGACCAACTACGTCGACAGGCGCACCGTCCTTGGATGGCCTCCTCGCTGGGCATGGTGGGTTATCGATAGGGAAGACATTGTTGATTGAAGAGAACGGGACTACAGATTTTGCGGGTGCATTGCTACGGTATTATGCGGCGGAAGGTGTCGTGCAGGATCAGAGGGTTCACGTTGTCGGAATGCCCGAACAATGGGGCAGGAGTCTTCCGGGTTTGATTGGCCCTGCAGAGGCGGCGGACGATAAGCAAGACAGGCGCAAAGGCGAGCGCATGAAGATTGCTTGGAGATATGAGCGATTAGGCGAGTTCGGGGCCGGTGTGGCTGGATCAAGAGGTATGGAGCATGCTACCCCAGTGGTTTGACGTGAACCATTATATTAACAGACACAGCCCCTGCTGCGCCTTCGGGGGACCAAAATCAAGCACAGAACGGCGCTGAGCAGCCGGCGTTTTGCCACGCTTTCGATCTGACCAAGCGTCTGACCCATCCGGGTATCACAAACATAACCTACATCCCACTTGCGCCGTCCAATGAGCCACTGTTTGTCTCAGTCCACAAGCGACTACAGGCCGCCATCGCTCAGAGTCCACCAAACACCGTTCACCGCATTATCCTACCCTCTTTGCTCAACCCCACGATTTACCCGCCCGAAGTCTGCCAGCCCGAGAATCTCCTGCCTTTCCTTCATTCCCTCAAGGCTCTGTTGAGCTCGCCCACGGTCCGCGCCACAGCCATGATCACGATCCCATTATCCTTGTTCCCGCGGTCTTCCGGTCTTGTGCGATGGATGGAAATTCTGAGCGACGGGGTTATCGAATTGTGTCCTTTCCCCCATTCCGCAGATGCCCTTGCGACTTCGGGGGCTGCGACAGCTCACGAGGAACCGCCACAGGGCATGCTCAAGACCCACCGATTGCCCGTACTGCACGAGCGTGGCGGAGGCAGCGACCAGAATATCGGGCAGGATTGGGCGTTTACACTGAGTCGAAAGAGGTTTGAGGTTAAGCCGTTCAGTTTACCGCCAGCTGAAGGGGACAAGGAAGCGCAAGATGGAGCTGCAGCGGGCGGGATGCCGAAAAAAGCAGACCTCGAATTCTGAAATAGCGTGCCATCACGGGTATAGGAAACAAGGGATAGAGATCATTCATCCCGGTCCGATTCCACCAGATTCTCCAGCTCGATTTGCTCGGACATCGCGGGCCCCGAAGAGGCCATTGTGCGGATATAGTCCCTTCCGTATGCGTCGAGGCCAGGTCCCAGCGAAACTCGGGGGAATCGGGAGCGAAACCGACTTCCCAGACACGACGACAACGCGAGCCACGCTGGTCGGGTTAGCTAACAGATCTCGGGGAGTCGATGGGGTGAAAAACACCTACCTAATAGGAGGAGAACAGGTGCAAAGAACACTAAAAACAGTAGCAGAAAGAAGTTCATGGTGGTCGAGAGGCTGCTGTAGAGCTGCGAGTAGATAGATAGAGGAATGAACTAAGTTCAAGACAGTCTTCCCGTATCTCCGCTCGTATTTATTGCCTCAGGCAGACAGATGATCCGTGCAGGTGACCGCCAAAAGAGGGATAGCGCCGGCTGCCAGGGCTTCTTTTTCTTCGACTTCGCCCACTGAATTTTCTCTTTCTCTTCCACCTTCACCATCTCAATCGACACCAGCTCTGGTTTTGCTGGACAATCCAGAGCTTCTTTTTTCTTGTCATGATCTCTTGTATCTAATGGTAAGCCTACCTTGTTTTCTTTCCTTCGCGCACCAGCTGTTCTTGCATGATTATATAACTACTATAATCTGTCAATCCCCTGAAGCTCACTATATTAATCTCCATAACGAGCATATGTGATTGAGAAACGTATTCCGAATGATTTGCATGATTCTCTTGGTTTTTTTTTATGTTGACGCTATTTGTCCGAAGCTCAGCTAACATCAACCTGGTTACAGTTCAATTACTAGTTCTTGACCTCGTGTCCCGATAAAATGAATTCAGAACCCTCCCTTCCGATCCCGATCTCGTATATCACCGGGAAATACTTTCTCTTCTCTATTGATGCGGTTACGTATTTGAGGCGGGAGCATCATGTTTGCGGGGTTCTCTCGGGCACTCTGCCGCAGTTCCCTATGCAAAATATCTTCTTGGGACTGCCCCTTGAGCTGATGCCCGAGGAGGCAAGGTTGCTGGTGGAGAAAGGTGTAGCTTGCATTGTAGACGAGGTAAACGCTCAGAAGCAGGGAATGAAGGCCCTCATGGAGGCAGACCGCAGGAGGTATCTTCATGATCTAGAATCCCAGGGTCGCGAAGCTATGCAGCTACAGATTAGTCGCAGAGATCAGCAAAAAGAAAAGAACCTTCAGAAAATAGCTGCCAAGAAAGCGAAAAAGGCCAGCGAGAAGGCTCCTGGTGATAAAACCGAAGAGCCAATCGTTGATTTCTTTGCCGATAATCGAAAGTCCGAGTCAAGTGACACTTCGTCAATTGCTTCAACCTCCGCTCCTGTCATGGGTATAACTCCTGCGACTTCCTGCCCACCGTTGGCCTCGCGGCCGGCTGATGAGCATCTCATGCCGCTGCCGCAAGTACCTTCGTCATATCCTTTGTTTGCCCATCTACATTCAAAGGGCTATTTCCTCTCCCCTGGCCTTCGATTCGGCTGTCAGTACCTCGCCTATCCGGGCGATTCCTTGCGTTTCCACTCTCACTTCTTGGCCGTCTCGACGGAATGGGATGAGGAGTTTGATTTGATGAATCTCGTTGCTGGTGGCCGATTGGGCACCGGTGTCAAGAAGGGTTTCCTCATTGGAGGTGCCGACAAGGATAAAGCTTCTGATGGGGGTGACAATGTCAGAACATTCAGTCTTGAATGGGCTGGGATGTGATGGAACACGGTATCATTGGGTTACCTGCACTCGTTGAAATGCTACGCCGGCCCAACTCGCCTACTCCTTAGGGACTCGCGTCGAGGATAGGGAAAGAAAGCTTCCTTTTGGTGGTCCTGCATGATCGCCATGCGTGAATTATCACCATCCTCGCCTATATGAGCCACGTCTCCAGCTATCGGATTGGATCTCCTGCCGCTTTGTGGCAATGTTGAAGTCGACACACCTACCATGAGGTTTAGAGCATTCGCTTTTAGGTGAAATATCCTATGCCCTGAATGGCCATGGTAGATTTATCTACATCAGAATATCAAATCATTTTCATCAAAATATTTCGAATGTCTTGTCTGTTTCGATAAGCTCCTGAAGATCTTGATAACTATTGAGACATGACTATTCATACATTCAGTACCCATGTAGCTTCAGTAGGAAGCGCCGGCAGCAGTGTAGATGTTCATGTCTCTGCCGGCTTGCTGGTTTGCCATTAAGCGGCCCTCTCAGACATAGTCTGGCGCATTCTCCGGTCATGGTGGCTGTTATGTATCGCCACGATCAGTGCGACTTCGATTGGCGCCCAGGGCTCATAAGCACTGTGTATTGTGCATACCATCAGGGCGTGCTCTCGCCCAATAGACCAGATCACTGGGTATACGGCCCGTTTGTTTCTCTTGGACTGATATCACGAGAGTCCCCAGTCTGCCGGTCGTAAAATGCGTAACTTCTGACCATTCGATAACGAAGATGAATCTGAGTAGCGTATGCTTAGAGGTACTCGACGTTGCGCCATTTGAACTTCTTATTTGAGCGATCGACAGGTCGGTTCAGGAACTGACTACCATGCAGCTCGAACGTGAGCTCGTTCTTTTCGACGGGTTGATTCTGCGAATCTGACTCGGCAGAGCCGGACTGGGACTGGGAGGACTGCGACTCAGGCAACGGCACCGTAAATCTAAAAATCGTCTGCTCTTTCGGGATAGCTGCACATATTGTTAGTCGGGTCTCCTCCAGATAAGTCGAGAAAAGAAGCAAAACCCACTCTTAACAACATCCCCCTCCATAACCACCACAAACGTAAACTTCGTATCCCTCACCACAATCCCCTTCATCCCTACCCTCCCCTGACTCCGACTCCTCACAACCTGCACCTCTGCGCCATGAAAATCCGCACTCGCCAGTTTACTCCCATGCGACAGCGGCGTCACCCTGGGCCCATCTTCCCTCCTGACTCTATCGTCCCCTTTTAAATCCAATATTTCCTGCATATACCCTACCCAAAGCGCATTCAGTCCCTTGAAGACCTCATATTTGCACTCCCCAGACGACAAATCATAGATGCCGGACGCGCGCTTCTCGCGCGCAGACAGCGCCCGGGGTTTCTGCTTGCGTAGGAAATACTCCTTCTTGCGTAATCGGTGGTGGCGCCGGCGGTTGCGGTTGTCGGCTGCGGTGGGCGAGGTAGGGCGCAGGTAGAGAGGCTTTTGTTTGATGCGGTCGGCGAAGAGCGCGGATGCTGTGTCGGGGGAGTGCGCGCGGTTGAGCAGGGTTTCGGCGATGTGGGGTTTGCGGGGTTTAGGGGCGGCTATTGTTGTTGGGGTGGACATTATGGAGTTGTGATTTTGGATTTTGAAGGGATTTGGATGCGAGAAGGTTGGATGGTGAGGTACTGTATGTAGGTGGTGGTTGGGAGGGAGGCGATGATGTCGGAGTTGAGTTGGAGAAATTTGTTATCGCGATAAGCATGTCACATGCTTTAGATGCCCTAATTTATGGTGTCTTGGGTTTTGGTTTAGGCAGGAGAAAAGAGAATCGAGAATAACAGGCATTGAATGCATTTTAGAATATTTCCCAAGTCTGGAGATGCATTATTGAAATAGCAGAATTTAAGGTGGCGTTATGCACTCTTCTGCTTTGTGGTATGCAGTGCTGTTAACACTACTTAACACTACTGGCTTGCCGCCTAAATATACCTCCACGTTTCATCTACCAACAAGACACTGCTAAACTTAAAAACCACATTAATTTGCACAATGACCCCTGACTCAGAAGAAGGAAAAATACCAAGACACAATTTGAGAAGAATAGCAACTCTCTCAGAAACTTAATCGGGTGATCATCGTTGGGGATAAGACAGCCCTAAAGCCATGATCCATAGTGTTCAGCTTTAAATCAACATGCGTGGAACAGCCCAGGCTGAAAGCTTATGTCTACTACACCTTGTCGCTTTTCTGTAAGACCCATGTGCTGCTGTCTACAGTGTCCTTCCATGTCACATGGTGGAGTGAACAGTCGCAAACTGAAGGACAACGACCAACCCACAGCCAGAAAAGGGAAACTCTACAACACACAACATCACTCTTAATCCTACAAGTCATATCTTCGGAGTCGCTGATGCTAACACTAAGCACAAATGCTGGACAAAAGACGGTAGTATTCACTTCCTCCAGAGTATAAACAGTGAAAGCCACGTGACAGGATCAGCCCTTATTTTATCCTCCTTTTTCTTCTCACTTCACATTCCCCTTCTGTGTGACACTCTGTCGTTCACCTACTCTCTATATCTCTGTCCGCAACAAGCATGCGAGTCACGTGCAGTTAATACCTGTGTTATATATGTTGTATGCATTTAACGTTCACTCTACCACAGAGATCTGAACAAAATCACGTATCGTGCTCGTTATTCTATTTCTACGACCTAGGCAGTATGCCTGCGTTACTCCATCGTCTCTTGCCCACTCAGTTGTATCTCAGGCAGACATTCACCTGTATCTCATGCGCATCGCAAGCCGCATATTAGGATCTGCGGATATACTTCAGATTTCGGCGGCTCACTGGTCAATCTTATCTCTCGGCGACGGCTACATCAACCGTTTTTGGGATTCACCTCTCTGTTGCGATAATTATATTTCACCATGTGTTCAAAATATTACAGAGCCTTAGAGATCCCCTCCTCCTCTTACTATTCAACCTGCGATAGCAATTGGCCGTGCACCTGGAGATCACCTCGACAAGATGCAGTCTCCAATGGCCTCCGAGTTCTCGAAGGAATTGGACACCATATCATTGTCCTCTGACTCGATGTCGCCACTGTCAGGCCCTTGGTTGACTCCCACGAGAAGTTCAATTGCACCAGTCCAAACGCTTCTGACACCCCCGACCTCACCTCTGAATCCTTGGGACTGGAAGCCCAAGACCCTCAAGTCTGGTATGTGTTCTAGACTACATCTCTTTGTTCAGCACAGCTAACTGCCCTATCAGAAGGAAATCTATCGAACGCTCTCCAAACTGCAAATGATACTATCTACCAACACCGCCGCAATTTCTTTCTCGCAATTCGGCACTTAGTGATGTCCTTGCTTGGTGACTACTCTGATGTGGAATATTTCGAAGGTATCACAGATAGCGTGGACGCTAGAATCCTGCGATCCGCAAGGGTTGAGCAACCTCTTGGGTGAGCATGAGCCATGAGTTCCTGTTGATACATGTATCTAATGATACACAGCCTGAAAGCGACCCTCAAACCACATCAGAGACATGGTCTGGAGTTCCTTGTCTATCTGAGACGCAACGGCATTGGTGGCATCCTTGCGGATGACATGGGACTTGGAAAGACCCTCCAGACACTCGCGTTATTTCAGCACGTCAAAGAGCAGACCGAGCTCGGAATACATGAACCTGCTCCTTTCTTGGTCGTCTGTCCTCTTAGCGTCATGAAAACTTGGCTGGCTGAGATTGACAAATGGACGCCCGGAATGATCGCCATAAAGTTCCACGGGACGGCAGAAGAGAGAGAAAAGTTCAAGGTTCTTATTAGACGTGCCAAAAAAGCAAAGAATGGTACCCCTGCTGTGCCTGATATTGTCATCACGTCTTATGAAACCCTCGTCTCGGATATTGCTTGGTTTCAGCGAGCTTTCGTTTGGAGGTATGTTGTGCTCGATGAAGGACACAGGATTAAGAACGGACATTCCCGAAGGGCGCAGATTATAGGAAGGGTTAGAGCGGAGTTCAAGTTGGTGCTTACAGGGTATGTTCCAGGTCTATCTTTATTCCAAGATACTGACATTTCCGATCCTAGCACACCCATCCAGAACAACCTGAAGGAGCTCTGGTCGATTCTAAATTGGCTATACCCTGAAGTCTTTGTTCCATCAACGGAACAGACTTTTGATGAGACATTTTCTCTGAACAATGGAATATTCGATCGCTCGTTCCTCGAACGCATCAAGAGGTTTCTGAACGTCATCATGCTTCGCCGGGACAAAGACACCCCAGGGGTCAACCTGAACATTCCACCCAAGACTGAAGCAATCATTTCTGTACCTTTATCTCCTCTACAGCACTCCTCCTATCTTAGGATCTTGACGGGTGCCGAGGCCCTCCTCGATGGTGCGGATAAGACCACTTTCTTGCGCCGCATCTCCGAATACAAGCATGCCAGCGGATTGGAAATGGATGAGGACATTGTCAGCGACATGGCCGACACCTATCAAACTGAGCATGACACTGTCAAGAGAAAGATAAAAGTCATTAACAATATTCTGATGGAATTGAGAAAGGTATGCCAATACATGTTTCCATTGGGCACAATTCTAACCTTTCTAGTGTTCCATCCACCCATACATGTTGGATGATGCCATACCAGATCCCTATACGCTGGGTGCTCACATAGCCAACACTTCGGGGAAGTTCGTCGTTTTGCAAAAGTTTGTTGAACATTACGTGGTGGAGAAAAGGAAGAAAGTCGTCATATTTTCCGGTTTCGACCAGACCCTGAATCTCTGTGAAGACCTCTTGTCCCTTCTTGAGGACAACGGCCGTGACATCAAGCACGTCCGACTCGACGGAAAAACCTCCAGCGCCATGAGAAACCTGTCCATGCACCTGTTCCAGAACGACCCTCGATACATGATCTTTCTGGTTTCCATCCGAGCCGGCGGCGAAGGCCTGAACCTGATCAGCTCTTCGACCGTGATCTTCCTAGACGAAGACTGGAACCCGCAGGTCATGAAACAAGCCGAGTCACGCGTGCATCGCATAGGTCAGAAAAACCCCGTTGAGATCTTCCGCGTCCAATCGAAAGGCACCGTTGAAGAGCAGATGGCTCGGCGACTAGTGAAGAAGGCCTATCTTGCAACTATAATTACCGACACCACCGACAGAGGCTTCGAGCCTGAGCCTTACAGTCCGTTCAAGGCCATTGAGTTCAGCGACTGTTTCGAGCACCAGCATAATTCCACCGCTTTGTGTGATACCTTGTCTGGTCTGTTCGGCGACATGGTCTCTAGTTCAGCTAAGCCTTTGGACCCGAAAGATCTGAACACCTGCGATTGGAAGGCCGTGTTGGAGCGGTGTGCCGTTAGCCAGACTGAACGTGATGTCTCTCGCTCTTCAATTACCGCCGTTGAAGAGAAAGCGTGGATGGAGAGATCGGCTCGTGTAAGGACCAACGTTTTCAATGGCGAGACGGTCGATACTAGTGGCAGGTCCTTTTCGGTGTACAAAGAGGCAATTCCGCTGGACCTGTGCCGTGCTGACAGAAGAGTTGGGAAGGAACGTACCGTGATGATTGATGGATTTGCAGTTTCGAAAGATAGTTTGATCGACCATAATGCCCCTGCATCTCCGGGTGGTGAAAAGCCAAACTCCGAAAGCTGCGAGTCGCTGAAACAAAAGCCCAAATTGGCTCATGAAGAAGTAAGCCCCCTTTCTACTGTTTTGGTGTCCATCAAAGCTAATTCTGCCAGGCATGCTACTCATGCCACCGCAGCAAGCCTACCGACTGCATCGTCTGTCCTCGAGCATTCCATGAGAAATGCCTCGAAGAAATAGACACATGGGCATGGAGTCTCAAGAAGATTGTGTGCCCGCACCACTTCTGCTCTGAATGTGGCAAGAAGGCCGCCCAGGCCGGTGGTCTCTTGTATCCATGTATCGGCTGCGTGAACGCCTATTGCGAGGATTGTTTGGATTGGGTGCAGACCAAGTTCATTGGCGATAACCATGCCTACCAGGAGCTTGGCTACCATCCTAGCAACGCCTTCTACATCGAATGTGTCACTTGTGCCCAGGCAAAAAAGAAGAGATATCGAGAGGATGAGGGGGATGGTATGGCGAGACGGACACGTCGTTCTTGGTTGTGATTCTTTTTTGTGATTGGTATGGTTGGATGTTATGGGTTTGCGGTGAAATGTTTCAGGAAGAAATGCTCCCTTGGTATTGATGGACTTGAAGAGGTGGTTATTCTGGTGTGGCATGTTATTGGACACTGTGAGCAGAACTCATTTCAATGCTGGCTTTCATATGTCGCAGTAGCTATCCTTTGGTATGAATTAGTTTGGTGGTTAATATTCGGCCTGGGAGATTGCAAATGACTTTACTCTTTAACTGTATGTTCGTCCCAAGCCGTCTCTTGCGTTATTTCACAGCCTGTTTTGACAGAAATATATTAGTAGAGTCAATGGTTAATTATTAATTGGCAATTTATGTTTATTCTGCACTTAAACTACAGCCCTACAATGCCAGGGTGATTTGATTACAGCCTAGTCCAAACCCTGCAATAAAGCCTAACCTTATTCATTGGAATATGGCACTAGATATAACCTAGGAATGCTACAAAGTAATACCCAGTAAACTGGATATGGTATCTACTATCTACTATCTGCATGGAAGTACTTTCCATACCACATACTCCTCTTACATCTCCAGTGCAACTCCATCTGCCAAATCGCCTGTCCTCAGAGGCCATCCGCATTAGGTGGTGTCCTGCACAAACCCAAACAGTTTGCATGTGCGATCATCCGGGGAAAACGAAAAGTCAGTTGCCATATAGAATGGGCCAATATTTCGCTCTCTTGCTACTAAGAGCTGGTAATCCTTTTGAAAGTTGTAGTGTTTGAATTTGGCCACGGACTTGTAGGGGGAAAGAAGACGAGTTAGGCGGAAAGAAAGAGACAAGGACGAGAGGAAGAAAAGGAAACAATCCCCTATTGAGCAGAAAGCAGCAATTAGTTTAACTGAGCTATATATTATGACTGTTGGATGTTAAAAGTCGTTGGTTGCTGATAAGTGTGGTTCCCGTAATGTATTGTGGTGAAGGGGTATCTTTTATGTTTATTTATTTATCTTTAAATATTAATATGACTGGAATCTTGAAAAATCAATTTCACTTTCCTTCGTCTTTGCCCTACCAACATAGCAAGATTGGCATACCGGTATTAACCACCAAGAATTTGAATGCGCCATAAGAATTTGTCAATCATCAAATATATCACGATTGTTTTGACAACCCTATAAACAGAGCATCGGACTTTAACGAACAAATGGACGCCCAATAGACCACTTTCTAAGGTTACTCCAGGTATACCCTTTCACAATACGGTGGGACATTAGCCATTTTTTGGTGAGATTCGGTCCTCTCACTATCATTCAACATGGCGCGGCTGGGCCTAAGACATGATTCGACTTTCTGCAAGGAATATATTAGAGGTACTGCGGTAATTTCGGAATAAACAGATGGAAATATACTTTCTTCGCAGGCTACTTTTACTATAAGAGAGCCCCATGCTGTCATGCACAATGTTGTGTAACGAAAGCAAAGATAAGCTATGTCAAGCTTTCAAGATTGAAACAAGAACTTTGGTGGGATTCTGACAGTAGCAGTATCATCTGGAATTATACAAAATTACAGAGAATATCAACAAGGGATGATAGTTACAACATTCCAAAGGTTGCATCTGCCACCACCCGCTCTCCTTGTTGGGTCCACCCTATCCCTAGCTTTGGTTTTGAGACTTTGTGCTCACACCCTAAAGTCACATCTAATATATTCCGACATTGGCGAGCATCAGCTCTCGTAGCTGTTAGATGAAGTGGCAGGGATGAAGTTACAAGGCGGACTGATGACACAACATATTTGAATATGGCTGCGTGCCACAACCCAGTAACAAAGCAGTTGGAAACTAGCAGCATTGGACTGTCGATTTACTTCGGTGAGATCTGTACAGATTAGAGAATACCTAATCCAATCCAAGGGGCACATACTATTGAACTCAAATTTGCTGTCCGCCCAGCGTTCTCTAGACGCCTAGGCTCCTCGCATTCCAGCATAGCGAAACAACTGAGCGCCATCCTTCAGAGAGGAACCTCAGTTCGCCCAACCAATGCTAGCTAGGGATGCAGCCCAAGCTCAATCACATAAATACCACCACCCGGTCCCACAGAGATCCATGATCTCATTTCCTTGAGCCAAAGTTATCAAACCCTCCTCTCACCTTCATAACGAAAAGTATCCAAAATGAAAGCCACTTTCGCAACCACCCTCCTAGCCACCCTCTTCTGCCAGGCATACTCTGCCTCCTTCCGACTCGGTATCAAGGATTTGCAATTCTATGCTGTCCCTGAAGGCACCACTGAAGGCGCAGCAATCACCTTCCACGGTCCTGACGAAGAAGCTTCTTTGGACGATACGTGGACATTCCAGCTGCCGGAAGTGCGCCCAGATACGTAAGTACTGATTCAGCACATCCAATCCGAGAAGTATATTTTTTGCGACCCGGCCGATTTTCAAAGCCGATGCGTACTTTCCGAGGAGGGAACCTCGTTCACGGCATATAAGCTCGACCAGGAAACCGGGTTTGCTATGGTTGGGTTGGACGTTGAAGAGGGACAGTGGGTTCTCGAAGCAGGCCAGGCTTTGCATTTCACGTCGCCGGCGGAGGAAGTTGATGCGCAGTGGTTCTCGTTCAATACGGTTGAGGAGTAATTCTTTGCCTCAAATAGTGAATTGGCTGGTATAGGAGTGGTTAAACGAGCTGGTAATGTGTTGGAATGTTTGTCGAAGATTAGGACTTGGTTTATATTTGCGGAAGTCATATTGGCTATTTTGTTGCAATTCCTCGAAGGCAGGAGAATCATAAACAAAGAGTTTATAAGCAGTCAGTATTTCTATTGAATACCATCCGCTTATTACATGGAGACCTGTAAAGCATTATGTTACCAACACCGCGTGTTAATCATTCGGAGAGAGGATCCTCGAATACGAAGAAACCTCCAAGTCTATTTCATGTCCCATCCAAACCTCAGATCTAGTAAATTGCAAAAATGCATTAATTTGGCTTATTCTCACATCCTGATCCTCTGTCGAAGATCACCCAGTACTGGTAGATACAATAATGCCCTAAAACTCATGAGATTAACTTCCATTGCAAAGAACCAGGGCACAAGTGACGAGTCATGGAACGGAACGAATCCTTCCAACGATTCGGTAGTTTCGACCTCCTTGGGTTATCCATATGCTTATAGTGTCATATGCGAGGCACGAGATGGGTAACAGGCAGATTGTTCGTTTCTGTTCTTGATAATTCTTGGCAAATGCTACTTCACAGTAGCTAGTAGGGACTGTAGGGTATTCCAACATTAGCTTCCATTCTTTGTAAGTTGAGCTTCTAATTAGAGGTGTGCTGTATCAAAGCACAGTAAATACCTAGTGTCCAGTTGTCCCATCTATAGGGTTAAAACATGCAGTATCTCAGAGACCAGTGCCTATGTATGTCTGCTTCGTTCCATGTTTATGATGAGGGCCTGTGAGGATATTCAAGACAATGGTATTTATATCAAATTACCTCATAGCCAAAAGAATTCTAGGGCTGAAGTCTCTAATTTCGACATATCTTGTTGCCAGAAACCTTGTCTCCACCCACCAAATCGCCTGTCACAGATCCATTCACAAAGTTTCGAACGTCGCCAGTAGTTATTGTAGTTCCTTTTTGATGCTTAACTGCTAACTTCTCGGGAGACGCTACCTTCGCCGGGGGAACGAAAGAAAGCAACTCCTTAGCATAGGCTGCCGCTGTAGCAGCGACATACGGCTGCCACCGCTTGCTTTTATGCGAGTCTGCATAGTCCGAAATCCCACAAATAACCAAACATGGAAAATCATCCATCAACCCTGCGGCTGACATCTCGACGCAAAGTGGATTGATCTCAGCCCTCAGACAATCTCTTGTCTCAGGGTCATTGATTTCCTTGTTCGAGGATCCGACCAGGCCGTAATGGATTGAAGGTGTCGAAGACTTGCGAGGCCTGCGCGTAAAAGCTCCTCCGGGATCGCATCGGTCACAGCCACCACCACTGCCTGTTTGGTGATTTACAAACGCTTGAAAAAGCTGGTCGTTCTCCTCCCCTTGATAGGCGTATCCGGTTTCTTTCATCTTGGGGAATTGGCGAACCATCTCCTCCAAGATGGTCGGTATTAGGGTATCTGTTCGTCTATGAAGCGACTCAAGCCGCTTCACTGACGCCAGGAGAACGTGCGGTGGTTTTCGAAGCATTCCCGTTCGTTCAAACTGACCGTCTGCGAGACATTTGCCCGATCGAACTGAACCACGCACTATTTGTTCTAGACGGGCGACTAACCACCACATCGCCAAGCCGGATATCATGTTTCTCCATTTCCTTCCATGTCGGGAACACCACTGCCGGTCCCAACTATCAAGGTGAAGCGGATGCAGGGGAAGTCGTTAAGCAGTTGCGTGGCGACATGTGCCGCAGAGTTATTTCCTGTCTCTGGCGTGACCGCGATGACGACGTTGTGCGCTCCCATGCGGCCAAGGGTGTAGCTGTTCTGGTCGAGGTCAAACGGTAGATCGGGGTGGATATCGTCTAGCATTGCTTCGACCGGGGCAAGCTCAAGATCTGTTGAGCAGATGTAAGCGATTTTATAATCACTGTGGGTGAACGTAGTGGCCATTCTGATGGTGTTTCAAACAGTGTCTGCAGTATTTGGTTTTCAGCTAGTCCAAGTCCGAGAATCTGTACTTTAGCTCTAAGCCAAGCACAGTAGACAATTTATTGTATTGGACACAATGAGTTGAGTGAATTCCAGAGTACTAGGAGGTTTCAGATCAACTGTTATTGACCAAAAGATAGGCTAAGTAGTCGGAGAAACTTACAGTGGCGATCGAGATCCACACTAAACCCAGCCTTCTCACTATTTCGTTCGTAAGTCCTTATTGGACACCAAAATACGCTTTTATGCAGCACATTCTGGCTTGTCACACCGTTACATTCGCCTATAATTATATTTTATAAGGTCCCCCGCCCCGCCTCCTTCATTTTGTAGAGCCAGAATACCATAACAGAATGATAGCCATACCCCAATAATTCCAAGAGTCTAGGAACAAGAAACCGGTATACCTTAACGGGATATTCTCTCTCTATCGACAAAGAGGAATATCTAAATCGGAACAAATCGCTCGCGTTCGTCATTTTCAAGACTTATCCCAGCCAGTTTGTCAATTTAATCGACCACCACGACCAGGAATCTGATATACCGCCTGTGCTTGATCCCGAATCCGAGTCTGTCTATCTTGTCAGACTAGGCGACGTTATTGTGGTTTCTAAAAGGTCACCTCCAGCCTACATGAATAGATCATGGGGCGGAAGGTGGATTCCAAATCAGAAAGCAGAAATGGACTTTAAAGGAGACGCTAACAGTGATGGGCATTTTTTAGCTATTCCAGAGATGCCAGTTCTCTAAACAACCTCGAAATATAAACTCCGTACCTAGGAACACGCGTAAGGCCTGGTCCATATCTACTCATAAAGTGAAATCCCTAGTCAATGGCGAGGCTGTCAAATTAGAGCAGAGGTACACTCACTTACAAAAGAGCATGTTGGCGGACACAGAATCAGGGACTATAGATCTCGTTTCATCAGCAGCTCCAATGACTCACTATGCTCGAGTGATTGGTGACAGGGAATCCAACCTGAAGTAGAGTCACTGGATTTCTCTCTTAGTTTATCGCAGGGAATGTGGTTCATTCATCTCGCCTTTAGATCAGAGCGCTTCAATCAAACGACCAACAGACGGCCATAACGGCGAAATACCCTTGTTAACGAGATTGACAGATTGTACAGTACATGTACATATGTAATTTGATAGTGCTCAATGCGAGATATTTGCACCAATGCTGTAGGAGACCTGAGTCAAGCGGAGACCGGCTATAAGCACTGGTGCATCGGACTCTATAGAAAGGGTGCCCCAGGCCCCCACTGCTTAGTGATCCCGTCTTCCCATCTTCTCTTCCTTTGCTTCTTTTACCCCAGACTCCAATCCAGCCTCGTCAATCCATCCAGCTTCCATCCAATCCATCCATGCTGAAAATGAACCGCCTCACACCACAAGCTGATTCAGATACTGGAGGTCGAAACCCCAAACCAGTCCGCCGCCACGCCTGTGATCGCTGTCGCAGTCAGAAGCTCCGCTGTGATCGGACGACCCACCAGACCATCGCCTGTGATCGCTGCGCTCGACATAACCTGACCTGTGTTATCAGCGCTCCCATGCCGATGGGTCGACCCCGTTCCCTGAACCCCAAGCCTCGTTACCGCCGCAAATCGAGCAAGACGTTGGATGATATGCGATCAAACGACACCGCGGCAGACTCTTCCGATCCGCCTTTGTCTACCACCCCCCACCGATCGCCCGACCTCGCCATGGCCGGAATGGATGCGATGGATGAGTTGCCAGACTGAACTTCGACCAGGGGACGACGGCCTGCGATTTCGACTTCTCCAACATGAATGTATTCGACACATCTGCCTTCGCCGATCTGGCCGCGGGATCGCAGCCCCACGCAGTGGGCCCGCCCGACCTGACAGCCGTCAACCCTAAGGAGCAGAACATCGACCGTGTGTGGAAGCTTCACGGCACGCTCCTTGAACACGTATATCGCATAGAAAGCCAGGCGACCTTCACCAATGGCTCCTCACCCGACGTGCATCCTCTCGGCACGCGCCTGTCCGACGTTGCAAACACGCAGAGTGACCATCCTATGCACCAGATGATGCGTTGTTCACAGACCTTCCTCGAAACCATCCAATCCTTCGTCTCCTCCTACCGCGAGTCCGTCTGCAGCATTCCAACCCCAGATCATACCGCGACTGACTGGTCTCGCGATTCGGACGACGAGGACGACATCATATATCATGGCAATCATCGCCCGTCTTCAGCCCCAACCCTAGACAACCCGCCAATCGCATCCCCCGCCAGATCAAGCACAGGGCGTAAACGAGCCTGGTCTCGAGGCCGCCCGGAGGAGAACAGCGGCGGCAGCAGCAGCAGCCACGCCGACAAAAAACTCCAAAGACCACACTCAGCCCTGCCACCCGCCTGCCAGACCCAATTCCCCATCTGCCTCACCCTCACGACCTGCCACGTGCTTCTGATCCGTTTCCACCGCAGCGTTCTCACCGACCTCTACGCCACCGTCCGGTCCTTGGTCGCACAGTACACGCCCGTCGGCGATCTAACGGGCCCACTCGCCGTGCTCGACAATTTCTCAGGCTCGGCCCCTTTTTCCAATGTGCACTTAGACGGCTCAACTCTGAAACTCGACGGCGTGCAGCAGATCACAACGCTTTTGCAACTGAGCTGCGATTTGCTCGAGCGCATCGACCGCGGCGTCGAGATCCTTCTCACAGGCGCCGGAAATATCCTGTCCGCCCCCGGGACGTACATGTCTCTTCTCGAGGCCCTGGCGCAGCAGGAGGCCCGCAGTGGGCGCGGACCCGCCATGCCGGAGGCGATGGGCTCCACGGGGGGACGGGCGGCGCGGTTAGCGCCGTCGAGGATGCTGGTCAAGAAGATTCGGAAGTGTATTAATGATGCCTGTCTGTAGGCTGTAGGAGATGGAAAGAGTAGAGAATTTTCCTACGTTATGATTTAGAACACATATCCGCAAAAGCTCGTTGGTTCTTGCATCTATAGTCAATGTATATACCTTTTTCCTTTTTGTCGTGCGGGCTTTGCACGGATACTTTGGTTGTGTTGAGTCTTAGAAAATATTTAGCATCATCTGAGCAGCCCAATATCGGGTCTATGAGAATGTTTATTTTTTATCATTCTTTGAGACACACTGAAATCTCCATGAATACTAGCAAGAGATGCTGAAGACTGACCATCAAATTAGCCGTCACTCCGTATACATTTAATTCAACCACATCTATCTCTCTACTAAGTATCTATCTATCCAGTGTAGAAGACACGCATGTACAAATAAATATATCTCGCGGGACAATCTCAAGCCTCCGTAAAGTCAGTAGAAAATAGAAACACCAACAACCACACAAACAATGAGCAAGAAAAAAGAAACAAACAAAAAAATTCAAGAAGGCAACACCAAGCCCGCCATCATCTTCAAATACTCGCCAGCAAAACCGTATCTTTGAAGCTGACGATGCCATTCTGGAACCGCAAGAGGCATCGCCTCGGCAATGTCACTGTAGAGATCAAAGCGGGCCAGTTCGCCCACTGTCTGTAGGTTGCTTGCATCTGACTGGGGATTAGCTTGACATACTAAGTTGTGCGTCATCTTTGGTCGTTGATGGACTTACTGAGCTCAACATGAAGCAGACGGCCGAGCTGATTGTTGGAGCTAGTAACCCCCAAGCCTCGCTAGAGGTATTGAGGAAGAAGATCCTTTTCCCAAAGCATCTGCACATGGCTAACCGTATGTTCCCGGTTGCCCAGGGTCAGGAAGCCTACGGTGTCAGCCTTCTCCTCAACAGCTGTTGGCGAAGAGACCAAGTCTACATCATCAAGATTAACATTCTTCCAAATCTCACTCGCGAACAGTGCCCTGTCCTCCGCAGCCGTAGGCGGCACGATTGGGAATACAGAGATCTGCTCAACTCGAATGGCGGCAGGCTCATTAGCCATGCGCGACAACGTGATATCTCTATTTATAGAGCCCTTCAAGCCTTCTTCAGACTCAGTGTGAAAGTTAGTTTTCCTGCTGGAGTTACCAGAGGATGCACACAAAGCCGGATTTACCTGCACTAAGTTGATGCCGGTCGGGACGTGCAGCGACGAAAGACGAGTATCCCCCGGCCAGCTGTAAGCTAGAAGTACTGACTGGAAAGAGGCGTCTCACATAGCAGGGTGCATGAGCATGTCAGTAAGCCCTTCAACATCGGGCTCAGGCTGATAAACAACACCGGTGCTGAGATTGAGGTATCGTGCCAAGTTATCCAGGTCTAATGGGAGGCCACCGGATTCCAGGGCTTCGTAAACCACCTCCAGGAGTATCCTCTGCTGGGTATCGATCGCTGCCGCTTCGTTGGCGCTAATCTGGAAGAAACTGGCGTCAAAGGTCCGTACATCCTCCGTCAATGTATAGGCATGTTGAACGTTGCTGGAGCCGTGATGCAATCCGTCTGGATGATAGAAACCCGCTGCATTGTGGCTGGGATCTTGCGCAGGACGTCCCGGGGGCTTGAGAGTAACTCCCAGAGTTTTGCAGGCGAATCCGCCTGTCCTGGAAACCGGCAACTACTGCCAATAATCGCGATAGATTCAGTCGACATGTTTAATATGAACAAGCGTAACTGATTGACTTGTTCGGGGACATTCTGCACTCGTCGGCGTCGGACTCGGAATCTCCAACTTCCAACTGTGCAAGATGTCTCCGAACAGCTCAAAAAGACCGCAGAAATGGGTTTCTCGCCATTCTTCCTCTGTTTCGTTTTTCATCAAGCGCAGGAGACCGAAATTGCTCACCATTGCGCCCTCCGACCTGCCATTTACCGAGCTACACCATGGAAAGCAAGAACAGTCCTCCCGAGTCGGCTGGTCGAGCTGCTACACCAGCAGCCGACATCTCGGACGAGCCAAAGTCGATCTTCAAACCTGACATTCGGTTTTGGTTGGTCTTCGCTGCGCTGTGTGTGACTTCCTTGCTGGCTGCTCTCGAAGGAACGGTCACGTCCACTGCTCTTCCTACCATTGTCGCCGAGCTCCATATTGGCAAAAACTACCCATGGGTATCCAATGTCTACTTCCTGACTACGTATGTGAGATGTCCTGATTGCGCACGCCTGACCTGAGCACAGAAGCTAATTTGCTTGGTCCTACATAGAGCATGCTTTCAGCCTCTCTACGGCCAACTCTCCAATGTCTTCGGCCGCCGGTATCCCATGATTCTCTCCGTCGTCTTCTTCATCCTCGGCAGTGGAATTTGCGGAGGAGCCTCGAACGCAGCCATGCTCATTGCCTGGTCGCGGGGTTCAAGGCGTCGGGGGAGGCGGAATTCAAATGCTTATCGAGCTCATCGTATGCGACCTGGTGCCGTTGGCCCAGCGAGGCGCATACATCGGGCTGATGTTTGTCTTCTTCGCCATCGGCACATCGCTGGGCCCGTTCATTGGCGGTGCTATTGTCAACAACACTACCTGGCGATGGGTCTTCTACCTCAATCTCCCCATCGGCGGCGTGGGTCTGGTCCTGCTGGTCCTCTTCCTGCAAGTGAACTATAACCGCGAGATGTCCGTTGGGGAGAAACTGAAGCGCATGGATTACCTCGGAAACCTGCTGCTGATCGGCGCAATTGTCTCCATTCTGATTGCGCTCAGTTGGGGCGGCATTCGTTACCCCTGGTCCTCAGGCCACGTTCTGGCGCCTCTCATTATTGGTCTCCTGGGACTTCCAGCCTTTGTTCTCTTTCAAGGAACTCCGCTTGTCAAGGAGCCGACCACCCCCTTGCGGCTGTTCGGCAACCGTACTTCCAGCATCGCGTTCTTCAACACCTTCATGCACGGCCTCGTCAGCTTCTGGATCCTATACATGCTCCCGGTCTACTTCCAGGCCGTCCTGCAGTCCTCCCCCGAGCGCTCCGGCGTGCAGCTTCTTCCAACCGTCATCTCCATGATCCCCATCGCCGGAGTGTCGGGCGCAGTTCTCTCCAAGACGGGCAATTACCGAATGCTGCAGATCGTCGGCTTTGCCCTTCTCACCGTCGGCATCGGCACGTTCACCGTGCTAGGACCCGGCTCTTCCACCGCAGCCTGGACGCTGACGCAGATGGTCGCTGCGTTCGGCGGCGGAGTGGTCATGCCCGTGCTCCTACCCGCGGTCCAGGCCGGGCTCGAGGAGAAAGACGCGGCGAGTTCCACGGCGCTGTGGGCCTTTGTCCGCAGCTTCGGCATTATCTGGGGTCTCGCGGTGCCCGCAGCCATCTTCAACAATCAATTCGACAAGTATGCCTCGGCGATCAGTGATGGTGCGGTACGTGACCGCTTTACTGGGGTAATGCATACTCGTACGCCTCGGGTGCGACCATCAGTGCGCTCCCAGCCCAGGTGCGAGCCGAGACTATCGACGTGTACACACGCAGTTTGCGGGTAGTGTGGCAAGTCGCCATCGGGTTTTCGGGGCTGTCGTTCCTGCTCTGTTTCTTGCAGAAGAGCATCAAGTTGCGGTCTCATTTGGAGACGGATTACGGGCTGAAAGAGAAGGACGCAAAGGACGGTTCAGATAGAACTTTGGATGCTGCCTAGTTGTTAGATGGACCTGCCGTTAGTGGGCTGAGAGAGATGTCTTTGAACTTGCATTTAGTTTGTTAGAACCCTGACAGCCCGTAAGCAAGTTTGTGGGTTGGCATTATCCGTGGTTGGGTTGGTTGGTTGGTTGGGTTGGGGGTGAATAAGGTTGTGATGTATATAGATCGAGATGGAGTTAGGATGAGGGATATTCCTTGAACATATACTCCTTTTCGCAACATGACAATGGCCGGATACATCTTTACACATTACATGGGTGTGTCACGATACTGAATACTTAGGATGATGCATGGACTGGCCGATATTCTGCGCCAAATGCCTCCGACACTCCGAAGGACGAAAGTGTCCGAATCCATCCGGCCTATAGTCCGTCCATGCCCTAATCATGAACACGCTTATTAAATGGAACTTTGCTATCGTGGGGGAAATCGAAGCTGTCAAGACTGTCCTGTAGTGCAGTTCGTCTATATTCGGGGACGTTCGTGGTTCTCCGGTCTTTCAAAATCTCTCCGATCTCCCTTTTTTAAGGCGCCCAATCCTAACCCTAACTCCCTAACACAACACAAAACAATCTATCAAAAGAAATACTGCCGGATGCCACCGTCCGCCTAATCAAGCGATGATATAATGCGAATAACTAACTATGGCCCCAGCTAGTTAGTTAATAGGAATTAATCTCAATTCTCCTTCCTATTTAGGTTTAGCTCCCGAACTGCTAGTCCTATTAGGGAAACAGCCAATTCGGGATCTCGGATTCAACTCTGCGTGTGAATTCAAGCCATTGAATCATTGAATCATCACCGGAAGTGCTGCAAAACTCTGATTTTTCATGGTTCCATACATTTTATATGGGGATTGCAAAACTTGATGATTCGGAGCATCATATTCGGAATACACAGATCCCTGAGCGAATGCTCCAGATCTCTAATCTTTCATCATTGCATACAATTTGTATGGGGAATGCAAAGATGGATGATCTCAGAGCATTGTCATTGAAGTATTACATGATTCAATCAAACGGTACAAACAGGTGGGCCAAATTGAACGTAAATATGAGCTCAACCCCCCTGCAGATTTCATGTAGGCAGATCAGATCAATTCACTCTTTTCTATGATCACCTGATCATCTCACATGACTATCTCTTTCTTTCTTTTGGATGGGATCCTCTGAGCCACTAAGCCACTTTAGGACCCCTTCGGTCTGGAATAAGTGTTGATCCGGTCGACCATCCGATACAATCTAATATAATTCCACCCACCCAATGGCCTCACTCATCTTCCTCCGCCTCGCCCCCCTCCTCAGCTCCACCTGCAGCCTCTGGTTCGCATGGGACCAAAACTTCTTCCTGCACAACTTCATCCACCCCGCCAACCGCCCTGCCAGCAACCGCTCCCTGCCCAGCTACTTCCGGACATTTTTCCACCGCGGCCTGCCCATCGTTCTCACACTTCTCGGCCTGTCGATATCCACGGCCGGGCTTAACCTCGTCGTGGACAAATCCTCGCTCTCCACTTCTCACTCCCGGGAGTGGTACCTCGCCGGCGCCGCCTTCACGGTCGGCCATGCCTTGTACGCGCCTGTCGTGGCGCCGATCGTGCGTGCGATCTCGGAGGACCATTCCAAGGGAAATTCTACGCGCGATTTAGAGCGCTGGCTGTGGTGGAATTTTCTGCGCATGCTGACGGTGGATTTGGCGGCTTGGGTGTGTTTCGGGGTTGGGGTTATGCGGACGTTGGATCTTAAGTAGGATGGGCTTCTTATACTTCCTGGCTTTTATCGCATCTAGACTCTGTTTTCCTTCCTTCTGAGAAACTCGGCGTGGAACGCCTGCTTAAGAAAGGACCGGGATTCACTAGATATGATGATGGGGAATTCGATCCAGCGCAACCTTCGTCTTCACTGATGCTGTATTCACCCTCTACCTGATACATCCTATTCACTAACAACCAAGCTGTAAAAGAAAGGAGGGAAAGGAAGGGAAAGATCCAATTCCTTCCTCCTTTCAACTCTCCCGGTAGCCATGTCAGATTCAACCAACTCCTGTTTATACGCGAATCCGAG
Source organism: Aspergillus persii (assembly GCA_002215965.1). Classification (NCBI taxonomy): domain Eukaryota; kingdom Fungi; phylum Ascomycota; class Eurotiomycetes; order Eurotiales; family Aspergillaceae; genus Aspergillus; species Aspergillus persii. The sequence goes on from NGZO01000001.1 coordinate 5,918,503, forward strand.
ATATATCACCATCACCAATCACACCTATCCCAATACAAGGCCTTAACCGCACTATAGATGGCATGGCTCCAGGAAAGATCTAAATATGAATCCTCGAGATCTAGATCTCGCAATTCAGAACCAAACCCTACCTAGGCCGACATAGGGTGCCAGTCAACTCTGGACTAGTTTTGGATAGCTCGGAGAATCTTGTCTGGGAGAAGAAGTTTTTTTGAAACTCAATGCAAATCCCTCACCATCACCTGTGGCACTTACTCGTCAGAACTGGATGTGACGATTAGGCGCAAGACGACTCGACTGCCGATTCTGCTCTATATATATTGCTTCGTCACGAACATTTATCTGATATACCGGACAACTGGATGTCATTGGTGAAATTGACGTCGCGTGGATACGTCGTGCACAACTTCTGTAAGATAAACGGTACTTTATATGAACATCAAACCATAGGTAACGACATCTGGTATGCCAATACTGCCTAGCCTAGAGGTATATGAATTCCGCTAATACATTCTCATAACAGGGCAAATCGTTATGCAACTGTCCCTTATCCTTTTCCGGCAGCAGTCCTGAGCCCTAGGTCCGTTATCTGACACACTCATCGGTCAGATCAGGTGGGACAACCCCCTTTTGTCAGGAGAGATCTGAAGAGACTATTCCATGTCGATAGGGCAGAGGGGAAGAAGTCCACGAACATCCTCATCAAAGGAAAGCGAGCAGCATATAGTAGTTTCGAACTTCGAATACTTGCAAGCATTAACGATACGCCAGAATCTATCCGGATTCCAAGACATTGGAGGCGTTTATTGGCCCTCGCACGCAGCACTTCAGCGCGGACATAGTGGCGCTGATGTATACGCAACTAAACAAAATGTAAGGGTGATGTTCGACCCGGTACAGCAAACCGTCTGGGCCCAGCTAAGCGTGCTTTCTCGTCTATACTGCCGATCAACCGTGCTTAGCTCTGGGTCACTCGGACCTTCACACATTTGCAATAGCTATATCAATCGAAATAGCCGTCAGAACGAGCAGATTGGTCAGGTATGACGCCATGGCTCCATCTCAAGTCGTATTGAGTTGGTAGGAGCCCGTGGTTAACTTCGACGTGTCATCTCAGCCATATATACTTAACAACCACAAACAGACGATCATGGCATATCGGATGGAGTATTCGACGCGTTCTTCAACAAAAACCTTGTGGTCACAATCCAGCACACCCACTCGTCCGCTGCGACAGCGTAACTATCAAGATATCGAGCAAATCAGAGTCATTCGGGCTCTAATCAAGCGATACGATACCAGTACCAATTCCAGGTACTGCGCTCTCTACAAAGCCCAGAGAAAACAACATCGCAGCCTCATATCAATACACCAACTCATCCGAAGAAACCAGAGGCGATGCCTCGAAGCAAGGTTTTGCAAATGACTGGACTCAATCAAAGGTGTCAAACCCCATTAGTCTGTGTATCATTCGGATTCAAATATCTCGCTCCGATCTAGAGACGCTGAAGTCCCAAGAAAACTGGTTTTCAGACCAACTGAATGAGTTTGCTTGATGCTCCAAGTCCGGAGAAATGCCACCCATTGACGAAATAAAAAGCCAGAGTCAGAAATGCAATCCGATAACTGGATCCGAGTCCAGCAGTGGACCGGCTCAAAGAAGCCCAAACCATTGGTGTTTTTGCTCATCGCCGCTCGGAATAATCTTTGCGCCAACACTCCCGCAATTAAAAAACAGTCGATCTTAATGTCGAGGTCCGACCGATCAGACGGCTAGTATACACCTAGTCAGCGCCAGGCGTTTTATGACATTAGCCAGTCAGGCAGATCACCACGGGTTCTTGATTATGCCTCGAGGATCACGACGTTCAGTTAGTTGACTATAAATCTGGCCCTCAACAGTCTTAATGGCGCTGTGTGCAGGTCCCCTAGAGCAACCTCCCTACGGTGCAAGTCCTGCACGTTTGCGTTATCACTGGTATATCTGGCCTCAATAGTATTCTGAAAATATTCCCAGAAGAGGAGGTTGGCGAATATTATCTTTGGCTTTCTTTTCAAGGGACAGTAGTGGTTTGCGATGTTGGAGACGTCTGCCGGCTCTGCTATCACGAACAGGAGAAAGGCCCCTCTATGGTATGTGGCTATCAAAGACGATCATATGACACTAGAGCTACCGGAGGGAGGCACATGAAAAGACCAAGTGTCTAGAGAAATAGTACGCCATCTGTGAATCATCCAGGTCGTCAGAACTCCGTTGTCATCGCCGACAAGTGTCATCTGAACCTGGCCAACAGATCTTGAAAGTCCAAGCAATGCCTCATCTTCAACGGTATTCGGATTATTTTCTCAAAAAGGACAATGGCCTGTGTGACTTCAACAGCTCGGACTTAACACTAGCACATCATCAGCATCGACTATCCGCTGCACAAGACCGACCGCATTAATTTGCAGACCTCCGTACAGCCCGTCTCTACGACATCCGGAACATGGAGACAGCCAACCTCGGCGTCCTAAACGTGAAGCTGAAGAGTGTGACGCAAGCTATACGGATATTCCTACAGCCCTAGACCGCATAAAGGCCAGGATATGCTACCGCACCTGGAAGAAAGATGACTGGCATCCCAGAACCCCTGTCCCTGTGTCAGCCGTCCTCAGGCGATCCCGAAATACTACTGTCTGATCCATCATCTAAAAATACCGTCAGGGAGCACAGGCAAGTAAATTAGCTAGCTTTTCGGTGCTCATACGCTTTTCATACTCCTCTGCGTCACCACAGTCTCAGAACAGTAGCCCATCCATATTTCAGGTCTGAGAAGAATGGATGTCATCACAAGTCCTTATTCTATCGCCGTAGACCTGCCCAGTGACCACTTCAATATCCTGTTTACGACATTCAGGGAACTGGACCATAACAATAGCCAAAGAAATCAATTCATCCTGGTTAAGGCGCCCCAGGCCAGATAATTGCACACTTTATCAACAACAACAGGCATACGCTAGAATCAATTCCTTACCGTCTAGCAATTGACGGCGAAACTGTGCTAGTCAAAGTCATTCCAGGCTTCCAGCATGTCGAACAGAAGAGAGTACAACCACTCCCAGACGGTATTAAAAATCGTGACCGCTATCCACTACCTAACGCGGTTTGCAGGGGATCCTATCCCTGCCCATAGCATAGCCTCTTTAACGAGCACACCTGGATGGGGGATGAGACAGGTGTGCAGGGGAGGTTTTACGAACATCAGCCAGGCCGACAAAAGCTTACAGACGACCGGATTGAACCGCTCGCGAATCGCCGACCAGATTATTCGGTTACTCTGTTTACTTTTACAACACAAAAGGTATTACGCTCTATATATCCGTTCCCGTATCTCGACACAATGTCGAAGAGAAAGGACCGTGAACCTGTTTTCCCCAGCCTGACTCGTCTATTGACTGTAAACTACAAAAGTCCGGTCCGAAGGTAACAGCGAGGCAGTTTCTCGCGTACCGAGTCATCTGGTCGATGAGAAACCTGGGCTGGCCTGGCTAGCCAATTTGTGGTCTTGAGTCAAGTGTCAAGGCAGGCTTAGGTGTTGGTCATTGATTGGTATGAGCCAGGGCGAACGCAATCACCGTGGTTCGACGAATTGGAACTTCCGTAGACGTTCCGACCTGCTCTGATTGCAAAGGTTTTAGAGTCGGGCATAATTTCAGAGGTTGGTTAATGCTGTGGTTCAGAACAGGGGGGGGGGGGGGTGGGAAAGGGAAAATGGAGATTACAGCCTATGTATGACTCAGGGATTTGGTCTACAGATGCAGTATGAACTCAATATTGACTAGTTCGGCTAAAATAAAAGCAGAGATTAAGTAAATCAATATTCCATCGGCCACCTAATCAATAACCCTAACCGACCATACAATGAAACATGAAATCGGTCCATCTCGAGACCGTCTGTATAACTTACCATAATAAGGAGCCCAGCCTCGCCGGGCCCAACCCACCAAGCAGTCATCTAGCCTCTGCAGCCGATCAGCAACCCCACAGCGGGCCTCCAGCCGAGAAGTCCACCATTCTAACTTCTAAGACTCTTCCGGCAGGAGTTCAAACCGGACCGGCATCTGCGCGTTGACAGCTAGCAAGTTGTGAGTGCTCGCCCACGTCCGCAGTCCCGGTGTCTGGACAAAGATCAAAAAGGACGACTAGACAGACTAATGCCGGAGATCAGGCTTCGGTCCCGTTGGGTCCAGAATCCAGAGTCTCAGTGGTCATCCGGACTGGAGGGTCGGAGGCTGCGTTTGCGTCTGGCTTGCGTCTGCATCTGCGACGGACGACGTAGCTGGATCCAGTCGTTGTGCTCGGTTCCAGGCGGCACTGGCCACCTGGGCTTGGATTTGTTGGCAGACCCACGCACGTACTTCTGTCGAATTTTTTCCTTATTTCCTAGGTACTCTGAGAGTCTGAGTAGGTTTTGACTCGAGGGTATCCGAGCGTTGGCTGGTTGGCATTAGATTGTGGGTTCCATGGTTCCATGGACCGTCCTTATCAGCGGTATTTTTGTCTGCGATGGGATAAACAATAATAAACAATCCGAATAATACTGCCAGAACCGTTCAACCAGTGGGACAAGGGACAAAGAGGGGAAGCGAGGACAAGTAAAATTTCCCCGACGCTCTCGTCAGCCTGCATAACGGCTCCAGAACAGAACCACGGCCATTCGGTACTTCTGGCCCTCCGGCCGAAAAATAAAAAGATAATAACTCCCGTCGACTATAGTCTTAAGGAAGGCGATTATAACTGCCCCAGAAGCCGTTGGGTTTCTCCGGATTGCATGGTTCTTTGCTTTTCTTTCCTTCTGGCGTTCCTCTCTGGGTGATGTGCATGATGCACCCCCCGGGCTGACCGGGAACGTTGCCTTCCTGGCGTCCGGCGCCACTCAAGTGAGGGGGCAAATGGGGCAGTTCTTTCTTCACGATTACTCCGTACTCCGTGGCTGCCTATCATATGAACGATGCATCCGATATTAAGACATGCCGGTACGGAGTATAATCGTATGAGGACAGGGCATCAATGCGTTCGCCTAGTGGGTTACGCTTCGTGGAGATTGAGACGTGGTACTCCGGAGTAGAGAGACGCTGTTTCAGCTCCGTACATTTTCATCTCTTGTAAACCGACCCGAGGCCGTCCGTCAAGCCGTCAAGCCATCAAGCCATGCTTCGCTGGCACTTGCCCGTTGGCTTCACCACGATGGATTGATTCCCCGGTGGATATGCCATCCCATCCCATCCCATCCCATCCATGATCCATTACTAGTTATTATCCACACGGGGTTGCCGAGTCCAGGATGCGCATCCGCCCGTCAGGCTAATTGCCTCCTCCGAGCCAGGCGCTAGTCCGGTAGCTACAGAGTAGTAGGTTTGGCCCGTGGCCACGACGGTAGCAGTGATTGTCCTTTTGGACTCGGTGCAGATGGCGGACGCAGAGACTGGCATCCGGATGGCCGGGCGATTCCCAGGAAACGGAACTGCAGAATGGCGAAATGTCTGTCCTTTGCTCGAACTCCTCCGACCATCACCTGATGCAGGGTGATTTCACGATGACCTCGTACGAGTTGTGTGATCAATTCGATCAATTCGAGGAGATCAAGGGAGAACGGAGGCAAGAGTTCGATACCGTTCGGCGTGCAATGGAGAATCAGTCCCGTGCCAGGTATTTATGATATTACTGTACCGTACCATGCGTTACCATTCTTACCTTTCCTACTATGAAGAGTCTAAGTCTAAGGTAACTAACTTAGTTACGATTTGCAATGGATTATTCAGGAAGTCTATTTACCTGGCGACAAGGTATAATTAGGTTACTGGGTATATACTATCGTGTATGTATTTCCGTAAAATTAATCCTGACAGAAAATGAATACAATAAAATGAGGGAACGAAATACACGAACAAAAAACCCAACCCAGTGACCCCCTCCGACTCCCCAGAAAGCCAATCCTCTATTTATCTCCTTTCCTTCTCTCCTTTCTCCTTTCTCACTTCTCCTTTCTCACTTCTCACTTCTCTTCTCATTTCTCATTTCGCATCTCTCATCTCTCCGACCAACTATTTCTCCAATTCATGACTCGAAGTGGCTGTGGAGACCCGATCTGACCGCCAACCCGACTGCGCCCACTCCCTGCAGACCGGGTTTAATTAATTGCTTGCCTCCGTGTCTCGTCCCAACCCTCTGGTTCTGCCTATAAACTGACGAACTATACATCCCGAGTTCCCGACTATATCCACCACTGGGGCCCCTCGCTGTCGGGTTCACGTCAGCTCTCTGCTTTCTGCTAGCCTGCTCAACTGGGTTGAATTGAACGACTCGTCAATCCAATTATTTGCCCTCCGATTCCCCGAATTCACCGCTCCTTGTCGCCCTTCCCCATCGACGTGAGCCGCCCGCTATAACGAACCCTGCTCGAATCTCGTCGCTACCACCCACACAATCCGGTCAATGCTTTTCCACATTCCTCCGACCGCCACAGCCGCTTGTTTGCTTGTCCGTACGTCAGTTTATTCCCCATCGAAATGCCCGGTGCAGTGAAACCCAACCCGCCCGGCGAGGCCAAGCCGGAGGGCCTGTCCAAGTACATCAAGCGCATGAGGACGGTTCTTCGCAGGGGTTCCGTCGCAAAGTCCGCGTCTGGCGCTGAGGGCGCTGCAGGCGCTGCAGCAAACACGGAGGGCAGGCACGCGGGGTAAGTGATGCATACACAGATACATTCTATGGTGGTCTTGCTAACTGTATTTCCTAGACATACCACTCCTCCAACTGCAACCCCCGTTCCAACTACTACTACTCCCCCCAACCCTCCCTCAAACCAACCCATCGTCATCTCCCACTGGGGCGCCATCCAAGAAGAGCGCACCCGCGCCCTCTTCGCCAAATACGGCCTCCCCTTATCCCAATGCGACCTCCGACCCGTCGACGCCTCCGTCCAGCGCGTCGCCAAACCCATCCGCATGCGCGTCCGCCGCAGCTGCCACCGCTGTCAGACGGTCTTCGGCGTCGCCCGAGTCTGCGTCAATTGCCAGCATACTAGGTGCAAGAGCTGTCCGCGCTATCCCGCCCCGAAACCAAAGGCGGACTCCGAAGCCGTGCTGCGGAATCTCCTGGCGCAGAAGGGCAAGATGCCGCTGTATCGCCAGCAGGGACAGGGACAGGGACAGACACAGACACAGACACAGACACACAGAGAGACGCAGGGACAGGGGCAGAAGCAGCCGCGACCAGGCCACTACGTCCTCAAGCTCCCGTCGCGCACTGGCGGACAAGATCTCGTTCGCAAACCGATACGACAGCGCGTGCGCCGCACCTGTCATCGGTGCCAGACGACGTTCGCGTCGGGATCGAAGCAATGTTCGGACTGTCAGCATGTGCGGTGCAAGAAGTGTCCTCGGGATCCGTACGTCCATCACTTATCCAACCCCAAACCGATAACCACGGTAGCTAAACTAACAAAACACGCACAGCCCCAAACTAGACAAATACCCAGACGGCTACCCTGGAGACGTCGACCCGCCGCCCGAACCGCCCGCGCGGACGTGGAAAAAGCCGCGCCGCAGAGTCCGATATACATGCCACCAATGCGCGACGTTATACCGGTCCGGTCAGAAGATCTGTGCAGGGTGTGGACAGGAGCGATGTGCGGAGACTTTACGGGAGCCGTGCGTCCCCCTATTCTTTCGCGTGGAGTGATTAGAGTGCTAACATAATGCCCATCGATGGGTAAGTATTATAGACCCGAACGAGTCAAGCCGGAATCCGACCCCGATATCGTCCGGAAGGTGGAAGAGCGACTAGCTAGTCTGAGACTTGGAGTGCATTAGGTATTGATTGGATTCTATTGGGTTTTTGTCGGTTCTTCCTTGCCGGTGGACTGAACAGGGTATATATCTGAGACCTAGTTTACTATAGTATCTCTCTGGTTTATTCCTGATCATAATATTCATTACCATGTCCTAACAGACAACGGTCAATTAGCTCATTACTCCGTTCTGTATTCATATATCTTCCATGCACATACACATAAAATGTACAAGACAAACAACCAAATACACCACATATATATGTACAAACCAAGAGACTTAACTTCCTCCGAATTAAGTAAATGCCTAAAATGTTCTAGACTCTCAATCCACAGTCCCATCCAAACCAAGTGGATCCAACACGGCATGTCCACTGCCAAATGCCACATGTCATGTCATGTCATACGGGAAGACGTGGCATGGCGTGGCATGAGCCCGAACTGCCGGGTCGGCGGAGACTCGGGGCCGGAAATGATGGATGCTAATTTCGGGGGTTTAACTACTCCAGTCCGAGGTGGTTTTTAATTTTAATAATGTCTACTCTAGTCTCTGACCGTCTGGGTGGACTAGGCTAGCGGGTGATTAGGTATTGGTTATTAGTTCTGTGATAACTAGTAGGTGAAGGATTCTGGTTTATTTTGGTTTCGGAGTACATATTCTGTACATTATTATGTACACGGTATGTGCTCCGTACTAAGGTAGGCAGGTATCCCACTGGAGTCGGTACCCTTTAATTTGATGGTTATGTAGAGGTCAGGGTGCGGTTTTGTACGTTTGTTGTACATATCTACTTGTAATCTTAGATATCAGATTGACCGTTGGGATACCACTCTTTGGATTTAAATTTGAAAGCACATGCTTGGTTACAATAAAGTAGAACTTCCCTGTGGAAACATAACTGAATTAGAGGGGTTATTTATCTATCCTTGAAACAGTAGAATACCGTATAGTCAAGACGTGATTAGTTTGAATGTATGCCTAATGAACAAGCAAGTAATAGGGTTTCTATTATATCTAGCTATCTAGACTACAACGGGTTTACACAATAAGATTAGTATGTTAATCCAGTCTGGCCTCCGCTTGCCAAAAAAAAAAAAAGACGCGCTATATTCCTAACTTATACCATAACTCAACACGCGGCATATCAGTCATAAATAAAACCAGCATCCAGTTCATAGCATATGTCCATCCTCTATACGCCATCAATCCTCGCTCTGCAGCTTCGCCTCGATCCCAATGATATCGTCCTCCTCGCGCACTTCAATCACGCGGTTCACCTCCGCCACGTTGCGCATCAGCTCGACCGCCCCGGCGTACATCATACGCGCGTTCGGGTTGCAGTTGACGGGGAGGTAGTACAGTAGGACGTAGGGGACTGAGAGACGGCCGGAGCCCTGTGTTATCTGTCAGTAATAGCCAGGAAGGGTATAGTGGTAGATGTCTCTGGTAAGGTTCCAAGGAAAGTGAGACGCACCAGAGTCAGCGGATAACTGAGCAGGATGAATCGCGGCGAAGACTCGGGCAGCTCTTCTGCTAGGTCGTCCATTTTCGTGTAGATCTCGCCATCCTCGGGGCGGATTTCTTGGTTCTTGTTGTCGATTACATCTGTTGGGTTATGGGACTCAGTCAATGGGTTGGTGTTTGTGCAGGGTATGTATTCATGCATAACTGATATTTATGGCGGAAATGGAGGTATCCGGACGAGGAAGGCGTACAAACAATCGCTTGAGGATCCTTGGCTCTCGATGTCCCCAGCCGGAACTTGCGCAGCTTCTCCTTCGTCTCTGGCGAGAAGGAATATAGTCGGGATTCGGACTGCGGAGGTCAGCGAGTCAGGAAGGCTGATGCCATGCGGGGCAGGGTAGGGACGGAAGACAGACCATGATGGCGTGTGTATCTAGAGTGTCAAGATATGGTGAAATAAAAGATATCAGCTCTATCCCAGACTGAGCTGTTCAACCTTCAACAGGAATGTATATGAGAAGTCGCGTGGAAGGAAAAAAGGTGGGATGGAGATGGCGCCTTTCTTCCCCACTTCCATCACCGCCCGCCTTTTCTCCTGCCGCTTTCTTCCTCCGTTTTCGCACTTCTCCTTTCTCTTCCTTCCTCTCTTCCATTTGATCATCAGCCATTCTCATCCCTCTTTCTCCCCCTCTCCCTCCACCTATGTTCAGTCGTCTCAGCCAACTCACTCGCCATCTATCTCGTCCTGCGCTAAACACCCCCTCCCCCTCGACCGCTATCCCCGCCCCCGCGTCGCTCTTGCGTGGCCCGATTCCGAAGATGACATCATCCGCCGTGCAGAACAGTCGGAAGACGATACATACGGCGGCGTGCCTGATTATCGGAGATGAAGTGCTAGGTGGGAAGGTATCTCTTACCGCCCATGCTGCAATCCAGCTAGGATTTTACTGAGGTTGAATTTACTCTAGACCATCGATACGAATTCCGCCTTCTTGGCCAAATACTGCTTCTCGCTGGGAATCCAGCTCAAACGAGTGGAGGTGATCGCGGACGACGAAAGCGAAATCATCGAGGCGGTTCGGCGCATGAGCAATAATTATGATTCGTCGTTACGAGTGGCGGTATTGGACCGACGTAACGCATCCCTCCCTACCTACCCAATTTCCATTCCCTTCCCATCCATCTAATCAAACCACAGCCACGACGACATCACCTACGAATCGATCGCCAAAGCCTTCGGCCTGAAACTCAAACTCCACCAAGACGCCTTCCAGCGCATGAGAAAACTCTCCAAGCCCCATCCCATGCAGCCCCAATTCGACTGGGACACGCCCTCCCCCGACCTCACCGCGAAGCTGCGCATGGTGGAGCTCCCGCACGACGAGTCCCTCCCGGAAGAAGCGCAGGCCGTCTTCGTCGCTGACGACATGTGGGTGCCCATCGCCATCGTCAACGGCAACGTGCACGTCCTACCGGGCGTGCCGCGTCTGTTCGAGCGCCTCCTCGAACACCTCAAGCCGTTGCTGCTCCCGCGCCTGACCAACCCCGAAGGGAAGGGCATTTATCGGTATCTGATCAGCACCCCGCTTCCGGAGAGTACGGTGGCGCCGTACCTATCGTACCTGGCTTCGCAGACGGCGTCGAAGGGTATCAAGGTGGGCAGTTACCCCGGGGGGGAAGAAGCGGAATACCATCACGTTGGTGGGGACCGATAAGGAGTACATGGACTCCATAGTCGCGGAGGTTGAGCACAATGCGCAGGGGAAGGGGAAGCGGGTGGACCGAAGATGAGCTGGATCCGCCGTCGGATTCGGAGGAGGGCAAGCCGAAGGAGTATTCTCAGTGATAATATCCCCTTAAGATAGATTTAGAGCAAATACATTGTTATGCAGCATGGGTCATATCATGCAGACTACCAGGTATCTGTCTCCATTATCGTAAAAAGTTAGTAGCATATGTAGCATCTCCCAAACAAGTAAATTATCCAATATCTTCAAGAAGTATACAAACAACAAAAAAAAGGAACCTCCATGCAACCCCATAGAAAGAAAGAACGTAATCGCAGTGACATCTCCCGCAAAAACCCTCGCTCTTCTTCAACCGAACCAACTACCCAAGAAACGCAGTCAGTCAAGGGAAATAAAGAAAAGAAGAACACGTTCTAGAGAAACCAAACCAGACCAGACCAGACAAGAAAAAAAACCAAACGGAAATTATAGTCCACATATCCAAAAATAATTTAATCGGTACATAAGACCGAAGGAGAGAAAACGGAGGAAAGGACAGGAAGAGAAATATGGCGACTGCACCTCAGTCCTTGAATCCTTGAATAAATAAACCCAGATTGCGTCCGGACCATGACAATAGCGTTGTAGGTACCCATAGGTAGATAGGTAGGTATATAGATCTGCACAAAATCTATTGACAGGTTTCATTCATTCCCATTCATTCCCTCCTTCCCAGACAGTCAAAAAAAGAGGACACAAAGGGAGATTAATTATCAAGAACAATTTCTCCCACGGACAAAAAAAAAAGATAAAAAAAAAATCAAACTGAGAAAAAACAAAGGGGGAATCGAACGTTCATGGAGATGATGATAGCATTAGGGTGGGAGGAAAGGGAAGAAAGACGTCGGTGGTGGAGGGGAAAAAAAAGGCAGACATCATCTGATAGCGAGGCTCGTATGGTATAAGTCAATCCAAAACGCGTCGACAAAAAGTCACAATCACAATCCAAGTCCGAGGGGGATAAGCGGCCCTGATTCTTTTATCCTGTCGCTGGTTTTTTTTTTATAGTCGAATGATAAATTGTGTTTTTTTTTTCTCTCTCGTCCTCCGTCTCTTATTCGTATCCTGTTCGCAGGTTCGACTTGGGTGTGTGCGCGCCTTGTAAAATCCTATGGTATTAAGTTCAACGTCCGGGTGTTTCCTCCCCAATTACATAATGATACACTTTCCACAGCAGCCGGCGTTGTCGCCGGGCTCGCTCACGTCCATCTTGCCCTCGGGGGCGCGGGAACCGAATGCGCCCGAGCCTGACGGGTGGGAGGACATCTCTTTGTTGTAGCGACGGATCTCACGGACAAGGTCGTAGAAGGCGTTTTCGACATTGATACGGGATTTCGCCGACGTCTCAATGAACTTGCAGCCGAATTGGCGCGCCAACGCTTCGCCCTCTGTGATAGACCTGTCAGCTTTGTCTTACAGGAGAGGATAAAGACACAAGTCCCCGTCGATCACCAACCTTGTTCCGTCACGACTCGCTCCTTCTCTAGATCGCACTTGTTTCCAACCACGATGATGGGGAAGTAGTCCTTGTCCTTCACGCGCAGGATCTGTTGCTGGAAGGTCATGATTTCTTCGAAGGATTGGCGAGAGGTTATCGAGTAGACTAGGAGGAATCCCTCTCCGGTTCGCATGTATTGTTCACGCATTGCCGAGTATTCTTCCTGACCGGCCGTATCCAAGACGTCCAACAAGGCGACCTCGTCGTCGATGACGCACTGCTTGCGGTAGGAATCTGTCCGAGGGGGTTGCACGTAAGTCGGGGGATCTCTCGAGCCTAATGGTATGGTCGCCCACCTTCGATCGTCGGGTCATATTCGTCCACGAAGTGACTCTGGATTAATTGGATCGTCAAGCAAGACTTTCCGACGCCACCACCTCCGACGACCACCAACTTATATTCTCTCAGGAACTAGATGCCGCGTCAGTCGTCAGTAATTGCATCGTGCCGATTCCAGCGACGGTCCCACGATGATAAAGTTCGTTCAGGGACGGGTGGGATGGATGGGAAATATCCGGAAGGGCGGGAATTGCAGCAAGGGAAAGGGGAGACCGGAGGGAAGAACGAGGCGTCGGCGAGGATGACGGGGCTTACCTTCGAAGCCATAACGACGGACACTGATCCTGAGACAGGTTCAGGTTGAAAGGGAAAGGGGAAAGGGGAAAGGGAAATAAGAAACGGTGATCGGAAGCGATCCCAAAGAGGAGCAAGAAGAGGACGGCGGGTCGAAAGAGTCGTCGCCAGGCAGATAGCCAAAGGTAGGTAAAGGTAGGTCAAGGTAGTACGGAGAAGCAAGCAAAGCCGGCCAGCAAGCAAAGCACAAATTTCTTTTGCGGCAGGGTCGAAAGGTCGGGGCCCAGGTCGGGAATTTCGAAAACAAAAGGAAAAAAGGCGCCTAGAGGGCGAAGTCCACAGCAACGGCGGGTCAACTTAGCGACTTGGGCCAAGCTTAAAGAGGGCGGATGGGAGGATCAGGGGAGGTCTGGCAGGCTTCGTCTTCAATGCCCTGGTTGCAGTCGTTATTTGATTCGGTTTGTTTTTTATTTTATTTTTTTTTGTTTGATTCTGTCCTGACGAACTAGAAGTCGCCGTTGTTCTTCTTCTTTACCCGAAAGCGTCTAGGCAGGGAGAAAAGCGGGTTAACGAGAAGGGGAAGAAGACAGAAGAGAAATGGAAGTGGAGAGGGGAAAGGGGGGGAGGAGGAATGATGATTAAGGGGGAGACAGACAGACAGACTACGAGGTCAGATCAGAGCGAGACAGGAATGAGACTGGAAGAACGGACAAATGAATAATCTTCTATTATCTACCTAACTAACATACAGATAAATATAAATTATAAGATAATATAAATCCCCCATCCAACAATCAATACTCTGTAATAATAATAATATAATATAATAAATAATAAATAATAGTTAAGGGGTTCCCACGGTGCGTGGCAGTAGCGTGCAGTCCGTGGCATGTTGGTCTGTCTTCTTTTCTTTCCTGAGCGATCCTACTTGACTCTGTTCTCTGTTCTCTTCCTCGTACTCTTACTCTCTCCTCCTCATTCCAATCCAATCGTGGCAATCCATCCATCCATCCATCTTCGGCCTCGGAAGAAAAGAATTCCATACCAAATGCCAATCAAGAAATAAAAATATCGGAAAAGGGGCCAATCCTCGTCGGCAGGATTTTTCACATTTCCCCCCTTGGCCAACCTCCTTTCAATGCTCTGCGTCCTCGACCCAGCCATCCCAGATTAATCTTCATCCAGTTCCACTTCTTAGCGTGTTGTTGATAATGCTTCTCATTCATCCGACATCCACAATTGCCTTACCCCTTTCTTGCTCCCCTGGAACCGTTTGTCACGTTTGGACCGCCGTGTACGAGGCCACCGCTTAGCAACCGACGGAGTGATAATCCACACCAATCATCGGCTCCTGCAGGGTGGGTTTAATCACTTTAACTCTGCTTGTCTCCCGTCTAGGAGTACGGACTTCTCTCCACGGAGGAGGTTCTACTCTGTAGGTTGCCTCGGGGAAGCAGTCAACTAGGGATTAGGGAATCTCTGTTGCCCTCCGTAAGGCCCGACCGACTGCAATCGGGGTTGGACAGTCGGCCTCGCCCGTTTAATTAGCCAATCTCCCTCCGAAAGAATTATTACCTACTACGGCATACATCGATATTAATTTGGCCATGGCCGGACATCGCGATGGATTGGTGCTAGAGGCAAACCACCCGACTCGTCCAACCACGGGCAATGTGAACCGCCAGTTGCCGTTGCCACATGCAGGCTTCCAGAACATCCCAGCCTTAATACTTATGCTCCTGCTGGAACCCGGTCCTGTCCAACGTAGACAGGGACAGCGTCCCTGAACCGCGTGAAGGTCGCGTTGCGGCTAAAGTTCTTGGTCCACGATCTAGAGTCAAGGAGAGTTTTCCGGTCCCCACGCCTCCACTTCGCAATGATGAATGGTCTGATCCCTTGCAGTCTCAACCACGGAGCAGACCGATTTGGATCGTCATTGGTGTTAAGGAGGAGATTGGAGAGCCACGGGGTATGAACTATTCAGTATTCACTAATCAACTTTGCCCTTTGCGTCTGCCATGGAGAATTGAGCATCCACGCTCCAATGTGATCTATATCAACCTTAAACCAAGCTGTCGACGTCGTCCTAAACTCTTCACTCTGCGTCGTCCACAGGGATTCATTCATACGTTGCATCATCGTACATCCGCCCGAGCAACTACTGCATTGCCGCTGATCTTGCTTTATTGGGCCCTCGTCAGTAAGGTATCCGAGCGTTGCAGTTCGCCTTGACACATCCGTACGGCGGGCGGAACACAGAGTACGGACTACGGAGAGAAGGGCAATCTTCCGAGGCCAGCAGTTATCTGGCAAACTGCCAGACTGCCAGATTGAAGGCATCCTCCGTGATCGGCCTGCGTACGGAGCACTCCATATCTCCCTATGCCATTTCCTCCAAACTAACTCTGAGTAAGAACTGATCCCGGAGAACTCTTCCTGCTTTGTTCGCTTGCTCGGGAGTACAGCAGAACAGCACTCCTACAGTTGCATTGAGCATTGACCATCAGCCACCGTGCAATCACGTACTCCGGAATACTACCACATCCATCATAAGCATCTGCTCTCTCCGATAGTTAGATGAAACCATCCCTCCACCGAAACCTGGAACCCCAAAAGCCAACTCGCATCCCGTTGGTTCTCCAAAAGGCCGATCCTCTCGATTCGGCAAAGCGGCTGCCATCCATGCTTGGCGCTGTGCGTGGCTTTAATCAGAATAGATTAAACCACTTAATTCCATTCTCCATAATTATCAGTTCGTTCTGACTATTGCTCCGTAGTGTTCAGCGTTCACACCGATCTTCCGTGACGTTACTCGATTGGGCTTTGCCTTTTCAGGGGGTTGGTTTCGTAGAAACCAATTCGCCTTTTTTTGTTCTTTTTCTTTTTCGTTGCATTGCATCTTGCAGAATGACATGGTTTAGCAGGGCTCCCCAAGTCCATGTGTACTTCTATTTCATTGATGACATCAGTTCGGGGTTCGGTCGTTGCATAGTTAACGTCCGATGCCTGCTTCTCCTGTACATCTGAAATATAGATTAGTTTTACAGAGTAAAGCGCGTATACATTGATTTCCTACTTACTGCGTAGTTACACCGAATATATATAATTGAGAAACTACCCGACCATCGTTCCATCAAAACACATATATCCCCCCGTCTATTCATCAGAACACCACCAACATGCAGATACTTCACTTAATTTACCCAGATAAAAGATAGATAGATAATCCATAGGAGACCTACCTACCTACTACCTACTCCAACTTAAAAACCAGACCTAACTTACATAGCCGAGAGATACCCGACGCCCGAACCTTCGCGCCCTATCAGATTGTTCCAGAACCCTTCGTCCATGGTTCATATCTGCTTGAACCCACTTGAGGGTTGATGATCTGGCGAGGCGGCGAGAGGGGTGCGTGGGTTGGTTTTTTGCTTTTTTTTTTCTCTCTTCTTTTTCTCCCTCTCTTTTCTTGTTTTTGGGCTTTCCTATTCGGTGATATGCAGAGATAGTAAGGTAAGTAAGTAAGTATGGAAAGTGGACTGCTAATGTTCGGATTTGTTTGTCGCTGTCAGAATGCCCGGTTCAGCGGTTCGTTGTTTGCTATGCTATGAAGTGCAATCATGTCTTGCATGTGTGATTGCCGTGCATGTGCCTTCGGGACCCTGGTCGAGTTGTCGGTCTAGGTACCTGGGATTGGTGTCGTGGAGGGTGATTAGTGGATGGTCTATTTCTGGAGAACGTGCTACCTACTCTGGATGTACATGCAGGTGTGCCTGGTAGATAGGGGGATGCACAGTACTTTTCTTTGGATGCATAGGTTATATTATTTTTTTTTCTTGCAGTTAATCTTTATGTCATATTGTGTTGTATTGTATGATATGGTAGTTGTGATACATTATTCATGTCCAACTTCTCCTTCTAAATGGTTGCTCTCCTCTACATGTAGATTGTATTGTATATATATTCTCCGTACCGGCGATCAGATATCGAGTCTAGGATCAGAATCTAGGATCTGCGGTGCATAGACGTAGGAGAAGCCTGTGAATGCCGTTAGCATGGTTGTTTCCAATACCCTCAGCTATGGAAGGCAATGTGTCAGTAACTAACCTGGTGACTAGGGAAGATCAAAGTATCGGCAATGACGACGTTCTCGCGACGACCGGCAGCGAAGACAACCACTTCGGCAATGTCGTCCGGCGTGAGGGGCTCGCAGCCTCTGCGAGTTGTCAGTGTTACTGGGGATTATCAATTGCTGAGTAGCCAGGGGTCAGGGAGTCTCACGCATAGACCGCATCAGCCTTGCTCTTATCGCCGTAGAACCGAACGACGGAGAATTCCTACATAACCACACCACATTAGCACTACTCTATAAGATAGGAGGCCACGGAGTATGGAGCAGTTACCGTCTCCACCTGCCCCGGGTCGATCTCAATTATGCGGATCCTGGACGCAATTAGCTCCTTGCGCAGGGCGTCCGTGAACGCCCGGATCGCTGCCTTCGTGGCGCAGTAGATGCTGCCGCCGGGTAGGCCTCGCGGCCGGCAATGCTACCGATGTTGATGATGTCGCCGCGGCCGCCGTCGCTGCGCTTCTGGAAGATGGGCAGGATCGCCTGCGTCATGTTGATCAGGCCGTTGACGTTGGTGGTGAACATGGTGTCGATGTCTTCGGTGGCGATCTCGGGTGCCTTGGCGACGCCTTTGACGAGGCACTATGGATACACATATGTTAGTGCTGCGGGATGGGATCTTGGGATGGAATGGATTCCAGGTGGGAGATAGAAGGGGGGCCGGGGGGGGGGGGGAGTACGCATTGTTAACCAAGACGTCAATGTCCTGGAATTCCGCCGGCAGGAAGGCACGAAGTTCTTGATCTCCTCCGGGTTGCTGACGTCCAGCTTAACCGGCAAGACCTTGACGCCGTCGCCGACCTCCTGCTTGATGTCCTGCGCCAGCTGGTTCAGGGACTCGAGACGCCGCCCGTCACGATCAGCTTCAGGTTGTTGGGCGAGGTGCGCGCGAATTCCTGCGCGGTGCTGCGGCCGATTCCGGACGATGCGCCGGTCACGACGATGGTCTTGCCTTCGAGGCGCTTCGCCATTGCGGTGGCCATTGTGCGTCTGAGGATTGCGGGCTGGAACGGGTGGTGGGGGGGGGATCGCGAGAATGCGGAGTGTAGGATTCCGGAGGGAGCTGGGGGGACGAAGCGTGGGAGGGGTCTGAGTCTGATGGATTGCAAGCTGGTCTGAAGCACCTCATGAAGGGAATGTTGGAATTGGGGTGGAGCAATTGAAGTTAAGTAGTAGAACGAGGGGCCAGCCTTTTATCTCGTAGGCGATGACGTGCGGGGGAGTCGAAGTCGTGCCCGATTCGGCGTCGGCGCCGGGAGGCTTGGCGGCCCGGTCGGACTCTTCTCCGAGTGGCCGCTTATACTTCAGATAAACAATGCCTTCATCTATTATCTTTACTGTACATATACTATGGAACAGAAAGTCTGACTAGTTGTAACTACCTTAGTGTGTAGCTAGTCCTTCTACAGGTTCATAGTTCAGGCATAAGTACTACTCCAGCACATGGTACATCCCTTACAATGCATAGACTGCATAGTGTATCAACCCTTATGGCCCTACAGGTCATCCAGAGCATCCCCCCATCAGTCTTCGGTCTCTCCGCTGCATACCGGAAAGATCATTCACCCCAAAGTCAATCAGATTAGCACCTGTCACTACATATGTACGCATCCCTCGGAACTCCCACTTCCGAGCACTAACCCCAGCGCTTAGACGGAACCCATCCTATATACCCCAGCTCTATGATCTACTTGTATCTATTTCTAGACCAACATCGATCACCTGGCATGTTCTATTCAGTCTCTAGCGCGGTATCAGACCCTCGAGACGGGACCTCTTTGTCTCATTGTCTGGGTCTGCGGACAGGGGTAGCATGTCATTGTCCAATCGGTACTGCCTTGTACAAGGAAACCCCACCACCCCAGATTCCCTATACTGGAATATTCCTACAATGCAGTGCAGGACACGGTATTCCCCTACGGAGAAAGGGAATATAAGTACCCCCTACTTCTCCTGATTTTTTGTGCTTCTGCTTTCCCTTCACCACGAGCCATAAACTGAATCCCTAAGTGAATTCAGCAAACTTAACTAGTATGCATATATAATTCCCTACGTATATATCGCATGCTTATAACAACTGACCAAGTAACCACTACCACTACCAGCTTATCCAAATCCTTGCGATGTCGTTCCTCACCAAACTTGTCGACTTCTGCCTTCACAAGGCTCTTGTCACTGGCGAGGTTTGAATTGCTCCTGATAAGCTGGGGTGTGCAATATCTTAATATCTCTATATTAACCTAATTACGATTAGGGCATAAATACCGGGCCAGCCATGACGTCTACACGTTCAGGACGGCTTGAATGGGCTGATGAGGTCCAAGAATGTGAGAACCATTTGGAGGAGGAAGGTTTCCATTCCTTCATCTATACCCATCACTTTGACTTACCGGAAGTTTCCGAGCTCGAGAAGAAAGTTGCCGCCATGTTCGCCAACCCCCCCTACTTGAAAGCCGCCAAACGCAAAGACGTGAATGGCGCCGGTGACCTCCCCTGCTCCTATCCCGCCTGGCTCGAAGATGTCGACTTCGATGATATCGAGACCGTGGAAGTGCATCCCTTAGATGGCGTCGACCCCGAAGTTGTCCTTCAATGCACCAGCCTCGACTACACTGATATCCTCCACTTCTCCGCAGAAACCGAATATGGTCGTAAGGACTTCTTGCTGCTGCATAAGTCTAAAGACGCGGTCCCCCCTGCAGGTCCTCCGTCAGTGGCTGGCGCGGACCGTGTTTTTGCGTCTCCTCCTAACGGCCACGGACGTCTCGGCGTGGTGAAGACGGAGGCTAGAAGCATTCCCTTCCCTCTCCCTGAGCACATGATCGAGGAACTCAAGCTTGACGGCTTCGATCCTTACCAGTTTGAGGATCTGGTCATCGTGCCGCAACCCGGCAGAGTACTGGCCGGAGAAGATCCCCGCCCTCCTACTCCTGCTGTCTCTACAGATGCCGCCTCTGGCTCTGGCGAGTTCTACGACTGTGTCAGTAGCTTGGATGATTCCGACGACCCTGATGGCGATGGCTTTGAAAAGCTAACGGTGCCAGAGCCCGAGGCATCTGTTGAGCGCATTGCCATCTCCCCCACCCTCCAACTTACGACTGCCCCTCTCGATATGATAGAAGAAGACGACCTTGAGTCGGACTTTGAATTCCTAGACGATGACTTTGTCGAGCAGACTAACCCGGCCAATCTGCCCCAGACATTGGCTCTTTCTTCTATCAAAGCGACAAACGACTCCCATGACTATGACGGCATCGGCGATTGGGACCTCTTGGAAGACGAGGTGCTTCCAAAACAGGCCTCCCCTTCTTCCAAGATTACTGGTCACCATGATGCCCCTCACTCTGATGCCGAGTGGTATCGGGGCCATTTGGAGCACGAGGCGGCGGCGAAGCTGGCTTCTCCGACTGCCAACGCGACAATCGATTTCGACGACAGCGACAGCGACGACGATTGGGGTTGCTTGGAAGACGAGGTGCCGGAGAACCCGGGCTCCTCCACCTCCAAGGTGACTGACTATTCCAATGTTACCCATGTGCCCGATATCGATGACAAATGGAGTTGGGATTATTTACAACGTGAGGCAGCGGAGAGATTGGGTTCTTCGACAAGCAGTTCCAGCAGAACCGGCAGTCGCTGTTCCTCCGTCACATCGGTGAGCGAAGTCACCCAAGAGGATTCAGAGATGTTGAAGGACGCGATCGCGGATATGGCGATTCCCTGCATGTTTTCTTTGACCGAGGTGACAGATTCTGTTGCTGAGGCGTGGTATCTCTCAGGAGATACCACCAGGGAAATGGCATATTCCCCTACTCCTGCCAAACCCATTGGCATAACTGACGAGGAATGGGTCCACTTGCAAATGTCTATCGCGGAAATGGCGCTTCCCCGTACTTCCTTTCCTGCAGTGACAAACGATGTACCTGAATGGTATCTCTCGGGAGATGCCTTCAGGGGAGCGACATTTCCGGACACTTCCAACTCGTCAGTCAGTATATCTGACGAGCAGGGACCCTTTCAGGATGGGGTCGCGGACACGGCTCCTCCATTTCCTCAATCAGATATGGAAGCCCTCCACGCGAATGCCGAAAGGGACTGGGCCTTGTCGAAGGACCAGGTGAAAAGGGCGGAAATCTCCCTCCAAAGCTTCGCCCATCCTTCTCTTGTCAAAAGGGCCATGGATGCTAGCTATGCCCACACCAACGCCGGCTGGGATCTCTTCGAGCATGAGATGATCCCACGGCGTATAGGTGCGGAAGAAACGGACGGCCCCTCCCCTCTTATCGATACTGAAGACGCTGGTAGGGCAGGATTCGTCCATGTGCGTGAATCGGTTTCATCAGCCATGGATGACCTTCGCTGCCTGGACCCCATTCATTGGGCCGACATCGTCGAGGGGATGGAGGAGCTCGTGCAGGACCCCTTCCATCGCACCGCCATTCACTGGGCGGGCGACGTGGAGGAAGCGCGCCTTCACGGGCCCCATTGGCCATTCACCTTTGACTTAGTGGACGAAGCTGAGGAGAGGGGAGGGAATAAAATAGGGAATAGCCTGAAGGGTCTCCCTGAGGGAAATGAGGGGCGCCTCAAAGCTCCCCTCCATCCATCCTTTTTCGACAGGATAGACGAAACGAGAAAGGAGAATGAGGAGCGCCTGAAAGAACTCCTCTTCCCATCCACTTCCATATGGATGAGAACGTCCAACAAGGAATGTGAGGAGCGCCTAAAAGAACTCCTCAGGAGAGGATGAGGGGAGCCTCAAAGATCCCCTCCATCCATCTGGTCAATACCAGATGGACGACACCGAGAAGGATAACGAGGAGCGCCTTAAAGATCTCCTCCGTCCGTCCAACTTCAACTGGGCAGACGAAACCGACGAAGACGATTTTTTCGTCATACAGAGCGAGGACGGATTCCCTCGAGGTGCGCTTTACAATTCCATCTCAGATACTGAAGTGAGCATAAATGTAAGGCTAACTTCAACAGACTTGGATGCCCCCGAGATGATGCAAGCTGCTCCCTCCCCTGGCAGTGATGATGAAGGATACATGGAAGTGATCGTGTCTCCCCAGTGCATCTCTAAAGACGCCGCTGGCACTCATGGATGTGAGATGGAGATAGACCATCTGGGCAGGAAGGACCCTGGTTCACCACTATAACTGGTGGGGAGCTCCTGTGTACGAGCGAAGCGGTACGCCGCCAGAGGTCTCCCTACTCGTTACAGCTGTGGCCGAGAAAGACCTCGGGCCCAGCGAGGAGTACCGTCTCTCATCCATCATAACAGGGCCGGCTTCTTCGTCGACCCTGTCATTGTCATGCTGGAGCAGGGAGCCGAGCTCCAGACGGAGTTTCAGACCGTCATGGAGCTTGTCCGCTATGCAGCCGGGCGGACGTTCAGGTTCTACACCCGTTATGGCGCGTGGTTTGCCGACCCCCAGGAGAACAAAGCTGCTATCGATGAGGAGGTCGAGTATATCGACAAACACCCTCAATATATCGTCAGCAACTTCCGGGTGGGCCGCAAATTAACCTGCCCACCATCATACCGGCTGGAGAGGGAGTTACGTTGTCGAAGGGAGAGTGCTGAGCGTATGGGGAATTTCGCCCAGAATGCGAAGCCCTCTCCCTTGAGGCAGATCATGTCGATGGATGATCTGGTACGTAAGGAAACGGCCACCCAGACTTTACTGCAGAGCGTCCCGCTGACTTGTCATGATACAGCCGTGACCTCGAAACTCGAGCTCCCCATCGACAGGTCCCATTTGGAGGATCGTATTGAGGATATCCTCGACCACTACCACAGCTCATCGGAGTCTGACTCCGAGTTGGGGGAAACCGATAGGTTCGGTGAGCTGAGGGCCGTCTCCCTTAGGAGGCAAGGTCGAGGGACTCAAACCAAACGGCCCAGTCTCAGGCAACAAAGCCAAAGGTCTGGGTCATAATTTAGAGCTGAACATTGTGCCCTTTATGAAATTCACTGTCTTCCCAATGCTGCTTGGAGCATCCCTCTATTGAGAGCGAGCATGCAGTGGTCGACAGACAGCACTTTCCATCATCGCTATACTCCCGCGAGGTCAACGAGGGATGGTATTCACCAGAGGCTGAGCCTTTCCAGGACGCAGTATTCCAACGACCGCCCTCCAGCGAGTTCCAACGCGACTTCGAACAGTACGACACAACCGTGGCGGACAAGTTTGACGCCGCCTCCTTTGACGAGGACGCGCGGGTGGTCGTGAACGAGGAGATTTCTCTCATTTCCGATCCTATCTCCCATCAGCAGCCATTTTCACTACAATTTGACCCAGCTGCGATACCTCTGCCCCCGTCCCCACCGCCACAACGTCAATCTTCCAAGAAAGGGGCCGGCAAACGCCTTGCCAACAGCAGCACCCTTCGCAGAAGGAGCTCCGCCTCTCATACTCGGCGGCTTCACAGGAGATCTCCCCAAGGGGTGATTAACAAGAGCGAAGGATGCCGTTGTCGGAGGAAGAATCAGTCTTCAGAAGCACCTGCTGCAGCTCAGCCCGAGACTGCACCGTCTGAACCCCAGTGCTCCTTCCAAACCGAGTACGACCCGTTCAACCGGTTGGATCGAGCCACCCAGACGGAGATTGCGCGCTCTCATCTTTCTGAAGAAGTGCCTTTCGCAGGTCCGTAGAGGAACTCGTGCGCTTTTTGGCTTCTCTGGGCCGAGGACGGGTGCAGCGCAGGGGGAGGAACACAGAGGGACAACAAGAAGAAAGTTAACGAAGCGGAGGAGAGGTACTTTTGGGCAGACTGGTTTCTGCAAATGAACTTCTTTCCATTATTTGGTTTATTGGCTTGCCTTTCTCTTTTCATTTGTTCTTTCATTGGCTTCCCATGTCTTTCTGTCCACTTAAAACGAGCACTCCTTCCAGACGAGAAGCCTGCCATGAGGAAATCCACTGGCCGGCGAGGGAGTGCTCGTCCAAAAAAAAAATGTTAAGATTAAAAAAGAAAAAAACATATAGAATACAAGGATCAATTTTGCAAACAAATGACCACTTCAACAACGTATATGTACATGTAGGCGATTCTGTACTTGGCCTATCAAGCAGGCCGGTACATTTAGTGTCTAGATTGCAATTGATCATCTCATCGCTGACCTGTATGGTCTGGTCCTCAATTTGTTGATACCTATCTTATAGATGCAATGCAACCGTCACGAGGTGAACATGTGATCGTCAGGGGCAAACCTCGCTCTCTTCAGAGTTTCTCCCAGTCTTTCTCTCCTCCTTCTCCACTAAGTGATCGTCGCTAGTCGCTACTAGCCTTGACAACCTCGCTTATTAGTTACTAGGTAAACCTATGACACCTCAAAGATCGTCCGTCATAGTCCCCCTTTTATGTGCCCGAATGAACTGACATCGTCTGATCTGCTATGTCAGAAACCCGTATCCCACGCAAGGGGCACGAATCTTCAGGAGGCAATATATACTATTTTTGTTCCCTGGTAATCTCAGAATCCATATAATCGAAAGAAGCCTCAGTACGGACACATACATCGCAAGAAAGAAAATTCATCGCCTATCTGCCTTAGGTGCATACATACGGCCCAGTCTTCAATAATAGTGGGACCGTACCGCGCAGCTGGGATGATCACTGGTCACCTCGCAAACAATAGTGTATTTGGATCCGGCCTAGGATGCATGTCATTGGCGTCGACTCGTCCCTCTTTGTGCGCCCGCCTCCTGGCACTTGCATGCACCGTGCGTAATTCCCATTAGCTTAGCTCAATTGATTACCGGACTCGTGGGAGGCCCACGAGGCTTTTGATCGGGACTGCAAAAAGTTCAAAGCGATAAGGGCTGTCGATGGCGATGACTGAGTTCGTATGGCCTATAGGTTTGAAGGTATGTTCTTACCTATTCACCCAGGTTGATAATGCAGCAATGCTTATACCCCGCATAACCAAGATAACAAAGTAAATTAATTATTGCCGTTAGATGTTGAATAACACAAGTCCCATTCAGGCCCAACTGCCAAGAAACCAAGTCGGCACCGTCATGATGTTATCTATCGATCCTCGGACCTTTTTCGTCTGTCGATCACTATTTCATTGAAGGATCTCATTTTCAGCTGGGGAATGCCAGAAGGCCCGTGAGAGGACGGGAAATACTCAGGACTTCCGAGGCACCTGGTCAAGTTACACTAGAGGTCAATCGGGCACGCCAGGTTGAGCCTTTCGGAGCCCGTGCCGCCTTGATCGACAAAGCTCCGAGGATAATGATGGCTATGCTTCAGTCAGACTTGTCTGCAGAAATCATGAACAAGCCCTCAAGCAATTCCCTGGAGTATTCAATATTTGTGCGATTGCAGAGCCACAGCTACTCTGACACTCATGGGAGTGCACAAAAGGAAGTATGGCAGACATTGAGTCGGCTTCCAGGGGACTGCGACCAGGCCTGCGCTATGCAGTAGCTGCATAACTAACCTCTTCCTTGGTTACACATAGAATATGAGGACCTGTGAAATCGACGAAGAAAATGGCCGCTAGTGAGGCCATAAACGGCCGCATTTCCACCCGTGGAGTTGATCTAGGCGGGAAGCGGTAGGTAAGGTTGAATGAATCCTAGCAGTAAGATTGCCTCATCCCCGCTGACAGAAGTCTTCTAGCCAAGCTGTAAAATCAACCATTAGGAGTGGTTCTAATGAAGTAAGGATTCAGTTATAGCATGTATTAAATTATCACTTCAACCTCTCGTTACTACATGATGGTGTAGATGTATGCCGAATACTAATTCTCCACGGCTAGGTACACCTATACAGCCCCCGCATTTGCGCCAAAGACATGGGGAAAACCTGACCAGGGAAAAAACCCATATCGGGGCATGTAAGGCTACTGCCAAATTTAGGTACCAGTTTAGGTACCAGTTACCCTTCTGAAGGTAATATGAGTTTCTATACCCCCAATACGAGTTGTGGCTCGAATTTCGTCCTTAGAGTTGATGGTGCCCCAGAAGTCATAACCTTCCCATCCAGCCCCCTTGCGACTAGACAAGCCGAACCGCGTAGGTGTGCCGGGTGTCAGTTTGATATGACCCAATGTAGCTTCAGCCTTTCTCGCTGTTCCATAAGCGTCCTGTGTCCATCTCCATGAGAAGGTTACTCGTGCGCCGTTGTACAACCCGTGCGGAATGTTAAGATAAATATCCTCGCCATTAGGGGCATATGAGGCATCTTTGATCGTGCCCTTAAACTTGGCATTGTGAAAATGATGTACGCCCTTTGCTTGGCCCTCAAAGACTTTACTCTTGAGCTGCCCCCTAGACCCCTCGGCGATAATCACTTGTCCGCTTTTCCGATCTAACTGCTTGCTAGTCTTGACTTCATGCTTGTTCTCAGCGTAGATATCAACCATCTTATCGGTGAACGACTCAGCAAATGTATGCAGAAGGGCAGCTTCGGTTGGTTCAGCAATCTCGCTCACGAGAACGACATCGCGAATGGAGCTCTCAAGAAAGTTGGCGACGGACTGCCAGTGGTGTTTCCAGTCGCGCTCGCTGTACGCAGTAGCGGCTCGTTCGAGAGAATATACGGTGCCGATCAATGGGATATACTCGACGATGGAGTAGGAGATGTCTTCAAGCTCGGTAAAGAACTAGTTAATCTGTTAGATGATATAAAGCCCTAAGGCTCAGGGCTCTCACGTACCGATTCCGCCAGGGCGAAGGGAAAACAACCCAGAGCTAGGAGAGCGACACGCATATTATCTAGAGATCAAGGTATGCTGCGTAATAAAAACTGGTCCTAGATTTTGCATATCAGCAGCAATATTGGCCTGGGCAGATGATTGTACTTATAGTTCCTCCACAAAACAAGTGAGAGATGGAAGCTAGTGGCAGGCCTCGCTTGCCTCACTAGCAGTTTGACAATATTTCGGAATCCAGTCGTGGAAAACTCCTTGTATGCTAGCTCGGGAGTAGAAGAAACAGTTCTGCTACTTACCACAGCCCGATATAGTATAGCTCTTTTGGTTGCCATATAGAACCTTCTAATGAAATCTGGTCCAGTTCCGGAAGCAAGCTAGGTCTAGATTAGATTTCTTCTATACTGTTACGGACCCGTTGGGTAGACCCCACTCTATCCAGTTCCTCTTAGTGTTAAACAGCGTGTTTCACTACCAGTATACTTTTACTAACCGCACACCAGTCCATTCTTTCTCTCCGATCCAGAGTGTTGTGCCACGTCGCAACAGGTGGGCCATCTTTAGCAGCTAGCACAAAATAGTCGGACACTGCACCCAAGAATCTAGAACCTTTCGAGAACAATAGAGAATGTTTCTCAAACACGACAAACCTAAAGCTTAAAATAATTTAATATCGTACCCTCTACATGATAGTCCTAATTGCATGGAAAACAGACTCTGTCTGGCTGGCTGTTAATGAAATAAGGGGGTTCACAACCGACTGGCCACCCAACCTAATCAATACCGAAAAGGCCATTCCAAACACTCAAAATCTTCATTTCTATATACATTTAATTAGCCAAATAATTCGGGAAATCTAGAAACGGAGATAACTTGGCCATCCACTAAGAGACTCATGAACTTCACCACGTTACTTATCAGTGAAAATTGACCTCGCTTGCGCATCAGACCACGTATGATAAAAGAGGGAGAGCCTCGTGACTCTGGATCAGGATTCTCGTATCCGGACACGAGAGCATCGTTTATAGGTATTCGCGAAGCCCATGTAGTTCGCGAGTCGAGCAATGGTCAAGCGGGCCAAATGGTGGCCTCTTGCCTTCCTCCAAGTAACCTCCAAGGTTCCTACTTGTGAAACATGTCTACGAAGTCATTGGTTACTCCTTCTGGTAGATCGCCTCGTTCCAGGCCGCTGCCATGGAAGAGCCAATGTCGCAGAAAAGAGGATCTGCTCGGGTGTAGTCGCCCGGTCTGGGCCTCCCTGGAGGCGGAATGGAAGAAAAGAAGGAACCGCGAGGAAAGAAGGCTAGAGATAACGAGAACGGTTCTAATATACTTGAAGGAGCGGACGAGCGGTGATGATAATACGACGTACAGGAATTCCCAGGTCCGCCGTTTACATCTACTAAAAAAAAAACATTAGCGGAAGTCCGAAAAGGCTTAATTAGCTACACCCACCCTGCTCGAGGTCCAAACTTTAGCGGATCAACCGTTCGTCATCAGCAGTATCCCACGATCCATACTCAATGTCTCTAATATTTCGTCGAAAGATTCGCTTTGTGTGGATCCCATTGCTGCTCCATTGCCCATTCCATTAAATTTTACCAGCTGTATTTTACTTTGCAGAGCATGTCAAAACGGTTCGGCACTGATTCATTCTCACGGCTGAGTTGCAACCGACTGTCCGGTGGAACAGAGCAGCCGATTACGCTTCAAGCAACTGTTGTTCATGGCAGGCGGTTCTGCTAGAAGACAAGAGTGGCGTCCCATGGAACCACTGTTCACTACGCAATTGAGGTACTTTGCCACTCCGCCCACGACACATGTGGGCAGATGGTCGTTCTCTCCTATGTGAAATTAGCAACATCTTGCAAGCGACCGATAATGAATCGCCGATGCGCCCATGGGGGGTTATGCACTATTGAATACTATCAAACCTTGAGGTTGGAGAGGAGATGGAAGTATAACAAAAAGAGTGACACTCTCAACTACTTGGCTGCACACGCCCCAAGTTTCGATGCAGTCTTCTACCCAAGACAGGCAGCTTAATTCAGGCTTGGGTTTGAGTGTTAGACGAGGTTTCTGCAGAATACCGGCTCAACACTGTACATCGAATAAGACACAAACCACCTGACGAATTGATGCACTTTTACAAGCATGACCGACTATAGCTTCGTACCAAGAACAGCAGGGGATGGAGCCGGCCGCGGGCAACGAGCCCTGGTAGTCACAGCTGTCTTGACAGGAATCGCGGCCCTCGTTGTCGCAATGCGATTCGTGGCTCGGGTTGGACTGAAGAAGATAACTGGACGCGAGGACTGGACTATCCTTCTTTCTCTGGTCGGCCTTCTATCTATATCACCTTGTTGCTGGTTCTTGCTAACCCACCACAGGCATTCTCTATCATCTACCTCGGTCTAGTTGCATCCGGTAATACTCGAACCCGACATACATGCTCGATATCCAATCTAACACCCCTAGAAACGCACTACGGCCTTGGAAGGCATTCAAACGAGCTCTCCACGCACGACTTCCAACAACAACTAAAAGTAATCTCTCCCAACCCTCCCCTCTTCACCACTAACCCTGCTTTAGCACCTATGGGCCGCCATCCCAATGTACAACGCCAGTCTAGCCTGCACCAAATTCTCCATCCTCTTCCAATACCTGCGCCTCTTCCCAGATCACGGCTTCCGCATCACCTGCTACGTCGTGATGGCCGTTGTAGCGATCTACTCCTCCTGGGCCATCGTCAGCGGCTACGTCAATTGCGTGCCCGTTGCACGGTTCTGGAATCGCCAAATCCCCGGCTCCTGTCTCAGCTTCGAGGCCGTCTGGTTCTTCAACGCATCCATGAACATCGCTACTGATCTAACCCTGCTCATCATGCCCATGCCTCTCCTCTCGCATTTGCAGCTCCCGCGCTTTCAGAAAGTCGCTCTCATGGCTGTCTTCGCTGTTGGCGGAATGTACGTCCCTTTCCCTTCCCTTCCCTTCCCTTCCCTTCCCTTCCCAGAATCCTATCCACCACACCCTCCCCTCCTACTTATACTAAAATAAAATAAAAACTAGAGTCGTCATAACAAGCATCCTCCGCCTCTCCAGCCTCCGCGAAGTCGCCCAAAGCCCAGACACCTCCTGGAGCAACGTCGGCGCCGCATACTGGACCGCCGCCGAATGCAACGTCGCCATCATCTGCGCCTGTCTGCCCTTCCTGCGTCCCCTGATCAGTCGCATCTTTCCGAGATTTCTCTCCACGCATAGCTATAATCGCTACGCGCAAGGGCAGTCCCTCACGACGATGACGAGGAAGAGGTCTCGTGCGCCAAAGATGCCGCTTTATTCTCAGGACTGCGAGTTTGGGATGGGCATGGTTGATGTGGATGTTCAGGTGCAGGGACAGGGGCAGGGGTATGGGAGGGATGGGAGTGGGTATGGGGATTGGGATGGAAGGGAGATGGGGATTGAGGTTCGGACGGAGATGACGCAGCAGAGTTCAGTTCAAGGCGAGGGTGCTGAGTCGCAGAAGTAGAGGAGGTTGGTTATGGGAAACGGCCCACTTGTTTTCAGACAGCCACGCAAAAGCAGAGACCCCTCCGTGCCCATGAAACTCATCAACTGGCTATGGACCATTTGGCCGAGCGTTTGTCAAACCAGCAACAGCAATGCAATGACGGTGTCTTTCCACTGGATGCACCCTCTCATGGAAGCCACGAGAACAAAGCCAAGACACCGAGAAGGCATGACCAGGCTGCTGATCAGCGGAACGGTGGTCACTCGCCAGAGCATCTATTTCGCAGGAGGGGATATCGCCTCCGTCGGCGTAGGGTTCATCAAGGGTGCCATGCAGACCGGTGTAATTGCCGGTTATAAGATTAACTCTGCATTAGCTAGTAGGAAGCGTGGATATAAGTGCAGAAATGGCCATGATCGTCGCAAGCTATAAGCTCTGGATGGCCGTTACCTGATGTGTAAGCCTGCGCTCTAGAGCCGTCCATTTAGAACTAAGTTATAATATATACTAATTACGGCGGGGTTTATCCGTGATTCGGAGGAATCCTATTTTCTTCTTGATGACTGAGAATGACAGGCATTTGATGGATTCGAGATGGTCGTACATCCTTGCTCTGTTTGCAGATCATCACTCACCAAATTAAAGGGCTTTCTGGTTCCAGTACCTTGCTGATTTCCTTCTTCATGCACTCATTATCATCATTATTTTCACTTATTTGCTATCAATCATTTACCAATAGAATAGAAATATCACAGAATTATATGTAATACCTGTATTGGATGCCGTGTCTGATATTCTACTTATCTTCACATGCTATAAATGGGACCTGGGATACAATCCGAGCACACTGCTAAAGGTTAATCTGACTGAGAAGCTCATGGAGCGAGTTTCCCACAACCTCCCTGACATCCACTTCTGCAGTGAGGTTATTCGCCGCCAGCGCATTCGAAAAGTACGGAAGAGTTTTGCCGTCATACATGCTGGCATTTACCGACGCCGTGATATCAACGGGCACGACAAAGCCCTTGCCCCTTGTCACCGTAAGTGCAACCATCTTAACCTGGTCCACATTCGCCGTCATGGGTATTTGATTCATGCCAGGCCGAATTATAAGATTTTTCATAAAGGCGGTTCCAATGTTATGCCCATCTATGGAGAGCGCCATGGTTACATTGCCCTGGAACAGTTAGTTAAGCCTAACCTGATAAGAAACAATTTGAATTACAAAAGGCAAACAGCATACCACGGACAGCGTTAACACGGATGGATTGGGGATCGATAGTTTCCCTTCTGCGTTCGATCCACCGGCTTCTGGCCCAGTAATGTGTAAATTATGCAACCGGAAGCCTTTTAACCTATTTAATCCTTCGCTATTGTAAATATATATGTGTAATAGAGAGATGATACAGAACTGAACAGCGTACCTTGTATAGAGATGGTCTTGTTATACGTCAAGGCAACCCTAGGTAAGCCGCCCTCTCTTAAGTCCGGCTTTCCATAGATATTCAGCTGAATTTTATCCTCCAACATGAACGCTTTTGCAACATCACTGAATAGATCCACATTGTTGAGCTCCAAGGCCTGGTCTACCAGTACTCTGGCTCCGTCGCGTGACTTGACCTGCGGGACTCGAATCGTGGCAAACGGCCCTGCTGTTCCCAGAAGCCAAACCGCCGCGTTAAAGCCATAGATGATTGGGTGGAAGGAGCTCTTGGTTCCAATCACCTGCCTCAGGGCCAAGTGGACTGTAGTCGGAGTCGGGTCGCGCACAACGACGGACGTGATATTCAGCGTTGAGTCATTGATGCCATTCTGGGCAATCTTCGGGTACGCTACGTAGACTCTGTAAAAACCAGGCAATGGATGAATTAGTGAATTTTTCGACTCCAATAATGCCGGACATGCAGGAACCAAGCATACATAGGAAGGACAGTCACCAGCACCACCACAATCAGAACAATAAGATGAGCCCACCACCACTTTTTTAAGTGAGTAATTAAACGACCCCTGAGCGTTGGTATTGAAACTGGGAACGCGCTAGCGTCCACATCTGGGACTTTGGGCTTGTTGCGAGCCATCCTGTACTATTTTCTGCAGAGGTAATGTAGGTAGATTGGTTTTTTTTATAAAAAAATATATAAATCCCGGGTACGGCGGACTATTATTATAACGGCTCCGCAAAAAAAAAAAAAAAAAAACCAGATTGGATTCTGCTAGCAGAAATTCTAGCCTCAGGCAGGTTAATTATATAATGCAAAGCTTCTAGAACTTCTGGCTTCTCATTAACCCAGAAGTTCTAGAAGCTTTGCATTATATAATTAAATATCTTGTGTACAGAATAAGAGGGTATATTAGAATACTACCTTGAACTTTCAAAGAGTCTTATATTATATAATAATCAGCCAAAAGGAGATTTTGAAAAATGAGATATATTATATTTATGGTATAACTATCTTTCTGACTTTTATAATATACTACCATCTCGTCTAGTTGTGAAGATATAAAAATATCAAACAGTAACATTTTATGTAAAATATAGGATGGGTCACTCTGTTGGGGTAGGCCGCTCGCCTGAAACATACATTAGAACTATTTATTATTTATGCCCACTCCAGGGTTTCTGATTAATCCATAAATCCTAAAATTGGGGTATTATAATTATAATCTGCCGGCAGAATCCAACCTTGAGTTTTTTTTTACGGAGTTGCCGGGTAATCTGTTGTGAGAAGACCATTTCGTCATACATGCACACTTTTAACATTCCATCTTAACAATCAAGAATTTCCCGTCAAGTTCTCGTCCATCATTAATAACCTGTGGACCTAGTTAGTCACTGCCACTGCGTTGTTGATGGAGCCGCGGAACCGCGGAACCATCTGGGTGCCGAGAATTGATACTTTGAGCTAGTTTTAGATACCCCAAGGCGTTTACTGCATACAATCTTCGATACTCCTAGACACTCGGAGGGAGGGTGATCATCCTCTGCGAGTTGTGCATGCAAGTGTATCTAGACCCCTGCGCCTGATATACGGCCATTCCAACTTTCCTTGCTTTTCCTGGATGGAAGACATGTAGAGGATACTTCTACAAGTTGAAACAACATTTGTCCAGAGTATCGCTTAAACTAAAACAATGGATCCAATTTCGTCCATCGTGGTCACATGTCATCCCTGTTCCTTAGAATATCAAACTATATGTCCTTGAAAAGTGTAACGTATATATCATCCTGAAGAACACTCACCCCCCCCCCTCACCCTCAATCATTTGAATCAATGCGTCATATTCGCCTGTATTGCGCAAACATATCCCAGAGAACGCCCTGTTTTTTAACCAGATTCTCAGCGGATTGTTTCTATGATGTATCAAATTAGCATTGAAATCTACTCAATAGCTAAGAAAAGAGACGCATAAAGCCAGGAGACATACTCCATAATCTCCCCAGCTGCTATTGCCAAAACCCGATCGTAGTCCAGAATCGTACGCAACCGATACGCAGTCGCTATAATCGTGCAGTCCGGAAATATGCCTCTCAGCACCCGCTGTATATATAGGTCCGTCGGGTAGGTGATTATAGCTACACTGGGGTGCATAGATGGAGGAGGTACAGGCGGCCGAAGCGGATCCGCCAAACGGGTTGAAGGTTAGAATGGATGTCGTCGGAGAAGAGGACGAGTTCCTGCGGGATAAGGGTGATGCTGGTACGGAGTTAATTAAGGAGGATAGTGCTGATATTGATGCCGTTAATTGTGATATACCTGCGGGCGAGAACGACGAAGTGTAGGAAGGCAAGACCGAGGGTATTTTTACTACTTTTGGTGCGCCCGACGATGCCGATTTGTTTACCGGGATTCGTGACGAAGGAGATATCGTATAGGATATTAGATCCTTCGCGATGATAGCGCGTGCTCAGGGCTACTTAGCGAGTAAAAAGCGGCGAGGGGTGAGCACTAAAATGGAAAGGGAGGGCAGCCGATCTGGCTAGAAAATCAAGTACATATGATGAAATTTCTCAGTCCAAATCTGACCAAAGCAACACTTGCAGTGTACTGTATTCATGCTCTACCGATATCTCTATCCAGTATAACACTGCCAAGCCCAATGTATCAGAAGCAGCGAGACTAAGCCAGTCAGTCCTCAAGCCCAGATCGGCGGACGGGAGATGCTGATCCCCTGGGAGTAGGTAGATCTCAAGTTTGAAAAGCAAGTAAGCATGTAACAAATAGGCCACCCAATAAGATTGAACTTTTCATGCAGAGCCACCCAATGCAGATCATGTCGATGTATGCGACCTAATAATCAGTCAAACGCCTAGCAATGGTATGATGAAAGCAAAGGAGATCGAGAGGTGGAAATAAGCAAGTAGATAGGTAAACGAAAGGTCGTAAGCTCTGGATATCATCTTTCATAGATAGATAACCTCGTAAATGAATCAGGCCGCTGTCGCTAATAGAGAAAAGAATAGCAATCCAGGTCTAAAGCGGTAAATAGAAATAACTCCCAACGCGCTTTGCAATGCACCCAGAAACTGCTGGAAGCCAAGTGTATGTGTCGTAAGTCGTATGCGGGACGGATTTCATCCAAAGACAAGCGGGAAAGAGAAATGAGGGTAAATGTAGAGGTAAGGTAGAGGTTAATTTAAGCCACTTGAGGGTTGCGACTTCGCGAGATGCGTTGGCTGCGTCGTGGTTTTCGATCCTCACTGGATTCGCTCGGCTGATGGATCTCATTTGCGGCGGCAGCTTTAGATTTGGCCTTGGGTTTCTTGTCTTTCACCACAGGCCGTGGCTTTTCTTTTTCGGCCTCACTCGAGGCTTCTTCCAGATTCGGCTTGGTTATCGTCTTCTCTGGGACCACATCCGGGCTGACTCGCAGTCGAAGCGAGACGAGATCGTTCTGGTCATCCCGGAAGGCGATCCCCACCGTGACATCGGGTAGAATCCGTCTCTTTTGCTCACGGGCTCGGCTGCGCCGAACCGCCGGACGAGGATTCTCCTCCGAGTCGCTGTCATCGG
Organism: Aspergillus persii; assembly: GCA_002215965.1. Lineage (NCBI taxonomy): Eukaryota > Fungi > Ascomycota > Eurotiomycetes > Eurotiales > Aspergillaceae > Aspergillus > Aspergillus persii. The sequence goes on from NGZO01000001.1 coordinate 5,953,977, forward strand.
CCGAGCGCTTGCTCCCCGTGCTGAAGGGGGACGATGACCGGGAAGAGGAAGATGGTTGAAGGCGAGATTTCATGATCGCCCGGGAAGCCGTTGACTCCGTCGGCTGCGTGCTGGCGCCTTCGCCCAGTAGATTTGTAAAAGCTCTATCAATATTGCCTCGACACTGCTGCAGCATTTCCACAATGGCGTCGCGATCATACTTGCCGCCAAGACCCTCCTGTATAGCCGAGATCTTCCATGGACTGGCCAAGTCTACGACAGTGCTCGGCGCAGCTGAGGCTTCCTTTTCGACTTCTTTGTCGTATTTGGGGATTTGCGGCAAGCCCTCGTGAGGCCCATGCGTATGCCGTACCGAGGAATAATGATGAAAATCCTACAAAGTAAGCAAAGGCTTCTGAGCAGAAAAAAGAAAGGAAGTCCTACGTGAAAAGCAATATGAACGGTCTCCCGTTCTTCCTCATCCGGAGCATGAACATCGCGGAAATTCTGGACCCCGTACATGGTGTAGACATTGACGTCCTTTTTGAACGACTGACAGAAGGCCTGGATCTCTTCTGCTCCGCCCCACACACCCCGTTTCCGCGATTCGGCTACCTTTGAGTCGAAGCTGCGTTCCTTGTCTTTGACCGAGACGGCGACAGGCGCCGGACTGGCGGAGGACGAGGAGCGACACGCATGTCTGGCTGCCGAGGCGGCCGCACGGCGAGGCGCCCGGCGCTCCCCACCCACGGCGGCAATGAAGCTCATAAAATAGTCCCGATTGGCGGCTATATGGTCTGCGAGACGGATTCGGATTGGGTCGGCGTGGGAAAAGTCCCCGTACAGTTGGTCGGAGAGCGCGTAGTACAAGCAATTACCTACAATTGGTCATTAACTCTGCCTCGGATAGCGCCGTGGTGGCATTGAAACACATGGCTTGCGCATGCAGGCACCCGTCCATTGAGGGGGACGAAAGGGAAGGCATACCGTCGCCCTCGGTGGGCAGGGCATACAGCCCTAATGCGTTGAGACACGGGAGTCTCAGACACGCCGGATCATCGGGTTTCGGACGCGTGGAACTCGGCGGATTGGAGGGCGTTTCGACGGGCAGCTCAGCAGGAGGCGAGGGAAGCGAGTAATGCCGCTGACGGGCCGGTGAGACGATAGGCACGATCCTGCCACCGTTGGGAACATCCGTCATGGTTGGAAAGTAGCTCTGCCCGACGAAAGGCCCGCATTTGTAAGAAGCCGAGAAGTAGAAGAGAAGAGCTTCGTCGAGCAGAGGGCAGAACGAAGAGGCGCCAAGAGAGGAGAGGAAGGAAGGGGAGGGAGAGAGGAGGGGAGGGATAGAAGGGAAAAGAGAAGAGGGTGTGAGGGAGAACGTGAGTCGGAAGAAGAAGAAGAAGAAGAAGAAGAAGAAGAAGCGAGGGGAGAAAGTAGAGTCAAGAAGCGACAAGACGAGAGCTGGCGATGAAGAGGAAGAGAGCCTGGCAGCCTGGGAGCCTGAGGTTGCGCACAGTCACGCCGGCTACGCGAGGCGGTCAGCCAATGACAGCCCCCGCATTGGCCGCCACGCGAGGACTCGACGTGACGTCGTTGGAGCCGGTTGTGTGACGGATCCACGAGGTTGCTGCACTGGGAGGTGGAAGTGAAACATTCCTGTACATATCCCTCGAGTATCCGGGAGGCTCACTCGCGGTGTTCAGAGACAAGGCCTTTGTGTTGTCGTGGCGGTCTCGTGACACGAGCAAACAAGACAAACTATACAAACCCCGATCATACTTGAGTCAGACTCCGCTTCCCCAGCCCCTCCGCTCTTCTCTTCCCCGGCGGAAAAAGCAGCTCTCGTGTTGCTTAAATGGCCCTCGCTGCTTGCCTCCATGACTCTACTTTCCTTCACTCCCATTGAATCTCGACGGGACTCCCTTGCAAGCGCCCTCTTCACTACCCCGCATTATTTACGCGCCCGGACCACGTAGACCCTCCCCAGCCACCCAATATGGCTCCCAAAAATAACATCGTCATTCTGGGGTATGTCGAACCCTAAATTACAATTGAACACCAAGATTCACATAGTTTAGGGCTGGAGTCTCCGGGCTTACCACGGCATATCTGCTGTCCAAGGATGCCTCCAATTCCATCACCGTGATCGCCAAACACATGCCCGGTGACTATGATATCGAATACTGCTCTCCGTGGGCAGGCGCCAATTACCTTCCGTATGTTCATCCTTGCAGATACCTATATATGTCCGAGGCTAATTCATGCAGGGTTGGAGTACCCGGCAGCGCCCACGCCCGGTGGGAGCGCGAGACCTGGCCCGCGTTGAAAGACTTGGCGGAGAACCATTTAGATGCCGGGGTACATTTCCAAGGTACGATACATCGCCGTGCTACTAGGTACTGGATCAACCCTGACAGAGTCAGAAACCATCGTAAACAACCGCAAGAAAGACCGCCAAAGCCCGACGGGGAAGTGGTTCGCCGAGCTTACGGAGAAGGAACCCTGGTATAAAGACGTCGTCCCAGATGTACGTGCATGATACATACACCCATACCCAATCCATCTATAGACATTCTAACCCCACCCAGTTCCAAAACGTCCCTGACGAGAAACTCGCCCCTGGAATCGACAACGCATCCACCTTCACCTCCGTGTGCATCAACACGGCGGTCTACCTGCCCTGGCTAGTCGGGCAATGCCGCAAAAACGGCACTGTCTTCCAGCGGCGCGTCTGCAACCACATCACCGAGGCGGTAGACGTGCACCACAGCGGCCAGAAAGCCGACCTGGTAATCAACTGCACGGGACTGTCGTCCAAGAAGCTGGCGGGGTGAACGACGACAAGATGCACCCGGTGCGAGGGCAGATCGTGGTCGTGCGGAACGACCCGGGCGCCATGGTCTCGATCTCCGGGACGGACGACGCAGAGGACGAACTCGTCTACATGATGACTCGGGCGGCGGGCGGCGGGACCGTCATCGGCGGCTCGTACCAGAAAGACCAGTGGGATCCGCTACCGGATCCGAACCTCGCGGTGCGCATCATGAAGCGTGCCATTGCGCTGCGCCCGCAGCTGGTGCGCGAAGGTCAGGGCATCGAGGGTCTGGATATCATTCGCCACGGCGTCGGTCTGCGGCCTCTCCGGGACGGCGGGCCGCGGATCGAAATCGATAAGATCGATGGCGTCGCCGTCGTGCATAACTACGGCCACGGAGGGTTCGGATACCAGGCATCTTTCGGATGTGCGGCGGAAGCAGTGAAATTGGTTGATGAAGTGCTGCAGCGCAGAGGCCGCGCCAAGCTTTAAGCTAGGGCTATGTACACGTACATGCCAGTAGTACATATAGTACATGTACGTATACAGTAGACAAGCCATGCTGATATGTTTAAGCAACATGAATAACTATAGAATAAACAACAATAAGTAAGCAACAAACTAGATCCTGTTTTAGAACATGTTCTAGAATACCCATCTAGCCTGAAGCGGAATGCCGCTTCATCATCACGACGTCACCACCGCATCCTGGCTTTTATACCCCGGACTACCCGGCTTCCTCGTGTTTAACATTACATTCAAAACATCAAGAACAACCCAATTCAAATCACCCTTATCATATAACACAACTCAACACTACGGCATCACAAAAAAATGAAATACACCGCCCCCCATGTCGAAGAGTACCCCGAAACCGACGAAAGCACCGCGGCTCTCAAGCGGAAGCGCAACGAGCGCGATCTCGAATACATCTCTACGGGAAAACAAGACCCCGGCGCGGCTGCCGAAGAGGATCAGCCTCCTGCTAAATCAGCTAAGCCGGCAGTAGGGGAGGATCTCGATGAAGAAGACGAGACGACTGAGTTCAACGAAGATGGAGCCGATGTAGTCGATTTAGTAGGGGAAGGGGAGGAGGAAGATGTAGATGAGGTCGACGAAGACGAAGACGTCGAGCCTGATGAGCAGGAGAATGACGAAGGGCGAGAAGACGAGGAGGAAGAAGAAGACGAAGAAGAAGAGGCAAACATACACCCCAAAGTGCAAAAAGCAATCGACCGGTTCGGGCGAGCCCCTCTGGCCGGCACGTCTATTGCGCAGGAGCCGCTCACAGCGTCAGCGGAGACGGTCCTCGCCATGGTCATCGACGCCATGGTCAAGTCGCGGCCGATTTCACATGATCTGTCGCAGCGGACGATCAACAAGCTGATTGAGGTTGGGTATCACGATATTCACAAGCTGGGGAGAGCAGCTGGGAGGAGAGAACAGCCGTGCTGCGGGATGGAGGATATAATCGGTACCGGGAGCAGGGGGCAACTAATCTAGGAGAGCTCGCGCACTTCGTGGACGAGAAATACGGTATGTGATCATTGTTCATCTTCTCCGATCGTGAACTTGGGGTATGGAAATCAAGCGTCTGACAGAGTACAGACGGAGACTTGAACAATCTCTGGGAAAAGGCACATCATGACCGAGCCCAGGCACGGGAATTGATCAAGGAGATCAAAGGGCTGGGCGATCTGGGAGTCGAACTCTTCTTTAACAATGTCCAGAGCGTGTGGCCCTCCATTGCCCCGTTTGTCGATACTCGGAGCATGAAAACGGCCGACCAGGTGGGACTTGGCACGGATCTCGATGCCATCTACTCGGAGCTGGAGTACGATTCATTGAAGATGAGCCGGTTGGCGAATGGGCTCTCTTTTGCTAGATTGGAGAAGAAGCAGGGAGAGCTAGTGGTGTAAGCACCGGGTCTAGGCAGGTCGGCGGATATCTAGTGTGCCCATGTAATTAGTTTGATATGTCTCATCGGGAAACTGGCCAGAAACTGGCTTGAAACCGGGCCGATGTAGCACTTGAGCGACAGCACGCAGATAGTTCGCAGCAATGTTTACGGAGTAATTGTCGGTGACGGCGGAAAGACCATGGTCGTCGAATACCACCCTTGACCTCAAATTTGATTCTCGCTTCAGAGGGATTCCTATGCAGCTCGGCCATCACCGCTATAATATCGGCTGTCTTGGCGATAATGCTTCTATTCCAGTTTGAGGGATTGCAAAGAGCAACAAGACGAGACTTGGCGGTGGCGTGGTCTCCGTTGATACTGCTGGACTTATCGATTGTCGAGTTTCTTCGTCGGAGTGGTGTGCTGGTATTGTGACAAGAATGCTCGTTGGAGGGGAGCTCTCGTGACAACCCAGTTTGTCGGATTATTCAGTCTGTGCATGGCGATTTCAATATGGATGAGTTGCGGATGAGTGATGTTGATCCGCGGAACATGATCTCCTATTGATCTCGTCGCGAGAAAGAACTCCCGGAATCAAGGCACTATTTCGCTCCGTGGCATTGCTCTGCCAGTGCGGGTCCACTATTCGAAAGAATCTGGAACTTTGCTGGCGATGAATGACTGCAAAGTTATTTCATTATACCTGGGGCCCAGATTTGCAGAAATCTGGAAAGGAGCTGTCTGAATACTCTGGAACAACTGAGGAAAACGATAGGTCTCAGCTCTTGCTCCCTGGGAGGAGAGCATATTACGATCATCCAACCATGCAGGGCGGGAAAAGACTAGTTGGTGGCTTTTCTCCATCCCGATTAACTCAAACCCGTAGTTGTTCGTGATGATCGTGCGGATCTGGCCATGAACCCCCGTTCAGCTGAATGCAAAATTGCCAACCAACGCGACTCGCGGACTCAACAAGGAGGATAAATAAGACGAGGCAGATGCGCTTGCGTGCCCCTGTCTGCTTGCCGACGGCTCTTCTTTTCTATTTGCTCCTAGGATAGCTAACATGGCTACTGAAAGGCCTCCCAAACGCCAGATCGTCCTCTGTTTCGATGGAACGGGCAACACGTTCCGTGCTGATGGCGCGGACACGAATATCTTGAAAATATACAGAATGCTGGAGAAAACCGACAACACACGTGAGTCTTTCGATAGATCAGTCGTATAGCTTACTCCGCTACGATCAATCGGCTTACTGACATGCAATACAGTATCCTATTATCAACGTATAACTATGTTGACCCGTACTGTACCTACATAAGCTGGAAGCTAATCTATGCAGCGGGTATTGGAACCGAGATAACACCGGGCTCGCTGGCAAGCACGACGCTGAAACACAGTAGCCGCCTGGGAAAGAGCAAGACGATTAGCCAGGCGCTCGGAAAATCATTTGAGCAGCACGTCCTGGGTGGTTATCGCTTCCTCATGCGCCATTACCAAGAAGACACTGAGATTTACATTTTTGGCTTTTCCAGAGGGCATACACGGCCTGTTTCTTATCCGAAATGCTTGATATGTCCGGTCTCCTTGGACCAGACAACGAAGAGATGATTCCGTTCATCTGGAAGGCCTTTTCCGAGTGGAAATTAATTCGATTTCAGAAGACCGTCATAAAATAAGGCAGACGTTCGAGTTTTTGCAGGCTTCCCGGGAGACGCTGTGTCGCGCTATTGGGCGCGTAAAGTTCCTGGGTGTTTTGATACCGTCAACAGCGTCGCCGAGTTCGAAGTCGATAATGAATTCGGTAATTGCGCTTCGACTACAAGGCATGCGGTTAGTATCGACGAGCGCAGAGTCAAATTCCAGCCGGTTCTGTTGAAGAAACCTCGCCACCGAGCCAACGATCGGGTTCATCGCCACCATTTTCTCCATGTTCCACCACCCGAGACCAACTATTGTACGGAAACCGATGACAAGTCTCGTGAAGGTCAAAGCACCACGATTCAGTCCCAGAGAGCCGAGATGGAAGGACAGATAATGCTCAAGATAAGGGAAGTACCGTTGAGCCCGATGAGCCTGAGATTGACGAGCTTGAGGTGTGGTTCCCTGGTTGTCACGCGGATGTCGGTGGTGGTAACAAACCCGGTGACGAAAAATTTCGGCTCAGCCATGCTCCGCTTGTCTGGATGGTTCAGGAGGCCATCAAGGCGGGACTAAGATTCAGCTGGGATGCGGTCAAGATGTGTCACTGCTTGGATATTCCCGAAGAAGGTGACGGCCGCCGCGCATACGTCGATGCTCTACATCATTCTACTGCAACTGGTATACTCAATGATCGCCTTCGATTTGGAAGTTCTGTGTCCGTGACATCTGCCCTAGCATGGAATCTCCTGGAGTATATTCCGATCAGGCATGTGGAGATTCAAAAGGATAGGGGTTCGAGGACGATGCACTTTCCCTTGCATTGCGGCGAACCTCGTGCGATACCAGCTGATGCACTAGTCCATGTTTCTGCCATCCGTCGAATCCAGCACAACAATGACTATCGACCTGGCAATCTGATTGTTGGAGGTGGAGGAAGAGGTATTATCAGAGCACCTTCGGAGTATGGAATTGGTACCTGGGTAGCCAAATATAACATTGGCGATCCGGCTCAGGAGTTATGGGTCAGAGGGGCTGCATAATCTCCGTAAATATGCCTGTCCTTTTTGTTTACTGAAGACAAAGACAAATAGATATCCTCCTCATTTTATCCGCACTATATATGAGGAATAAAATTAGCCAGCATTTCGGAAAACATCCATCAACTCCTGCGCCACGCCTAGCGTGCCCTTGTCTAAAGGGGGGAAGTACGCGCCGTCAGGAGGGCCACGGTTTTGAGCCCCCTCAGAAACTATGGCTTCTGGCTTCTCCAGGGTATTATAGAAACGCCTCGCGCCATTGTAGTGCCTACGAACACATTTTGCAAAAATTCCGCTCATCTACATTCTTCGACAATGACAGGTGTACTTAAGCAAGTCGTCTTGGGGGGCCAACAGACGAACCGTAACCTCGTTCTATCGAAACTGGGACGGTTCGACGGGATCGAGATGACAGAAGATGCACAGGCACGCATCATGAAGAAGCTGGATGTTGCATCAGGCAAAATGCCGCTTACGTTGCGGACTACCGCGCACGAGAACTTGGTCAACGTGCGAGAGGTTCTCCGAACCAAAAACGAAACATACATCATCTTCGACGAGTGGGGCGTTTCACTTGCAGAACTATCCGCAGTGGCTGTTCTCGGTTACGTTGAAATAGCGGAGATATGCAGAAATGTGCGTTGCATCAGACCCCTACGCCGAAGACGTGAGACTGCCCAACGGCAGATGCTTTGAGGGATTGAGTACATACACAATGTCCTTGGAATATGCCATGGATTCATAGACCTCAGAAGCGTCCTGGTTACCAAGGATGGCGGCGTCAAAATAGGTAAGCGTCTTGGACCACAACTTCTGACCGTTCGCAACCCTAATCTTTATAGCCAACATAGAGAAGACTATGGTGGAACAATCTAGCCCGAGCAGAAAGCGCGATGATATTGAATCTGTCCGTCTGATTGCAAGACATCTCCTGAAAAATAAGAAAGGCGGCCTGGATTCCGTTTCGTGTTTCTTGCTCAGCAGCTTTGCCAATCCTTATATAGAGGAGGCGAGAGACATGCTACAGGTCAGTTACCGGAGACTGTGCGATATCACTCGGTTGCATGTTATGATTGCTAATAAATGCAGCATCCTTTTCTGCAGACGAGCCCTGGTAACTGGGGCCTGCGATTCGTGAGAAATATGTATGTGGTTTCAAAATGCGAGGGAACGGAGGGTGGCCCCATAGCTGAGTTAGGTATAACCAGCCTGAGCACCCTTTAGCTTTGCAATACATATCACAGCGTAACCAAACTTCTTGTCCCAATAACTCCTCAATCGAATGAGCTCAATTAAGCCGTCTTTGCTTGAACATCCCGAGATGAGTGCTAGGAGGGACAAGCGGATGGGGAAAGATTTCTGAAAAATAAAAGGCTTGAAACTAAGTCTTCGTTGGAAATAATTATTCGCCGCAGCATTTACCACATATTACCGTACAGGATGGGAAAGCAATGGGGAGAGGCGGGCGGGCGAGAAGGCTATCTATATAGACCACGCACCACGATGCCAAGCGACCGCTACGCGCTTTCCCCGATTAGGCACGCTATACCGGATGCAGTAATTAGCCGTCACCGCAGAATACGGCGTACACCTCAAGAGTTGCCCAGTAGGCGAGTGCTGAGTCATCATTCGGCCTTGGCAGACCCGCCGCTTGCGACGGCGCCGCGACTTGCTTGAGCCTCGCATCTCCTGCTTTCCGCACTGTCCTCCTCCTCTGGCTGCTAAGAAGCTTCATTTGCAAGGTAAACTCCGTCCCTGTTCTTCTGCCCAGGTCATCTGCCAGCCAATCGAGCCCTTGTCCGTCACGCGACCATTGTGCTTCATTGTGCTCTACGAGTACTGGCAGCTTCCACAGCTCAGCCCAGCTAGCCCAGTCCAAGGCTACGACGTTCCAGCCTGCGAGTTGTTCGACGCACGCGGACCGAAAGTTATTCATCATAGAAACATAGAATCCTAACGCCTGTCTTGTCCAGATCTTATCCCTGCGTCTAACCTCCGAAGACCTTCCCTCCACCTTCGACGAAATCGATCACACTTGCGGAATCCGATCTACCTACTCCGACAACCATCACAATGGATCTCTCTAACATCTTGTACGGGCACCCAAGACCGATAGCGCAGTGGGCTATAAGGACATCAGCTAATACACAGTAGCCGGATTATCAACATTGCCGTCGGCGTGATCATGGTGTTGGGCGGCATTGCCCAATTCTTCCCTCCGACCTTGGGCTCCATCATCGTCGGAGCATACGTGATCATCTTCGGACTCCGTAAGTATAATCGGCTGGACTGATTAGCTGAAAGCTGTAACACGTCGATAAACTGATCCCTAATCCCCTGCTCTAGTGATTGGTGGGCTGGAATTCCTGCCCAACGTCCCCGACTATGTCTACCGCTATGCGTCGTTCCTGTTTTCGTTCCTTGGCCGAGGTGTTTGTAAGTGTTTCTTTGCTCATTTTTTTTTCGCTCCTACCGTTTTGGGACGGGCCAATCGACTTCCCCTTTCGTGCTGACTGGTCAAAGTCTACATCTTCGTCGGATCGATCATGTTGCACGGACACGTGCTGCGGTACATCGCCGGTTCCATTGTCGGATTCATCGGCGTCGGCTACCTCGCTCTGGAATTCGTCCCCTCCATCGAGCCCCCCTCGAACATGCGTGAGACCGACCAGGCTTGGGGCGCTGAGCAGATTTAAAACAAGTGCAGTCCTTTCGACCGGGGGGGCATAGGGCGTATAATCCGTATAAAGATGTACGCCGTGGTCTTACCGCAGCAGGGTCGAGAAACGGCCGCGAAAAAAGAAGATAGGTTGATGGAGGAAGACGGAAGGAGAGAGAGCAAGCATGACCATCAGCCGAAAGCGATGATTTTAGCGATGGACGACGATGTACGAGTGCGATGATGAAAAAAAAAAAGAAATCTATACGATGGAATCCGAGCGATGCACGATCACACGGTCATACTGAACAAGAGGGAAATCGGATGTTGGCAGCCATGAACAGCTGGTGATTTGTGATCTGTTGTCCGTGGCGGTGGGTTGACATTTTTCTTTTCATTTCTCTTCTTGGAATAGTCTTACATTTCTTATATTTCCTTTTTATTTCTTTCCCGGAAGGCTTTTTCTTCTATTTAATTCATTCGTCCCGACCCAAGTGGCGTGGCCGATTTGATTGATTTGATTCGATACGGTTGCAATGTCAACGAAAGAAGGGCCCTGTAACATAAGAAACAACCTAGCATTAAGAGTGACTTGGCCGGTATGAAGTGGCACGCAGTAGCTCCATCCAAAACGAGACTATTACTCGATATTCATCAGGCATCTTACCTGGTCGGAGGCCCGCGGCGCACAGCGTACACATGCCGCGTAGGGTAACCGGCCGCGTGGCATGATCGATAGATTGATATCAACGGGTTGATTGACTGATTGATTAGCTGAGGTGTGGTTCCTCAAGTTTGAGTCCGTAAGGCTCGAGTCAACAAGTGAGAATTGTCAACGCTTCCATTACTCCCCTCGGTGTTTCTTTCCGAACTGTTGGATCATTATTGGTCAAGTTTTGGCCAATGTACTTTGAATGCCGCTAGACTCCATGGGAGGCAATTTAATAGGGTTCCTCAAAGCCACAGATCACCGTAAAACCGAAACATCTTCGAAGCGTCAGAAAGTAAAGTATGGAAATGAAGAAGTGATGGGGCGAAGCAGGGAAGTTGCAGCACTGTGGTAAGTCCTGGTCTTGACGAAGAAGATCGAGAAACAACTGTGCATATCGAGAAACCTCGGTGCGATACCACAAAGATACTGCAGATGGTGATGGCTCCTCGTGACCTAGACGTACCGAGTGCCTAGTGAATCCCAAGGTCAGAATCACCCGTGGACTTAACGGCTGACTGCCACGGAGTTACGGTATTGAGACCCCACTCTAGATAGACAGACATCATACTTGCTGGATTCAAACCGTAGCGACGAGAAGGAAATAAAGTTATTGCGACGATTCATCCGGGGAGATGTAATACTGCTTCAGAACAGCTCGTCCTCAACCACGGTCCTGCGGTCTAGTAGAAATCCAATCCACGCCCACCCCTCTTACTAACACATCAAAATTAGGACGTCAGGTTTTGATTCTGAAATCCCCGTCGAGCCCTTTTTGTCTCTCGCTTTTTTGTTTCTTCCGGCTAGAAGGAATACAGACAGACAGACAGACCATGAAGTTTGAAAATTCTGGGCCAATCCTGGCTAATTACGGGCCATTTGGCTATCGTTCGATATGGTATCGACAGATTGGTTGACTGATTGATTAGCCGTTGATCACACGAGCCAGCCCCTCAGACAGCCAAGAGTCAACGTGGTTGTGATGATGATGAATCATAAATACAGACGAGTAAGAGTAAGGAAGTAGTCATGCCACGCCGCAATGCATGCCAGCATCAGTCCATCGCCGGACGGGTCCGATCAGATAATCGCTCACTAGCTGATCGAGAGCATCGGGTCAGATTGATTATTGACCCCGACTTACGTTCCATTTACTTCACTAAGATAGGTTTAAGGAGGTACTTCGGAGTCGGGTCGGAGTCCCCGTCCCGGGGATGTACATAGTTCGGGCGAAACGAACGGTCTAGTCTAAGCGAGATCACGACGATGATGTATGAGTAAATACTATGTATGGATATCGTCGGAGCAGATACGAATACGATACGGTTTCTATTGAAATAAATAAGCCAAATCCTTCCAGATCATCTAGACTGCCTTACCTAGTGAGTGCGTCCTACTGTGTACGATAAGAAAGCAATGACGTAGACACATCAACCAAACCCAACTTCGTCCGACAGTACTTTCGTTTGATGCCGAGGACCCTTTGAGAGGTGGGACTGTATTACCTGACAGATAGTTAAGTCGGTAACTTAGGTTTCACAGCATTTACAAATCGGAATCAATCACCCCCAGGTAGGACTGACGGCAAAAGTACCAAACAAAATCCGAATAAATAATGCAATGCACACCAACGGACCGTGGCGTAGACCCCATAATCACGCAGAGATAATCAAGTAAAAAAAAAAAAAAAAAAAGACCGGGCAACCGCAAGCCGTCCCCGGAGCCAATCAGCACGGCCATAGATCAAACGGTGCCTCGTCATCGGCGCCGCTAAGGAGATAACGAAGTGTAACTCCGAGGAGGCGGTCTAGCCCTTAGGCTCTTCCAGAGAGGCAAAAGGGACTCACTGGCGAGGCAGAATTACCGGAAGCGGCAAGGCGTGTCGGGTTCGGGCCCGGCAGGCCGACCGGATTAGCAATCGCCGGCCAATCACCGGGCGAGAAATGCCGCTGACTTGGGCGGCGACACGCGGGCAGCCAATCAGGAGCCATAGAAACGGGCTTATTTGAGCACGGCAGCGCTAAGGCCCAAACGGGGAAGGTGCCAGGCTGCCGGGCCCAGCGGGCTAAACCGGATTGGGATGGATTGGGGAGACGCAGAGAAACGCGAGGAAAACGAGAGCGAAACGGACGTTGATGTCAGCGAAACCAAAGCCGGAGGAAAACTCGGTATTGTCTTCTTTCTCCTGAGTCTTGAGTCCTGACCCTCGTTGGTTCTACCCTTTGTCTATCCTGTCTATCCTTTACCCTTTCCCCCCCCAACCTGCCTGACTGTGACCCCGTCGAACTGCAGGGGCGCCGAGATTTTTTTTTTAAAACAAAAAAAGAACCCGAGAGGCGACTTTGGCAGAACCCCCGGGGACCTTAACAAGTTAACTTTAGAACGCAACACACCCCGGCTGTAGATCCCCCTGGGAGATCGATAACGAGCCCTTCGATCAGTCCGCACGCCTTCTTTTCTTCTTCTTGACGTCGGAGTCTGCCATCTGCCATCCGGTCTTGTTATCTCGTCTCCGGTAAGCTGAGCGATCCCTAGCCCTCGTCATTCCCCACCGGTCTTCGGGCCTTGATCGATCTATCTATCCATCTATCTATATCTCGCTCTCTCGCTCTCTCTCCATCTCTCTATCATCTCCATCGCCTTGCTCGATCGACCCGTCACTTTCTTCTGCCTGTTTGCCTGCATCGCGCGGTCGCCTGCCCTTGCCTGCCAGCCACACTAAGGCCGTCTCCGTCTCGTCTCACCCTTCGTTCCCGTCCTCCACATCATATCTGATCCGACAGTCCGTCGATCCTTCCTGTCGTTCCCTAACCACCTTTATCTCTCCTCTCCTCTGCCACTCCTCCACCCCTGATTTCGGGTCTCCTTTCGGTCTTCCTTCTGCCTTGGCCATTTTACATACCCTGTTCTCATACATCTTCTAATCGGTCCTTTTAACCCCTTCAAGCCAGTCTACGATCGCATCGCCACTCAGCCTCGCCAGACTTGTCGCGACCCGAGTCCCCCCCAACGCAAGACTTGACCAGAGTTGACCCTGATTGAATTTTTTTTTTCCTTTCTTCTTTCTTTTTTTCCCCCTGAACAAACGCCCCGGTATCTCTGGTCCGCCGTCAGGGATCATCGTCCCTCTTCCCCGGCTCCGCCTGGTTGGGTTTGGAGTCTCACTAGCTGCATCTCCCTACCGTTCGCCCTCCAGCCAGACGCCCTCTAGCCCTTTCTTTTCTTTTTCTCCTGCACCCTCATCTTGACCGACTTTTGACTTTGTGATACCATACATTCCACACACACCCCCCCGACTGTGGTGCGACATTTTCCTCCCACGACGCGCTTCCCCTTATTTCATCTCGCCGTCCTACCCTGATCTCTCCGCCTGTGGGAAGTCGCGGACGATACCTGCTCGGCCTCGGGAATAAAAGGCCTCGACCGTTTTACATGGTGGAAATGCTAGCATCCATCCCGCAGATGGAAACGGCGCGATCGCTCCCCCGGAACCCCGATGTCGTTGCGCGACACCCGTCCGCGGAGGATCTAGACGCTGCCCAACAGCTGATCTCCTCCGCCCAAGCTGGTCGGGAACACCCCGTCGAACGACCGAGGGATGATACGCGGGCCCAGAGTTACGAAGCCGATCCGATGCGCAGCCAACATGAGATGGATACCGCGGTGGATAACTCTGCGTATGCGCCCGTCGAGGCGAACGCAACGGCCTCGGACAAACTATCGTCGTCGCCTAAATCCCAGAAGGACACTTCGTTTCTCGGGCATTCGTGCAGGTTCGTTGGACCTTTCTCGTTGCTAGTGTTTGGAAACTGACATCGGTTTAGTAATTGCGGAACGAAGAGCACTCCGCTCTGGCGGCGATCCCCCACGGGTGCGATGATTTGCAACGCCTGCGGCCTCTACTTGAAAGCGCGAAACGTCGCCCGTCCAACGAAACGCAACCGTGCACAGGCCAGCCCCGAGGCTGGTCCGCCGACTGCCTCGCATATATCGCAAGACCAGCCGTCCGCGCCGAGCGAGGGAGGGGGGTGCAACGGCTCGTCAGGATCGTGTCCCGGAGGCGGCAGCTGCAACGGCACCGGCGGTGCGGAGGGCTGCGACGGATGCCCTGCCTACAATAATCGAGTCTACAAGTTCGACGCCTCGAGGCACCGTCCCGGTACATGCGTGGAACCGAGCCCCCAACCCACCCAACGAAAAGCCGATGCCTCTCCCGGAGCCGGATGCGTCGGTCAAGAATGGCACGCCTACTGGGACGGATGGGAATATGCTGGTGTCTTGCCAAAACTGTGGTACTACGGTGACGCCTCTTTGGCGACGGGATGAAAATGGACATCCCATCTGCAATGCATGTGGTATGTTCCCTTCTTCTCTTTCTCTCTGTGTATCAACTCTAATAACGTTTCCACAGGCCTCTATTACAAATTACATGGATGTTACCGGCCCACGACGATGAAGAAGACCATTATCAAGCGCCGGAAGCGGGTTGTTCCGGCCCTGCGAGAATCGTCTCCGACTGGCGCGACGCACTCGTCGAACGGTTCCTCCGCCTCCCCCGAAGCATCGCCCGCGGCCCTGGCTCACGGCCACGAAGACCATTATCGATACTACGGCAGCGACCCGATGGACCACTACGGCATGCCCGGCCGGGTGTCGCCGCACGCCCGGCCGTTTGGGTTCGCGCCGCCGCCCGTGGATTTCACCGGGTTCAGCTCGGGGACGGTGTCGTTACCTCACCATCCGCCGCCGCCGCGACTGTTGGAGCCGGACCGTCTGGCGCCCGGTCATTCGCCCGTGCCGCAATTCGGTCGTCGCTCGCTGTCGCCCAACCCGAATCCCAAGAAACGCACTCTCGCCGAAACCGCGTCGTCGGCCGAGGCCGTCGCCGTCCCAACCACGCTGGAGTCGGGCTCCAACCAACTGCCTCCGATCATGTCCTCCGTCAACCCGTCCCCTCCCGGTCGATTGAGCTCCATTTCGTCCATCCTCAACCCCTCCGGTGCCCACGACGAGTCCCGTCTGGACCCGTCTCTCGCCGCCATGAGTCGTCCGCAGCAGCATCCGCTACCTTCCCACTCCCAGCCGCTTCCCGGCGTCACCGAACTGGACCGGTTTCAGGGATGATCGGCGCGCCAAGCTACAACGGGAAGCCGAAGAGATGCGGGAAATGCTTCGAGCGAAGGAGCGAGAACTAGCAGAACTCCGATAATCCTTCCTCAACCAGATACCTTTTCTTCTTCTTCTTCTTTTTTTTTCTCTTTTTTTTTTTTTGCTATTTATATTTCATGCTTTGAAGCGTTGGCGGGATAAGCGGGTTTTTCCTTTACCAGAAAAGAGATTATACTAAGGAGGTATTTTGATTTGTTTTGTTTTGTTCGGATTTGTTCTGTGTTGTGGTGTCTCTTCGTTCTCTTCTCTTAATCCCGAGGATTGAACTTGAACTTCAACATCCATCATCGCTTTCGGATCGGCGCGTATATTAGACTGATAGGGTGTTTTTACTGGGTTTAACTTAACTTGGTGGGTGGGTAGGCTGATAGATCTCGGTATGTGTAAGTAATTTTATTCAATTTTCTGATTTCATATACCTCTCTTATCTTGTATTTCTGTGAGATATCTATCTATCTAGTAGGTAAGATAGATTGTATTATATACTAGACCTTAGCTACGGTTCTAGCTGTTAACAGAAGTAATACCTTATTGTGTGCAGATAAGCCCTGAGGTATACAGCAATACTAAGTAACTAAACCTCTAAGCAGGTATGGAAAAACAGACACTACCTAGTTAATGAAATTGTATAGTCAGCATAGCATACAAGGGTAGTTAGTTATAGATATCTACTAAGAAGTACTAGAATATTGAATATCTCAAAAAAAAAAATTCCATGCAGATATATATGTAGCTATACGTACCTGCTTTTCTACATTATCGTAAATTTCCTGTTATAGACATCGCTGCTTTATTAAGGGCGTTTAGCATCCGTAATCTTGCGGATATAGATACCACTTTAATATCCGTATCTAATTATTCAATATTCACGGATATCTATTAGTCTATAGAAGATCCCGGTGATATTATAATGCTTCTAACTATATACCGGAAATCATATTACTCCGTGGCCCGTAAAAGAACTATTCCTTCTATTTAATAGAGATATACGGACGGTTCAGAAGATATTCGGGATCTTAAATTAATTATTTAAATATAAATATACCCTCTATTTCGCTGCGGATAGGATTTTAGTAGACAGTAAGCAACAAGAACAACAAATATTTAGTGTTCTGGATAGCATTGAAAGTATACAGATCGAGAATATTAAAGAGAGATAAGATTGGAGAGCAGATTCGAAGCAAAACATTTTACAAGGAAGAATATGTATATTCAGAGACGAACTGAAAAAGCGACGCCGCCTCAATGTTCTCGACCCGGTCAGGTTCGCAACACTGGCCTTGATCACATTGAATTGATAGTAACAGACCCCATCATACAACAGAAACATACTTGGAAGACCGCTTGGAACAAGAGTAAACCCCTCCTGTGGCCCTAATACTGATCCTATACTATACCATTCCATGCAGTCCGCACACCGACTGAATGCATTGTGCTGTCGGCATTCTTCTGGTAAATATTCAGCCATTTCAGAATCCATGGTGACACCTAGATACCATTCATCTGATAAACGAATCTGTGTTTTGCCGTCCAATTCTGAGAGTCGGAACCTGATTCCATAACTATACGGCTGACCGCAGAACACCAGCTGCGACTCAAATTCGTCGGCATCGTTCATCCATGGGTAGCCGGCCGAAATAGGATAGAGACTGAACCATGCACCGGGGTGGTAGAGATCCACACCATCCGCAGAAATAGGATGATGCTGCGGGTTGCCGGTCGGGTCTGAAATTGCGGGCGGTGCTTTTTTGTTGTAGGGTTTGGCCTCGAACTGGTAGAAAGGATGGATCTGAACATGCAGAGCGTCTTCAACGCGATCTGTCCAGTTTCCTTCATTGGAGAAGAATTTCTCGTCGCGACGGATGTAAAATACATTTCTGCTGTAGCCTGGGTGACATGTCAGGTAGCCGACGTAATTGCCATCGTGGATAATCTTCTCCTCGTCGTTCGAAAGGTAGAACAGACTACCACGGAGATAATAGAGGTTTGTTTGTAGCTGGAAGTCATTGCCATCGTAGTGAATGCCACAATATTTGCCGGTGACGATGAAGTGGAACGGCCTCCGTAGGTCTTCGCCCTCCATATTCGAGATTGTTCTTATTCTTCGTGTTCGCAGGAAGGCTGGGTGGCACCTTAATATCTGTGTTTGGCTGTGTATGTATTTTGGGTGGCTTGTAATAGAAATAAAAAATTCAGAATATCTCCCCTGCAGCTTGCAGGGCCAAGAAGGTGGAATATCCGGGGGTATTTATTGAGCAGAAAGGGTCAGGAGAATGGAACACGAGAAATTCCAAGTTATATAGACCAATTGGGCGGGAGAGTACAGAGTATATTTCGCCGTTTTCATTGGAGCTGAGGGATTATGGAGTGGGGAATAACTCCAGGCACCCACTCAGGTGCCTGAAATCCAACCCCTTAGGGGGAAAGACGACAAACCGCTTGTTCTGTGCCCCTGTGGCTCTTTAGGCAACAATTGTACTATTATGATTCCGCCGTAGTGGAAGAGGTTCTGCCTTCCAGACAGGTTGGCTCTGTTCACGTCTATTTTCTTTCCCCTATTATTAACGTTCAATTCTGTTCGAGCTTGGATTGTTTGAACAACTTTGACATTCGTAGTCCCTTGTTAAGCCCCATATTCATACTGATTTGTTGTTGGAGAAAGCCTTCGACCTGGCGAGAAAATCAATGTACGTATATATTAAGTTCAGATGCTCATTTGTATTATTTTATCTGTACATACATACATTATCCCTATTCCTATTCCTATACCCCTCCATCCACGTTCAACTCCAGAATGCCGTACAATAAAAAGGAAAGTCAAGGTATGATTCATAATCCATAATTTGATGCGTACGGGGTATATGCATCACAAAGAAAGGATAAGCCAGAGGCAGATCTCAATTGCTGGTCTAGTTCTTTCATAGACATAATGAGAGTGGGTTCATGTAAAATCAAGAGGTGGGACTGTTGGTCTCCTCTAGATGGGGTCAGGATAACAACGCTGGTTTGGACTGAGGTGCTAGCCTGAACTGGAATTGTCTGATTCAGTCATATCAATGCCTCCGTATTTCCGGCTGCGTTGCGGACAATCCTGTTTATCATGTCTGAAGGTGTAAGCCAATGGTGTAAATCTGTAAAACCCTCATGCAGTCGATGTCCGAATAAACGACGGGTCCGGCCGGAGACGCACCCCCGGCGAATAACACAGATTGTACAGCTCGTCGACATACGTGTTGGACGCCATTTCACCGGCAACCACCGTCGTTTGCGACGCATGTCGTCCCAGCGTCGATTCCACCGTGGGCTCCGCCATCTGGGACACGTCAACCTTGACTTCGCGCCGGACCATGATCTCCGGCGTCATGGTCTTGTCGGCCAGGGACTCCTGCGAGACGCTGCGCACGTCGGACCCCGATTGCTTGCGCTGCCAGAATTTCAGGCCCGAGCGAGACGAGGGGGGCGCGACTTGTGTGATGTCGGATTCGGTGGCCGAGCTGGACCGCACGTTCGAGTAGAATAGTTCCTTGCCGAGTTCTTTGGCGAATCCCCCCGAGTCGGTGACCCCGTCGTTCACTTGCTGTGGCACACGGAATAGTCGCAGTGGCGTGAAGGTGTAGTCTGGGTTGGAAACCTGCGTGTCCAGCGAACCGACCACACAGAACGGCAGAAGTACGCAGTTCAGCCGTCGGCGACGTTGGCTCCGCGGCAGGGCGCGATGAGAGGGCGGGCCGAGAATTTGGACGCGGCGTTGACGTCCGGGGGAAGGGCGAAGCACAAATCTGTCATTGCGCGAACCAGTTGCTCACGGAAGTCGTTCACATCCTTGTAGGACCGGGCGGTGTCGGATTGCAGCCAGTCCAAAACATGTCGAGATGGCCCATCCTTCCATATGGGCGATTAATTCCAGGTGCTGGATTTGCAGCCGCTTGGTCTGTAACGACATGGACGGCAGGGGATTTCCGGTACCCTTCGCTGTGAGAACCTCGAAGTGGTCGTGGATCGTAGGACGCATGACGAAGGAGATCAGGTGCACTCCCGGCTCAAGTTTCGACTGGAGTAGCATAGTCGCGCATATCGCGTAGGTGGCTGCCCAAAATGCTCGTGGGAACATGCATTCGCCGAGACAGGATCGAGGTGACGTTCTCAATTGAGGTAAACCGGAACCCTTGCCGAGGCCATGCGAGAGGCGTCGTGCTTCTTCAGCTGACGCACGGTGAACAGCAACTGACCCTTCCGGCATCAACCGTGAGTACCCATGGCGGGGATAAGCGTGAGTACGGAGCACAGGTGGCCAGTACATCGTCGTAGAGCATACCCAGGTTCGGCAGCGGTTGTCGGACTTCGTCGGCGAGATCCTGCGCCGCCACGCAGAAGTGGCGCTTGAATAAATCGTCAAATTGGATTGCAGTTCCGTGTCTGATCCGACACCACGCCCTTCGAGATATAATGTTCCGCCATTGCCTCGTCCGATTCGATACGACCTCTCATGAAAGGAATAACGTCCTTAACTGAATTCCAGTTTCTACTCGCTCGGAGGCCACAGAAAGGCGGGATGCGTTCGGGTCAAGTCGTCGTCATTGAATGTCTACCCAGATTAGTATGGAATCCACAAAAAGGGAGGGTAGTCAACGTACTCTACCAATATAGCGGTCGACAATCTTCCGGCTAGTGAAGGCATGCGGCGTTACCATGATTCGTCCTTCAGGGTCGAAGAAAGCGCAGGTCAAAACCAACTGCTGGGCCCGGGATCTCGATTTCCTGGCGCTTCCACCAGCAGCTATGGCGCATGCAGACAATACACAACAAGAAACACAGGCCTGTATTCGTCAGCAGTGTTTCCCGGTAAGAGGCAACAATGGTACTCACCAGAACAGAGCAGATAATCACGGTCTGACTCCGAGACAGCTGCCCACCACGTCTGATCTCTTCGTTGTGTTCCTTGTATATGGTCCCAACAGCAGCCGTCCAGTGCATGCCTGAAACCGCAGCAGCAAGTAAACATCCACAAAGCCCACGCCTCCACCAGCTATCGGTCCAGGTGGCTCTCCATCGAAAGAAAACACCGAGCGCCGTCGTGCTGGCGACGACGGCAATGATGGCGGAACCGGCAAGGTTTGCATCTTTATAAGAGCAACTGTAGTTGGCGATACCGAGCTGACCGACATAATGCATGCCACAGACCGAACCGCCGGTGAGTAGTCCGCCCGTCATGATTCGAAGATATCCGGCCTTTTCGCTGGCACCGATGGCGTAGAAGGCTGCGAGAAGAACGACCACGGGCAATACAAAGGAGACGCCGGTGAAGGTCATGCTGTAGATGATTTGAAGCTCGGGGTCCCCGTCGCCAAGCACAATCGCTCTGTTTCCAATAAAGTGCATGCACCAGATTCCAATGCCGCCCATAGTTACTGAGGATGTAAGGAGGAGATACCTAAATTGGTCAGAAGTGGCTTCTCCCTCCGGTCAGTGGATCTTACCAGTTATACAAACCGGCCCTCGACGTCCGTCGATGGAGAAGTTCCAACGTGGTAGCGCATCCCATCGTACTGACTACATAGGACAGGACGATGTAGCCAGCGAGGTATGACACTCCCACGTTTGCCGCATATAGGCGGCCGTCTGCATTCGACATCTTGCGAATGAGATGATAAGGCTCAGTAAGTTGGCAAGGTCATTGAGTAGGTTATTATAAAGAGTGTTATCACGAATGAATGTTCCGATGCATCGATGGTGAAGGAGCCGACAAATCTACAGGCTAGAAACGAGAGGAAGGCTGCACCAAGCGAGAGCAGCAAGAAGAAAAACAAGAATTAAGCTTGATACATAAACAGGAGCCGAATCGGCCACGAGGAGGGTCTTAGAATAATAAATAATAATAAGGGGAACAACCCGGCCCCAGGATGAACTAACGCTCCAGCAACCCCTGGTAGAAGGCTCCTTCGGGTTCCAAGGTACGATCTAGCGGTGGATGATAATTGGAAGAGAAGACGAGGGGAAAGCAGGCACAGCGCATCTGCCTCGTTTGCCGATTGGTCTGCTATATACCCTGGTTCACCTGCGTCCGTTAATTTATCAGGGCGCGCTTAAGCAGAGGTATTTACTCCGTAGCATGGTTTCGTTGGGCCACTAAACGGGGCCACGAGGGTGGGAGAATCATCAGTTCCATAGTGATCACTGGAAACGGCATGAGTCGAATCGTCAGATTGGATCTACGGCATAGATCAGAGATCGTAGTTGGGTGCTAGGGAACGATGGGGCAAAAGGGCGCTGGCAATTCAATTTCCAGCCCAGCCCGAGCGGGAAAAGGACCCCAGACGAGGGGACGTGGTTGGTCGACGTCGCCTTCGGTTCCTTTTTTTTGGGACTGGTGGTGGGTATCAATCAAAACACGTTCTTCGTGTCAAGAAAATTGGGCCTGGGCCATGGCAGCTGGCGTATGGGCCGTTGGCGAGCGGCTTTCTCGAATGCGCTAGCTAGAATTCAGCTGCGCCGCAGCATTCTTGATTAATTTTCGCTCTTCTCCGACGCGAGTCTTCAGTCGAGGAACGAGGAAGCACGAGAAACTGCAAGTCCAAAAGAATTTGCCATCAAGCGTAAAGACCTGAACAGGAATGGTCTGGCTTTGAGAAGGATTTACGCAGTACTCCGAAGTAGGATTTGGTGGGACAACAAGAAACAACAATGGACGGGTTGGGTCTAAATCGCTGGGTCCGGGTCCTCGTCGTCGATAAAAACAGAGTTCTTCGGCAAAGTCAATAACGGCATCTTCTTCACCGTCCGACAAGCATTGCCAGAATCGATCGACCCAGATAATTGAGGAATGAGGAACGCCATGGCACTCAAATATTGGGCATCTGAAACTCTGGGACTGGCTGGAAGTTAGGCCGCCGGCAAGCATGTGGGAGACTGGAAGCAGACGGTTAGCCTGACTCGTTAGTGCCATGTACATTACGGTTTCCAGCCTGGTAGACGAAACTCTACCGGCAAGGTGACATTGAAGCGAGATCATGAGATTCTTGGTTTCGGTGAGACACAATGAAGAGTTAATCAATCCGTAGCATGATGGTGGAGCGGCCACAGACGGACCACTCTCGCGAGGCTCGATGGCGGAAGGAGGCATTCCGACGACGTGGGACTCAACGTGGAAGACAGGAAGAAGAGGAGGAAAAGGAAAGGAACGGAGTTGGCGCGAGTCTCCAGTCCGATCGATCCGCCGTCCCGATGTGGTTAGCCTCGTTCGCTTGGCCTCTTGTCCTCTTCCAGTCTTCTTCGTGCCGATTCCCATCCTAATTCCTGACTCTACTCTACTCTGAGTCCATCCATGATCCTCCTGCTTACTACTACTGAGTACGTCAAATATCAAGGGAGGGAAATGAGGACCTCAAAGACCCTAGTTACCAACACGCTGCTCCGCCAAGCTACTCGACCTACTCATGGTACGGGGTATTGACTATTTAATAATAATTAATATCCATCCCCCTCCAGAGAGACGAACACGAGACCCAAAAAAGATCCCTGTCAAGCTAGACTAACTCCAGGTTTAGTCTTTACTACTTGCATGTTTTTCACGTTCTCTCCGACTGCCGTTCAAGCCACAATAATCAGAACCAGAATCACAGTGTGCATTGCATTGTCACGTACCCCTGAAGGTGGACTGACAACCTCGCGCTCTTCATCCCGTACTCTGAGTACGGAGGATCTCCTCAGACTGAAGGTGTATAGTGTAGAGTGTATATGGAGTACGTTGGCCGCGTTAAGCCGCCCAAGCCGGCCGGACCGGTCCTCGCTCGGTCTCGACTCGACTAGTGGCATTGTCGCCAATCCGGTGCGGCGCTTTGGGCGTGAATATCCATTAGTTAATCTAATGTGTACGTACTCTGTGCAGGGTAGTAAGCATTCCATTCCGCGGTAGCTATCCCGAGCCTGAGCCAGTAGTCAGAACCTACAAGAGTACTCTGAGCAGGATATGGCAGAGAATGACTGTTAGCTACCTACTCCGCAGCCAATATACAGACTACGGAGTACTCGGAATTATTACCCTCACGCCCATCCAATAAACCACGTTAGAATGGAGACTAATTAATCAACAGGCTTCCAGAATGAGTAAATGTGCCACAGTTTTCTAACACACAGACCAGCTACCTCCGGAATAATTCCAGTCTGGGTCCATAAACTTGTACTCTGTTCAGACTACAGGGTACATCCCATCGCTACGGAACAGACGGACCAAAGATCTGCAGAGCGCAGACAAGCTGAGCTGAACGATGGAGTGCCCAGAACGGAGTCGGTATCCGTTGCGATTGAGTGGGACTAGATGTGGACTTGGAATGGAATTCCAATTAATATATTTAAATTCCATTAGATCATATCATTTCCTGTCCATCCAACCGAGGGCTCAACCAGCAGTTCTAAGTTCTAACCTCCTCCTACAGAGTACAGAGTAGTAACTATAGAGAAAGTCTGTGTGTCTATCATATGGATCAAGCTCAAACTCAAACGCGAAGATCTCTCTCTCTCTTGCGATCCGATCTCGCCCCCGAGCCTTTTCCGTCGGATAAAAATTCAATTCGATAAGGTCGTAAGCACTTGCTCGGGCTCCTCACTCGCTACTAACTCGGAGTAAGTAGGTCGACCCCTGGGAGGGTCCGCTGACTTGATCCGGGAGCTGTGCAAGCTCAAACTTTCTCGCATTGGATACCCAATCCTCATAATCCAACTTGAATTTGGAAGAGAGAGAAGGTTCTGACTTTGAGTTTGAGACCCGGACGCGACTCAGACGGTGTTCCGGAATTGTAACGGTAAACGTCTCAAGAGGCCAGCCAGGGATCGTGCATATATAGCCTTGCCGTTATCAGTTGCGGGCGCAGGAACCGACGATCCAAATCAAAGGACAATTATTGGGCGTGTTTACTTTCCTTGCGATGTAACGCTTTGCATGGATTATGCATTGGACAAGACTAGTCTGTCTTTCTACTTGCCTCGGATGGAAAAACCACCATCTACTTATCTACAGTAGTGAGGTAGTATCGAAAAGTCAGTGCTCGTAGTTTGCTGCACAGTTCTTATAGTCTGACGCATAACAGGCGAGGCGAGGTCACGAAAAGAATCCATCCTATACACTACATTAGGTACTCCATACTACTCTGTAGATACATGCATGCATACGTAAGTGCCAATAACCAACTCCCCAGCCAGCCACTGGGTCCTGGATTTACAATTCCAGCTGTCTGCATTGCAGGTGCAGGGCACAGTGCGGAGTACTCCGGAGTATGCGACTTGAGCCGAGCGCCAATGCTCTGGGATGCATGACTGGGGATATCGATGGGCCTTGTGTAGCCGAGGTATATTCCGGAGGGAGCTGCGGCTGATTGTGATATTGTTAATTTAGGACTGCCGTACTCGGTATTGATTAATATGGATAAATTTACTGGCTTCGGAGATGTCAAGATGTCATTGATTACGTGGACTGTGCGCTAACATGTGGTGATGGGTATTGACATCGGGTGAATTAGGTTTGATTATATCTATCTACTTATGGAGGACGGTGTTTGTTACAGTGATTGACTTTTTTTTAGACACTAGAGAGTTGTACCTGCAGAGCTCATGTAGATACTAGATTGTAGATCAAGATTAATCCCATCCCTGGTATCATTGACTTAGTATACGGAGTAGAGTAGGCTTGATAGTTGATACTAAGTTAGCTCCACATTGCAAATGATTTGATTGCTAAATAGAATTCCCAAATACCAGTTCATTCTTTTCTCCTGATTTCATCACCAATTTATATACTGCCATCCCACTCAAGCAAATATTGAGTCCTTACTGATAGTTGAGGACTACCATGTAAAGCACACAGTCAAACATCAGTCATGAGAACAAATTCAAACGCTATGAATACAGGTAAACAATCACTATAAAGTCAATGTGACTCGTCTACTACCCTTAGTATCATTTCTTGCAGTTCGTGCAGTCCGCACTAATCGATAGATGTATGCATGATGAATTGGACCCCAAACGACTTGACGAACCGACATGGTAAGCACTTTAATTGCCCCGATGCTGCAACTATGGCATGATATCTGCATTGACTACGGTTTTTAATTATCAGATTAACACGTCAGATCAGCTCATCAGAACTGTATCTCCATGACACATCCACACTACTTTAAAAGAACAAGAACTGAAGAAAATAGACAGCTGAAACGATCAATTTCAACTCATGTTATTAACGAACATAAAAGGGTGCATGATGATATCATATCATTCATTCGGCAAAAACACACAAAATCCCCTCTCAAATGAACCCATCTATGCAATCAAGCTCTTAATACCAGCCTCCAGGGCAGGGGGTTAGCGCCGACCACGTCGGAGATCTTCGTGCCATTTTTGAAGAGCATGAAGGTGGGCATGGCGCGGACGCCCAGCTCGGCGGCCACGCCGGCGAGCTTGTCCACGTCGATCTTGTAGAACTTGGCCTGGGGGTAGGCGACGCTGAACTGGGCGAGCTTGGGGGCGATGGCCTTGCAGGGACCGCACCATTCGGCGAAGCAGTCGAGGACGACCAGGTCCTGGGAATCGATGACCTTCTCCTTGAATTCGGCCTCGCTGTTTTTTTTTTTTTATCTTGTTAGTGTGTTGAGGAGAGATCAGGATGGAGGGACGAAGGGAGGGATGAAGAGGGGTACGAGGGGCAGAACGGTCACTTGTGTGAGGAAAAGAAAGGAAATCAAACATACGTAGTGATATCAACGACGTTTCCGTGGTCAGCCATTTTAGCGGAGGGAGTGAATTGAGCGGGAGGCGTAGAAGAGAAGGTTCGTCTGGGAGCGAATTGGTGGGATGCGGAGACGCGAGGGATGGAAGAGCGAAGAAGAGTTAATGCAATTGACGCTCTGGACAGAGGGGATGGGTTAAAACTATGGCGAGTCGCAAAAGATGATTAGCTCCAAATGAGGGGCAGCGAGGGAGGGGCACAAATGCGAATTTATAACGGAATCCCCCAAATGACGTTGCTCACGGGGCGCGCTGAGTAAGCCGCCCAACCGTGAGGCTGCGAATGAAGAAGAATTCTTGGAAGGGCTTTGACGGCAGGGCTTACCAAGATGCTCGGGTCAGACGGACCAGCTGAGTGGTGGATTGATTTGTCAATCTAAGGGACTGCATTTCTTTTTGGTTATCGATCTTTCTATGTTACAAAGCGAGTGGCTGAAAAGGTGCGACGAATAATGGATGGGAGGACACGTTCGTTGGAAGGTGCTGGTAACGGCCGGATTAAAGCGGCGAATGGCGTGCTCCACTGCTTATGAAGCAGCTCGGTCTGGACTGGGTGCCTTGGTGCCTCAGGCAGCATATCAGCCAGTGCTCAGCTAAGGTATGTCAATCTACATGGTATACAAGACACAGGTCACTATTAATCAGACCAAATACTAGATAGATTAAATACTAACAGATAGCATCTAAAATAATAACAAGCATGAATCAATATGTTCATTGAATTGAATGGAATGCTCCAAGTCTATCAAAATAATCATCCAGAACGTGGGCACCTAGAGCTGGCTGCAGCACTCAAGCTTCATGCAAACTTCGCTGTTGCGGGGTATCAACAAACACAAGAACTAACAAAGTCCACCAACACTAAATCCACTAGCAGGAATGTCGCATTGGAGCATTCAAGAAGACACCGGTGGCATCGTCGTCCAGTACCGCCGAAGGTGTTAAAGCCATATAACAGGGGACGGGGACGGGGATGGGGAGGATGGGGATGGGATTCTCTTAACAGATAAAAAGAATCGGACAAAGGAAATGATAGATCAAAGGAGTGACTTGGGGTATATACTGCAAAACGCTATTAAATATCTAAAATGGAATCGGAGGGGCTTAGAATTTGAAAGGTGGTGAATGTTCCAGCACGTCACAACAAAGATCCGAAAGGGCTAGCACCAGCTAGTGGTTCAATGACCATGCCCGCTATCATAGCAGCCGTCATCCTTGGCGAGATAGTACTCGGCGGAATGCTCCTCGATAGGACTGAATTCCTCGTCCGCGATGACCGAGTTGAGAATCCCTTCGTTCGATTTCGGGCGGATGGCCGGAGTGACGAGAACTGGTCGCCTCGCAACGTGGTCACGCCAATTCTCCTCTGCCGGCGCCGGTGCCTGAACCATTTCAAAATCATGGTCGGCTTCGCTGACAACATGGCTTGCACGGGGTGGCTCGTCGTTGGTGCTGAACTTGACCAACTCCTCGCCCCCGTTGACAGCCTCGTCTTCTTTCGGCCCTTCGCTACTTTCATCCAATCTTCTCCTGGATGAACTCAGACTGGGACGGACGGGGTTGCTGGTTCTTTGAGATATGCGGCGTAGGAATTGACCGGACATCCACGACCCTTCGGAATCAATGGAGGCCAACGACTGGGACAAGGGTACATTGTCTGCATCGCATTCCATGCTGTCACCGGCCCAGGAATGGTGGCCGTTCCCGTTCCCATCCGGTAGGTCCACGTCGGAGTCGGGGATTGGGTATTGAGAGCCAACGTGCTCGGCGGTCGTCTGATTTTCGGCCTCGAGTTGATCAGCGGGCTCTTCGGGGATATCGGGGGACTGAAGGCGGGAGTCGGGGGAGAGCGGCTCATCCCCAAAATGTTCGGTGAACTTGGACTGGGAGCGCTTAATCGTTCCCGAATGTAGGAATGTCTTGGGAGGAATGTAAGGCGGCGGCCCGGATGACTGGGTCGAGACCTTGAAAAAGGATTCATGAGAGGTGTTGTTCGAAATTTCCGATCCCTTGTCGTTGAATCGTTCGCGGTATCTCCGCTTGAGACGGGAGCTGCCTCGTCGGAAAATCGACGATATCATGTTCATCCGTCCACTACCGTTGTCCGACAGACGTCGTTCCGAATCGACGGTTCGTGATAGATCTGAGGTGGACTCCCGGCCCATGCCGTTGACCTGGGATGACGAGGGACTATGTAGGGTGCTTCGCGACATGCCCATTTCTTGCGACGGAGCAAAGCTGCGGCGCATGCCCAGCTTCGGTTCCCGGATAGAGCTGTCGTCTATGTTGCCAATAACATTAACACTTTCGGTGGATTCACGGACGGTGCGGCGAGGCTCTTTGGAAGCGTCTCGTAACCACGAGCCGGCAGGATCGTCAGACAGAACGGTGGTCTTCTCGTTGACTTTGGAGGCATCCTCGCCCTCGCGGTCGGTTTCAGCTTGACTCTCAGCGCCTGGCCGGCCTCGCTGGACCTGAGCAGTGTCCTCCTTTTCGTCCTGGTCAGCACGAGACGCCGAGTGCTGCTCCGCCTCCAGTCTCTGCCGTTCAGCGGCCCGTTGTAGTTTACGTTGAAGTTTGTCTTGGTCTTCAATGTGTTTTCTCTCCTTTCGTCGACGATCTCTGTCCAGCAGCTCCCTCAAGGCGCCTGCATCCAGATCATCGGCTAATCTATCCACTCTTTTCTTCGAGTAAACAGTCTCTTCCGACACGGAGACAGTCGGTGTCTTTTCCTTCCGAGTTGACCCCTCGGATGTTTTCTGGCTCTTGGCGGTCTGCAGTCGAGGGGCTTCGACGTATCGAATGACGGGACGGGGAGTCCAAGCACTGAACCCGTTCACTTTAAATGTGTAGGAGTCGGCAAAATCGGAGAGTGAGGAGGATGAGTCACGCAGGGAGAGAGACAGGTCGGACTGATGTCGATCAGATCGTCGACTGTGGGCTCTCGGAGGTCGACGAGTGTCGACGGAGATATTGTCTCCGGACGGAAGCGTGGCGGCACGGTGCGGGATATCAATGGGAGAGGAGGCCATCAGACGGATTTCTCGCTCTCGGGCGATCTCGTAGGCCTTCCGCTTGCTCAGCTTTTTCTTCAGGACGGCGGGGCCATTCTCGGAGCGTTTGGACTTGATCAGGGATGGAGTTCTCAGGATCGAGGAGTGGTCTTGAGCGACAGTCGAGCGAGAGGCGTGGCCATCCTGACGGGAGCCTACCCGCGAGGCCTGGTCCCGTGCCTCTCTCATCGGGCGAAGCTGCTCGCTGTCTGACGTAGGTGGAGGGAGGCGAGTAGGCTGTGAGGGAGGCGAAGTTTCGCTCAAGGAAGCCGAGAGGTCGCCGGCCGGGTTGGAGTGTCGGTTTTTTTGGCGCTTCGACTGCTTGCGTGAAGGTTTCCTTGCCAATTTAGTGTGTTCCAAGCTATGGCGTTGTTCCTGCGAGAGGTGGGCATCCTCGACGGCACCAGCATCCAACTGTATAGTATGCCGCTTACTTTTCCGACCAAACGGCCATATCGCCATGACGCCCGATCACATAAACCCGCACACCAAGTCACAGGCAGAAAGAGGGGAGTTTAGATGTGAGGTGGGAGCGGGTGACTGGAGTCATGGTGGGAAAGTAGAATAGAAGAGACGAAATGGCGTGGGCACGAGACGGGTGAAGTGAAGGAACCCGAGGTCAAGCTTCGATGAGCAGGCAGTTAAACGGAATTCTCAATCAAGCGGGCAGGGGAAAGCAAGCCAGCGAGCTCAGCGATGATTAGTAGGAGGTAGGGAGTTCAAGGCTGTGGGGGTGGTCGAGGGTTGGACGCGAGACTTTTCCAAGCGATAGTTAAGAAACTAGAAGCCAGAATAAAAACAAGATGTTTGGAAAAAACCGGCCAGATGGAAATAGCGTTTGGAGAACTCCGTACGGAAGACGTAGTGAGGATCCCCAGGTGCTGAAAGGGACCGGGACAGAGGAACTATTGGTTTAGAACGAACGGATGGAAGAAGTAGTTCAGGAGGACTATCAAGTGGTGAGACTCCAAGCCACACACCACATGGAGTGGCAAAATCCACAAAGTCCTCGTATGGCACAAAAACGAAAGGAATCCCAGGGGGAAGAGAGGAGGAAGGGGAAGGAAAAGAAAGGGAAAACGAGGAGAGAAGGATGAGAATGAATACTCCGTGTAAAAAAAAAAAGAGAGAGAGGGAGAAAGAGAAAAAAAAAAGGGAAAAGGAAAAAAGAAAAAGGGAGAGACAACAGCAGCAACTTCGCAGCAACAAGCGCAACAGACGAAAGCCCGACCAAACAGACCCAAACCGCCAATACCCAAACGAGTCAAGTCAGAAGGAGGTGAGCGAGGGACGAGATTATTAGTCCACTAGGAGCGACTGCGAGGGCCGAGACAAACAAAACCGCCCTTTTTTTCTGGGTCGCTCAACCAGGGGATCGACTACCGGTTACACCGTGACTGCCCCCGGGCCGTCAACACCTGAACCAGAAGATCCGCTGGATGAGTTATTCAGTCCCGTTTGTTCTCTACTTGGGGTGGTCGACTGAGTATGTATGGTTTGGGAAATATTGATGAGGCCACATTGGTAAGGGACAGGTACCTGAGTACATACTCTGTATTGTGCATACAGAAAAAAACATACAGATGGAAGGCAGTCTGTAAAGTGACTACGTAAAACGTCTCTAAAACGGTCCCAATCGGTTGATATGCAACTTCCCGCGCGCTCTCTGGGATGTGAACCTTCCAGGAGGGAACCTCCCTGTCACTCCTGGTTCAGGCCTCTCCTTTAGTCACTCTCTCGAACTTAGATGGTTACAAACAGGTACCTAGGCACTCTACCGAGCAGAAGCAGTCGGAGATTCTCACTTGAGGGGAAAGTCCTCAGATTAGGTAGAGTCATCGAAGATAAAACACAACGCAATACTCCGTAAAACAGATATAAAACCACCAGAAAGGATAAAAAAAAAAAATCTTCAAGTGGGGGAAAGGGAGGAGTCCCAGCGAACCCACCGACTGCCAGATTGAAGCCCAATCCATTGTTACCGCGCACTTCGCCGAGCATTATTGGTACCTGCCTTAGGGGTCCGCCGACCGTCGCCATTCTTAGAAACACCCGGTGGGGCCCGGTACCGTTTGGTACCGCTAGTGCACGGGGGGGTTCCACCCCCGTTCCTGACTGTCCTGACCGGGAGTCCTGGGACATTACAGTACGGTATTATTGACTCCGTATCAGACCTTCCTCTGTATCTACAGAATTCCATGTACTCTACATCCTACTCCGAGGTCCTCAGGTAGGACAGAGCTTTGAGCACATACGGGCATTGTTGAACAACGTTATTAGCTACTAGTACTAGTAGCTACCTACCTTAGCCCGGAATGCTTCTACTGGAAAGTATCACCGCCAAGCCCTCTCTCGTCAGCCATAGTAAACAACCCAAGCAAGCAGAGTGCTAGAGAAAACCAACGCTGTCGAACCCTCATTTCCCGATGTAGGAATGTATGTCAGCGTCCAATCTTGGACCTCCAACAAAGTCTGCATAGGCGGGTTCGCCAACCCCATGGCCTAGTGACAGTTGTTCCTTTCCCCTCCGCAATGCAATCCCATTTAGAATCCTCCTGGCTACCTACTGACTCTCTCTCAGCGGCCATGATCTCATCGGTCACCATCAGAATGAAAGTACTACAGTACTACAGAGTACATAGGTACCTGTTTGTATACGAACTCGTATGCAGAGATACAACGGGTACGGATCAATATCCAGCTGGGTACGAGCAGATGACGACGGGCGATGATGTCAGTGGACCGGAGGCCGGATCAGCCTGATTGGCAGTGGAAAATGAAGAATTGCAGGACGGGCAAATCATCGCCAGCAGGAATGTGGCCGGTGGAGAAGGAAAAGGAAGCATATCCGTAACGCTAAGATTTTAGCCTCGCTTACGGCACAAACAGGGCAAGACAGGCAGCAATTCCGTCGGAACTCGGACTTCACCACAATGAACGAACAGTTGGGAGATCTTTTCCTAGATGGATTTTTTGATAATTGAATCAATCTCTGGATATTACGGGAAATTCCCAGACATGATGAAACTTGTCGATTATGGAAGTGGTCCATGTGCTTGCCGTAACATCTATACCGACTAACCTACCTGCGTGGCTCGGCAAACTATCCCTTTCGAAGGAGTAAATTGCAGAGAGCTGCCCTCCCGTGCATCCAGCACACTCCGTCGCCCATCTCGCGCTGTCCTGACAGCAATTGACAGGTGCGGTGATGCGCATGGACCAGACGGTGCAATAATCCCGCGACCGTCAATAATAATGACATCGTAACGGTTGATTCCCCATATTCGTCCAAGCCCGATGGGGCTTTGTTTTTTGTTTTGATCAACTAAAATCCTGACCCAAGGTTCAGAAGTTCAGAACGCCGAAGGGGAGGGGGTGAAAGCCTGGCAGACAACGCAGGTTCAGCCTGTCGAATGTCGATCCTCTTGGGTAATGTGTCAGTCTAAGTCGGTCTGGACGTCCATCGAACACCCTCGAGTGGAGTTGGCCGAGGTGCAAGTTTTTCTCGCCATCGGCCTTAGACTCTTAGTAATTGCTAATTAAACAGTCACAGTCACGGCAGTCCGGGACGGATTCTGGATTGAATTCCCCATTTCTCCTTCGTCAAACCCACTTCGTGGGTCCATTTACTTACGTCCTTGCAGATTTCATTATTTATTATATTGGGTGGACTCCCATAACAATTACAATATGTACTGCGTATAGTATTAGCTGTTCCACTCACTGTCATTGACAAGGGATAGCGGAGGAAGGGCAGATGCAAGCCATCAAGACAGGAGCTGAGATCCCGATGGCCCCGGACCCAGAAATACCGAAATCTGCGCGTGCACGACTTCCCAGCGCCGTGGGACAATTTACCCGAAGTTGTCAGTCTGGGCCGCTTCTCCATCATTGGCGTGTCTCGAGCCCCAGATCTCCAGCAGACTACGTGTTAGTAGGACATCTTCTGTACTTTGTAGTCTGTACAGTTGACATGGGTCCGTAGAGGGGCCCGCCAACGCTCGGCATCAAATTTCTCTGGTTCTGCTTGCGCGGTGCGATGGGTATAGGTGTACGCACATGCTCCGTATCTAGGTATGTACTCTTCCTGAGGGCACAGCCGAAGAGGGCCAGTAAACGACGATTCCGACAAATACGGGAGGGCGTGCCGTTGAGTAACCCGGGCGGATTGAAGTGCCTGGAATCACAGCCATTCGGCGATAATCAGTGGATCGGCTGTTCCTGCATCTAATTTACCTACCACCGGAATCCGTTCAGATCTCAATCTCGTGAGGGGGGGTATTGGTCTTATGAAAGTGAAACAGCAGACTGTCGTTGAGGAGGGGAATGGACGGGGACCTGCTAATGGCGGTTTGCCCTTGCATGGCGGAAGCAGGTACTGTTGAGTATCTCTCCGAAAGGGATTCGGCTACCGTAGTCATGGACTCTAGGTCTCCAGGTGGAAAAACGCACCTTTGGTGAGGACTCGGCCAGGATCGAGGGATGGTCTGAACGTGAGATTCCGATACGAAGTTGCACATGTTCATCTTATCTCAGATAGATCCTTATGCAGGTCATCAGGGCAAGCTGGAAGAGATTGTTGTAACTAGTACAGAGTAGTTAGTTAGTAGTTACTCCATAGTCCTGGATAACTATACGGAGTACAGAAGATGGATCAGCTTTCACTCTTGGGATCGTCGCTGCTGGTGGGCGGTTTAATTTCTTTTGATCCAGCCTATGGATGCGTATTCCCAATACGAGAATCGGTACCCCCTAGTACCTGTAGGTAATTCGATAAGTACCGATACATACCGGTATCTGTAAGAAACGCCTGGCCCTGCTTTGCAAAGCGAACATCTGAGGCCAATAGATCCGACCAAGTTTATTAGCTGCTTTCTACATAGTCTCCGATATTGAATATCTTATTACGATCGGAATTGATCAATGCAACAGAAATAGTCCAGGAAAGTTCAAGATTGGCTTCCTCTTATCCGAGGTATTACGCCACACACTACTCTAAGATACCTACAGATACCTACTCGTATTATAAGATGGGTCGAGCTGACGATGTCAACCAAAGTACGCTCTCTCCACGGTTACACAAACAGCGAGGGGTTGACCAAATGATCGGTCACTTGGGAGACGACCTGAGTTGGTACTTGGTATGCGCTTTGGTCCCCGTAGACACACATTGTCCACGCATAGATACAGGGTCATGTATATACACGCTGCAGGATGGTGGACACTTGCATGCACACGGCAATATTACCTGTCATATAACATGCAGCGCAGACCAACAGACCCTAGGTAGTACAGTACAATAGACAGGGCAGTCTCTGCTCCGTAAACTTTCAGAATTGGCGGTCATCGGCAAGTGGGCAAGAATACTAATGCCAATGGTTCACCATGACTTGTCTTCTCATACTCTGAGTACATTGGTGGTTCAGGTTACCCGCAGCTGCCGTGGCGCTAGACTGGCTGGCAAGATGGGGCCTAGAACTGGCCCCGAAGCGTTGTAAGGCACCACGTCTGGTTTGCGTTGGCAGATGATTTTGATCATGAACATCAAAGACAGCCGCTTCTTTCTCCGATGGAGTTTTTATGCCTCCAGTCCGATAGGTATTGTCTACATACTAGGGCTTCATTTGCGGATTCGCTTTCTTTCTTCCATGACTTTTGTGCCGTCCGGCGTACGGAGTACAAGTCAAGGTCTTGGCTTCGATCCTGTGGCTTTGGAAGTGGAGTATTTCGTACATCTCAACGGTTTCTCTGGTCTTTGCTCTGGTGGGTTTTTTCTTGTCGTCGTCCTTTTTCGAATGGATATTCCGTAGTCCAATTCTTCCTCTCGTCTAACTACCCCTCTCGATGCACATACAAAACCCACCAGCGGAGTCTCTCTTCGGCTGGGATAAAGAAACGATGAAAAATCAAAAAAGCAAAGAAAACTAACTACCGACGGAAACCTACATTAACATTAATTTCCTTCCAACACAAGGCCAATGAACACCCGTTTGGTCCTTTCTGTCGTCTACTAATCTCCAGTATACCTCGACGCCAAGCCAACGCCCATTGAATCAGGTGGTATTGAACAAACAGAAAAAAAAGGGGAATAGGAAAAAGAAACAACAACACCAGCCCAAAGATGCCTGACAACGGGGCTCCGGAGCCCTGATGCTGTACGTTCGGATATTCTTTGACGTGACATATGTACATACATCCTTGGAATGGACGGACCAACAGAGACATGACAGCAACGACACGGCGGGAATTCAATGCCAGGACAAATTTCAAATAACCACCACATACATACACGATGGATCGGAGATCTCGAATCAATCTATATCGACAGGTGTTCTGGGCCCGCTGTTAATTACCCTAGTCTTCCACCCCCTCTCTCTCCGGTACAGGACCAATGATTCATGCGGCATCTATCTAGGACGTCATTGTCTATGTACAGCAAAATTTTCCAGCCGCGGCAAGAGAGAGAGACACAAAAGATCCTTGTCAGCTGCAGCCCTCCGTCCTCCTAGACTATACTCGTAGAGGATTAGAAATCCCAGCGCACGTAGCCATCTCTCTAATTACCGAGTCGAGCGTTTCCGAAGTCGGTTTGGTTCCTTTTCCAGAACGCGGTATCGGCGACTCACATGGCGGCTTAGAAGCCTCTTTATTGACCACGAGTCATGGGCGTTGTGGTTGTCATCGCCGCCGGTTGCAGGGCGAGAGGGCGAGTCCCGCCGGGTTTCGCTGTCGTGGTGTTGTCCTGCGGGATAGTACTGGTCTCGTTCGGATCGGAGGGCAGTGGTCAATGACTCTGAGCCCATTATCTCATCAGATTGGATGGAGAGAGTGTGAATGGTGGATTTTGGAGGACCAGAGAGGGAAAAAGTAATTTCTTTTTTCTGGTTTTAGTTTTATGATGTATGGGTTTGTGTATGTGTACTCTGTATGTGCCTCCGCTAGTGGTGGGTTTAATCCAGAATACAACTAGATCAATAATAGATTGATCGATATGACCTTGTTCTTTTTTTTTTCTTTTTCGTCGTCTGTCTTCTTTTGTTTTATTTTTATTTTTTATTTTTTTTCGCGCGATTTAGAGATTCTAGTGACCGGGATTTGGTCGGCAACCAGGGTACGGAGGACCTTCGGGTGAATAATCCCAGTCGGTTGTAAACGGAGACAGATGGTGGGGGGATCTTAATCAGAATGATCCAACTGAATCAAAACCACTGAGACAACCAGGATGGTGGCAGAGATAGTGTCGAGGTCGGAATGAGAAACCGGTATAGGAGGAGGCTAGAGCGTGGTGGGTTTTTTTTGTTTGACTACGTGGACGTCCCCAACCACTAACTACCGACTGTTTATTGTGTTGACTGTTGACTGTTGACTTGGGTCTGACTTGACTACGGGCGTTCCATGGATTCGGGGCATGTCTGGCTGGTGAATCTCGGGGCTCTCGGAGGGGCTGTGAAACGAACTGCCCTTCCAGAATCCCGCGCGGGCCAATCAGCCTGGGGGCCTGGGGGCCTGGGGGCCTTGGAGCCTTGGAGCCTTGGGCGAAATCCCGTGGGCAGCACGTGCTGGATCTCGTGATATGCAGACAAACAGATACTTACGGGGTACTTTGCTGTCAACTTGTCAAGGCAGTCTACCGAGTGCCTGTTGATTCATCGCACATATGCCAACTAGGTGCATCCGCATAGGTGACACCGGGTGAACATCGCCGAAGCATCCTGCGAGTTCAATGACCTAATAATGCCGAACCCCTCACTTTGCTGGAGCAGCTGAAGTCATGGAGGCGAATTCCTCTGGCCTCACCGCATGGGATCTGATAAGGCGATCCACACCGCCAGATCGCTTGTCTTCTGGGTAATTGATCACGAGAGAAGCATCAGGCAGACAACACCTCCCTATGAGCCTTGGCTTAGAGTTACAGGCTTACAGTACTATAGTAGTATTGGCAGACATCCACAAATTGACCAATTCACGTACTCACCAAAACCACCCTCAGATCTTCCTCTTGCATAAAGCATGTACCACACAATAGTAATGGTTTGCACGTAGATCCCGACTGTCACACTCCAGCATCACTCTTCCATCAACGAAGATCCCCCGCTGGAAGAGTTCAAATCCAGCCCGGTGTCAACAGCGATTGGGCAGCACCAAGAGCAGAGCAGAAAATTCCTTCAGACCCTAACGAAACCCCGCATCTTCTATTCCTTCTCCTTCCGACTTTCCTGCAGGGATACGACGGACATCGACACGGAATTCCCTCCCGTCGCTACCTGATCCGTTCAGGGACGGTCGTCTCCTTATGCAAGTTGACCAAGCCCCGGGGATTTTCCAATCGCTCATTCGTATTCCGAGAGGTCATTTAAGCCCGCGTCATCCCTACTCCTGGTCCTTTTTCTTCTTCCTGGTCCGAGTTTATATATACCACACATACCTATGTCTTCCGGCTGCCCTGTCCTGAATACATACATCTAGTAGATGGTTCGAGTTACTTCCCGCCATCCTTTCCCATCCCTCATGATATAAAACGCGTTATTTAAAACCAAGAAGAGATAAAACATGGATGCTCTCTGGCTCTTCGTCGCCTTCGGCTACCTCCTCTTATACGCCTTCGCCTCGCTGCAGCCACTTCAGCCCGTCATCGTCCACCTCGGGCTCATTGCAAACTGAAACAGCCCGTTTCAGACTCCGGATCGGCACGGGGGATAATTTCTAGGATGCGTCGAGATGGGACCCTGCTTATAAAGTTCGGTTGATCTCGTGTTCTGCGTCCGCCGCTGTTTCGGATGTTGAGTTTATCTTACCTCTCGGAATGGGTGATAGTATCTCGCTCCGAAGTCGATCGATGTCTCTTGTTATATGCCGTTACGAGTTAAATGGTGGTTCAGCTCATGGTCCGGATGCCTCTGATATATACTTGTTTTCGTGGTTGATTGCTTCGATTGGATGATGGATGGTACATATGGATTGGTTGGGTGGATGGGCCTGGAAGCCTATCTGGTTTTCTTTACGAGCAGCTCTGTCTCGCTGGTTTTTTTTTAAATGATTGCTAAGGCTAGCCTTTGGCTGCATCATTCCTCACTGGAATGTCCAGGTTCATAGATTGGCTGGGCCTATGGTTAACGGACGGTACAAAAGTTTATGATTGATGATTGATGATGGGATGCTTTATCTGAGGCAATTATGAATATGAAATGGCGCAGATTGGATTCGGGAAAAAGTAAATATACCATATGTTATGGAGGGTTTTTTTGCTCATTCTTCATTGTTTAAGAATACCTACATTCCATGCATTCATTTAACAACCTCGCCATCCCCTAGCGGAATCGCTATAGTAGTGTGTGGTCCCGTTGGCTGAATATTCCAAACACGCCGCTTTCAGCTACCGCCCATACTATAGTAAATGTTCATCCTGAGCTTGATCGATCGGTTGATCATCCAAGCCAACCAAATGACAATGCCTATGACGTTGGCTGAGCAAGGCCATCGAGAAGGCTAAACGCTGGCGCTAACAAGTGTGATAGCGTGGTTCGTGGACCGGCCGATGCGATTCTCCTTCGCAATTCCTTGCCTTTCCCAAAGACTAGAATACCTTCCTGCTAACAAAATCCCTCGGTGTGGGTATATTTTTGGTACTCAAACGCCGTTTTTTCCACTCTAACAACTTCGCACCAATTAAGGCCTGATGTTCACAATCGTAAAGACATCCAATTAAAACCAAATTTTGATAAGCTCTTCACTGACGGCGCTGGGGGTCAGCACTCCACTGTCGGTGATCAATGCAGAGATCAGATGAGGTGGCGTGTAGTCGACCACTTCGGAGCTGTGCGCGGTTGGTTGCTTATCGCCGTCGGTGATGTCCTCCTCGGTCTTGAAATCAATCACACGCTGCTCGATAGGCAGATCGTACTGACCCAGGGGATAGAGTCGGACGAACTTATGGCTTTCCGCCACAACGTAGAAAGGTTTCCCCATGGCCTTCGCCAGCAGACCGATCTGGTACGTTCCCATACGCGACACAATGCCTCCGTTTTCAACCACGCCTTCCGCTCCCACGATGACGGTGTCGGTCTTCCCCAGCGAATACGCAACGGCAGACTCTGGGATCGTAGACACGGGAACGCCCTTCTCCCGCAGCGCTCGCACCGTCTCCATGCCTTCGGGCTCCGCAGAGTCGGACAGCACGTAGATCACGCGGAACCGAACAGCCGACGGCCCGCCCTTCTCGTCAGCAGCCTTCTGGAGCAGCGAGGCCACGACTCGCGATCCACCATTGGTCAAGATAGTGCTGCCGTCGCGCACGAAACCCCGGCCAAACCCGGCGATCTTGTCTCGGCTTTCTTTCGCGCGTCGGATG
The DNA here is from genome assembly GCA_002215965.1 of Aspergillus persii. Classification (NCBI taxonomy): domain Eukaryota; kingdom Fungi; phylum Ascomycota; class Eurotiomycetes; order Eurotiales; family Aspergillaceae; genus Aspergillus; species Aspergillus persii. Next base: position 5,994,066 of record NGZO01000001.1, read on the forward strand.
AACAGCCGGCCGTTCGAGAGGAGATGGGCTCGGATGGCGTTGAAATCGCCTGCGGGGCCGAGCTGCCCGGGTCGTTGTAGAGTGGTGATGAGGTATCGTTGGAAGAGATCAGTGCCTGCAGAAAGGCCGATAGGATTGGGGATCGACTTCTTTAGGTGCGCGGTGGACTTTTCCAGAAGATCGAGGGTTTCGGATATCGTGGAGGATGGAGAATGTGTGAGGAGGAGGACAAGTGCTTCGATGGCAGCGATGGGCATCGTTAGATCGGGGTCCTGGCGAAGCAAATCATTGTATGTTGCAACAATGCTGTGTGGCATAGGATTAGCAGGTATAATATGGAAGTGGAAGGTCATTGCAAAAGGAAACGCACTCAAATGGCTGGTTAGCCGGCGTCGAGCTTGGGTCGGCAGCTGCCATGGTGAATTCTAGAAGGGTTCTCTTCGTTGAGCAGATGCAAATCTATATCGCAGTCATCCACACGCGCAAAAGAGTCATCGAAAAGTGACCCGTGGAAGTGGATGTTTGCCTTGTTTGCATCCGCTGCCCCTCCCGACCGCGCTAATCCGTTTCCGGTTGCCATGCGAAAGGCCGTTGCGGTAAACAATCATCATAACATTGAGCCCTCTTGCCATTGAGCGTCCTCGGCTCACCGTCTGCTCTCTTTCCGCACATATCACTAGGCTTGTTGCCGCGATAAGCTCCCTCCCCCATAATGGCGTACAGCCATCGAATGAGCCAACAGTTCCATGGCTCCCAGCAGCACCACAACAGGGGCGGCGGTCGAAAGAAGGAGGATGACAATGATGCTTTAATGCGCCTGGTGGGTTGGCCTTTGCAAGCGCACCTCCTGCTCTTATGCTGTGCTAATTATACAAACAGCCCGACAAGGAAATCGCAGGATGTATCAATGACATCGGCATTCCTTTCACCGCGGCGGATCTGATCAAGCCCAATCCGCAACAGATTCAGATGGTCTTTGAATGGTTTGCAGAGCTTCTGATGAATATCACCCGCGACACTGTGGAGCCTGGTATGCGCGTGGCAGCGGACGACGTCGGAGGCGACTACCCAGACATCGTGCCCAACGACACGCGCAATCTGATGGGGTTTTTCGTTAGCTTGCGACGGTTGATGATGGAGGTACGTGCCTATAATGCTAAGATACTACCGCTCTTGTAGACTTCGTTTATTGAGGATTTGCTAACTTGGGCTTGCTACTACAGTGCGGAGTAAACGACTTTACATTCACAGACATGACCAAGCCTACGCACGACCGACTGGTTAAAATCTTTTCGTACCTCATCAACTTCGTCAGGTTCCGCGAGTCCCAAACCCCCGTTATCGACGAACACTTCAACAAAACCGAGAAAACGAAGACGCGCATCGATACCCTCTATGCGGAGAACCAGGAAATGGAACAGCGTCTGGAAGAGATGCGGCGACACATGAAGGCCAACGAGGCCCAAGTGAAGGATAAGGTTCGACGGAACGACGAGCTCAAAGCGCGACTGCTGGAACTCAGGCGCAATCAGGAGCGGGTGGCCGAGACTCTGGAACGGGTCAAACAAGACAAAGGGAAACGGCAAGCAAGTTTGGAAGAAAAGACGGAGAAGGTCGTGCGCACCCGGCAGGAAGTTGAGAAACTCCGCCCTTACGTTATGGAGAGCCCTGGGACCCTCCAAGCGGCTTTGACGGAGCTTTCGGAGAACCTGCTACGTGAGAAGGCTCAGATCGATGCGATGGAGAAGAGAGCGAGAGCGCTGCAAACTTCGTCGGATACGTTTACGGTGGTGGGTAATGATGTGCAGGCCTGCATCAAGCTTCTCGAGGATATATCTGTGGAGCTACAGAAGGAGGAGGAGGAGGAATCGCGAGCCTCCCGGAATAAGGAAGCGATTTCTGACCGAGGAAACAACGTTAGAGAGGTGGAGCAAACGGAGAAACTACTTCAGCGACAGCTTGCACGGTGGAACGAGAGAATCGACACTCTCCGGAAGAATGCTCAAGAAAAAGCAGATGCGGCGCAAGCCCGCATGGAAGAGCTGCGAAATGTCCAGAAGCAACTCCGTGAAGAGCGTGCAGAAAAGCAGCGTGATATGGAGAGAAGAAGAATCAAGATCGAACAGATCGAGAAGAAGGTATGGTCATACTTTTTTTTGTCCTTTCTTAGGCCGATTGACTAACTCCTATCTAGATGGTCGATCTCAAGGAGAACATCGAGAACGAAATCCAGAGCGCCCACGATGAATATCTGAAGCTCGAATCACACATCAAGCTTTACATCACCGACATGGAGAAATGTCTTTGAGTCATGGAGTTTTCATTGGTACATACAATTCAGGAGTTAATGGTTGGCTCTAGGATACCCGGGTGATTAGGCTCGTATATGACAGTTTCCTTGTTTGATTTTCGTCGTTGCCATAATAAAACCTTTTACAAATCCTGGCTATTTGTAGTCGAGTGGGTTGAATCGCTGAACACAAACCACCGCTGTGCTATTCGACTGACAGGGACACTCTGTCCGCCCCAGGTAGTTTCGTCTCTCCCTGTTCGCACTGAACTGTTGAGTAACGGTACATGGGCATTCCATAAAGCCTCGCCGCTGTTGTCAAAGCGTGTAACGTCGTGGCATTCGCAGAGTACCAGGTCCACTGCTTCCCTCAAAGAAGCCTCGACCGCGGCAGCAAGCGTTCTAGACAGCCCTTGAGCGGAAAATTCGGAGGTTGGAATATGAAGAGCCAGCGGGTCAAGAATTGCCATCAAAGGACGGTACAACTGTTGCTCCCCAGGGGCAGTCGTATCTGTCTTGGAAGCATTGTTGAAGCGCAGTACAGCGAGATAGGCTCTTAGATGCTCCAGCGTCGGACAAAATGCCACTTTGGTTCTTGATGACCTAGAGAGCACCCCAAGAGTTTTGGTGACCAATTGGCGGCTATTTGCGGTCTCATGTGGCTGGGCGTGCACAGTTGTAAACAGACGTTTCAGAAATTCATCTCTCTCTGAACAGATAATCAGGATGATCGCGCTGGCATTGTTGTCGAGAATATACTGTAGGAAACCCGATACTTGGTCCTCGAGATATACTTTGGGAATGGCGCCCGTCATCGCAGACAATCCGTAGCAAGTCAAGCACTCATTAATGGTCAATCAAAAAAAAAAAGAGAGCCATTTTCATCTGCGGTCATGAATCCACTGACACCGTGGGCCTGGAGCAAACATGTTGGGCGGAGGAGTTGCGGTAGAGAACCGACTGCGGGGAGGCTCGTCAGTCAGCCATTATCGCGTCACCTGCCCGCTACCCGCCAAGCTCCCTTCTTCCTGACTTCAGGAAATCTTGCCTCCCCCCTCCGGCCTAATTCGTGCGCGTGCTTGGAAGGGCCTTCGGGGTACAATGGAGACTATATCTCGAATCTCCTCGATGCTGGAAACAGGTATAATTACCTTGAAAACTCCTCTTTCCCTGATTGTGTCTAGCTGGCTAACGTTATGTGTGAACAGCTCGAGAACTCACCCTCGAAGCAGCGCAGTCGGCAGCCAATAGTCGAGGTCCAAGTACAGGCCATTCCTCTCGAAATCTAAGCGCAAGCCATATCAAGAAACTCCTCGATAGCCGCAGCGACCGGGAAGTGCTGGATGGTATGCGCAGGGTCATCACGGTAAGAACTGCCAGTCCGGGAGACCAGGATCAATGCGCTTTCTAACATCCTACTTCGATTTCTGGATTAGTTGATGTACCGCTCTGAGCCTTCCGTTACCTTCTTTTCGGCAGTCGTTAAGAATGTGGCAAATGCAAGCTTCGAGGTCAAGAAGCTAGTCTATATTTACCTGGTGCATCATGCCGAGACGGAGCCCGACCTTGCGCTGTTGTCAATCAACACAATTCAGAAGTCGCTCACGGACCAAAACCCCCAGGTTCGCGCAATGGCGCTTCGTACAATGTCTGGAATTCGCGTGCCAGTCATCAGTCAAATCGTCTCCCTTGCGATCAAAAGAGGCTGCGGTGATATGAGCCCGCATGTGCGCAAAGCGGCGGCGCTGGCCATTCCCAAATGTTACCGCCTGGATCCAAGCACCCTGCCGCAGCTGACTGGTTATGTCTCTACTCTGCTAGGTGACAGCCAATATTTTGTGGCTGGCCCCGCTGTCTCTGCATTCCTCCACGTATGCCCGGATAGGATTGACCTCATCCACCCGCACTACCGCAGTCTGGTCAAAAAGCTGGTGGACATGGACGAATGGAGCCAAATAGTAACTTTGCGCCTCCTGACCTTCTATGCCCGCAAGTGCTTTCCTCAAAAGACCCAGAAGGGCAAGAAGGTCGTATCGAAAGGGTTCTACGATGATGAGATTACAACAGAGGAGGGCGAGGAGTACGAGGTCCCGTATGTAGACCCTGACCTGGAGCTTTTATTCCGAGCTTGCAAGCTACTTTTGCATAATCGCAACTCTGCGGTTGTCGTGAGTGTCGTGCGTTGCTTCATCTATCTAGCGCCTCCGGATTATCTCACCGCCACTGTTGGGCCGTTGGTAGCCCTGCTTCGCAGTCCTCAGGATATCCAACATATTGCACTTTACAACATCGTCGCTGTTGTTTTGCGCCAACCGAAACCTTTCACAAAACATTGCGCATTTTTTGGTCCGTGCCACGGATCCTCTTCATATCTGGCGCCTCAAATTAGAAATACTCACGGTCCTCTTCCCACACTGCGGGCTACACCTCAAGGGTATCATCGTCAGCGAGCTGCAAACAATTTTCTCAAAGCTCAGATCCAACCCTTGTGCGTGAGAGCCTTCGTGCGATTGGGCGCTGTGCTCAAAGCGACCCCAGTACGGCAGACCAATGTTTGCAGATCCTCCTTAGCCAGATCACAAGTCTCGATGACAACCTAGTCTCGGAATCGTTGACTGTGATCAGGCATCTGATCCAGCAAGATCCAGCTTCACACGAGCAGACTGTCGTTCAGTTGGTAAAGCACCTGGGCCTGACGAACAACGCGGATGCAAGAGCGACGATCGTGTGGTTAGTGGGAGAATTCGCCGGAGCCGAGCCGGAGAAAAACATTGCACCGGACGTCCTACGAATATTGGTGAAAACCTTTGCCAACGAAGAGGAAGTCGTGAAGCAGCAACTCGTTCTTTTAGGTGCCAAAGTATATCTGCACCATCTCCTACGCAACCCTCCTAAAGAGGAACCTCAACCAGAACCCACGGCCCAGCCAGAGTCTCAACAACCAGAATACCCCAACGAATGGACTGATAAGCCACAGGAGGAGGAATGGGAGAACCAGGACAGTCAAGGAGTTGAAGAAAGCACCCAACCCGAGCAGCAAGCCCAGCCGGAAGAGGAGGATCAAATTACTCTCCTTTGGCGATACATCCTCCTCCTTGCTAGATACGACACTTCCTACGACCTGCGAGACCGCGCGCGTCTTTACAAAGCACTCCTCGCCTCGCCATCCTCAACCCAGCTTGCGAACCTGCTCCTTCTTGCCCCAAAGCCAGTCCCACATGTTCCGAGCCCGTCGGAAACCCGCAAAGATCTACTTATCGGCTCCTCCACACTGGTCATCGGACCGGATGCCGGCCTCCACGGTCTGAAGGGCTATGAGAACCTTCCTGACTGGGTACAGGCAGGACAAGAACCTGACCCTAGCCTCCGCGCCATAGACGTGAGGCCGGATTCAGCGGAACGAGCACCCATGACTGCAGGCGAACGGCTTGACCAGGCCCTCAAGGAGCATCAGAGTAATACTGCACAGTCAAGCAAGGGGCCGAACGGCCGCGTACCGGGCGCAGCAGCGGTTAAAAACAAGACTCTTGATCAGTGGCTGGAGGACGAGGAGACCGAGACCGAGACCGAAACTGAGGAAGAAACAGAGTCGGAGTCAGAGGAAGAGGTCACGGATTCCGAAGCGGAGACCGAGGAGGAAGAAACCGAGGAGGAAGAGACCGACTCCGATGAAGGGGAGGAGGGCAGACAACTCCTGTCTCAACGAGACACCCGAATTCAGGGATCCTCGAAGGGCGTGTTTTAACGCCCCTATACCGAGTATATTTGCCATTAGAAGCCAAAATCCAGATAGAATTGCTCAGTTCTCTAGCAATATGTACCTGTAGATGCCCCGAGCGGTGTAGCGCGGCAGAACAGATATCTCCGCGGCCCAAGAAAGACACTCGGCGGTCTCAAATCTTGGGATGACCTCCGAATCCCTCTTCTTCGTGCCTTCGACTCTCCATCTCTGCATCCTTCCATGGATCGACAGCGTACATTGGCCCAGCACTAGCCTCTTGCCACCGAGGAATTACGACTCTTCCTTGATCGGTGTTCACCGTGTCATCTAGTCTGGCCTTGCGCTGCCCGGGTTCCGTCCGCGTTGCCCACACTGCTTCCTCCGTCGTGGTTTTGTCGGTCATGATGCGAATTACTGCAGGAACTTCTCAGACAGACATATCCCTTCTCCAGCCGACTCGCATAAGCTTCGCTTTCTATCGTCCTCCTCTGCGTGTTAATTGATTGGTTTCTTGAGGGCGCGTGCAATCCGTCATCATCATCACGGCTACCCGCCTTTTATTTTTCTTCATACTTACCCGTGTACCATTATAACTAAATTCCCGGGGTATTCTGTTTCTTTTCTTATCATATTGGTCTTCATAATGCCTGGGTTACCAGGTATGTTGTCTTGAGTTGGAGACCGTCCTGTCATCAGTGGACAGGGGGGCTGATCTTACCGCAGCTAGTATCGACCTGGACGAATGCATCGAGAGACTCTATCGGAAAGAGCTGTTAGCCGACTCGGTGATCGAGGCAATATGTGCCAAAGCGAAAGAACTGTTAATGAAGGAGAGCAATGTGGTCCACATTGCAGCCCCGGTCACGGTGGTCGGTGACATCCACGGGCAGTTCTTCGACATGATCGAGATCTTTAAAATCGGCGGCTTCTGTCCTAACACGAATTACTTATTCCTGGGTACGTTTTTGCTCTCGCTGAGCCGGCAAGGTATACTGATTGATACCTTTTTTTTCGCTCCAGGCGACTACGTCGACCGCGGCCTCTTCAGCGTCGAAACCATCTCCCTCCTCGTCTGCCTCAAGCTCCGATACCCACACCGCGTGCACCTCATCCGCGGCAACCACGAGTCCCGCGGCGTCACGCAGTCCTACGGCTTCTACACCGAGTGTGCGCGCAAATACGGCAACGCCAACGTCTGGCACTACTTCACGGACATGTTCGACTTCCTGACGCTCAGCGTCGTCATCAACGACCAGATCTTCTGCGTCCACGGCGGCCTCTCCCCCTCCATCCACTCCATCGACCAGATCAAAATCATCGACCGCTTCCGCGAAATCCCCCACGAAGGCCCCATGGCCGATCTCGTCTGGTCCGACCCGGATACCGAACGAGACGAGTTCTCTCTCTCTCCCCGCGGCGCCGGATATACCTTCGGCGCGCAGGTCGTGCGCAAGTTCCTCGAAGTCAATTCCATGTCGCATATCCTGCGCGCCCATCAGCTCTGTCAAGAGGGGTACCAGGTTCTTTACGATGATCGACTAAGTACAGTCTGGAGCGCCCCGAATTACTGCTACCGGTGTGGAAACCTCGCCAGTGTCTTGGAAGTGAGCGATACCGGCGAGCGCTTCTTTAATATCTTCGACGCGGCCCCGGAAAATGATATCCATCGTGGAGAGCAGCAGGCGCAGCAGAATAAGGACGGTCAGAGCCCTGTGATCGATTACTTTTTGTGATACCCTTTTTTTTTTTTCTTTCCCCTCCCCCCTTTATTTTTTTTTTCTTGCGTCACCCTTCTCCTTCATTTTCTCCATCTTCTTCCACCATTTAGGTTTGCGCGTACCGTTTGGAGTTTGGCAAATGTAAAGGAGAGCATTTATAGATGGCATCGAGGTTGGATGAAGAGGAGAACGGCATCTATCTCGCGACAACCTTTTTTTTTATATCAAGCATGAAAGAGACCGGGTGGCTTCCGTATAGTCTTATGCATAACTACCGACATTTGAGATAACGACGATGATGAACACACAGTGATTTGATCGAGTTGGTTTGATTAGAGAATTCCATGTCATATGAATGTTTTTACTAATTTGTGAAAGAGGTGGTGTATGTAGTTGTAAGTATGTGATGTAGGTGAGAGCAAAAGATTCAAATGATTAAATGGAATTGCAAGGAATTAAGTCCAACGCTTGTAAAATTTGGAACACAAAACGAATATGCTGTTCATGAATATATTCATAGTTTCGTACGCAGCACCGAGACTAATCAGCTCCTTTGTGTCATCTACCAGTCCTTGGCAATGTCAAAGGCCCATTCGAACTGCAGATGGTTGGTGTTGTCGTCGTCCAGGAACTTGGAGACCGCGTTGTAGTGGCCACGGGCCATCATTCCTGAAGGTGCCTCTTCGGGATGGACTGTTGTTTGTTCATTAGTGACATGCCCAAGAGCGATCGGCAATCTTCTGGGAGCTTACATTTCTTCTCATAGATCGGCTTGTCCTGGGTGTTAGGAGCATAACTTCCCTGTAAGTTAAGTATATGTTAGCGGATGACTCTCTTTTGAAATCCTCGTTGACAACGTACCAGCATCTCCTCATCCTTGCTGACCCGGATACCCTTCCGCTTCACGACCTGCAGGTACTTAAGGCCGCTCAGAACCTCGTGGTTCACCTGGAACACAACCTTGATGCGGAACTTGGCGCCCTCCTTGATGGTGAACGGTTGGTTCTTGAGATTATCGAGTGCACCGGGCGCAGACAGCTCGATCACGACGTCCGGTCGTCCCTCGACTTCTAGCGCCAGGCTCTTGATGATACATTTCCGGGGGTCGTTGGGGTCTCCGATAGCGTTGCCGGTATTCAGGCCCAGCGAGGCTTTCCACCGGTTCAAGGCTTCGTCATCCTTGTCTAATGGAGAGAAAGGTTCATCAGCAATTGTTTATGGACGTTGACGTCGTGCAACTCTCGTCATTTGGCACCCACGCGGTTTCTGCGGGCGTAGGCAAGGGGGAAGAAGAGAGGGGGACAAGCAAGCAGACAAGCAAGCAGACAACCCCACTGGATTGGTTCTTTTAGGCTTCGGTGCAGATTGGAATGCCCACGGACGGGTTAAGGTACATGCCACATGTCGGTGCATGAACGCGAAACCAGCGAGGGGCGATCCACATTGTCACATACCAAGCTCTTGATATTCCACAATGGTCTTCTTCTCGCCCACCTTGAAGCCCTCGGTGGTGGAGGCAACGAGATCCTCGTCGTGGTCGGTCATGGTGATGATTGATGGTTGGAGGGGAGGCGAGAAAAGGGGGAGGGACGATTGATTTTGGGTGTATGGCGGGGTACCTGATCTGCCCTTTTTGACCAACGGTTATTTTAGTTATCCGTGCCTTACTGGACTTCCCGGGAATTGGGATACTAGTAGGGATCGATCGCCAAGCTCGAGGAATGATAACGGGGAGATCGAGAGGGGGAGCGACAATGTACAACGCAGGACAGCCAGTCCACTTACCAGAGGCTAGTCAAATTGACCGGAGAATTGCTAATAGGAGAAGGGAAGAAAGGAAGGAAGGAAGGAAGGAAGAGGAAGGAGAATGGCAGTGTCGATACCTAAAGAATGATGGCCAGCACCACCTACCAGAGAGGGGTGGGTTGTTTTGGCCCGGCCAGAACCTCTCATTCGCCCGTTTGGCCCCTCGGTGGAGTTGAGTTTGGGACAGGCGGTGAGGGCATCGTCTAGACCTTGGATGATCGAGGATGGTGGAGGGTTCAGATATAATGCTGGTCTGCAGGGGTGAGCACAGTAGTAGGTAGGTAGATGCCATATGGTATGTGCTATGTAGTAGTCCGGACGGTGGCGTGAACAGCCTCAACCTGCCCGTATGGGGAAGGAGCCATCGGGGCCTAGAGAACTCGGAGGGAATGCAGAATGCAACCTCACGTAGGGAGAGGGAGAGCTAGTACAGACAGAGTACGGGATACCGAGACCCTGCGTTCAACTTGCCATTCAGGGGTACGGAGTATAGAATATGGACTTAAGTAGAGCTGAGAACAATATATATTGAGGGTGGATGTAGCAGGTCGAGAATGACAATGACTTTCTAATTATCAGAGTACTCCGTACATCGAAGGAGCCCTGTCAATGCATGCAATCAAACAAAAGACAGACGGCTGAAACGATGACTGGCATAGATCATCTGGGGAAGAACAGAGGTGAGCAGAGGTGAGTTGACTGCTCACTGCTCAGCGAGTCGATGTATCCGTCGCCCGTCACGGGGCCAACCGGATTACCCGCCAGATTCCCAAGGCGCCAGGGCATCAATACCGTTTCGTACGCCAACCCGGTGCATCAGATTCCGGGGGACGGGCCCCGCGGCGTCGATCCCTGCCTGGTTGGGAGGACCGGGTGGAGGCCCTCGAGCTGTGACTGGAGGAGGCCCGCCGAGACGGGACTAGCGCAATACCGCGGCGTCAACGGTATGGTCACCAGCCGTACGGGCAACTCCGCCCAACTTCGAAGCGTCGATTTATTATTTTCCTCCCCTGCGAAACCGACTTGCGGTACTTTCCTTATCAGAGTCGGATTGACCTCGACTCGATTTTGGTTTATCTTCTGGTCGCGTCCGTGTGTCTTTGACTCTCTCGTCCCGACTCAAGTCGTGATACCATCGTCCTCCCCTCTCTCTGTCTCTCGTGGTGACGTCCTTTCCTCGCTTCAAGCTTCTGCAAGCCGCGAAAGACGCGCCTGCAACGTGGCCGACGTTTTGGCGTCGCATCCATCTACAACATCCCCCATCGGAGCAGATTTTTATAATCCCCCACCCCGATCCTCATCATCTATATCTCGCCTCTATTAATTGATCCCCGACCGTTCCATCACCATGGTGCGATCTCTTCCCAAGAAAAACAACCCGCTCATCCTCGCCGCCGAGGCTCCTGCTTGTAAGTGCACTTGATTGTCCCGGTCGCGCGAGGCGAAAGCTGCGCATTGCGATGCCGATCTTGCAACTTTGTCGCCACGGCAGACTGACGCGTTCTCTCGCTTGCGACTACCAGACGAGGAGCTTCTTGTGCGTCGCCGCTTGGGCAAAACAAACCTTGCCGTGAAGCCTACCCAGGTTGGCACCTCGAATGCGACGAAGCCCGAGAACCTGGGCCCATTCGAATATGCTCATCTGCGCGCTCCTTTGCCCAAAGACCTTAAGGGCTCCGAAATCTTCCCATCGCACTCGCCCCAGCAGCATCCGGAAACGTATTTCCTGATGGTAAGTCGCTTTCCCTGCGATGACCTCTTCCTTGCATCGACCCACACCGCGAAACAGTAATTGACGTTGCGTCTCTTCGCGTCGAATAGCGTCGGAGCAAGGATGGTTTTGTCAGTGCCACTGGAATGTTTAAAATCGCCTTTCCCTGGGCGCGCTTGGATGAGGAGCGGACTGAACGGGAATACCTGAAGTCCCGGGAGGAGACAAGTGAAGATGAAATTGCCGGGAATGTGTGGATCTCGCCCATCCTTGGTAAGCGCTCTCTCTCTTTAGATGGTAACGGACTTAATTCTGACCATTCCCTTCCAGCCCTGGAGCTTGCCAAAGAATACCAGATGTATGACTGGGTCCGCGCCCTGTTGGACCCTACGGACATCGTGCAAAGCCCGTCGAGCGCAAAGAAACAGATTACGCCTCCGCCTCGATTTGACCTGCCGCCTATCGACGCTCCGCCCCAGCTTTCGGCTCCTTCGTTGCGCCGCAGCCGTCGATCTGCATCCCCAAGCAAGAAGGCTGGCTCCCCACGCAAGCCCCGGCAAACAAAGGCCATGAAGGAAGCTTCCGCAGCTGCCACCATTGAAGCCAACGCAAGCCTCCAGTCGTCCTTGGATGCCACGGCAGACCCGGAGCCTCTAAACGGTATCATTCAGCCCAGCGTCGAGGTCGACGAGGAGAAGCCGGTTTTCAGTCCGGCGAAATCGGCCGTTAGCCCCAAGAAATCTATCGCCACACCGAAAGTAAAGAAGTCTTCTAAACCTTCTCGACGCGCGGAGGAACCTGCGGAGGAGAAGGTCAAGGTCGAGATCAAAGCCGATGCCGATGCCGCTGATGGCCACAAGGAAGCTCAAACGACCCAGAAAACCGTTTCAGTTGAAATGCCTATCTCGCTCCCCGAGGCCCCGTCAGCGGAGGATACCGAAAAGATGATTGCTCAAGCAAAGGAGATGGTCCAGGAGGCCGTCAAGCAAACGACAGAGGAGACTGCGGAATCATCAACGGCGGCGGCCGCAGCAGCGAAGAAGCGCAAAACCGATGCCCTGAGCGAGGACGAGGAGGACGAGGAAACCAAGGCAGCTTCCGCTCAACGAGTAAAGAGGGCCAGAGTTCTCGAAGAGAAACTGAAGCGAGAGCGTGTGAGGAATCGTGCTCTGGTGGGCGTCACGGCCGCTTTTGCACTTGCGTGAGTATTTTCTGCCTGTTTCAAGCGCCCTTCAGAATGCTAACTGTCTGTCCAGAGCCTCGATTCCATACTTCTTCTAATAACTGACACCCAAGTGGATCCCCCATCGCTCTTTGCCCAAAGAACCCAACCCTTTCCCACCCTTCCCCTATACCAGTCCTGTGGACGTTGACCTTTTTTTTTCATTTTTGAAATGTGTACACCGTATCTACTTACCCTACCGTTTATCTATTTCTAGTCTCTCCATGCCCGACCCCTTATCTTGGCCAAGTTTTTGTTCCCTGAGTGCATGTTGTTGAACGGATGCTATCCCTATGTTGATTCTTGATGTATCGTATTGACATTTCTACACCTTTTCTTTTTCTTCTTAATTTTGCTCTTTGGCTGCGGGGAGGTGCACAGTCTCCAAGGAGGAATGAGTGGCATCATCGATGATTGTGGTTGGAGGTCCTGGAGATCGTGAAAGAACCCTCGATTTTCATTCAGTTCCTTGATGTGCAGTCCTCTTTCTTTTTTCTTTTCATCCTGGATACCTCATATACGTCTTTCATAATTGTCGACCCATTTCGTTTTCTCCAATATCATTCCAAACCCATCGTTAGGTTCGGGATCTCCTTTCGACGACGGCGTTAACAGGGAACTGCAGGCCTGAATTGGTTCCCCGTGGGCCTTTGGGAGGGAGTATCGGCGGTGGTCAGGTAGAGAATGCACATGAGAGTCTAATTAGCCTGTGATTCAGAATGTAACTACGTAGAAAAGACCCTGAATTTCTTTGTAGTGCGCGAGGCGGATGATTTCTTTTGTCCGGCGGAGAGAAAGCTTGGGTGCAAACAAACCAAACACCGTCATCTCGCAGCTCTCCTCCGAGCGCAATCTCTCTTTGGTCTTCTGCTTCGGCATTCCTGTCCTTCCCTTCACCAGTAATGCAATGTCTCTCCCGGGATTAGATCTTACCCAGCCGTCGGTGGAGAGGGAATTTGCCCCTGCCCCGCCGACGCAGATCAGCTTGTCCAAGGGCTCGGAATGGCGGTTTGAAGTCGCATTCGGCACGGTCGTTCGAGTCAAGGTGAGTTAGTTACTCTGCAACGCGACACATACTCTTCCTTTTCTCTCTCTCTCTATTAAATACGACCGGACGGCTGACTCAATTGAATGGGTGAATTGTAGCTCCTCGCCGGCAATGCAGAACTTTTTGGCACCGAACTCGCGCCTTCACAAACCTATACCTTCTCTGGAACCAAAGCTGCGATTTACACATGGCACGGCTGCACGCTCGAAGTCAGCGCCGGGGACACGATATCTCCACTTGATGGAATGCCGTCGGGCGTGAACGGCACAACGAACGTCGGGCTACGGCGCGGGAGGCTGCCAGAGCGAGTACACCGCGGAGGAGACGCCAATGGTGGAATATGCCAACGTGCACTTTGCGCTGGAGACGCTGCGCCAGGAGGCCAAGGCTGAGGGGCGAGATGGACCGCGCGTTCTGATCCTGGGGCCTGAGGACGCCGGCAAGACCAGCCTGACCAAGATCTTGACGGCCTACTCGACTAAGGTCGGGAGGCAGCCTATCGTGGTCAATTTGGACCCGACGGAGGGCATGCTGAGTGTGCCTGGTACCTTGACGGCTACTGCGTTCCGGACGATGATCGACGTGGAAGAGGGCTGGGGCAGTAGTCCTATGTCTGGACCGAGTGCGGTGCCGGTGAAATTACCGCTGGTTTACTTCTACCCGATGCAGAACCCACTGGAGAATGAAGGGTCGATCTATAAGCCTATTGTGTCGCGATTGGCGCTCTCGGTCACCGCGAGGATGGCAGAGGACGAGGACGCTCGCGAGACGGGGATTATCGTGGACACGCCGGGTATTTTGAGTCAGAGCAAGGCTGGAAGTGTCGAGATGATTAACCACATCGTGACGGAGTTTGCAAGTACGTGTGGCTTTTACTTCTATATGAGAAAGGAGACGCGGCTGCTGACTTTATTCGCGTACCTATAGTCACTAACATCCTTGTGATCGGCTCGGAGCGCCTGTATAGCATCATGATGAGGAATTACGACAATAAACCCAGCGCAAGCGCCTCGGCCGCTGCGTCGGACGAGCGCATTTCCGTCGTGAAGCTATCGAAATCCGGCGGCTGCGTCGACCGCGACGCTGCCTTCATGAAGGGAGTCCGCGAGTCCCAGATCCGAACGTATTTCTTTGGCAATCCCATTCCCTCGACGGCATCTGCTGCTCTGTCGGTCTCGGCGTCGTCCACCACCAACGTCACGCTTTCCCCCCACGCCCAGCAGCTGGACTTTAACTCTCTGGCAATTTACAACTACACCCTTGCGTCCCTCGAAGAAGACGAGGACGAGTATGACCCGGCCCAGTTCGGCGCTAATGACTCGTTCCTCCCCGGCGGAAGCAACGACGCCGAGACTGCGGTGCCCCAGTTGCAGGATGAGAATGCCGCGCCGTTGCTCGGCGTGATTTCGTCCACCGAGACGGCGCCTCAACCGGCTGCTGCTACGATGGTACCTTTGAAGAAGACCCTGCCGCCAGCACCGAATACCCTTGCGAACTCACTCCTGGCCATCACGCACGTCCCGCCGACAGCCACTCCCGCGCAGATCCGGGACAGCAGCATCATGGGCTTTTTGTACGTGGCCGACGTGGACAGCGACAAGGGGAAGATCCGCGTGTTGGCACCCATTGGGGGACGAGTACCTCCGCGGGCGATTGTCTGGGGGAAGGGATGGCCTGAAGAAGTGGTCGGCTTGGTTGGATAGCTTTTTCTTTTCTTTTTCTTTTTTCCGTATATAGATGATTTAGGTGCGGATCACGGAGTTATGGGGAATGCCGAATGACCGAACGAGCATGTTTTACTTTTACCGTTTACAGGCAGTCAGAAATGCCAAGTCAGACCACGATGGATCGACTAGTGTGCCCTGGGCCGAGTGCTGGAGACTCGTTGAGGCAAGTAGGCCATACAGAGGGATTTCTCCTAACATCTCTAATCAGCCCTATCGAATGAGGTTTCGTTGCTCGTTCTTGGCTGTTGGTTCACTGCCACTTAGGCAAATCACGAATCAGTCGACTTAATCTGTAGACACTTAAAACGGGTCTGTCCTCGACTTGAGGCCGACCAAGCATCGTACTCTGTATGTACAGTTTGTATCCAGACAAACCACCCAAACCATCACCTGACTTGCCCTCTTCTCTTCCTTTCGCTTTTCCCCTTAACTTCTACTCCATCCGAACTTCTTCAATCTACTCCATCTGGGGTAATTGAATATCTGGATCCACCAATGTCACTAACTTGGCTCCGCAATATCTTCACGCAGCCCTTAAAGTTTCGCCGACGGAAACGATCGCACAGCCAACGAGTACGAGACCGCGAGCGTGAACTGCGGCGGCAACGACAAGGCCCGACCAAGTTCCATAATAGCGGTACTTTTGCAGTGGTTGCGTGGTGATTACGGAGTATTGCGGTGGAATACTGGAATCTTGACTATGAGCAGGGGTTGTCCAGGTTAGTCATTCCACACCTCGGCCTGGGGTGGGTACGCTGCTCTTTATTTATCCAACTCTATCGCCGACGAGTCCGTGTTTCAGCGTTATCTACTCCGTACAACTAACCCATTGACCTAGACATTGAAACTCCTCATCTTCTATCGTCCAACATACCATGACCCTCCAACCAAAATAAAACCAATGCAATGCTTCCCCGTCTCCCCCGTCGCAAACTCCGCCGCCTCCTCATCATGCTCCTCCCTTTCCTCCTGACCCTCCTCCTCCTCTCCCCCTTCTACATCATCTACAAGCCCCCCAACCTCCTAATCCGCTACTTCCAGCACCGCTGGCCCGACGTCCTCTTCCACGTCCCTCCACAACAAAAACAACGCCCTTCCTCCTCTACGGACCAGAGCACGAACCCGAACCCGAACCCGAACCCAAAACGCATCGCCCTCACAATCGACGACGCCCCATCCCCTCACACCCCTGAAATCATCGACCTGCTCGCCCGCCACGACGCCCACGCCACCTTCTTCCTCATCGGCTCGCAGATCCCCTCCCGCGAAGAAACCCTGCACTCGCTGCTCCGCGGGGGCCACGAACTCGCCAACCACGCCATGCGCGACGAGCCCTCGCGCGCCCTCTCCGCCTCGGATCTCGAATCGCAGATTCTCTCCGTGCAGGACTCGATCCGCGCAGCGTACTCCGCAGTGGGCATGCATGAGCCCGTTTCCGGGAGGAAATATTTCCGGCCTGGGTCTGGGTTCTTTAGCCAGGTGATGCGCGAGGTGGTGGCGAAGCTTGGGTTCAGGATTGTTCTGGGCAGTGTGTATCCTCATGATGCGCAGGTTCCGTGGTGGTGGGTTAATGCGAGACATATCTTGAGTATGGTCCGTGAGGGGAGTATTGTGGTTTGTCATGATCGGAGGGAGTGGACGGTGCCGATGCTCAGGGTGGTGTTGCCGGAGTTGAAGAGGAGGGGGTTTAGGGTTGTTACGGTTAGTGAGTTGTTGGAGGGGGAGTCATAATGCGGATGGATGGTGGGTGGATATAATCTGTGTTTTATATTATCTGCTCCAAAATGGAGATGAGATGGAGGAGATTATGGTCTGTTTTTGTCAGGTGTTACGGTTACGGTACATGGATTCATCTTGGGTTCGTTTCGTGTCAGTTCTTTTTGTACATACATATACGTCTAGCGAGTTCTATATCCTATCCAATATCCAACTGGTGGTACACCGGTATATTTCATGGCGAGAAGCACAGCAGACCAACAAATGAACAGAAAACAGGCAGGAAAGTAACGGAAATAGAAAAGAACATGGAGATAGGAAATGTAAAAGCAATGAAAGAAAAGAAAAAAAAAAAAACACCGAAAATATGAAGATGCAAAGGACTCGAAAAAAAAGGAAACAAAGAAAAACCAGGATAAGTCGCCAGCAACTTATCAGAAAGATACTGCATCCTGTTCCCTGCCATATCCATCTTGGTATATAATGCTGCCATATGTTCAAGTTCAATATCAATTCCAAGCTAGCCTTACTCCCAGGCTTTCCACTCTTCGAGGTTCTTCCTCAGCTCTGTCTCGCATTCATACCCCCGCGCCTCGTCCTCTAACAGCTCTTCTTGTCGCTCCCGAAATCGCTGCTCCGCATCGTACCGCCGCAGCGCCACCAGCTTCAGATACATCAGGTCGTCGCGCTGCACGGCGTCACGGAACTTGGCGCGCATGCGCGGCGAGTACAGCTGGCAGCTGGCTTCACGACATCGGGATGGGCCCTCGCCAGGAGGCAGGCGCATGAGGGTCGAGAACTTCCGCGCAATCGGCTGGTTAGCCTTGACGAGCGGCCAGACGACGTCGTCGTAGCAATCCTCGCACACCGTCAGCTCCGGAAGCTGCGGGATGTAGTGCCAGGTGTTTAGCACCAGACGGTCGCGACGGCAATCGCGCAGCACGACCTTGCGGCGGGCGTAGGACATGAAGTCGCTGAGGTCGGGCTGCGAGGTCCATTGTCTCTCCGACAGGTTGGCTGCGATGTCTAGATAATCGATGTAGCGGACGAAGCGTGGGCTGTCAGTCACGAAGTCACAGACGCGGGCTTGAGGTGCCGTGCTACGTTTGAATGTGTTTCGGTGCGGAGGCATCAGGGTACGGAGGTTTTTGACACACGCAGAGCAGACGTTGAATTTGGGGAGGAATACGCCCGTGTCCGGGTCGACGACGCGGTACCAGTGCTGTTCGCTAATGATGCGGCCGGGGCATGGCTTGCTACCTGAAGATCGGGAGCGCGTTATCTGGTGCAGCAGATCAAGATGGTCCAGTTGCTTCTTGATGGTTTGCATCCAGGCCAGTCGGGTCCACGGTTCGCTCATGGAGCAGCGGATCATGTCGCTCCGAGGCCGAGGGTTCCCGAGAACGAAGGCGTCGCGGAACCGGGACTTACGCATCTGCTTCATGCATGAAGGGCAGATATTCAGGTGTGTCATTCCTCGGATCGTGAACCAGTCCTGGTAGCCGGCCACGGGAACGGACCTAGGGCATGGCAGCAGGCAGGATCCATCTTTGCTGGGAGAGGGGGGACGGACAGCGCCTGAAGGGGAGTTGCTGCGAGATGACTGCAGTTGCTGGACAATATCCGGTTCGGCCTTTCGGTGGTACGGGTGAGGTTTGGGCGCTTCCTCAAAGAATGATACTGTGCGCCTGGTGGTCCTACGGTTAGATGGCACTTCGTCCGTAGAGTGAGATCGCTGCTCCGGGCCAACAGCTAGCGGTGGACGAGGCGGTACGTTTACAACTGATGGCGCACCGGTGGCAAACGACGTCGAAAAGGGATCCTGCTCGGCACTTCGTGGGCGATCAGGCTTCGGCGATGCCGATGCAGGCCGCGACGGGGGCTTTTGTACAGGGAGCCCGGCTTTGCGTTCGGCGGACTCAGTGTGTTTGGCAGCTGACAAAGGAACAGATGGCTTTTGCACATCGCTATGCGTCAAGCTTTTCGAATCACGTTGTTCCTGCCGCTGTCTCAGTTTCTCCTCGATCCTTTCGGCCAGGGTAGGCGTATTTGGAGGGTTCGTGACGGCCTTCAGATACGTGGAGGCCCGGAGAGGCTCCGGACGTTCGCGCCTGGTCTTGGTCTTGTGCTTGACTGAATTAGAGTCAGACAGGTAACCCGACGAAGAACTGGGTCGCTGTGTATCGGTTGCTGAGCGCCTCAAGGGCCGTGCAGATTTGACACTCTCTGACCGCCGGGGAAGAGACGACGAGGCAGGTTCAGAGTGCTGTCCACTGTGGGTGTGGACTCGGGATAGACCTTTTCGGAGTCCTGAAGAAGATTCCATGGATTTGGCGGGAATGGCCTCCTTCTGGGCCCGAGAGCTTCTGGAACTGGGATCGCGTTGGCGAGAAGAAGACCTCGATCCTGTACTGGCTGTGCTTTGGGGGCCATGTCCAGAATGCGACGTGGTTCTCCTAGGGGGAGGGCCTGGAGGAAGGGCCTTCTGAGATGTTGGTAGCGTGGAAAAGGACGACAGTCCAACAGGAAAGTTATCCAAGTTCAATTTGTTGCCAAAGGGGTGAGGAAGTGGAAGCTGAGTGAAGACCGTGGGCGGCGTTGGCGGGCCCGTGCTGTCATCCGATGAACCGACTTCCCGGGAGAATTCCTCGACGACCAGGGTCTCTTCCGAGTAACAAAACACATCCATGATCACGGGGTATTGATCAATGGTTCCTCTGGCACAAACTCCTTCGATTCCAGGGCTTTCTCCAAGGTTGGACAGTCCACACCACTCACGGGAAAGTGACGCAACTTCGTCTTCTACAGACGGCAAAGGGGGCCACTGAGGCTTTTGACGCCAAAAGGGCATGACTGGATCACGATATATTCTCAAAAGAACGGCAATTAAAGAGAATGAAAGGTTTCTGGTTGGGTCCAATGGATCAAAGGGGAACGAGATGTGGTTTATCTCTTGCGACAACAGTTATCCTGTTGCAGTGGCACGGCAAATTAGAGTCACTTTCCTGGCTGCTGTTGGCATGTTATATCCGTCGTGTCAAACTCACTCGGGAGTTTCCAAGGAAATCAATGGCAAAAGCAAAAACACCAGCAGCAGAGACAGGGAATCCAATTTGGCTGCGCAGGTTAGACAAAGTAGAGTACAAGGAGTTGTAGTAAAGACGCAGGAAGGAGACAAGAATAGAAAATGGAAAGGCCGCCAGGGTCCTTCGAAAAACTATTAAATATTAATTATGGACCGAAAAACAAGACAAAACTTTTCTTGTTATACAGGCAGGGACAGAGGAGAAGCTAGAACAAGGGCGTGGGGAGGCGTATATAAATCCCAATGGAAACCTGGTCGGGCAGCGCCTCTCATCTGGAGGCCCTATCAGGGCATGGGGCCTGAGAGGTTGGGCGTTAAGAGCGGCGAATCAGGCCATGCACGATGAAACACGGCGACCATGACCAGACGTTGAACATGAAAATGAATGGCTCTCCGAAGGCCAACTCAACAGGCACAGGAAAAATCGAAACATGATGATCCTGGCCAGAAGGCATTGCCGCCTGCAACTGGTGACGTTGTTGGTTAGTGACACTGGCTGAACCCACACATTCCTACCAAGCCCCTTCGGACGGGCAACTCGGACCAGTGATCATCAGTCGAAAACATAACATTGCCAGAGAGGGGAGAGACAGTTGTGGAGAGATGATGCAGAAAAGGCAACAGCTGTGTGGAGGGTTGGATTGGGACAGTTGTCCGCGGCAAGGTTATAGGCAAAGAACTGGCGGCCAGACGAGGCTGTGTGGAGCAGGGGAGCGCCTCGACTTGGCTCGGTTTTAACGCCATCGTCGACATCGTGCAGTTATTGGGCTCCCCGGGCCACAGGATTTTGCCCACAACAACATGTCGATCCGATGGACAGTGGGAAGAAAGGGAAGAAAGCGATGAAAGAGCGATGAAGCCATCGATATTCTGGTGGGTCACTGGACCCGCTAAGCCCGATGGGGACAGCCCTAGTATGTAGGTCTACAATTCTAGTATCATAGTATGTATACTCGCCGCAATTATACAGGATGTGCTCTGGTAACTCGAGTAAGACATCCAGGTCACACCTCACTGGCTAATTCGATGACCACAATAACCCCCTCCACATCGTATACGCGCCCGCATCGATATCCGTGGAGTCCGATGAAAAATGCCACCCACTCGGACGACAAGGGCCTCGACCTTTCCTTGACGATCGAGCGGACTGTCGAGTTCTAGGCCAAATGAAAGACCCACTGTTACGAAAATGAGAAGGTTGCTGAGATGGCCTCTGCCAGTGTCCCGGAAGTAGCTGCATAAGGACGGTTTATTTGTTTAGAACTGCACCCTAGTACATGATAATCACCTGGTGGGGTTAAGTTGACGGTAGAGGAAAGTCAGCCCGGCCAATTTAGTTAATAATTAAGGATTTTAGAGAATTACTCCATATAGAGGGTATAATAGTCATATATGATCACGTATGGGTATGTCAGAGCGAGCGAGGGGCGCCCCTAGCACCTCCCTTGTGGTAATTTGCCGTGCCTCACTCTGTAGCCGAGAGTCCGAAGAAGAAATTATACGAAAGTAGGATGGTCCCAGACTCGACAATGGTAGTATTGGAATGCCGTTTTTGGGCCCGGACTTCCGGGTACTCTCGCCGAATGCATCGCTCTGGTTTACAGTATCCATTGAAATGTCTCTAGGATGATAGTTTAGACGTACATTTTAGGTGACAATCCTATTGTAGCTATAAGCTGCAGTGATGGAACGCCGTTGCCGCTTCTCTTAATAAGTACTGACAATATTAATTACAAACTGCACGTATACGTCTTTGCATTTACCCTTTTCAGTTCCACGGGTATATATACGAGATCAGAAATTATCTTTATAGCATGTGCTTCGGAGTTTCATGTTGCTTCAGCCGTACCAAAGCCTATGTAGCTTGTCAATACCGCTAGCTAACTCAAGAGGTAGGAGAGGGTCATTGACTCACCTCTTGAATGCAGGTAGCAACGAGAATTCCATCTGCAGACCATATCCGCTGTACAACCAGACCTCGCTCATTTCCTCCCCATGGAGTCCCCATTTCTGTGAGCATCCAGTCGTCTACTCGGACTGCCTGTGAGTAATGTAGGTATATGGAATGGTTGAGGCTGGCCATCACTTCGATTTCCTCGGATTTTTGGGTCAGCTCTTCCTGATCTGTAGGTGGTGGTGGAGGAGGGTAAGGCGATAAATTGTAGACTCGCCACAGGGTTCCAATAAAATAGGTGTCTGTTAAGTATGCGAGGGCCAATATATGTGCGTTGGAACCGCCGGAGTTAGATATGGTTTCCCTTGATCGCACGAAACGTCTATATCTTTTGTCTGATGGACGAAGCGAGTCGTCTACTTGATTATTCAAAGCCAGAAGTCTCGTAAGTAATTGTTGCATCACACTTCAAAGGATATATCCGACAATACATACCAATGCCACCATCTACAATGCGAGATTCAAACAGCCCGTTCCCTGTACCTTCTCCTGCAGTTACTGCCGGATCTTGCGGCATTGCAACATCAGGTTTAGATATGGAGTGCTCTAGGACCCTTTCGTCCATACTGCTGTGGTTATGAATAAAGCTCACAGCTGCTGTGAATATCAGATAGTTTCTTTGTTTGGCTTTCACCATACAAGTCGCCAATCTATCACCATCGCTGACATGATCCACATGGTAATAAATGGGTGTTTCTGCTGTCGCTGCAATGAGAAAATGGCAATGCATACTGTGCATGTTGACAGTAGAGGGAACCGTGAGCATGGCTGCTGACAGGGACTGGGCGATGAGAGTCCCTCCGTATACTCCACGGGATCCAGAGGGATGCCATAGAGGATGGATGTTGGTGAAGACGGTCTGCAAGGCAGTCAGTCGAGACCTAATTCCATTTATTTTTTTCTAGAGCTGGTACACCAGGGCATATCAGTTGCTACACTTACTTGGCCATTGTTGTTGGGCACAGGAGTCAGTTCAAACACACTCTCAATCGGCGCCTTGCATTCGTCTAGTGGTGAAGTTGGAAAGAGAGTAGGACGTGCCTTGGCCATCTTCAAAGCGTCTATCAACGACGATCGATGATTTAAAAGTATAGGGATACCTATGGTGGGCAGGTTTTGTATGAATGCCCCTTTTTGAATTATTATTGTGAGGTATTATCCTGTCTTCCAGGACATTAGCGCATAACACCAACCAATTGTAGTTAACTAGGGACCTATATCTGGCCTAGATATCCATCTAACTTAGTAATATGAATGAGGCCTCCATCAGTCCTATGATTGGCCGTTTTGAGCACTAATATTGATCAGACTCCGGCCTCCGACGCTAGATCGTCCGGGGACTACGTGGGTCGTGAACAGTGGTCCATGTATGTACATCATTGCCGACTTAAGAAGTATGCAGCTGTTGATGCCAATGAGGAGCTGAGCATGCCCCTCTAATTCCATGGGTCTTCGTTGGGAGAGTTACGTCTCGCTTATTTTGATCCCGCTTGTGTGAATGAAAGAGGACATCGTCTTCTCACCATTGCTGCTCGAGTCGGCTGTACTGAAATCTGCAAGACACTCATCGAGAAGGGAGCAGACATCAACCTACAGGTCGGAGGCCCATGCGGCGCGACGTGTGGTAGTGCTCTTATTGAAGCTGCACATCGTGGCCATACTGAAACAGTACGACGCCTCGTGGAGCATGGTGCTGATGTGAATATGAGAGCGCAAAATGGACACTATGCCACCGCACTCATCGCTGCTCTTTCCAGTCAAAGTATTGACGTCGCTCGATACCTAGTTGAGAAAGCCAATGCAGACGTGAACAGTAGTCAGATTGTTCCCGAAAAGGAGAAAAAGTGGTGGGATGAGAGCGAGCCCATCGTACTTCTGACGCCAGTCGGACTGGCAGCAAACTTCAATGGCACTGAAGCCTTGAAGATCATTATCGATGCTGGGGCTAATGTTAATATTCTAGCACAATCCGGAAACCCACTTTGAGTCGCTGTTAGTGCTGACAATATTGAGGCTGTCAAGTACCTTGTCCAAGAAGTCAAAGCCGATGTGAACCTCCCGATCTCGAACGCGTCATTTTGCACGGTTCTTGAGCAAGCCGTATATCTAAGCAGAGACCTTAGTATGGTCAAAACTATGGTGGAAGCTGGCGCGAACGTCAATACACTGGAGTTTGGTATTGGTGGTGGTCCTCTTTACAGAGCAGCGGGTGCACAGGGCATTCCTGAAATCAAACCTGATCTCCTCTGCTATCTTATGGAGGCAGGAGCTGACATTGAAAAAGGTGATGGCGAACGAAGTCCTGCTAGTATGGCATGGGAACGCGGGAACCTAGAAGCTCTGCAATGCTTGGTTGAAGCAGGGGCGACATTCGACGCCCAAGAGGCCCTCGAATGAACTATTGAACGGGGGTGTTCCAACCACGCCAGGTACTTGATCAATGAGCATCCTGACAGGAAAGAACTTGTTTTTGATGCGCCTGGTGGTGACCTGATTATGGCAATATTAAAGGGTCATATGCATCTCGTTAGGCTCCTGATGGAATCTGGCGCAAATATAAACGGTATTTCGGAAGTTGGCATTTATGGTAGTCCTTTAATAGCAGCATGTGGGCCAAGATCTTACATTTGGATCGCGGAATATCTGATCCAAGCAGGTGCAGACGTGAACATGGCGGTGCAGTATGGAGACTATGAAAGCCCTTGTGAATGCGGGTGCGGGCATCAATCAACCTCTGCAACGTGCTGGATATCCAAGTCTCCTAGCTGCAGCCGCAGGTGGAAAGAAGATTCGCATTTTGCGATTCCTCTTGGATGCCGGGGCTACTGTGGATCCGTCTCTTGAGCAAGGAGAATATCGCGAGGCACTAGAAGCAGCACAAGAGTTGCACGGCTCGGACGACAATGAGGATTCGGATTCAGACATGGGGTTTGGATTTGTGTAGGAGGAACTAACTGGATGCGCCAGGGTACAGTGCTAGGTGGGTGCCAAATAGTGATGGCGCTGGACGGTGTGTAGAGTCAGGCCTTGATTTCACAGGTCCTCATATTCTACTCGTAGACACTCTGGTTGTATGGTTATACTATTAAGCTGATCAGCTAATCTTAGCCAGGGCCTCGGGTATACCTGGTATCTAACAGCTGTTCGGCATATTAGATCCGATATGTCCGGGAAGGGCGTCATTCCTGAATTCTGACAGACTGGAGCTCGTGAATTGGACACAGAGAGGAATAGCGTGAAGATAAATACGAGGAATCCTGCGGAATCGACCCGCATCTTCGTAATCTGCGGGGATCAATCATCACACTATAGAGTATAGTTAGTCAAGTAACTAGTTAACTAGATGAGCTCAACTTACTAATGCTGAACCGTCAAGGAACATCCTTCGTCCCTCCATCTCCATCCGCAGCATTTGCCTGGACGACAGATTGATTATTTATTAATTACCCGTCGTCTCTCCGCATGTCTCGCAGTCGCATTCTGACTTCTCTCTTCCGAGCATCCCCTCTCACTCGACTGTCTGTAATCAACTCCCACATTCACCCACCTCATCTCTCTCCATCCCGCAAAATGTCCACCCCTCAACCATGAAAGCCATCGTCGCTGAGAAACTCGGCGGCCCCGAGATCCTCGAGTTCCAGCCAGACCACCCCGTCCCCGTGCCCACGGAGGGCCAGCTCCTCGTCAAGAACCACATCTCCGGCATCAACTACATCGACACCTACTTCCGCACGGGACTCTACCAGTCCGCTAAGCCCGAGATCCTGGGCCGCGAAGGCGCAGGCACCGTCGCGGCCGTCGGACCCGGTGCGAACCCCTTCAACTTCCGCGTCGGCGATCGCGTCGCCTGGCTCGCTACCGGTGGCTATGCGGAGTACACGGCCGTCCCTGCGGACCGGACGGTGCGGATCCCCGACGGGATCAGCGACGAGGATGTCATGGCGTCGTTTCTGAGCGGGTTGACTGTGCTCTCGTTGAGTCGGGAGACGTACGCTGTGCAAAAGGGGGATTGGGTGCTGTTGCATGCGGCGGCGGGCGGGGCGGGGTTTCTGATGACGCAGTTGCTTAAGGCTATCGGGGCTAAGGTCATTGGCACGGCTGGGGGACCGGAGAAGGTGGCGTTGGTGAAGAGCCTGGGTGCGGATGTGGTGATCGATTATCGGAGCGAGGAGGGCAAGGACTGGGTGAAGATTGTGAAGGAGGTGACGGGGGGTCGGGGCGTTGATGTCGTGTATGATTCGGTGGGTAAGGATACTTGGGAGGGAAGCCTGGAGGCTGTGAAGAGGAAAGGTATGATTGTGTGGTTTGGAAACGCGAGTGGTCCTGTGCCTCCTATTGCTTTGCCGTAAGTTTGATGGGCTGTTTTTTTTTTACACATTGACAGTGATGTGAGATGCTGATTGGGATCTAGGAAACTTTCGCCGAAGTGTGTGAAGATCGCGCGTCCGATGTTATTCGGATATATCGAGACTCGGGAGGAGTTGGAGTATTACGTGAACGAGCTGTTCGGTCTACTCAAGTCCGGCCAGCTCAAGGTTAAGATCCATAAGATCTATCCGTTGGAGCAGGTCGTTCAGGCCCATCGTGATCTTGAGAGTCGCAAGACGACGGGGAAGCTGTTGCTGAAACATGACTGAAGCTTGGATTGCAGCGTATAATTAAGTTAATATTATGCCATGCCACATGCAGAATCGGAGTTTGATTTGAAACACTTGAAGCCTTAGCCCCTCGATACTATCCCTCGAAACTAGAAGTCCTAGCAAGTCGATTCCATCAATCTTGAACTACATACAGTAGAGCAGGAACTACAGAGCAGCAGCAGTAGCGTCCTCGTCCTCCTCGTCCTCTCCAGCCGTCAAATCCCTCGGTTTCTTCCATCCCAGCATCAGGTCGTTGCAGAGCACCGTGTAGATAGAACAGTACGTGGTCTGGATGTCCTCGAAGAAATGCAAACCGCAGTTCAGCTCCCACACCGAGGTCATCACTTTCATGCCAGGATAGCAATGCTTCAGCAGATCCTCTTCCAGAAAGAACTCAAATTCAGCCATCTGTGTGTTGCCGAGCTCCCAGTCCAGGCGTTCCTCCAGGCTCAGATCGTACGGTGGCTTGCCGGGATCGATGTAGGCCCTAGCGGTTATTCTTCCGACAGGATGCAGATCGGTAGCATACTGCTGGTAGAACATTCTGACGTCAGGCTCAACGGGGTACACAGCGGTGACTTCGAACCCGTGGATGTCCTCGACGAGCATAGCACGAAGTGCGTCGTTATTCGCAAGGTCCCGGAATCGCTGAGCCTGTTCATTGGAGCCAGCGCCAGCCAGGGCAAACTTGACCACTTTGCGAGCAATCTCTTTGGTCATCCGCACGCCGTTGTCTCTGGGGTTCTCCCACTTGTCGCCTTCGACGTACAGGTCATAGAGGAAGCCTCCGAAAAGAGTCGAGCACCCGGCGTTGAAGTCTCCGGGTGCCTTGTTGGTGAATTGCTGGTTATCCCAGAGCTCCTTCGAGGCAATATCACACGATTTCCTGGCCGCATCGATATTCTCATTGTATTCCCGACAGACATCGTGATAAAGAAGGTACGACAGGAAGTTGCGGATGGTGACTGTTCCCAATTCGATCATTTCTTTGGTCTCGGGGTTGAAGAAGTAGGGGAAGTAGGAAGTCCTGCATCGGCTAGTTGTTAGACAATGAACTTCACCTAGTAGTTGAGATGGCCATCCTTACAAGTACCCTTTGACCACAGCGTCGAAGTCCACAGGCAAGTTCAGTTTCTCGTGGTCGATGCTTGTCTGGGCTCTGGCAAGCAGGATCTGCTCGTTGTCCATTTCCTTCATGTCCTGCTCATCCACTCCTCCAAACATTTTAGGGCCAACCTCCACGCCACCGTATGTCAAATACTTCATGAAGACATGACGTCGATCACTCTCAACGCGACGGTTTTTCAGGTACCGCACAAGAGCATCTTCAATCCGACTAGGCGGTATTAGCCAGTTGCAGCCAAGTTATGCACGGAGCAAGGGTTGTGTTCAACTTACTGAATGAGCGGTCGCGAGCTTGATAGCATCAGATGTCAGCAATTCGTGCACCCAGAGTCATTTTCTACTTACACATCAATAAATGCTCTTCTCCTCTTCATATTGCTCCGGAGTCATGGGTGCGTCGACGTAGAATTCCTCGAAGCCAGTAGGCTTGTTCTGTAGGAACCAGGATATTAGCCAAAGTGAGTTGATAAGCAGTCAGGGAGCGTACTCTTCCACGCTTGCTCTTGGGCTTCTTCTTGCTCCTCTTTTTCTTCTTTGGTCCCATCAGATCCACGATGGCAGTCATCTCGTTGTCATCTTTACCATTCGTTTGGGTGCTCTCAGGGTTAGGGGGCGAAGCAGTCTCAGAGTTGCCATTTTCATCAGGGGAGACTGGGGATGTTTGAACAGACTCCTGAACAGACTCCTGGATAGTTCCGTGGACCGATTCAGTGTCCTGGACATCTTTGCCAGGGGGCAGACGAATGGGAATATCAACGGGGGTATCTGGGGAGTCCATAGCGGAATAATCTGTATTGATAGACGTCAAGTGTGCATAAATCGTAACTGCGTTAGGAAAGCCTGGTCAGGAAAGTCTGGGTGGATGCAGGTTGGCGGCGAGACGAAAGAAGATGAGAAACAACGGGCACTGTACATGAGCAAAAAGGTGTCACTTAGTACTTGGCCAAGTGAATCCAGAGTGATTGAATAGAAGAGAAGAAGTGAAGGAGAGTGCCCAAGGTTGACCTTCACCGGGGTCACGTTACTGGGGGGTTTCGTCAAGTTCGTTTGTATGCCTGCCACTTCCCTTGTTCCGTTTGCACTCGGCACCCAGTGAACCGCGACCTGACTGTAAGGTGTGAATGGGTTGTCCTGGTGGCCAATGCCTAAGTGAGCACAGGGTGATTGTCCCTTGTTTTGTTTTGTTTAATTTGCTGCAGTGATCTCCATCTGTGAATTGTCTGATTGAAATCTAACTCGTATATATACAATTTCGAAACTCTTCCGGCCAATCAATGGAAGATGGCTCCTATTACACCTGTATACTTGGCTTTTGACCCGATTTAATTGTCATAATCAGCTTTTGCACCGAATGTTTCCCCGCCATTCTTCAGATAGGCAATCTCGTCCTCTGTGGGTGTCCTGCCTAGCGGGACATTGCGATGCGGGTAGCGACCAAAGCGTTCGATCAGCTTTGTGTGTTTCTCCTGTTCCTCGATGCCTCTTCTAATATATTCTCGTACCATATCTGGTTGCTGGGAGAAGATCTGATAGCAATTCTCAGTCTCGGGGTCCATTGATGAATCCTTTTCATTTCGGATCAGCTCCTCTGCGTCGTTCGACATTTTCTCATACTGGCGCTCGGCTATCCTGTGCATTTCTAGGTTCTCGCTATGCATCAGTGGCAGATAGAACCAGACTCGATAGGCTATTTGGTATTTGATTGGTCGCGAGTCCGGAACGCCATGCCTGATGGCCTGTAAGGCTAGGTCCGATGCCAGCGGATCAAACTGAGTGAAAACCACGGCTGACTGCAAGTCTCGATAGCAGTTACGAGACATCTGGTCCAGTAGCAACAACGTGCTGAGCCAATCCAGCGGGGACGCCAGATTCAGGGCCGTTCGAAGCTCCGTTGCCGTCACATTGGCTTCCCGAATAGCTTCAAGGGCTGGGAGAAATTTCCGTCTGCGACACGGTCAGCTGTGGCCTCGGCCATTTTATGGGGATGGATCCGACATACGTGCATAGCTGATCGAATTCTGCGTCTCTGCTGAACCAGCGGGCCACGTCGCTTTGGCCCGGGAAGACCGGATTTGCCCCCGGTTTTTGGCGCTGAAACCAAAAGTCCAGCAGGCTCTCTCGGAACGAGGGGGTCAATATCCTACTGAACTGGGAGAGTCGAGTCATTGTTAGAACAGCGCAGTTGATGGGAGCAGATCAGTGATGTGTGAGAACTGAGTACTCCGTGCCTAGAATCAAAGGATGAAGTCTATCTACGCTCTCGCTGCATGTCACATGATGCTGCGGGTCTAAAGCGCTTGTCATTATTTAAAGGTGCAGAGAGCTTAGTGAGCGAGAGCATTCTACTCTGTAATAGCATGATTACCTGCTGAAGGCTGCAGTGTGCATTGGCTGACATCGACAGCCCGTCTAAAGTGGACCTCGTCTCACTCCAAGACGCAATGCCGTCAACTTCCGAGGAAGACGTCCACCAATTTAATGCTGAAGGATATCGAGGAGGGCTTACCTGATTAACCGGAGCATTTGTAGTTGATGCAATAGTTGGGATTATACCGTCATTGCACATATACGTAACTAGTTGACCGTCAGCCAAGACATAAGATGAGCAAGCACGAATGAGCAGGTGAATTTAGCTGAAAATACCGAGTAAAAATGCTGAATGACGAGGCCAGGCACTGGATGGCTGAATATGCGACCGACCAGGGATGAGAACATTCGCCGATATCAAGTTCCACAAGGCTGACGGCCCCCATTAGAATCTCTCCTTTCCCTATTTTCTTTGCGCCAGACCCGAACACAACCCAAGCACCCCTGCTTCGTCTCTCCTTGAGTGTTTGCTTTGCTTGCCGCGTATTTTCTTTTTTTAGCCTTTTATCTTTTATTTTTCGATCTGTTTCTGCCTGTCGCATTCGCCCATCTCCCACGCCTGTTCGTCTATCGCGGCCTCGAACGGCATGCCGTGCTAGCCTCGGCCGGTCTCACTTGGAAGCGCCCGAAAATTGTTCCTCTGAACTCCCAGATCATGACGTCGTCCTCGTCCAGGTCGGAGAGCGTTAATCCGCCCAAGCTGGATAGCGACAGTTTCGTCGCTTTCGGCCGCCGCCGGACAGTGAGTTCCTCGACCCGTCCTGGGACATCGACTCCCGCCCGCTTCTCTGAGTCCTCAGCTCTTGCGATGCAATGCGACGCGACCTGGTGCATTCGCATTCGAACTACCCCTGAGAAACACCCCGTCATGATTTCCATGCTGCAATAATACTGACGCCAGCTCTCCTAGTGACGGCGTTCGCTGCACGCCCTCCGGCTCCCTGATCGCGAAACCTTGTACCCACGAAGAAGTCGCTTTCTACGAATCCAGCGCCCTCCATCCCATCTTCAGGGAATTCATGCCCACCTTCATGGGCACCCTGTCGTCCGCTGATCAGCAACAACCTCTCGCTCTGGCCGCCTCCCAGCAAGGCGGCGCCGTTGTCCTGCCCGGTTCGGATTCCTCGTCGACCACGAATACAAATACACCCGCAAGCGTCGAGCCGTCAGATCCCGCAAAACAAGAGAAATCATGGACGCCCTCCGGAGGAAAGAAGCTGGAAACTGGCCTCTCGATCGTCCTGGAGAACGTGGCGGCCAGGTTCGTCCGTCCGAACGTTTTGGACGTCAAGCTGGGAGCCCGGCTGTGGGCGGACGATGCGCCTCCGGCGAAGCGCAACAAACTGGACGCGGTGTCGAAGGAGACGACGAGCTCGAGTCTGGGGTTCCGCATTGCCGGCATGAAAGTGTGGACGGGCGTGAATGGGGAGGCGGATGCGGGGGCCAATACGGACCCGTACGATGTGCGCCATGAGGGGTGCGAAGGTGCTAAGGGTGAGGTGGTCGAGAAGGATGGCTACAAGCGCTACGATAAGTGGTATGGGCGGTCGTTCAACCAGGAGAATGTGAAGGAGGGGTTCGAGGCTTTCCTGGCGGGCGCGAAGGCCGGGCCGATTGACCGGTCGAAATTCTTGGCCAAGCGCCTGGCTGATGAGCTGAGGCGTGTGCAGCAGGCTATCGAAGCCGAGGAAAGCCGGATGTACTCGTCGAGTGTCTTGATTGTCTACGAAGGAGACCCGACGGCGATGGAAAATGCGCTGGAAGAGGAACAGAAGGCCAGGGAGCGGGGGCCCGAAGACTCGGAGGATGAGGACGAGGAGTTCGAGCTCGAACTCCAGGAGGATGGTACCTACCAGATAGTGGACCTCCCGACAGGCCCTGGTGGTGCACTGCAGCAGGTCAATGCCATCAACATCAGTATTGACCCGGAGACCGCTCAGCTGGGTGATCTGGGAGACCTGGGAGATGAGGAGGAAGAGGAAGAGCCCCCCAAAGTGCATGACCTACGTCTGATAGACTTTGCACATGCTAGCTGGACGCCTGGCCAGGGACCGGACGAGAACGTACTCATGGGAGTCCGGAGTTTGGCTAAAATCTTTGAGGAGCTGGCAGTCGAATAAGTTCACTGTACTGTCTTACACCTACATATGTACCATCTACCACCAAGTCGCTGGCGACCGGGACATTTGTCATATAGCGTGCTTTGATATTTCTAGCTGCAGTGCATGATTGGTAATATTTCAAATCAATGTACTGTGTTTGTACAAATACTTTCTGTGCATATTTTATCGTTTGTCTTCGCCGACGTCTCCGATCGCTTAGTCATCGTCTTTTCCGCTCCGACACAATTTGGCAAACATCATCGCAACAAGAACTCGTCGAAGCAGCAGCGCAACCCGTCAAAAATTCCCACTCTTGCTCGGCTCGGCCGTTCCGTCTGGAAGGGTAGGCTTTTACCTACTCAACTGAATAATAAAGTCAAACAACTAACATGACATCTCCGCAGGCCCGAACATTGTCCCGTACGTTCGATGGCATCCACTCCGGACACCCTCAAAAGACACGCCTTTCCAACCCCGAAGACGGAAAGACAGTACAGAGTACAATGAAACTAACATCCGATCTTCCAATCTACTCTAGTCTCCCCCTCCCAGCCAAACTCCCTCCTCCCCCTGGCACGCCGCCAATCCGGACCCAGCAACGCGCCGCCATCCTGCCCAACTTCGTGGGACTGAAGTTCGCAGTCCACAACGGGAAGAATTATCAGGACGTCTTCATCACTGAGGAAATGGTGGGCCGGAAATTGGGTGAATATGCGCCGTAGGTTTTGCCGTCTCTTTTATTTTGCTTTTTATGTCTGGCGCGGCCGGATAGAGGATGGATTATGGATAAGTGGTGGATTCTAGGTGCAGTTGACTAATTTGAGAAAAACTTCCTCGCAGGACTCGCAAGCGTTTCACCTATAAGGCGACTAAGAATAAATAATTGGGTGCGTTGGGGTTTCGGTTAGGGTTGCTGGGCTGGGCTGCTATGTTCTGCTCTGGTGTCTTGTCTATGACTTTTCCTGGCCGCTGGATGCTGGCCAGTAGACACACACACACACACACACACACACACACATGGACATGCACAGAAGAGCATTCACTATCAGCTGTGGTCGTTGAAAGAAGTCAGTCCGGATAACATGGCTCGTGGTTCGGCTCGACTTGTGCTTTGATGTTTTTGTCTTGTGGCGTTTCATTATATCATATCGTCTCATCGTGTATATCTACCTTTGTTCTGCTGCATCTGCATGTGTAAAATTAGTCAACCGTGGAGTTTATTGTTAGCTTGTGGAAATTATCAGTCATTGATCTCTACCTACCTATCTACCTGGGTATTTTGCTAGATGGGGGTTTAACTTTTAATAGACGGGGATTGTACACTTTATGGAGCGGCAGACAGCCTTAGGGAATGCTAGGTACCTAGTTAATTCAACGTGGATTGCAATAAAAAAGTGAATTGGTCGGTTTATTTTAGTGTATCAAGTCACTAAGGACTCCCTACCTACCTGCCTGAAACCGTTGACGCCAAATGCAAATTCAATAATGTAACAAACAGGCAAGGAAACATAATAGCAATTTGAAGACCCGACTGTAGGATATCATTTGTCCTCGACCCCGTATTTACGCCTGAGTGTACCTAATAAAAGAAACAGAAAGAAAAGAAAAGTAAAGTAAAAGACGCAAAGAAGAAAAAAAAAGTCCATCTCCTCCGTGCTGTCGTCACAAGCCACGTCGTATTAAAAATCCACCGAAGACGGGTATATTCATCTATAAGAAGCGGTTCGAAAGGAAGTTCGTCGACTTGATCCGACTCGACTCAACCCAGTCTCGTTCATGGGTAGCGTCATCATAGCATGACAAAAGTGATTGCCATGAAATAGTTCGAGGTCCTTTTTCACTCACAGGACCGCTGAACATGTTGGTGTGGCTGTTTTTCCAAGAGGTATTATTACCTGTAGAACTCCCCTCTCTTAACGCTCACTCCGTATTCAGAAACGGCCATCCCCAGATCTTCCATGGTGAGTACCGTCCGTCCTTGGCCTGAGCCGCCGGACCCACCGCCGCCAAATCCAGGTCGCTGGATCCCCAGATGTGTGCCGGCTTTGCCTTTGTTGGCGTCGCCTCCAGAGACGCCCGCTGCGGCACCAGCAGCACCCGCGCCGGCGGCGCCTGCGGGCATGCCGAGTCCCGACGCCGCGTTGAGACTGCCCATCGGGTTGCTGGCAGAGGAGCTGTTGGAGGCGCGGATACGCGCGTATTGATACGAGTCCGCGGCGATGTCAGCGATGAATTTTTGCGTGGCGAGAGCGAGGAGACGGGCGAGGTGAGGGGGGTTTGGTTGGGACCGGTGCCTGGAGGTGGAAGACCGGCGAGGGTGAGGTAGTGAGCTGTTACGGCGTCGGGGATCTACTGAAGGTTAAAATCATGTGAAAGTAACGCAGAAAGGTATATAAGGAAATAAAATGCAAAGAAGGTAGAAGGGAAAACGGAACGGAAAATACTTACGATCGGCGCATACTCATCCATCTTGCCTAGGAATTCGCGCAGGCTGGTCTCTTTCTTAGACGGCGCTGTCGCGGCAAGGGTGGCATCGACAGAGTCGGTGGCCTGAACCGGATTTCCCAGAGGGATGTTCTCCTCTCCGTCGGCTGCGCTGGCCATGTTGGTATTATTGTCCGCGGTACTGTTAGCTACTCCGCCAAGTTCGATATCTTGGTCGATGGAGGCATCCAGGGCGGTGGTCTCGGTATCAGGTTCTTGTTTGGGTACAACTGTCGTCTCTGAGTTTGTTCGCGATTGTCCCCCGGGCGCCGTAGTCGATGAATTGGGGGGTTCTTGCGATGCAGTCTGCGATGCAACAGGCGGAGGTTGCGACGAAGACGGTACGGGAGGTTGTGATGACGATGGATCAGCCATGGTTTGGTTGTGAGAGGAGAACAAAGCAAAGGAGGGGAAAGCCAAGCGATCCAATGGGGAAATGGGCACGAAAAAGAAAAAGAAAAAAAAAAGCAAAAGGTCAAAAAAGGCAACTGCCGGGTTGGACAATGGGTGAGTTGGCAATCAAGGGTTCTTTGTGGTCTCGGGTTGCAGTTGGACGGGAGGCAACGAGAGCCCCGAGGTGTGTTGGACCGTCGTGCCTCGACCGGGCGGAGTCCGAGACGGCTGTCGGCCCGAATTTTCAGGTGTCTTTCTTCGCGATGAACTACGGGACAATGCGTTGATGGTGGACGATTATTGTAGTATCTAGCCCCTAAATTACATGTGCAGGCTAAGCCTTCCATCATCCATAGAGCTGATTACCTAACGATAGTTTATCTTACAAATATTTGGTATTATTGCACCCCATCTTCACGGCACGCAGGCAGAGCCCGATCCTCTTTCGCTTGAGAAGACCGTGCCGGACACCTAGATATGACGGAGCAGGGGGGAAGAAAACGCCATGAAGAAACAAAAATAGACGACTGCAAATTGAGTGCAATGAGTGCAATAAGCAAGAAAAATCCCCGAGTTTATTGCCCGACATGCATGCTGGGATCAATATGATCCTGATGGTGATGGTGATGATGTTGATGTTGCCCAAACTGATCCCCATGAACTTCTTGACCAAGGGTTTGCATCAAGTTTTGCTCGGCGGTCTGGTCAAATGCTGAGTGGACATGATGGTGGTGGTGGTGGTGATGGCTGTTGGGGTCCGGAGCCAGACCGGGCGAGGCGGACATGGCATCGTGGCCGTGGCCCATTGCAACCTGCTGCGAATGCGCTCCGGCAAGCGCCATCATTCCTTTGATTCCTTCGACATGGGCCTTATCCTCTTCACCTTGTTTCTTCTGCCGTTCCCGCGCCTCACGCTTGGCGGCCTGGGCCGGCGCTCGAGTCTTGAGCTCACCAGTGACGAACTTGAGGTAGTAAGGAACTTCGATCCCGCTTTTGAGGAAGAAGAGCTTCAGATTGCGTGCCTTGTCTTTGAGTTGCACTTGATTGCGATCTTTCAACGCTTCGCTAATAGTTCCTCCCGGTCCGAACATCGCCAGGATCTGACTCCAGTGAGGGCCTTTAACCCGATCGAGTCCTGCCATGAGGGCGTTTTCTTCTTCGGTGGTCCAAGGCCGACGCTGGCTCGGTAGACCGGACTTGCGGCTGCTTGGAGATGACTTCGCCGACGCGGCCATGCGAGCGCGCTCGTACAGGACCTGCGTGGGTTGGGATTGTGAATAGTGGGGGATCCCAGGCATGTATCCATGATTGGCTGCTGCTGAACTAGGTCGTCCAGGCACAGACATAGGGGCAGTCTGGTGAGTAAAGTGTTGGAAGTTCTGCTGTAGAGGGCTTTGCTGGAATGTCAGCTGCGTCGGCGCTTGCTGGTATCCCGAGGGTGTGGGACTTGGTTGATAGTGGTGCTGCTGAGGGACTTGCTGGGGAGGAAGCTGGTTTGTTGGCTGTGCAGCCGAGTAGCCATGAGGAACCGGCGTGCCCTGATGTGATCCGTGCTGCGACACTGGCTGCTGCTGCTGCTGTTGCTGCTGCTGCTGCTGCTGCTGAGGTTGTGGGTGTTGAGTGTGCTGGGCCGTATTTTGAGGCTGCGGCTGGGTCTGGACCGGCTGCTGGGGTTGCGGGTTCTGTTGTTGATTCTGCTGCTGAGACCGTCTCAGCCCATGACCCTGCAATGCAATTTGTGCTGCACGGGCGGCACGAGCCACAAGATCACCATGCATATTTCGGTCAACAGGAACATCGGGAGTCTGAGATGCCACTGGAAATTGGCCTTGCAGAGGCGCGCTGGAGGGTTCCGGTGCATCGCCACTAGAAGAAGATGGTTGTCGGCCCTTGGTAACCTTCTGTACGACGATTTAGTGTAAGTTTCAAGCATGCCCGGGAGGTTCAGAGAGAGACGGACCTGTTGATTGCTAATGGCATCGAAATTCTTGGTAATATAAGAACTCAGGTCCCGAAGGAAATCCTCCCAATGGTACTTGTCAGGTAATGCCCTCATCGCCTCTTCGTTGTTGATGTCGCTGAGAAGAATATCACGGCGCGACCCAGCGCGCTTCACAAAATCAGTCTCACTTGGGGCAGGCTGCCGCGTTCCGGGGCGTCTGTCGAGAAGGCGTTGTTCCAAGTCATCGGGAAACAATTCGAACAAGATTTCGGTTCTCGATCGCTCCTCGTTATTCATAGAGGCAATGAAAGCCTGCGTCTTGAGTTCAAGAAAGAGAGCGCCCTGCACCTTGAGTAGCCGCCCGCCTTCCGGAACGAAGACGTCAAGGAAATTGTCGTTCAATTCAGAAAAGCCAATTTCCTGTGTACCGAAGATGCTAGAGACAAACGACGCTAGATTGGCCTTCCGAATGATGTCGACTTGCGAAGGCTCCGTGAGTTCCAGCTCGGTCGCCGACAAAAACGACCTCTTCGATGAGTACACCTTTTTGGTATGGTCAAAAAGGGAACGCATAGTTGCATAGGCCTGGCCATTTTCCGAATCCGGTTCCGAAACGAAGGAGGTAATATCTTGATAGGTCGATTTTGCTAATAGCGATAGAATTTGGGTCGACTAGAGATTACGGTCAGAACCAATCTAACACTCAAAGCATTTTGTTAAGAAGCCTACCAGGTTGTCCAGGATGGGTAGACTCTGGGTTTTCAGGTGCGAGTTCGCTTTCACGAATACCATACCCCTGGGCGCGGGCTGGTCGGAATTGTCAGCCAGCTGCTGCTGGCCGAAAACACATTGCTCCTCCACCCGTTCGGCATGGTTCATAATGTTCGAGATCACTGTTGCCATGTCTGTGTCAATACCCTGGCTTGTCTCCGGTGCCACAGCAGCGTCTGTGGAGCTGTCGAT
Source organism: Aspergillus persii (assembly GCA_002215965.1). NCBI lineage: Eukaryota > Fungi > Ascomycota > Eurotiomycetes > Eurotiales > Aspergillaceae > Aspergillus > Aspergillus persii. The sequence goes on from NGZO01000001.1 coordinate 6,032,080, forward strand.
CTGACCATGCTTGTCATCTTGATGCTCCACCGTGTCGACCACGCCGGGTCCAAGAGCCGATGCCAATTCTACTTCGATTTGGTTCCCTGGAATCTGATGGTCCAGTTCGGGTTGTGATGGGGGAAGAACGAGATCGTCCGGTTGTTCGGACTCTAGGCGCCGTTTCTTGGAAGCGCGAGGAGACACGGAGCCGTCATTGTCGTCGAGAGGGTGCGACAGTTTCGGGGAGACTGCAAACCGCCCGGTCAGTAACGGAAGACTTGGAACAGTCCCAAATAATACGACAAAGGTCTCCAGGCACAGAAGGCAAGGAAAAACGCATGGTCTTTATATGTTTTTCTGGCTGGCAGAGTCGGGTGGCCGGGGGGGGGCGGCAGCAGAAGGGCTCGAGCAGCAGGCGTGGAAGACTAACCAGGATCCTCTTTTAGGGGGAAGGGAGAGGCAGGAAGCTCGGACGACTCCTTTTGAATCAGCAGCAGGGGCAGGAAGTCCTGAATCCGCCATGGTATGGACGGTCAAGAGGGTATGAACAGGGCAATTGCTTCCAAGAGCAGAAATGAGGGCTTAGGGGTAGGGCGCAGGTGTAGGGCTTGCGAGGTTTGAGACGGAAGACGGCGTGACAGATTTTTCGGCGGGCGGAGAAAATCGGAGACGGTCAATCCTGCAGGCAGACTGTGAGTCTGGACAGCCCGTGCATGAGAACGGAAGAAAAGGGATCGGACGGAGTGATTCTTGATCACATTCACGAGGGTCGTCACTTGGATTCAAAACATCAATTCAGCAAACCCACAGATTTCCTTCATCGTGAAGGCAGGAAAGTCTGTGATTTCATCCTTGTCTTAGTCAGCAGCAATCACGTGGAAGACTGCCTATTAATGCCTGAGGCAGGGAGTGTCCGGTATAGATCATCGAGGCATATTAAATATTAAATATTCACTCCAGCATGGCCTCTGTATTTCCTGGGTTTCGGTTACTGCATATATCTCAATAAGCAATTCTGCCTCGCCTGCTAACATCCTGCTCTTAGTATTATTATTCTGTCCCGGGCATCTAGCAGCTGATAGCCTGATACCTTCATCTAAGTAGTACGCAGTCAGCCATGTATAGATCTCTGGCCCAACTTTACAAGCAAATGAAAATTCGGATACAAATGTCTCAGGTCCTAGCCTCTAGGTTGTGAATGACGCCCTACCACCTCCTCGTTTTATTTTATTTTTACCTTCCTGCTCTATTTCCATATCCCCATATAACCATATACTCGTGAGTGGGTGAAATGCCAAGAAATTCCCGACCGATTCTCTCTCTCTCTGTGTGTGGTTGAACATCCAACGTCAAGATGACCCCAACCCAACTACGGACGGAGCATCTACGGCGAGCGCCGGAATTTCCTCCCTCTGGTTGAGTTGAAAAATTTCAATCCATGGTTTACCCTCTCTGTTCGATATACCTGCTTCCATCCACTGCAATGCTACCTACCTTCAGGTCTACACGTCATAGACCATCTATCGCACGGAGCGTGCACTGCAACAGATTGACGTTCGGGGAAGTTTTGCTCTCTACCTAGGACAGATATCTTTTATCTTTTATTTTTATTTTCTCTAGCAGCAGAAACCACTCAGGCCCCTCTTCCGGACTACTCTTAATGAATCGCATAGGCTCTAGAATCCAAAATATCGTTACTGATCTTGCGTGCCCTGTATGACGGGATGGTCGATCTAAAGCAACGAGGGCCACCCTTTATAAGGCCGATGACAGCTAGTTGGAGTGTAGCATTGCCTTCCGGGTTCCTGGTACTCGGTTGTACCAACGCAAAAATATAGTACTTATGTCGTCATGTCGCAACCCAGCCAAACGGAGGTAGAGTCTAGGCGCTGGTGGAATCTTAATTTTGACGTTTTCAGAAGCAGACCTGAACATGTGGCCGCTTTATATCCCGGGTTTGCAGGCTGTTATCAGTTATTGCTTATTCCCAATGACCTTCGCCATTTGCTGGCAACAGCCAATCCAGTCTTGAAGTTCTCCCTGAAGCGAACAACTATGGCAGTCACTCGTGTTTATGCCCTAGCCTTTGCGGCTGCGCTGCTTACCTCTGCCTCAGCTCAAAATCTCAGAGAGCAAATCTGGGGAGTGTTTGCTTTTACTCTCCATGGAGACAGTACGCCGGCAATTATGCCGCGACCTAAAACACTGACCCCGTATGGCGCCGGTGATTTGCATGCAGCGGGTTCTGCTTTTCGAAGCCGCTACGTTGCAATCCATGGGGATAATGACAACTCGAGTACAAGAATTGAGAATCTATCCCCATATGTGCTCGACAACATGGAGGTTGAGGTCCTGTCTACTGCCAGTCAATCTGACGTTGCCTCTGCTCAGGCTTTCATGCAAGGCCTTTATCCCCCTCTCAACGACACGTATAGCGGCACCTTTTTTGACTTTTCATTCCAACTTGCCAATGGCTCTATGACGACGGCTCCTTTGAACGGGTATCAATACCCTCAGATTTCGGCCTTAAGCTCCGAGGACCCGCGATCGCTGGCAGTGGACGGCCAATCCCTTTGCCTTATGCACCAAGTAGCGAATTCTGAATACCGATCCAGCCCCGATGTACAGGAGCTTACGAAACTGTCCGAAGCATTTTACAACAATCTTTACAACCAGGCCTTGGCCGGTGTGCTTGACAAGTCCTCGGCCAACTACAAAAATGCTTATCACATCTCCGAGTTCCTCGACTATCAGTATGTGCACAATGAGACTTTATTACACCACTTGAACCGGGACGACATCGAGCGTGCCCGAGCATATGCAGATCAATATGTTTTCGCAACGAATGACAATTCATCGTCTTCGTCGGTCCTCCAGAATGGTAGCATTCGCACCATCGCTGGACGCACTCTGGCAGCAAACATTCTGGACGCCTTCGACCAAAATGTCCACTATCGTGGGTCCCGCCTGAAGATGACCTTTGTCTTTGGTGGCTATGAGCCGGTCGTTGCTCTCACCTCTCTACTGCAGCTGGCATCGGACAAAAATAGCAATTTCTATTCCCGGCCTGTTCTTGGGGGCTCGGTCATTTTAGAGCTGTTCAGCCTGGAAAGCGCGGACCATCCGACCTATCCTGACGAATCCCAGCTTTATGTGCGGTTCCTTCTGCGCAACGGCACCGATTCCCCTGAATTCAAGGCTTACCCTCTTTTCGGACATAGTCCCAGCAACATTGCCATCCCGTATACGGAGTTCCAGGCAGAGTTAGAAAAGTTTGCGCTGAGATCAACTCAGGAATGGTGTCTGCAATGCGCGTCGCAGGCTGTGTTTTGTTCTGGCGTTCTTGACAGAGAGCAAGACTCACCATCCACCAACAAAGGCAAAGGCCTACGTCCTGCCGTTGCCGGCGTCATTGGCGCCGTTGTCACCATCGCTGCTTTGGCCATTATTGGCATCGTTGGGTTCCTGATTTTTGGGTTCCGAACCAAGCGGCTTCACAGACCGACTCTCAAAGGGTTCAAAGGAAGCAGCAAAATGGCCAGTGATCCTGATATTGCTTTCAAATCCCCCACGTGGGAGGACGTGAAGTCCACCAATGATCAAGATTCTCAAAATCCGGAGGCCACTGGGCCCATAGTGAGAGGGCACGAGCGTTCAGGCAGTTGGGAGCTGAGAAATCAAAACGGGGACAACCATGCCAGCCATACCCATACCCATGGTGAGGATGCTGTATCCCCGTTTGATGATGACATCGAAGAAGAGTGGCGTACGCATAGTGCTTTGCAGGCAGTCACAGCTCGTGAGCATGTATGAGTTGCCCTACCTGGTAGTCTGTTTGCTTGAACTTGCGATTTGTGCATGCTTATGTCTTTTGGGTGGGATGCTTTTGCTGGCCTTATTATACCGTGTTACTACTTAACTAATGAATATTCTTCTTCACAACACAACCACACCCCCTACTTTTCTTGCGAGGGATGTTCTGTGTTCATGGAATTGAATGCTTCACTGAGTGTCACTGGCCATCAGGGCACTGGTGCGCACCTTCCCCATTGGGCTGCTGACATCGGCGCAGCAGCCAGCGATGGTAGCTGTTCCTGCGTCAAGTGTTCACCCGTTCTCCTCATTCCCTGTTGTCTTTCTCCCTTCTCCCATCTCTCACTCCGTGGTTCCCTCATATTTCCTGTCCCCTTTATTCTATCATCAGCACACACATACCTTTCATCAATTCTTTGTGGATCAAGCGCAGTCAAGCATCCCAAACATGAGATACGATATTCCAACCCTACTGGGGATGTGTCACAATGGCCAGATCTCGCTGGATAGATTTAGCGGTCCAGCAGTAGACAGTACGTGTCTGCCAACTTCCGACGCTGCCAGTCAGACTCGGTTTACTGACTTGACTCCATCGGGTCCAGACCACCTGGTCCGCCCGCAGACTCGAAGCACAAGGCCCCTCTCAGAACAGCCCGTCAATCAGCCAAAGACTATGTCTGACTCCCCGCGTGCAGGGTCGTCCATTCCGGGCATGCAACCCTTGCCTCATCCTTCCCCCTGTACACCAATCCAGTCATCTCGACCCATCTTGGATCAGGGCATTGATGGGTTTCAGCAGTTTGTGAAAACACATTCCTCTCCGAAACATCAACGTGTCACTGCTGGTGGCCGCATTGTGCCGATGGAGTCCCAGCTTGCTGTTCCCGAGTTGAACTTGCCACGAGCCGGGGAAAACGAGGGTAGAAAGTATGAGCTAACTAACTCGGAGAACACGCCCACACAGGCGATGCACTCGAGCCATGCTGCTGGTGATAAGATGAATGCATCCCATGAGGCCCCTATGGACATGCCAGCTCTTCGTCAACTGCCTATTGCTAATAGTGGCTCATGTCAGCCACTCCATAGCCTAGGGTATGACTCGGGATATGCTCCGGCATTTCCACCAGTGAACGCGGCCCCAGGCGTGTTCTTACAGTCTCGGATGCCTGCTGAGGGTAGAAATCTGCAGTACGCTCACCGAGCGGAGTTGCCCACCCAGCCCTATTATCCACCAGTATTTCCAGAGGCCCCAGTGTACGGGGTTGGAGCATTTGGGGTTGACACTCCTGCTTGGTACCCTAATGTGTATCCGCTGATGAACACACACGGCTCTGTGGCCCCTTTGCCCTCGGTAGTGCAGCCTTTCACCCCTGTCACGACAGTCTCGGGCTTCATACCCAGTCACCTTCATCAGACCGCCATCACACCGCCAGCGTTTGGTCAGTTCCCCCAGTATCCAGCACCTCTCGATACACGGTATGTGAACTCAGCATCTCAGTGGAATCCAGATACACCGAAGGCAGCTCAATCCGTCAATTTCGACCAAACCCCGGTCCTTACCGGACCTACTACCGCAGCTGAGATGCCGAGCCGCAAGTCTTTTGAGGAGGCCAAAAAGAAACATGATCTTCTTTCCGGGCAACTTTCTCGTTTGGATAGATATACTGCCCTGCATTCTTGGGAAATTGACCCCGAATCCAAGCAGTTATTTGTGCAGCAGCGAATGTCTTTGGTGAAAGAGTTGGACACGCTCCGCCTGTACCGAGAGCAGCTGGATTTCATATACGGGGGATCAAATGCAGGATTTTCGAACCACAGAACACAAGTATCCTCTGCTTACCAAGCCCGATCTAAATCAGGTAGACCGGCAAGGTTCGCAGGCAATCGTGTTCCTCGGGTAGCCCCCTTGTCTTCGTCTTTTTCGCACTCTATTGGCCCAAGTTTCGCCCCTGGCCCTTTTGTCGTCCCCCCGATCCATTCAACTCATGGACCCTTACGACAACCATTCATGGATCAGAACATGGAAAATTCAAACCTGTCGTATAAAACCGGACTGAGAAGTGTGCCCTCGGGATGCGAATCTTTAACGGAGTCAAATCTTCTTTACAATGAGCAAATCCGTCAGGCAGATTTCGCCCCTGTCAAGCGGGCTCTGCACGCGCAAACCACCAAAGCAGCTTTTGCTGGCGCTGGATCTGGAACAACTGCTCAGGAAGGAACTTCACGTCTTCAAAAACTGTACAGTAGGATCGAAGCGGCCAATACTCGGCGTGAGCCCGTTGGTGGGCTGCTCCAAGAACTGTCGGTCGTGACTGCCGGACTCATCAACGATAGGAGCAGGAAAGATGACGAGGCAACGCCGCGAATGTATGGAAGAAACTTACCTTTGACCCTGGAGGGTAGCAATTCAGGGCTTCCAGCTAAGGATATTCCGAGCTATGTACCTGAAAGGTCCCGTGGTATGCAGCACATCAGGAGATTCTGGGACTCGGAACCCTCCCCGGAAATTCCCAGCAAGAAGCTCAGGGATGTTTCTCCTGAAACAGATGATGGAAGCCATAGCAGGCCCCCTTCGTCGCATCTATCCACAACGGATTCATGGACCACTGTCCACAAGAGCGAGTAGGTTTAGCTCGCAGTCGAGTACTTTGCACCGTTGGAACATGCACTAATGGTGACAGTAACCGTTATTTCGGCAGGGACTCACTCAGTGACGAACGCCCCGGAAAACGCCTCGAGTCAATCTGGAAAAGGTAAAAAGAGCAACCGAGTCCTTTCTTTTCACCCAAACAAATATGACTCGGGTAATTAGCTAACCCAAGACAACAGCCGCCCCGGGGACCGTCTTCACACGTTTGAACCACCACTGACAGAAGCAACCAAAGTCGGTACTGACGGTAGTTGGAATAAGAAAATTGACACTAAAGTGAAGCCTGTTTCTGTTATTCAGAGGCCCTCTACTGCCACCAAAGGTGCCAAAATTAGGGGCTTCGTGGCTCCCTTCGATGGCGCTGGCGATATACCCGACAACGACGTCGGTCTCTCATCCGGCGGTATTGATCACGAACCTGTACAGGTTGTAGAGCCATGGTACCAGAAAAAGCAGCGTATCAAGGCCAGCTATGCAGTGGTACGTGACTTTCTCAAACGCATTGAAAATGAAGAGGCGAGCATGATTTATGAGTACCAGATGACCGGGGCGACATCTTGGTGGTAGGCTGCAGTATTCCCGGTGCCCTTTCCCTTCATCCGTCTTAAAACCCCTCCTTTCTCTTCTTCTTCTTTATTTCTTCTTTGTTTCTCCTGGGTCTTCTCTCCAGCCCCCGTTTTCCATGTCTTGTTCTTATCTCGCTATGCTATGTTAAGCATGGGTGGAGGCCGAATTGGTGGTGATCCGCGGGGTGGTTGGGTTGGTAAGGATTTGGCACGTTGCATCACGCTAGGATGTTTTGTTCTGCTCCATGGTTGACGGATTCTTTCCTGAGCCTTTGGCACAGGTCCAGGATGATTGGAGGTAGACTTCTGTTTCTTTCGCCGCCATCACTTACTGTCCAGCATGTTTTCTTTGTCCATCCAGCTCCGTGAGGGGATTGGCTCCGAAAGTCAGCTTGGGTGATTGTCAGTCATAGACAATTCTGTCACTGGAGCTCTCGACGGAACTAGGAGTATGAATTTATCACTGTCAAATTTTATTGAATGGGTTCAGATTCGCTCCTCCTACCAGTAGAGTTCGAAATAGGAACAAGGGTGAGCGGTTTGAACTTCTGTAGGGGCTAGAGGACTCGTAGGTCGGAGCCACTGATCAGATTATGTTTATTAAACCAGGCTTTAGGTCCCTCGCGGGCATTTTTATGCTTGTATCCTTAGCCCGGTTAGGCTCGGTAAGATACAGTGCAAAGTCCATGAGATTAGGAATACACCCTCGCTATCTAGACTCTGGGTGGCAGCAGCAGCAAGCGGTGAACCATAGAACCGTTGGACACCTGATCTGTCGGCAGGAATAATGCAACCCAACCATGGCTCTTAGGGAACAGGGATTAATGAAGGTATTTACTCTTTACGATTTTTCTTCTAGAGGTCTAATAGTTTCTAATAGATTTGTTGCTTTAAATTGATTAGGCATAGTTCTTCAGAAGGGAGGATATCAGGAAGAATGGTCGTTTTGTTGATGCTAAGGTAGATGATATATAGCTACATTCACTGTTATGTACCTAGTAGATAATGTATGTACATAGCCACCTTAGCGAGCAGGCACATGAGATGACAGGACCTCCTTGTATGATCACATGCAGCGATACTCACAGAACCCAAAGACCTTTTATTTACCTTTTACTCTACCTCTACCATTTTTAGTGGTTCTCTTATCTTGACCTAACCTGTCTTAGATGGATTGTTAGATGGGTTGAGTTGTTTATGGGGGCACGGGAACGGTCGAGTCGACTTCTACTCTGAGTACATTCCACAGAAGAAATAGGGTCTAGACTACGCCAAGCTGTACCAACAAACTAGACTCTCGGTGGCTGCAGAGTGGCTGCAGCAAGCGGTGAACCCTTCAACTGCGGCCTGGTATCAAAGCCCGGCCGGTCCGATTGCTCCGTCTGCTGTACGGAGTACTCTCTGGTTATTGGGTGATTTGGCATGGATCTGTGTCAGTTAGTTAGTATAATGTTTGAGGACGGATGGTGGTTTCGTGTGTTTACATATCATGTTTCAGGTTCCTATATATATACTATGTACTTTATACCAAACCCGTTGAGTGGATAGAACTCATCAAAGTGGTGAAGATCCCTCACTGACTGCCGGTGAATGTTTCAAACACGCAGGAGACACAACAGTCTCCTGCAGTACAAACAAGGGGAAGGCCCGTCTAGCCCGTCACCCACAGGTAGGAGGCGAGTGTACAGAGTAACCAGCTACCTAAACGGCAACGGAGCATTTGTCATGTCAGATCGGCAGTTGATTGCGGATTACCAAGAAACCAAGACAAGTTGACCTAGTTTATTGGCTCACGCCAGGGGCCGCCATCGAAGCTAGCGGAGGTGTCATGCGATCCATGGGTTAGCATGCTGATTTGAATTTTTCGTTAGGATTCAGGATCAAGTATCCGGTGGAGCAGCGAGGAACGAGCATCGGCAGGACGAAGTAGCGGGAAGTCACTGGTACCGCGCATTGGTAGCCGTTGGACGGGACGCTGGCGTACCCGATACCAGGCGGTACATGGCCAAGTTGCCATGTTCCTTGCCAGGGCCGGAACGCTTGACTAAGCCTGGCATTCCTCCACGTCTCCACCTTCGCCCCCCCCGAGTCGCCTTCGACTTCTTCTCTCTCTCTCTCTCTTTCTCCCCCTCGTTTCTCTCCTGCCCGTTCCTCTTATCTGCCCTCGCTGACTGCCTCGGGTTCCGCGTGGTGAATTTGCCTTGGTCTGTCATTTCACACGCCTTTCTTTCTTTCTTTCTTTCTTTTTGTCTTTGCGTTCCTGGTCGCAGTGGTTCCGATGCCCCCATTCGTCCCCCGGATGTCCCTTTAATCCCAGCCCAGCACCGCCTCCTCGCCTCCTTCGCGGCCTTTTGGTCCGCCTTGCTGCTAGCCAGCCCCGTTCCCTCCCCTCTCCTCCCTCTCTCGCCGTAATCCGGATCTCCGATTACTGCTTATCTCTATACTTTTTTTTTTCTTTCTTTTTCTTTTCTCTTTCTTGATTTTTGATTTTTCTTATTAAACGGATCGACTACCTGCCTCCCTCTTCGAACCCTATCCCTCGCCCCGGATTCTGATCGACCAGGCATGACGCAACTTTTCGCCTCGAGCCCGTCGTCCAATGTGTCAAGTGAAAAACGTGGGAATTTTCCCGGTCTTTCCATGGCGTCGAAGAAACACCCCGGCGAGTCCAGCCACCTTCCGACCAAGATAAAGAACTTCTTCCGCATCAACAGCTCCGGCAGCAATTCCTCCCACCAGAGCCATCACAATAGTGGCGACCGGGATCGCGACAATTCATCCAGCGCCGCCAAACCTGACACCAAATCGACTTTCAGACAGTCCCGATTCCTGCCGACCATTGGTCGCAACCGCTCAACTACCGTCGCAAGTGAGGGTAACCCGCTGGACGAGGGTGTCTCTCCCACCGCTACAGCCAATCCGTACTTTGTGCATCAAGGGCAGCCTTCTCTACAACACCGCAACGATGGCTCCGTTCCCTCTTCGCCTCCGGATACCCCCGAGTTGCAAGTTGACGGCGTCTCTGCGGCCGAACAGGCCACCACCGCCAACAAGGAGGAATTAGCGCGGAAGCTTCGTCGCGTCGCATCGGCACCGAATGCACAGGGTCTCTTTGCGCGGGATGAAGCCGAGCGCCCCCAGACCGCAGAGCTAGGAAAGGAGCCTCTGGTGGAGCAGGCAAGCGCTGGTGACTCGCAGGTCAGCCTGCCAGGGGACAAGGAATTGAATCTGGTCGTGCCCACGCTTGGCGCCGATAACAAGCTACCCACCCCCGGGCAGATCCGCGACGCGGTTGCTTTCCGCAGGACGTATAGCTCCAACTCGATTAAAATCCGCAACGTCGAGGTTGGACCAAGCAGTTTTGACAAGGTCAAGCTGATTGGCAAGGGCGATGTCGGCAAGGTTTACCTTGTCCGTGAAAAGAAGTCGAGTCGACTGTATGCTATGAAAGGTAGGCCAATCGATGTTCTTCGATAACCCGGGGGACGATTACTGACAGCACCCAGTTCTGAGCAAGAAGGAGATGATCAAGCGAAACAAGATTAAGCGGGCCTTGGCTGAGCAGGAGATTCTTGCCACCAGTAATCATCCGTTCATTGTCACTCTCTATCACTCTTTCCAATCTGAAGACTACCTTTACCTGTGTATGGAATACTGCAGCGGTGGCGAGTTCTTCCGAGGTATGTATAGCCGAATATCTCGCGCCTGACGACCCGCTAACCCATCATTTTACGACAGCTCTGCAAACACGCCCAGGGAAATGCATTTCGGAAGACGCTGCGCGGTTTTATGCAGCGGAAGTTACCGCCGCTCTCGAGTATCTTCATCTGATGGGATTTATCTACAGAGATCTGAAACCAGAGAGTATGTGGAAGCCTACAACAATATGCAATTTGGGAGCCGGACTAACGACGTGCCTATAGACATCCTTCTTCACCAGTCAGGCCACATCATGTTGTCGGACTTTGATCTTTCCAAACAGTCCGGCCCGGGCGGAGCACCAACGATGATCCCAGGACGTAGCGGCAGTTCGACGACGTCGTTGCCGACTATCGACACAAAATCCTGCATTGCTGATTTCCGGACCAATTCGTTTGTGGGCACGGAGGAGTACATCGCTCCCGAGGTCATTAAGGGATGCGGGCACACCAGTGCAGTCGACTGGTGGACTCTTGGCATCTTGATCTACGAGATGCTTTACGGGACCACGCCATTTAAGGGCAAGAACCGGAATGGTACCTTTGGCAATATCCTGCGGGACGATGTACAGTTCCCCGAACACGCAGGGGCGCAGCAGATCTCGAAGTAAGTTCCAACACAGCCCTTGAGGCCATACGCTGCAGGATGGATGGCTAACCGTGTAACAGCACCTGCAAATCTTTGATCCGCAAGCTGCTGATCAAGGATGAGACGAAGCGTCTTGGAGCGCGAGCTGGCGCCTCCGACGTTAAGACGCATCCCTTCTTCCGGCAAACGCAATGGGCTCTTATTCGCCACATGAAGCCACCGATGATTCCCAACCAGGGCCGCGCGACGGACACTCTCAACTTTCGCAATGTCAAAGAGAGTGCCAGTGTCGACATTGGAGGGAACAACCCCACCAAGATGAGGGGTGTTCCGATGGATTCTGGCCTTGCCACTCCCAACGGCGAAATCTCCGACCCGTTCGAGGAATTTAACAGCGTTACCCTTCATCATGACGGGGACATGTAACATGCGTTAAATCATGAAGCTGACGACTAAATCTCTTTTTGCCTTTTCTTTGCGAGACTGTTCGAGCGTTCTCCGTATCGCATGCAGCTCAGTTACGACTATGATGCGAGAAGATCTTTGTATCCGAAAGCAGCAACATCCTTACCGCTATAACCTGGAGTCTTGGGAGCTTAGAGTGTTTATTGGGTTTATTCTGCTTATGGTTCTTATTTTTGTTTCCTGCGACCATGCTGCTTTTCTTCTGCTCTGGCCTTTTCCATCTTCCGATGTTCAAGGTGACCGAGTGTGTCCTCGAAACCACTCTACTCATGGGATAATTATCGGGGATTGTTTGTCTTCCCATTGCCGCACCATAAACGACCTGTGCTATTGTTTTTTTGTATTACTCCTTTGCGCATGTTTCTCTACTGCCATTCTTGCAGAAAGCGGCGTTTGCGAATCTCGGACGTGTTTGTCATGCTGTATTTTGCCGACCATCTAGCGAAGATGAGTCCGGACAGCATGATGTTTTCTTTGGGAATCTTGTTTGATATTATTTGTTGAAAGATCGGGACTTGGGATGCTTGGTCTTGTTGACAGGCCCGGTGCTTGTGACTTGGAACTATAACAACTATGCTTTGTGTTTTAGTGATTTATGGAGCAACTGTAGATAGACCTGATCATAATATCCGTAACATATTAGATATGTATATACTGTAAGAGTGCATTGTTTTAAACTCCATATTCCGTACGATGCAAAGGAACCACCGCCGGAAACCCCGCAACCCAAACAAACCCAACCTTCCATCCACCGCGCTTTCTACTCAACGAACCAACCAACCCAGTCTCAACTCAACTCCTTCTGACAAAACACCGCTCAATCGCTCAATCGTCCAATTCTATCCAATCTGTCTATCCAAGCAGACATCCATCCAACCAGAATGTCCACCCCCCTCGCCGACGACCCCGCCACGCCGCCGCGGGACTCCTCCGTGTCTGAAAACCCGCTCCTCCGCGCGTCGAACCCTCTCGTGTCCGATCTCGAACAGGAGGTATTGGACGAATATACCAGGTTGCTTGGGAATGTGAATAAAGTGCGTCGTTTTGTCCCTGTCTATTTATTTATTTTTTTTTTTTTTAAATAAATGAATCCCTCCCTTCTTCCCTCTGTAACACGCACACCCGCCCGCCAGTTTCCCAGACAGAAAGAAAGAAACGAAACGAAACCAACCTCAACCTGACAAACACCTACTAACAAACCCCTTTCTGTGTGTCTCTAGCTCTCCGACAAACTCGCCGACCTCTCAGGTGACCCGTCCTCACTTACGCTTGACGGATTACGCCATCTAGAACGCAAGACCGCGACCGTGTGTACCTTGCTCAAGGCAAGCGTGTATAGTATCGTGTTGCAGCAGCAGATCTTTAATGAGAGTGAGGAGCAGCAGCAACAACAGCAGCAGGACGAACAGATGGCAGAGTATGCTGATGGAGATGGGCATGAGGATCAGTATAATCATGGAGGGATGATGTATGAAGGGGATGAGAGCTTTGAGGGGGGGAGGTATACTTAATCTTGTTTTTTGGTTTGTTTTTCTTTTTGAGATTGGGGTTGGGGTGTTTTGGGTTCTGCTTTTGAGATAAGGAGATTGAGTCTGGTTTTTTTTTATCTGATTTATATGGGATGTGTAGATATAGATACCCGGAGTTGAGATACCACTTGGCTGGCTCTATTCCTATCAAATGCATAAATGACAATGAACCTGGCAATACAAATACAATACATATCTCGGTACAGACAGAAGGGAAATAAAACCAAAATTATATACACAGCTCTAACGCAAAAGACATGATCGCACATGTCGCTGAACTGTGCCTCCATAGTCGTACAGTCAGTCAGCCAGTCAGTCGATCCTGTGCGTGAGGATGACCGTCCCAATTCAATAAATTGACGTAAACTAAAAGCCCCATTGAAATTTGAGCTCCTTCATTGGAGCTCGTCAGGAATGTCCGGAGTAGTAGACCTTGCGCACATCCACCAATTTCTTTCCGCGGGCCCGCGCAACTTCTTCGGGGTCGCGCTGGCTCATAAGTGCCTGGTAGGCGGCCTTCACAGTGTTCATGGGGTTTCGCGAACGACCGACACGCGCGGCGAGATCGTAAATACCGGCGGCACGACACATCTCGAAGATCAGGTGTTGGCAACGAAGACCAAAGCCTTCGTAAAGTTAGTCACAGATACTCGAACGTTAAAGAACGGGGAACTCACCAGGAGGTCTGGTCATCAACTGCAGCTCAGTAGCTCCCACCTTGCCCCTCACATCACCGAAGATAGTCCGATCCTCGTACCGTGGGATGGGCTGCATGTTTCGAATGGCCCGATACTGGGACTGGACCTGGGCATCACTTCCCTCCTGGGACTTGGCCTCACCAATTCCCAAAAGACCATTGCCGTTACCGGCGATGGAGAGCGCATACATACTTCGGATCTTACCCAGACGGGTCTGGTTGGTGACCGAGTGTTCGACAAGGATCTTCGTTTTTATCCCCCGGATCTGCTGCGGAGTGTAGCCGGTGGCCAGTACAAGGTTCTTCAACGCATCCGTCATGCTATCGGACTCCTTGTTCTGGGATCCAGGCTGTTCCAACTCGAAGATTCTCGGACGCTCCTCGGGCTTCTCACTAGTCAAGGTCTCGCCGGGCTGGAGGTAGTCGGGGACCAGCGCACTGTGGGGGTTCAGTTCGTTCTCTTCCTTGCCCTTGGTCACCCGGAGGGTCTCCAGAAACTGCACCCATTCCCCCACATCGATCTTCTTGTCGCCTGTTTCGGCAAAGAAGCGAGCAAAGTCGTCCGCGAAGTCATTGTCGTTCTTGAAGGTCACGTTGTAGTCGGAGTTGGACTTGGGTGCGCGGACGTGTCTGTCCACTCCGGGTTCGATGACGGAGAGATCATCCAGATAGCGGAGGGTCATGGGATCGCGACGGATGCCAAACTGATCCGCCATGTCCTTGGGGTCGATGGCGGCTTCACCGGCCTCCACGGCGGCCATTTGCTCCGGGGTGTACTCCTCCGCTAGGGCCTTCTTCTCCTCCTCCGAGTACGGCTTGAAGTCCTGGGGCTTCATTTCCCGTCTGATTTCCTGCAAGGTCTTCCTTTCCGTGGGCGGTTCACTGGGGACGTCGGGTTTCCGATCCGAGAATTGAGCCGGCGAGAAATGGAGTTGGCGACGAGGCACGCGAGAGGCCGGGGCCGCAGCGCGAGAAAAGCTGCAGAACAGGCATCTGGCCGGGCGAGCGAAGCTCATGATGAGAAATGAAGAAGCTCTCTGGCCGGCAGAGGCCACACAAGAGCCGATGCGAAGAGAAAGGAAGGGGGGAAAGGAGGGAGGGTGAGGGCTTGGGGGAGACGAGACGGTAACGACAGAAAGAAGAGAAGGTCGGAAAGCAAAAGTTCCTGATGAATTCTCGGCGGCCCGCCTGACCAATCCCCGCCCGCCTTTTTCCTCTCACTCATCACTCATCAACTACTTTTTTCCTCTTTTTCTTTGCCCCGGACTGCTTCTCTCGTCCCTCTTCTTGTCTCGTTCGCAGTCACCCTATGTTCCGGAAGGCCCTTCTGTCTGTCTCTAGATCCAATTGGTCGCGTTTCTCCCCTCAGGTCCGCCATCTCGCTCACACTGCTCCCTCCCCCGACCCTCGCATGCGCCATTCCCCGCGAAGATAATGCCGGCTCCCAAGAAATCCAACCAGGGTGGAAGGCGCCACAAGAAGCCTAGGACGGAGAAGAACAACAAGAGCAGTGGCCATGACGAGGTTCTTCAGACGGATATCGATCAGCTTCTGCGCAAGAACAAGCCGGAGACCGAAGTCGCTGCCGATTCTGCTGCCGACACCCCTCGACCTGCGCTCCCAGAACCCTTTACGGAGATAGAAGTGACTGTCGCGGAGTTGTCATCGACAGGCGATGGCCTTGCTTTGTCCGAGAATGCCGACCATGTCTACGTCGTCCCTTTCTCCGTGCCTGGTGACAAGGTACTGGTGAAAGTCGTGCGACACTTCCAAGACCTGTCCTACAGCTTGACGGACTTTGTCAAGATCATTGAAGCAGGGCCTAAGCGCGATGATTCCCTCATTGGATGTCAATACTTCGGCAAATGTTCTGGCTGTCAGCTCCAGATGATGTCGTACGAGGACCAGCTGGCCCATAAAAAGCGCATTGTCGAAAAGGCGTACGCCAACTTCTCTGGCCTCATCCCGGAATTGATCCCCGCCATCGGCGACACTTTCCCGTCCCCCCTGCGGTATGGATATCGTACGAAGCTCACGCCGCATTTCGCAGCCCCCGCTGGAAACTCTAGGAGACAGAAAGGGCCCGGCCAACCTCACACCGAAGTGCCGCCGATCGGTTTCACCTACAAGAATCGACGCCTAGATCTAGATATCGAGGATTGCCCGCTGGGAACCGACATTGTTCGCAAGGGCCTCAAGAGCGAGAGAAAGAGAGTTGCGGAAAATATCGGACGCTACACTAAAGGCGCGACGCTCTTGATGCGGGAGTCGACCACTCGCATCCCAAAGGACCAAGCAGACACTGCGGCCGAACCTAGCACCGAAGAGAAGAAAAGCGACACAGACTCAGGAGACGTGATCCGCGTTGAGCACGATGATTACATCGAGGAGAAGCGCTGCGTGACAGACAACAATGCGACCTCGGTCGAGTACGTCGATGATTACATGTTCACCAACAAAGCTGGCGCTTTCTTCCAAAACAACAACTCCATCCTCTCCGGTTTCACGGAGTACATCCGCCAACAAGCCCTGCCCCCTCATACCCAAGACGCCTCCAAACCTCTCAAATACCTCCTCGACGCCTACTCCGGCTCCGGCCTCTTCACCATCACCCTCTCCACCATCTTCAAATCCAGTCTGGGCGTCGACGTCGCCGGCGACTCCATCGCCTCCGCTCGCGAGAACGCCCGCGCCAACTCCCTCCCCAACACCGGCTTCGCCGCCGCAGACGCCGCACCCTCTTCAAGGACGTCCCCTACCCGCCCGACCAGACCCTCCTTGTCATCGACCCCCCGCGAAAAGGCTGCAGCGAGGATTTCCTGCGCCAGTTCCTCTCCTTCGGCCCGCGGCGCGTCGTCTACGTTAGTTGCAACGTGCACACGCAGGCCCGCGATGTCGCCGTCATGGTGCAGGGCGACGACCAGAAGAAAGTCCGCTATGAGATCGAGAGCATCAGAGGGTTTGATTTCTTTCCTCAGACGGGACACGTCGAGGGTGTGGCTATTCTGAATAAGGTGGATATGTAATCGGTTTGGCTTTGCGGAGTATTGGATTGTGGGTAATATAAAAGAATTTTTGTTATCATTTTGGTACATACATACTTGTTTTTCTAGGACGGTCGATGGCCTACTCTTTTTGTTTTAGTGCTCACCCTTCGCCGCTTTTTGCTCATTGAGTAGATCTGAGTACTCCCTGAGCAGTCTGAGGCAATTACTGAGTATTAGGTGAGTAGAAGATTGCGTGCACTGAGCGCATAATCTTAATAAACTGTACGATAACTAATAATCACCCTCTCTGCCCGGTTCTCCATTCGTAGTCCATTCTTATCTACCATACTCCTCGAAAGCGCAGCATTGCCATAAGATCTTTATCTCTAGCAGGAAAGTAGTGTAGCTACCATGTTGTATTACTTTGGTGGAATTTCCCCGGCTAAAGACAGCATAAAGTCCAGAAATTCATAGGGGGAACTCTAGATATTTTAAGAGTTAGAGGATCCTCGGAACAGCGAATAGCGCTAGTTTATTAAAATATTTTCTGACTTTTAATGGTGATTATATACTAAGTAGAATAATATTGCTAATGGTTTCCCATTAAAATATATAATACTAAAGATCAGTATTTAAAAAAATAATAAGGTTCAAAAATTTAGATATAGCGTTAATTAGTTGTGGTAATTCTAGCCTGTGAAGGTTTAATCTCTGTAGTATAGATAGATATTAGTTCTATTCTAATATATATAAATATTACAAGTCACTATTCTTCGTTATCCGAGCCCTTGAATTAAGCAAAGGGCGTTACGCAGTACTATAGATATAACTAAACATATACCAAAGTTCACACGGAAGTTACTAATATGATATTATGGTTTACGTATGATAATAGGGAGGAGTCGTAGATCTTGAGAAGCCTAAACCAGCTCTAGAGATCCACAAGGACCTCTAGAGTATACTCTTTAAAGATTTAAAGATATACAGTATACTAGTTGTATTCGCTAACTAGTATTATTGAATAAAGAGACCAATTAAACTCTGTTACGGGACGAGACGAAGCTTCTGATCTAAACGTGCCTTTGGACAAGAAGGAATAGCTGGGGAGCTATCCTTACGTCCGTTTCTGTTGGAGATAGGCCCAATGAAGAACTCCCCCGAGGTTGGAACGAGCAAAGCCACCAAAATTCCGGGAGTGTTGCTGACGAATGCAGGAAATCATCTCTGGAATATTTCAAACAGCTGACTTTGAATCTCGCAAGTCAGGTCGTCGTGTCTGTCGATAATGGCCTCGGGTGCTACAGAGAGAGTTCTTAATTTGTAGAGTTGTCCGGCACAGAGAGAACCCGGAGGGTTTCAGCGCAATCCTTGCACAACCTGGCTGTATTCGTCAAAGTCTTGTCAATTGCGCGAGCAGATGATACAGACGGCGATCTGTCGAAACTGATGTGTTCCGATCGAAGCCTGCAGAAGTTAACGGTGCGACCAACGATCGCTGTTATTTACCAGGTCTATAAACGACACTTCACAACCGCACTCACGGTTATGGACTCTCGAGATTCTCCAATTCTGCCGACTCTCCAAGAAATTCAGCCGATCGCCGATGAACCGTCATATTTGGCCTTGCTCCTCTTCACTGGACTTCGAAATCTTCAGATCGACATGGAAGCCATTCAATTACCGGGAAGTCAATTTATTTAGAAGTCATTGACAGACCTGAGTCTGAGGAAGACTATCGATATCGGCAAGTTGAGTAAATTTACAACACCATAGGTATATCAGAAAATTGCACTTCGCGATACTGTCTAAAAGAGATGCTGCATATCGCCGACGGCGGGGGTCATTATATGACACCATTATCCTCATCATCCTTTATTCTTCTTCTTCTTTTTCTGTACGATGCCTACAAAATTGAACGGAATCAGGATTTTTTGGCGTCTACGCAGTACCGCTTGCAATAATGACATGGTCTAAACTATGAGCGGAGGCTTTTGGAGTTGTTAATGTAGAGTAGCTTATACTTCAGTTCTTGCCGAGACAACTAGGTCCGTAAACTATAGCAGGATTTTGATGTACACTTGAGGCATTAAGCAATATACAGCAACGTCGAATCTCTGGGGATAAATGAAAAGGCTCCAATATTATGACGTCAAAGTAGTCAAATCTGACAGATCTCATACTATCTAGAACTCCTTAGAAGTTTGCGCCTTTTGGAACGGCGAAGATAGGACGGTGTCGGGTCAATAGAAGAATGTCTAGGGAGTTCAGCTCCACGGTCAAGCAATAGCTGCACAATGTTCTCATGTCCCTTAGAGCTAGCAGCCTGGAGGGCGTTTCCACTGTGGCCCCCCTGAGCATTGACATCAGCTCCACGGTCAAGTAATAGCTGCACAATGTGCTCATATCCCTTAGAGCTAGCAGCCTGGAGGGCGTTTCCACTGTGGCCCCCCTGGGCCTTAACATCAGCTCCACGGTCAAGCAGTAGTTGCACAATCTTCTCATCTCCCATAGAGCAAGCAGCCTGGAGGGCGTTTCCACTGTGGCCCCCTTGGGCATTAATATCAGCTCCACGGTCAAGCAGTAGCTGTACAATCTTCTTATATCCGTTAGAGCAAGCAGCCTGGAGGGCGTTTCCACTGTGGCCCCCTTGGGCATTAATATCAGCTCCACGGTCAAGCAGTAGCTGTACAATCTTCTTATATCCGTTAGAGCAAGCGGCCTGGAGGGCATTTCCGTACTTGTCCCCTTGGATATTAATATCAGCTCCATGGTTAAGTAGTAATTGTACAATCTTCTCATGTCCCTCAGAGCAAGCGTCCTGGAGGGCATTTCCGTACTCGTCCCCTTGAGAATTAATATCAGCTCCACGGTCAAGTAGTAATTGTACAATCTTCTCATGTCCCTCAGAGCAAGCGGCCCGGAGGGCATTTCCATACCAGCCCCCTTGGGCATTGATATCAGCTCCACGGTCAAGTAGTAATTGTACAATCTTCTCATGTCCGGTAGAGCAAGCGGCCCGGAGGGCATTTCTATACCAGCCCCCTTGGGCATTGATATCAGCTCCACGGTCAAGCAGTAGCTGTACAATCTTCTCATGTCCGGTAGAGCAAGCGGCTTGAAGGGCATTTCCGTACTTGTCTCCTTGGATATTAATATCAGCTCCACGGTCAAGCAGTAGCTGCACAATCTTCTTATATCCGCTAGAGCAAGCGGCATGGAGGGCATTTCCATACAAGCCTCCTTGGGCATTGATATTAGCTCCACGGTTAAGTAGTAATTGTATAATCTTCTCATGTCCGGTAGAGCAAGCGGCTTGAAGGGCATTTCCGTACTTGTCTCCTTGAATATTAATATCAGCTCCACGGTTAAGCAGTAGCTGCACAATCTTCTTATATCCGCTAAAGCAAGCGGCATGGAGGGCATTTCCATACCAGCCCCCTTGAGAATTGATATTAGCTCCATGGTCAAGTAGTAATTGTATAATCTTCTCATGTCCCTCAGAGCAAGCGGCCTGGAGGGCGTTTCCGTACCTGCCCCCCTCAGCATTTACATCGGCCCCGCCCTGTAACAGCATCACAGTAATATTGCAATTTCCTTGAAGCGAGGCAGCTATTAGGGCAATGTCAAGTATTGTGCCTGAATCAGTGGTCTCGTGAAGACTTTCGTCCTCGTACGGACTCCATGCCTTAGCACTCTCAGTGGCAACATCGATTGTGGCCTTCAGCGCTAAGAGCCTACTCAGGCTGTTGGCAGCTCCTCGAGCGGAAGCAGCCACTACAGCCGTCCCGTAGACGCCGAGATTAAGGGCCGGAGACTTATGATGGGAGATGCTGGCATCATGCCCCAGTAGCATCTGCATAATTTCGGCATGTCCCTCAGCAGCAGCGGCAAGGAGGGCATTGACATATTGCTCGCCGGTCGAATTGACATTAGCTCCATACTCCAAAAGTTGTAGCACAATGTCAACGTATCCCTTTGCGGCGGCGACATATAGCGGGCTGTCAAAAAGTCCCTGGCTGTTGATGTTCGCGCCCCATTGTAGAAGTACAGACACGATCTCCTTATGTCCTTCTGCGCAAGCTGCCTGTAGGGAATTCCCGCATAAGCCACCTTCAGCATTGACATCCGCACCGTGCTCTAGAAGCATTTTGACAATAGTCTTATGCCCTTTTGATGAGGCAGCATATAAAGAATGACTGAATTCCCTGCCTGGAATCTCAACCTGTACAATGTCGTGGAGCTGAGGCGTAGAGGAGAAATGACTGAATTCCCTGCCTCGAATCACAAACTGTAAAATGTCGTGGCGCTGAGGCGTAGAGGAGAGATGTAACCTTCCTTCGTACACTTGACAGTTCTTTATAATCTGCAAAATTTCCTCGTGGCTTTTCCCAGAGGCCGTCCGCTTCACGTTGTTGTAGCCTCTACATTTCGCATTGACATCTGCACCCCAGTCCAAGAGCATGTGCACAATATTTTCGTGGCCCTTTGAAGAAGCTGCATATAGAGCGTTTCCTAGACGACCGCCCTGTGCATTGACATTACTGCCTGCCTGCAAGAAGGTATTGACGACATCAATGTGTCCATTTCGAGAGGCCCAAATCAATCCATTGGATCCTGTCGAGTCAATCCCTTCAAGAGCATTTTGATTTGATGTAATCAGTTTCCGAGCAATTTGTCCATGGCCATTTAACGCTGCCAGGTGAACTGCATCTAGCGCGGGCTGTTCATGGTTACGCATCGCACTCTTCCAGAAGATGGGAAACCAAATGGCGAAATTGGTGGTAGATGTATCATAAATCTGATCCAATACACTTTCTGCTTCGATGTGAAAAGCAGGAGGGGCATTTCGTACATGATATGCCCAGTACTCTGCAGCATATGCCAGTAGGCTTTGGACATTCACTCTGTGATCAAAACCACTGTCCTGTAGGTCACCAGATAATAGATATCTGACACAGATTTCCGATATTTGATGGTGGGCATCGCTTAGACAAAAAGAGTATGGGGAGCCTATATCACCCGCAGTATCCCTTTCGACGAGGAATTCTTTGGCTGTCTGATGGATAAGGTATATCCTTGAACTTTGCACAAAGACAAATAGTCCACAAAGCCTGCGTATCTTTTGGCCTAGTCCCATTGGGTCCAACCCGGCATCTTTCGCCAGTCCGTGCTTTGGTGAAACGGCCACGCCTAACGCCATAGCCATTTCGTCAATGCTTAGTGGGCGACAGGCGCCGGCGATAATCATCAGGATTTTCTTTACTGTAGCGGTTTGGCCAGGCGGAACGCGGTCAAGAATCTTCTGATAAGCCGCAGTCACCGAGGGAGGCAACATTCGAATCGTTTCTTCATCTGGTCGAAGGCTATCTCGAAATGTATCGTGTACGTCATTAATGGCAAGATGTAGCCAAAGGTATGTTCGATGTTCCATCCGAAAAAGCTGTTGCTCAAGCTTTTGCTGCAAGTTGGGTGACAACGCCAAACTTTCTGCCAGCTCTTGAACTTTTAATTTGACAACATGATCAATTTCGCCGCGAATCTTGAATTCTCATCTTCACCTCGCAATCGGATATGCGGTGTCACATTGGTGATGCCTCGAAAGCTGGTTTGGATGTCATCAGGGACGGCTCGTGACTAGGAACTTGATCCAGGCTTTAGGATCTGCAATAGTAGACCTACGGAGGTCTTCGAGTTTGGCAATGAGACGTTCCCGATGGGATGTACAGCATTCATCGAGTGCATCGAAGACAAGATGAGGTTTGAAACGCAGCGTCTGATGGCAGCACACTAACACCCCAAGCTCGTCGACCTCGTGTTGAAGTTTACTCATTTCGTTCCCAAGAAGGTATGCATGCTTATCAGCTGTGGCTGTTGGCTGAAGAGCTGATGAAGGACTGCACAGAGTGCTGTGGCAGACTGTTTTGCTCTTGATTGTCCTTGAAGAAAAGTAACAGATCGAAACATTCGAGCTAGACGCTTTGAACTCAATGTCAATAAGTGACCTGGCCAGAACAGATTTCCCGCAACCAGGTCGGCTTGATATCCAGAGCAGATCATGGGTACAGTTATCCCACCAGTGGAGATATTGCGTATTCTGTGTGACCCACTGGCATGTTCCTGGTACTCGGTGAGGGTTGATGTTCTTTTGCTCCTCATAGTTCGAGATTTTGAATACTTGGTGACATTGCCGCTGCTGTTCGGTTAAAAACGAAGCCTTCTGTTCTTGATTCTGTATTTCTTGCTGGTTGTAGAGCTTTTCCAAATGTTGATTGGTGCATTTGAGTTCTTCCCTCAACCCGCCTGAAATCTTTTATAAGAAAATCTCCTTAGATATTAATGGGCGATTGGTTTCACTCACTACATACATCCACCACTAAGCTCTCTCGGGAAACATTGCCAACGGGTATATATCCCAGTAGCTCCTTCGTATACGATGCGGCTGCCAATGCCGCATACCCTTGCCATTGTTTGTTCTTGTGCGAATCGGCATAGTCACAGATCCCACGGATGACGAGACAAGGGAAGTCCATCATTAATCCAGCAGCCTCCATCTCAAAACATAGCGCATCGGTTTCGAGTCTTAGCTTCTCCCGAGTCCATCCATGTTCCATAACCACATTGCCGGACGCAATGATCCCGTAGTGTAACTGTGGGTTGTTGCTCTTACGTTCAGTCCTTGTCTCTTCCCATTCGACCGGGCACCTATCACAGGTGTCTTCAGTCACTGGATGTTCGTATTCCAGTTGGAATAGTCGATCTTGCTGTGTGCTCGGTCTACCGAAGCTTTGCCGGGTCCGTGCCGTTCTCCCAGTCGCGCTATGAATGTATTCTGGAAAGCAGGGATCATCCGTAAGCTCCGCAGCTTTCATTGCGTTCACAGCCATTAACAGAGACCTCGGTGGACTGTTCAATGATCCACTTCGACGAAACTCTCCACCCGCGCGGATTTTACCAATGTCATACTGCAGAACACCCCCAGACGTGCCCTGCGGGCAACTGATCACAACATCACCAAGTCGTATATCATGCGCGGCCGACGGGATCCCGCCGCCAACCCCGACCATTAAGCCGATGCGAAGTGATTTCGAGAATGTGCGGGTCATGTTGTTTGCGACGGTGACGGCAGAGATGTTCCCATACTGCCCCGCGGGGAGGCAGGCGATCACAACGTTGTGTTGACCAATTCGGCCCAATGTGTAGATATTTGGGTCCGATGGATCCTGCATGCCGAGCAGACCAAAATTTTCATCCAGCATCTCTTTAGCTGCTGCCGCCTCGATCGGTAGGGCACATATCCAACCGATTTGGAAATCTTCGAGTTGGGGGTGGACATCTTCGCGATCGATCTGGTTAGCCGATATAAGCCCTGATGGCGTATGGACGAGTGATATCAAAAAGAAGCAAGAATCTGATGCATCCTCGACGAGATCTGAATGAGGGGAAAGGGGACGGCACCGATGCCAGGGGAAACACCAGGTTTGTTTAGCTTCATGGCTCAGCCACGATCGAGCTGAACCCGCATAGCATCGGGCGGTAAAAGGTAAAATGCTATTGGCGAGCCCTGCATGACAGTCTGTCCACTACTCCGGGGTACGCTTTTACCTGTACTTTGTACTTTGTACAAACAGACCCACACGGGGGTGTTCGGACGGGTCCGGGGTGCCAAGATCCTTAAGTTGGTTAGTTAGACGTAGATAAAAATCCCGATATAGATCTTTTAGGCAGCCTTATTAATACTAACTAGTTTAAACTGCACTGTCATACAGAAGACTCCAGGTGCGGTATAGTTATAATGACCTCGTCTGATATTATATAATCTGCTGGCTTCCCCGCAGCTGATGTTGTTATCTTAAAGTACAGAGGCCTGGCACATGGAATGACGAAGGATCCGGATGGGATTGGATTGCTAAAGCAATCGAATAGAGCAATTGTATTGGCTATATCCAACGAATGGAGTGAAGGCTGTCCTTCCTAACTGAACGACAAAGAAGCCGATATTTATGCAATTTTAGGGGCTTCAGAATCGTCATAAACGAGCGTAGTTGTATAATTTGTTGCGTGGTTGATGAAGGTCAAGCAGCCTCACTGCTAGTTAACTAGTTAGTTAGTTACCTATTGCTTAGCTAATCCGCACGTCAAAATAGTTCCCTGCGACCTGAGAGGGAAGAAACAAATACAGGTTTGCTCC
Organism: Aspergillus persii; assembly: GCA_002215965.1. Lineage (NCBI taxonomy): Eukaryota > Fungi > Ascomycota > Eurotiomycetes > Eurotiales > Aspergillaceae > Aspergillus > Aspergillus persii. Next base: position 6,057,244 of record NGZO01000001.1, read on the forward strand.
TTAATTCTCCTTCCAATCTAACCCCAATACTGTAACTGAAGAAATGGGAATGAGCCCTGACATCAATCTAAGCGAGGTTTCTTTAAACTTTAAGGAACAAGTATACTATGGACAAGGGCAAAGAAAATAGCTAGCGAAGATAATAAAGAAAAACATATTCGATGGCCAGACGGATTCTTGATCTTACAATGTTTTTTACGAACTGCCCGGACCACCGAGGAGAGCGAATCTCCGGACAATGCTGGGGCCAATCTCGTCGTATTCCGCCTTGGTGTGGCAGTAGCTTCGAAATTCGGGCGTCTGTCCCAGCAAGCTTCCTCCGAACCACGGGCCATGTCTCTGTCTCTTGTGCGTTACCACGGCCACATCCAATCCACCGCTTCGAGCTCCTCCGCTGCGTGCTTCCGAGGCCCGGATGCGCGCGTCCACCAGGTGCCGGATGTCTCGCTGTAAGCGTCGGCCGAAGTCCTTGTATAGCGTGGATCCTCCGGACAAGACGATATTCTTATACAGGCCTCTCCGGACGTCGATGGGGGAGGACTGGATGACGCCGTCGACGACGGTGGGCAGAGGGGTCAGGAAGTCGGAGGAGTAGATTTCGGGGTTGAAGAAGATCTCGGGGGCCAGGAACCGCTCGTATCCGATGTCGATGTTCACGCTGCGGCCGTTGGGCGAGGTCACGGTGTGCTTGAGCAAACGGTCCGGCTCGCGGTCGTAGCGGGCGAACTCCTTGACGATGTCAGGGGAGACGTAGCAGTATTCCTCCTTCACCTTCTCGGCCGTCTTCAAGCTACTATCGGGCTCGCCTCGGTCACGCAGCAGGCTCTGTACGAAATAGGTGATGTCTCGACCCGCAATGGGTATACTCTTGATGGAGGATCCGATGACGTAGCCTTCAGCGACGGGGATAACGTGGGTGACACCGTCACCGGAATCGATGACGGTTCCAGTGAGAGACCGGTCGGTCACCTTGGAGGAGGTCCACGAGGCGGCGAGCGCAAGCACAGCTTGGACGGCAATGTAAAGACCGGCGCAGTTGAACGACTCGAACATGATCTCCGCAGTGTTTTCACGGTTCTCGGGGGGTTCAGGGGCTAGAAAGGGTACCATGCGTGCATTAGTTTATATTCTCTTCTTCCTGTTCCCTTATCAACGTGGGTTAGGCAGCGGCCTTACCGGTTCGGTGAGCAGGAAGTAGTGGTCCTCGGGCTCAACGCGCAAGTACTTGAAGATCGAGTTCGACCAGAACCGTTCCATCGCATCCCAGTTCTCAATCTGACCGTGTCGGATGGGGTAGTTGATGCCATATCCGGGCCCATTGGCAGCAGCCAGGGCTTCGTCGCCGATGAAGAAATCCAGGTCTTCCGTGCCACGCTTTGAGGACAGGTGTGAGCCGGCTCCACCACCTCCGGCCAAGAACGAGGGCTTGTTTGCGACGGCCGGCCTGGTCGCGCCTCCGGAGCTGCCGGCGCCACCCTTGCTAGCAATTGCCGTGGGGAAGACGAACGAGGGTGAGTCGTTACCGGCGAAACCTGGGGAGGACTTGTCAGCCTAGAGCGGTTGGGGACGTTGGAGCGAGTTGTCCGGGGGCAACTAAGGCTCACCGAGCTTGGAATAACCAGTTCCGCTGAAAAAAGGGATTCAAGTTAGCAAAGGTAGACCTATGAGTACTCAATATCAGGGTATACAGGTCGGAACGTACTTGTCCATGACAACGGCCGGGGTTTGGGACGCCATGACGAATGAGCTGGAGCGCACACGCACACACTTCCCCTATCTTCGCGGATGATAGAAATCGGGTTCAATAGCTGCAGGGAGAAGGTTAATTGCACCGAGATAGGATAGTCCGGAGATTATCAGCTGGAATCCCGGGGAATAAAGGAATAGGAGAGAGGAACGGCGGAGCAGGAGGGGAGAAGGCGGGCAACAAGTCGGTATGGGCGATGCTGGAGGTGAACGTGAGCCCCGTACGAGGGACTTACTGTACCGTACCAGGCAGCGGCGGTGCTGGGGGAAGATGTACGGTAGGTATACGTATGTATGGTATGGTCTGTACTGTTATGTATGGGCAGGTACGAGGTATACAGGGCTAGGCCCAGACAGGAATAGTGCATGCAGATGACATCGACGCCAAGACATATCACGTGTTGTCACCTGCCCAATCGAGTCGCAGCGTTGAAGTAAATCCATCCATTCTTCTTCTTCTGCTGTTGTCGGCACTTCCCATCTTCCCTTCCTCTTCCTCTTCCCAGACCCCCAATGGATATGACTGCCGCCGGAATCGAAAGAGGCAACTGCTCTGCCAGTCAGGCCATGTTCATCTGACCAAACCATGGGAAGGTACACCTTCTGCAGCCGACTCTCGTTCATTCACTTGGCTTCATATGCACATTCTCTCTTCACCTACCAAATATCAATTAGTATCCCATCCAGTTTCCTCCCTTCATCCTCCCTAAGTCTGTCCTCTGCATTCGAGCCCTTCCCTCTCTTGATTTGATGCTTATTTTATTGTCATTCTCTCAAAACTTGCAAATACCGTACATATTCATACACGCGTTGGACTTCCGGTCTTGTTAATGCCTGTCCTCTTGCGGTTTGATCCAGCCCATTCACCGTTATTTGTTCTATTGCTTCTCTGAAAATAATTTTGAGGCAACCAAGGCACTAATTCCGCTTACTACGTCAAACGGCGAGAGAAGAAGGATCCGCCGGGGGCAATGTTTGCTTTGCCAACCCATACTAATCATCCTATCCAAGTGAATGGCAAGAATTGATTCACCGCTGCAATCGCTAGTGTTCAACTGTACCCAGGCGGTGTCAAGTCTTCCCATCTCCCCCTACCCTCTACAGCTGGTTGCAACCCCGCACGTCGACTCTGAGGCTTTGTCGACCGTGTCGCTCAACCCCACCATGAGTCGCACCCAAAAGAGCGGCAGTACGTCTGCCATTTTTGTTCACGCTGGAGCCGGCTTTCACAGCCTACACAATGAAAAGACCCATCTCGAGACATGTGAGAAGTAAGAGTTTGGTGCAAACATGTGACCGCCTCTTTGTTGGCATCTAGCCATATCTAACTTCGCACAGTGCATCCAAAGTGGCAATGTCTATCTTGAAGAATGGCGGTTCGGCTGTCGATGCCGTAGAAATTGCGATTATGCTGCTGGAAGATTCGGAAGTCACAAACGCTGGATATGGGAGCAACCTGAACATAGATGGTGCTGTCGAATGTGATGCCACGGTTGTAAATCACCAGGGGAGAAGCGGTGCAGCAGGCGCGGTTACTAGTGAGCTTCTCTCCCCTTTTCACTTTCGCTGTGCGCATCCCGTAGGGCTAATCATAGCATAGATGTTAAAAACCCCATTTCACTGGCTCGGGTCATTTTGGAAACGTCATCTAAACCATTATCATTGCAAAGGGTCCCTCCCAATTTCCTAGTTGGCCAGGGTGCTACCGATTTTGCTTACGAACAACGATTGATTGTCCTTCCCGATGACGGTCTGATATCTCCCGCGTCACGAGAGAGATGGCGTCGCTGGCAACAGGATTTGCTCGCAACCGAAGGAGTGGACAAGCAACATCATGGCCACCATCAGAATGACCGTTTCAAGTCGTGGATCCGTCGGCCCCTGCAATTTCACCCAGCTCAGCTCCTTTCTTCTCATAGCGCACATTCGCATTCATCTAGTCCTCCTATGCATGATATCAACAAAGACCCTCGTCTTCCACTAAACCACCAGCACGCCCGATCAGGAGCATTCGGTGCCACGCCGCCAGCAGATTTCAATACAACCTCCTCTGAGTCGTCTCGGGCCAGAGATGGTGAGTATATAGACGGCATGTTTTCACGACTCGAGGGAGCTTCTGCCGACGTACCTGCGGGGACATTCGCTGAGTCTGGAACCGGGACAGCTATGGAAGTGGACTCAGCATCACAAACACCTGGCACAGATGCGGACCCTGAGAAACACGGCACAACTATGCCCGACCCAACTATGGACCGGATCAATGACACTGTCGGTGCGATAGCAATTGACTGTCAAGGCAACATTGCTGCGGGCTCTTCGTCTGGTGGCATAGCGATGAAGCATCGGGGTCGAATCGGACCTGCCGCACTGGTGGGCATAGGGACCGCTGTAATCCCAGTGGACCCTAGTGACCCCGAGAAAACCACCGTTGCCGTTGTTACGTCCGGAACAGGGGAGCATATTGCTACTACCATGGCCGCAAGCACCTGTGCCTCGCGTGTCTACTACAGCCAACGGAGATGCGATGATGGTGATTTCGAAGAAGTGACCGAGGAGGAGGCTGTGAGGGCGATGATAGCATCTGAGTTCATGGGTACGACTCCATTACCTCGGTAAAAAGCGATAGGTACTAACTATGTTTGCTCAGAGCACCCCGGTGTCAAAGGCAGCCATTGCCAGGGTGCCCTTGGCGTTGTGGCAGTAAAAAAGACGGAAGACGGCGTATTTCTCTACTTTGGCCACAACACCGATTCATTTGTCAGTAGCCTCCTGTTTTTTTTTTTGCTGACTTGACTGCTAATCACCAATCTGCAGGCCCTTGCGTCCATGAGTAGTGATGATAAGAGACCGACCTCCGTGATGTCTCGTAGTAATGGAAACGGCAGCATCGCCCAAGGTGGCCGTGCGTATCGTTTGAAAAGGTAGACAACAGACGACCAAGCTTTCCGAGAGGTGACAATACTGATTACCACTCTAATAGATACAAAGTAGCCGAGTCACCGACATAAGGCAGTCGAATTGACGTAAGTCTCTTGGTTTCAGATCATGCATGCCTAAATGGATCACCTGCTGGCCCATGGCCTCTGGCTCTATAATTGCTAATGTCTGACTTAACCAATAGTAGCTAAATGCTTGCATGTTATCAGTCCATCGCAAGTTCCTATCCCAACCTAGTGATCGACTTCTCTGTAGGCAGCCAAGTTCCACTGTCTCTGTATCACCACTCTGTTTTCTTGTTGTCGTTGCCACCATGATAAGCTGCATCCGCGATAGACCGCTCACCCTCTGAAATTGTGGCCCAATCCATACTACCCTGCAAAAATGAACCTACCCAAATGCACCATGTGAAAGGCAAAAACGAATTACAGTGCGATTGGTCATGCAGGCGCAACAAATGTTATTCCAAAACCTCTGGGTGGTCTCGCTGGTTCAGATGGCTCCTGTCCTCGGTTGTGAAGAAGAGGATGGCAGAATGGCACGCTATAATGACTTTGGGAGATGTCGTGGCGGCGGCGGTCCTGTCCACACCGTGTATGAACCTAGGATACCAATAGACGGAAATAAGTCTCCTTGAGCCAAGTCCAGTCGTAGGATGGCATGAGATACTGCCAGGATGTCATCGCATTCTCAGGTGTAAGTGTATATCCAATACTTATTTTTCCCCTTAACGGTGGTGCCAACTCAAGGCCCCGGCGTCGGCGTAGGAGTCGGCGTCGCCGTCCCAGACGGACCATTCGCCCTCGCCTTCTTCTTCTTCTTCTTCCGCGCAATCAACGCCGGCTTCGCGCCATAATCGCCCATCTCCAAATGCGTCCCGCACGTCAAACAGTCGCCGTTCTCCGGCGGTTCGCAGAAAATACTCAGACAGATCGAGCACACAAACCCAATGTCCACCACCTTGCGGTGACAGAAACACGCCGCGCGGAAATCCACATCCACCCGACTCGGCAGCACCAAATGCCGTCGCGACCGCTGGTCCGGCAAAAACGCCATCATCAAATACTGTAGGAGTCCGCGCGGCTCGCGCAACGCCATATACGCCCCCCGCGTCGCGTCGGATGCCTGTTGCAGGAACACCGCGTCGCCGCTGAGTTTGCACACGTCGATCGGGATGTGGAGGCGCTGGCACGCGAATATCCCGTTCATGATGGGAATGTATTGGTGCGCGGAGTCGGCCGAGCCACTGACGGAGACGATTAGGATCCGCGATTGTAGGCCTCCTGCTCCTTCGGATGAGGGCCCGTCTCCTCCTCCTCCCGCTCCACTGGTTCCGGTGCCCCCTCCTGCGCCTGCATCTGCTGTCGAAGTGTCTCCGCCGTGCGCCTCCGCCCAGGCTATGCTCCGTCGGTTGATGTGGCTGAGGGCTAGGGTCAGCGCGCCGGCCATCATGGTCGCTGAGGTGGATGCCACGTCGGACGCGGTGGTCGAGGTCATCAGCTCGTGCAGGTTCCGAGTGACTTGTTCTTCGACGATGCGGAAGGGTCGGTATTTGTTGACTTGTGCTGGGCTTGGGCCTGGCCCTGTGCTTGTGCCGTTCTGGTTATTGTCTTTAAAACTGCTACTCATAGACACATCCCCATCTTTATCTTTGTTTTTGCTGTTGTCGTTGTGTTTGTAGGACGTAGGTTCCTCGCGCGGATACAACCACGTCGCTTTCTGGCTGTGCGACGCTACGACGGCGACTTCGTTGGCGTAGTTGCATGCTAGATGGGCGTTCAGGAAGACGAGCACGTTGGCGATGGCTTTGGACAGAGGGAGTTCGTTCTCGAGGAGGGCCCAGGCGTGCGGGTTTGTGTCGAAGATGACGGTGAGGAGGGAGGGCGCGGGGTCTATTATTATTAAAAGGGGAGATTAGTTGATTGCTCTGGGTTGGAATATGCTCGGTATAGAGGGGTATTTTGGGTGTAGGGAGGGATACTTGCCGTGGGCACTGGTTCCGTAATGCTCTGTTGCGTCGACGGAGTTCATTTTTCTTCTTCTTCTTTTCTCCTTCTCCTTTATTTTTTTTTGAGATCTGGTGTTTCTGTCGTAGTACTTGAATGCGCCGTTCTGAGGTCAAGGGTAGTAGTGGATAGTGATGGAATCAAGATCGAAGTGTAACCAAAAAACGGAGGAAAAGAGATAAAGGAACTTTTGGATGCGGTGCGGACAATTCGAACCAAGCTCGAGCTATGTCATTTCTTGGCTTTGATCTGACTATTGAAAAGAGGAAGAGAGAAAAGAGACTGTGTTTATGACATAATTAGCCGGCAGAGCTACCAATTGGCTCGGCGGCGGGTTGGAGGCTTGAACTAAAGAAGAGGTAGTGAAGCTTGAGCAGCTATACGGACGATCGGCACGTGATTGCAGCCTGATTAGGCAGAAAGTCCCACGCATGCAGCTCTCTACTGTCGAGTACTTCATAGGAACTGGATGTGTATTCAAAATCTGCATTGTACAACATTTCTGGTTGTTAAAACCAGCTTCTATCGCTCAACTAAAACAATATCTGGTACAATTATGTTCGCATGCAATATGGCCCGTCTGAATGAGACAACAAAATCCGCTAACTATAACGAGATCCATGTTGAAGGTCTCACAACACCTGGCTCATCTACAAATCGATTCCGCTTGGTGAAGGTGCGCATCCTACACTTCATTTGAATTCAGGATCGGAATCTTCAAGGACTGGTTCATAGGGTCGGCGGTGGGCTGGGCAAGAGGACTGGGCTCTGGCGTAGTGGCCGGAGACGGGTTGTCCTTGCTCTGATGCTCCGTGAGTCCCTTTCGAATGGCTAGAACGGAGTCCACGATGACGGCATCAATGCCTTCGGTAACTTGGCGCTGCTTGCAGTTAGCATGGTTTGATTTCTTGTCCTATTAGTGTTCCATGAAGCTGACCTTGACATTCGCAGGTTCGTTGTTGATCGCTCCGTACGACACGCAAACTAGGCCGGATTCCTTCACCACTCGCACCAGTCGGGGGCACAGAACTAATGCCTCGGCCTGGGAAACAACACCAAGCAGGTTCCACCGAGACGCGAACCGCACGGCTTCCTGGAGGCTGCTGGCCCGAATATCCCCGACCGGCGTGGACCCGGAGTCTGTTAGGAATAGAACGGGGATAGAGGGCTGCTTGAAAGACAGCAAAAGACAAATGTCAGGGTTGAAACTGGAAAATATCATGTTGCGGCCTTGCCCCATATCGTAAACCAGGCGGAGAACCGTGTCGACGAACGAATTTAACTCCACCGCATAGGTATCCATCTCTTCGTCCTCGCTCTCAAAGAGCATGGGGTACTCTGGCGATCCCAGTCAGATCGTCTTGTAACCGTCCTTTTGGGGGTGGTGTAAACTCACTTAGCTCGATGTTAAACCCAACAGACTTGGGCAGCTTCTTGAACAGTTCCTCCAGTGTGGCAAAGGGCGCCTGGATGTGATTCCCGCGTGTGTTTCCTTTGAAACCCTTCTTCTTGAAGTCGCGCGTATGCTTGATCTTCTCGTTCAATTCCGAGGGGTCAAATTCGGAGCCGCCGACGGACATGGACCGTTGGCGCGTGTTCGAGTCCTTTCCTGGAACATCGGTCGGTTGTCTGTCACCGAGCTGGAGGAATTGTTCCAAAGTCAACGTGTGCACGGGGGCGTCAATGCCTGTTTCGCTGACAAGGAAGTCGTGGTAGATCACGGGGACGTGATCCTTCGTCAATTGAACATCAAACTCCACATACGACGCGCCCAGATTGGCCGCCGCAATAAACGACTGGATTGTATTCTCTCCCAGTTGCAGCGAGTTGCGGCTGGCAAAATTCTTCCCCAGCCCGCGGTGTCCAATGACCATCGTTGAGGCCATAGTCTTCCAGTAGGTTTGGTCACCGGTGATGGACATGTTGGGGTGCTTGAAGGGGGTGATGATGAGAAAGTTGAAGGTAACGGTGCCGATGATTTCCAGGGTGTTGGCGGCAATGATAGGGACCGTCGAGTCACCCTTCAGGTTGATGCGATGGGATCCGATGGTAGGTTTGATACTGGACAGCAACGCAACGCCGCGTCCCACAACCTTGTCTTTCGAGCCAGCGTAGGTAGGAATCAGATCAAACATCAGCCTCACCTTGGCGGCGTCTGCAGCGTGGAAGACCATAGGTTCGGTTGAGATATTGTCCTGCACGGGGAGATCGATAATTTCGGGCTCCCCGTGAGCTCCAGTGGCCGAAACAACGAGGGATAAAGCGGTGTCCAGCTGGGTCGAGTGTGCATTTTCCATGGGAATGCGGTCTAGATTGACGGACTCGACAGGCTTACGAGTGTCCATAGTTCCCAGGCTAACCAGGATCATGGCTTCGTCGGTGAGATACCGGTGTCCAAAAGACTTAATAGGCTCAGAAACCCGCAAGCTAGAACTCCCGGCGAGTGTCTGCGTGTTAGATCTCCGGTCCGCCAGGGAGGAGGGCGGGGGAGAAGGGGAGGATGAGGGAGAGGTTGAGCGCGTAGGAACGGGGATCACAGTCTCAGCCTCGTTCACCTCGGGCTCTGGTGTAACTTCTGCAAGACGCCGAGCGACAGCAAGGTGGCCGCGCAGCGCGGCGTGCTCCTTCGGCGTCCATCCAGAGGAATCGGGTTTTTCCAAATCGGCACCGGCTTCGATCAAGAGGTTCACCACGCCCAGGGCGTCGTCAAGCAGGCAATGAACAGCGGAGTCCAAGAATATGTGTGCTCCGCGAGTTCAGTATCCGCCTTCTGCTCATCATTACCATCCAGAAGGATCTTGGCACACTGATGGTGGTCAAAGCGGGCGGCCACATGTAGAGCGGTCTCGCCCTGTTCATCCTGGTAGTTGACATCCACACCGGCATCCACCAAAAGTCGAACGATATCGACAAAATTTGCTTTCGTGGCCAAGGCAAGTACCGCGCTTGACCGAGACACCCGCTTGCGGGTGTTGACATTCGGCTTCTGCCCTTGCCAATTTTCCGCGTCCAAGAGGGCTCTGGTCGTGAGCGGATGGCCGCCTACTACACTCAAATGGAGAGGCGCCCAGCCGTCATTGTCCTGCCACGAGGCCCCGTCGATACCTTCGGTGACATCGAACATGTTCCAGGCCTGCAAGTGCTCGATAATGACCTCGCAGACAACCTTGAAGCCGTACTGGGCGGCGTAGTGCAACGGCGTTCGGCCAGAGAGGTCCTTCGCCAGCAAAGCGGGTCGCTGCGAACTTTGGAGCTGGTCCAACAGATGCTGCAAAAGCGACACAGATGGATCCGAACGCTCGAGATGCTGCGGGAAATCTGCCTCCTTCACCACAGAGCGAGGGGGTTGGAGGGTCGGCAGGGCAGCCGGAGTGATGTAGTTCGACGTCTCCAAGGGGAAGTCAAGCACCATCGAAGCGGACTGCTCTGAGTCCGTGGTAGACTGCGCCCGGCCGATTGAGATCACCAGTCGGTGAATGCAGTTGCGTTTATTGATATCGTCGTCCTCGGCAAGGCTGTCAATCCGATCAAGGAGACTCGAGATACAGGCCTTAGCGCGGTAGTAAATGGATCGCTGCAGGAGGTTTTGCAAAACTTTGGGGTATATGCCATCTCCGCTGTCATCAGCAGCAGATTTGAGCGTCTCCAGCAATTCCAACATCACATGCGTGTCATCCTTACGCAGGGCATCGTCGACCGCAACCAGCAAGCTCGTCGGCAAGTTCAGGTTGGGGCGAGCGGGGCCTCTTTTCAGAGATAGAGAAGAGTGGGTGGAGCTGGCATCGTCGTTGACTTTCTGCTCACCTAGAACAGACAGCCAGTCGTTGATCTTCTTCAACGACTCGGAGATCCGAGCGTTCGAAGCGAAGGGAGAGGGGTCCACCTTGGTCTCGACGTACGTCGGCTGCGCGTGGGTTCCCACCTTCTTGTCTAGCTTCTTGGTGATTTTAATGAAACCGCGACGGTTGACCTCGCCGTACCACTGCAACTTGCGCAGCTGCCCGCGCAGTTCCAGCAAAGCGGCCAAAAGGTCCTCCACCTCCTCGGAATCCAGACGGTGACCGACCTCGAGTGATTGGCCATACCGCTCCTCCAACAGCTTCAGACGACGCGCAAAATCCGAATATTTCTTGTTATAGAAGTAATCCACATCCTCGAGATTTCGATCGAGAGAGTAAAAGAATCCTGAAGAAGAAGAAAAAACCAAGTCAGGAAGACGGCTCGGCGGCCGGACACAAACACAAAATAAAATCAAAGGCACAGCTCACCGGCGAGGTCCGCCTCCTGACCAGCCTTTACATTTTCCGCCGCCGACTTGATGAGTTTCTTCAATGCCTTGTACTTGATGTAGGATGCGCTCCACTCGGGAACGACATTCCGGGGCAAATTGCGGCCGAATTTCATTGTGACGGTTCAAGTGCTGTTTATGTGCAGGGAAGGATCAAGTAAAATGAGAAATTGTTGACGGTTCGTTATCAGTTTCCTCTTTCCACGAAGATTGTGATGGTTTGTATAGTAATGAATCGCAACGGTTCTATCCACCGACGGAAAAGTCTTTCAAGCGAGCGAGTAGCTGAAAAAAAAAAGCTTAGATGGACGAACGTAAGCGAATGCGAGGGAGGGAAGAGGAAACGGTCAATTGCAGAGTCGAATACAGCAGCGCCATATGTCAATTGAAAACGGAGGTCATGAACAAAGCGTGCTCTGGTCAATGGCGGTCTTTCCGCTCTAGTTTCAGAATGCAAAGAAATGCCAATGTGGCGCCAAGGGCACAAAAAGCAAAGAAAGCAGGCGGATCACTTATGTAGAGGGGAACTGTGACTGAAAAGGATTTAGTCCGGGGCTAGGTAGAGGATGGAAAGCGTCAGCACGTGGCAGCCCGAGGATCGACGGACGAGGAGGGAAGCAAAAGTTGCGGTGAAGAATGCAGACGGACCTGCAGAGAAGGACCAAAAAAAAAGAAGAATGCATGAATGAGTGAATGAATGAAACGAGATGGAACCTTTTTGCGAAAAGTGCGATGCAGGGAATGACGCGGGCAGCCAACGAGAGGCAGGAGCAGCGACATACCTTCAGGCGGATTCCCGGGTGACTTGGTTCGGTGGACTCAATCCCTCGCATGAATTGCGAATGAGACTCGATATCAATAGATTTCCCTATTGTTTCGATGATTAACAGTGGCGAGTCGCTGCTCGGCGTGGACAGCGGGCGGCCTCTGATTTGTCCGCGACCCGGGCGGATTCCGCGGTCGATCGTTGCAGGGCCGGAAATACCAGACGAGATCGGAAAGGAAAGGAAAGAAAAGAAAAGAAACGGAATGCAAGGTGGAGAGAGACGGAGGGAGGGAGGGAGAGAGAAGAGGAAAACACAAGCCAGATAAGAATCCGGGCCAGGTCACAGGCCGTCGACTGCTGCCATCCCACTGGGCTTCATCATCACGGACTCCACGGCGGGATTGGTCCACTCGCAGGGCTGCTGGCTAATGAGCGTCATCCTGCCTGCATCCTTTGGCTTGGATCCTCAGGTCCTGCGCCGAATCGACTGGTCTACGGCGCTCCGGTCAATCCTTTCCTTTTCCCTCACGGTTGAATGGAGGAGTCCGGATTTGTTGGGGGGCAGATTTAGCCTGGCAAACTATCGGAGCTGCAGGGAGGGAATTGGCGGAGACGGGGGGTGGTGGGGGAGGAGGCTCTTCAGGGAGGGTGCATCACATACTGAGATGCATAGAACCGGATAGAATACTAATATAGACATACAGTATGTAGGGGGGGGACCTTGTCGGGCCAGATTGGAACACGGAAGAAGTACACCGTACGGAGCATGGAGCGGAAGCATTCGCAGGTGGAGTTGGCGAGGGAAGAAGACCTCCAGAGTGCAGGACGAAGGCGGAGACGCAGAGTGTCACCTGACGGCATGCATGCAAGGCGTGATAACCTACATACTTCCTACATACTGTATGTATATGTATGTACGAGATACATCCATGTACTCCGTACGTCGAGTCTATTGTCTGGCGATGATCGATCCCCTAGAACAGGTACGGCAGCTCCAGGTCCAGGTCATGACAGTCACGCAGAAGTGACCAAACGCCGTCCGTGTCTCTCAAGCCAACCATCGACGACCAGACCCGAACATTCCGAAGCGACGGGGCAAGGCGAGGATCGTCCTGCCATCCCCGCTTTCTCTGACGTCGACATCCCCCTCACTTGCGGATGGAACGATGGAATGTGCATCTCGATTCTCGTCTCATTCATCAGATAACATGTCCGGACTTCGCATCCGACACGACTAGTCCTATTCTATGCAGATTGAGCCCATGGATATCCCCTGTATCGTATGTCGGATAGCGTCATACTCGTATACCCCCTGGTAAGAAATGGGGGGGGAAACCGGAATCAACAGAAAGCCACAACCAAGTAAGCCAGATAAAGACCATACCCTTAGAGAAAGAAGGGGGAACGAAGAGAAAAACAAGGCCATCAGGTTTGGAGCGACAGAAAAGACGCCGAAAGAATTAAGCAGAAAAAAAAAAGACCACAATAAACACCGGCTGAATCGACTCCATCCCCGAGAGAACTTCAAGCAACGCTAATAGATCCGGAAGACATACATAACGAAGGAAAAATCAAAAAAATAAAATAAAGGTCATCAGCGCCTTATTCAACCAAAGGCTTCAACGCTTCCACCCCTGTCTGCAGGATGGCGGGATTCGACGTCTTCTTGAGCACGTTGGTAAGGGTCTCTACACCCCCGGCGCTCTTCACGGCGTCCCTCGCCCGCTGCCCGATGTCCCCCGAGGCGACGCAAGTCAGGTTGCGCAAGCACGCGACGCCGCGGTGCACCAGGCTCTCGTCGTCTTCCTGGCACAGCCCCAGCAACAGTTGAACTCCCCGCGGCCGATCGAGCACGCCTGCGATGGCGGCGTCAAACTCGGTCAACATAGCCAGACCACCCCCGGCGGCTCGTCGAGTGGCAGCGTCGTCGGCATCGGTAAGAGCCAGGAGAATGTGTAGGCGTTGGGCCGCTCGTTTGGAACCGTCGGCGAACTTGACGATGCCGGACTCGCAGGTCATGAGATTGCAGACCAGCTCGCAGGCGGCGCGCTGGATGGCCGGGCTGTTGGAAAGGAGGAGATCCTCCACGACCGGCCACGCTTGACGAACAATAGCATCGGGCACGGCCTCGTCGGGGTACGACGCCAGATTGGTCAGGGCAAGCAGAGCTTCAAACACGGGCAGGAGATCGCGGGGCTGCTCGGCTGTGAGAGTGGCGGTTTCGGGCGACACCAGCAGGGATGCCAAAGGTCGAATAGCCGAGGTCACCTGAGGGGAGCCCGAGGAGGGGAAAACGTGCGATGGGTTGACCGAGATCAGGATTCGCGCCAGAGCGTGCGATCCATTCTGCAGGGCCTCGTTGGAAATGGAGCCGGTGCTCCCTTGTCGGGGAGTTCCCAACTGAAGCAGCAGCTTAACGGCTCCTTTCTGAGCCAGGGGCCCTCTCGACTTCCGATCCCGGGATAAGGAAAGCAGGATCTTGCTCACCAGCCCCTGGATCGAGGGCAATGCCGTTTTGCCGCAACCCACCAGAAGAGGCATGATGCCCGCGGAGACGACGGCGTTGCAGCGAGCCACGACATGCTCGTCGCTTGCCAGCGGATCCGGCCCAGAACGGGCTTCAGGCGAAGCCTCTGCGTAGGATTTCAGCTGCGACATCTTCTTCTGCTCGTCGGAGAGGGTTGGAAGGAACTGCGTGAGGTTCACGATAATCATCAGACCTCCGTACAGCACGGACGAGTCGGTCAGATTCTTCTGCAAAGTGCTAATGAGATCTCGCAGGAACGCCGGGTCTTGGGCCAGCTGCTCTTTCACGGCGGGTTTGACGGACGAGTAGGCCAGGCCCTCCACCACGTTCTGTATGTTTTCACCCTTGTGTCTCGACATCAGTCCTTTGAATCGATCAACAAGCTTTGAGACCTTGCTCTCTTCCCCTGAGCCTTACCGTTTGCCTCGGACCCATCCTTTTCAGACGTCCGGATCTTAGCCAACACCACCGCCGCCAGCTCCGAGGTCTGGTCGTCACCATTAGTCAAGGTATGGGAGAGCCAGTCCGAGAGGTTCTTGGCGATGGCTTCCCGACACGGTTTGTTGATGCACGCAGCGTTCAACAGTTCCAGCAGCGAGACCTCCAGCCTTCGACGCTTGGCGTCGCGGGCGGCCGTGGGCGTCAGCGCAGGCATAAAGCCTTCGGATAGGAAAAGAGAAGCGGCGACCTCGGGGACGACGGGGAAAACGGCAGCGGTAGCAGAGAAGGCGACCACGAGGTCATCATTCCGGCCTCGGCTGACTTTGGCGGAGATGAGCTGGGAGAAGCTCTTCTCCCCGGTCTCCCCGGAGGCTTCCAGATACTTCACGGTGGCCAGAGTCGCTTGACTCCTCAGCTCCAGCGGCAGCCGATTATCGAGCGATGACAAAATCACTTCCAGTCCCTCGTCGTCCACCAGATCCTGAAGTTTTCCTGCGTCGACGGCCAGTAATCGCGCGATGCCCTTGAGGGACCGACCGTCCAAATCGTGTCCCGACTCCATCAGCTTGGCGATGAACAGCTGGAAAAGCTCGCGCTCGCAGTGCAACCGAGTATCCTCCGACGGCCAGACGGTGTGGTCCAGGACCACCGTGTCCAGACACACGGCGGCGTTATCGCCTCGATCGTAGATTTCATCGAAAAACGTCGTCACCGACACCTGCAGCTGGTCGGAAAAGTGCTGGCGCACGCTACTGTTCTGGCGCACCAGCCCGGCGATGATCTCATCCTGCCGCGAAGATAAAGCATGTGCGCGCTGGGCCAGTAGGAGCTTGGCACATTCCAGCGCCACGCCCTCGGGGGGCTTCAGACCGTCGGTTCGAAGGTACAGGGCGGCATCCTTGCCGGCATCTTCCTCGTTGCGACCGACGTATCGGCGGCACAGATCCAGCAGGTGGTGACCGGTTTCCTCCTCTTGTTGGATTTTCAAGAATGCATCTTTGACGGTCGGGTTTTCGGGGGCGAGAGACAGAGCTTCTCGGAGATTTCGCGACGCGGCCTGTGCATGGCCTCCGACCAGCGGAGGATCCGTTAGATCGGGCATGGACAAAGGGATAACGAGCGTGGTCCCGTTGACAAGACAACAAGACAACGAAAATCCAAACGACGAAGCACGAGAGACGAAACAGAACGACCTACCTCGCGATGGCCAGCATCTACCAATTCAATAGCCTCCCTCGTCAGGTGTACAGCGCGTTCGTCTCCGGTTGAGTGAACCATTTCAGACTTTGCGGGGAGCAGCAATGGGAGGCGAGAACGCGATGGCAGACAGGAGGAGGGGACGGAGAGAAGAGAGAGAGAGAGAGAGAGAAGAAAAACGGAGGGGTTGTGGATAAGCGGATGTACGCAGTAAATGAAGTAAGTAGTGGAGTGGAACTCGGGGAAAGCGGGCGAGATTGGAGAAAGGCCGTGTCGAGGTCAGAGAAAGGAATGGGAATGTGGAAGTGGAAGTGGCTTATCGGGAGGAAGCAGAAAAGAAAAGAAAAGAAAAGGAAAGGAAAGGTCGGAGGTCCGATAACGCAGGAAGAGACGATGACAGAAGATCGATGACAGGGTGATTAATTTATTATGATTAACTATGGATTATGGAAGATAAAATATGGAGTGTTGAATTATTATTTTAAAATAATATTTTAATATTTAATTATCACGAGAAAAAGTAAAAGAAAAAAAAAAAAAAGGATCGATAAGTGAAGCGCATCATCGACTGCCCGAAATCCGCTGGTCTCCTTTAACTTAACTTCTTAACTCCGGACGGAACCTCCCCGGTTCATACTTACTTCCCTTCCATCTTCCATCTGACTGGTGCGACTCATACAGAGCAGTATCACTCCGTCAACACTCCAGAAATGTCAGATGAACGGAGGAAAGGACCCGAACACCTCCAGATGGCCTCTACCAACCACCTCCGTCCACCGCATCACGTTGCTTCTCATCCCCCCCGGATAGGCACATACCTCCTTGGGTTTCCTTTCCCGCACTATTGGGTGCTTCGCAGGGACCAAGAGTCCAAGACCCCTTTGGATCTGCACCGCGTCTTGGGTCCGTCTCTGCACTTGTCTAGTCCACCCCCCAGTCGGCCTCGATAGCGCCCTGCGTGGTACAGTAGTAGTATCGACGGAGTACGGACACAACTGCTCAACCATCTCCCTCCGCCTGCCGTCTTGGCAAGTGATGCAGAAGAGAAGGGTTCTGGAGAGCGAGAGACGCCCTTCGACTTGGCTGCAGCGGTTTGTTTTCCGACTGGCGAATCCGCGTCTTCGCCGGGCATTGCTGCTCCGCTTATCTTACTGGCCAGTGACTTTACTATTGACCTTACTTCCCTCCTGGAGATCCATCGTAGGAAGAGGTCCGTCCATGGGCTTGGCAGCTTGATTCTCATCCCTTGGGTCTTGGATGTTTCACCGTCCCAGGTACATGGAAACTACCCAAGTAAAGTCGACCCTCCACTCGGTCCGAAACCAGAATCTAGAAAGACAATCGCCGCCTCACATGGGCTGGCAAATTGCCAATGCCTCGCATGGATCCACGTAGGTAGAAGGTGCACCTTTTTTTCCTTAGGTATGTATGCGTGGTTCGTCTGGCTTGTCTTGCTTTGGATCTGCGCCTTGAGACGTCATCGCGGATCTCGTATGGGCTGTATTTTTGCTTTTTTTTTTGGTTTGCTTTGCTTTTTTTTCATCTTCCTTTCTTTTTTTTTTCAACATTCTTTGCTTCTTCTATGTATCCCCTTTCCTCTTGTGTTCCGCCTCAACCTCTCAACCAACCTCATTTGGACCCGTGTGCGACGCCAACATCACGGCCAAGCCCCATTTGTCCACCGCCAAGTCGTTTTAGTCTCGCTTACATCAGACATCCCTCCTTGATGCTGGAGTGCAGATCACTCATGCCTACCCTGACCCGTCGCACACCCGCGGTGCTGTTTTTGCTTGGCTGCGATTTGGGGCGGCCGCTGCTGTCAGCGCCGGGTGATTCGGCCCTCGCTCCGCTCATCACGGGAGCGACAAGCTCCGCGGGACTTTCCAAGGCGAAGACCTCAACCATCCACTCGTACCACACTTTCCGGTCGTCAGTTTGCCGGTACATGGTGACGACCACTTCGCCGTTGTCGGGTACATTAAGAGGGGTCTAGATGGCCCCTGGGTTAGCCTTCTTCTTCCTCCCACAAGGGGTTTGACTTGCTTACCTTCAGCGGGAAGTAGATGGGGAACCAGCTGATCATGTTGGCACTCTTAGTATCCATAGTCACGGGGTTTGTAGATAGCTCTATGTCCCCATACAGGACCGTCTCGAAGTATCCCGCCAGGCCGTGGCAGACGCCTCGGTTCTGAACTGGGAATGCCAACCGCGTTCGCCGCACGTTGTGCGCATTCGATACGGTTGACGAAGACGGGGATTGGGGCGGGATGTTCTTGTTGGGATGTGCAAAGGACCAGGCGGTTTGCACGGACGGTGTCGGAGTCTCGGACCCTGGAAGGGTGGCGATGGACGACCGGACGTTGTTGGGATTGCTGTTGGCCAGATTGTTGTTCATGGTGCTAGCAGCGGAGGGCTGATTCGCCGAAAGAAAGTCGATGGCATGCAGCATCACCACATAGGGGGTCTCGGGAGCCGCGGGGTTGGAGGTTGTTTGGTGCATGACATCGGCATGAAGCTTGGGCGCCGAGATGGGCGTGAAATGGGCCGTGTACGAGGCCGGGATCGAGATGCCGTGCACTGGGTTGATCAAGGGCGTGATGCCATCCAAGCATTCGGGGGAGAGTTCGTTGTCGCCAAACGAACCCAGGAGCTCGGAGATTACAATATCAATCGTAGTATAGGTGAGTTCCGACGCCGTCGGTTTGGTCTCGGGCTCAGGAGCTAGGTACGAGGTCTCAATGCCCAGAGATTGCCCAACCTGAGGGGCCTGCTGTGCTGTCTGGCCCTTTATTCCAACGCGGGGTCCCTTCCAGCTACGCATATCGGACTGGACAAGGGTGACCTTCCCACCCCAGAGGTTTTGGTTATGGCGCTGGAGGAGCACAAAGGCGTTGGGGTTTTTCTCAACCACCCACAGGTCAATGTCAACGCCCGTTTCAGCGCTTGCTTTGAGTGCTCGAGTGACCAAAGGCCCTCGGCCGGCACCCACCACCGCCACAACCACTCGGCCGTCCGGGTTCGAGGTAGGTTTTTTCTGTGCTGCCCAGTCGCTCAAAGCCTTTGCAATGGCTTTTTCGTACCATTCGTATTTGATAGGGTCTTTCTCAAAAACTTCATAGGTGATACTTTCCAGGTTGACGGTCAGTGGCTGCAATGGAGCTTGTAGATAGTCTTGATAGCCGACTCCAAATCTTTCGAGGGCACTTCGTGTGGGCTGCTTGTTTTGAAGATTCCTGATGTAGGACAAATGGGGGGTGGGATCATGGTGCTTCTTGTTCGAGACTGCGGCCTGTGCCAGGCTAGGGTATTCAGAACCAGGCGAGTGGGCGGTAAATAACTCGTCCACTTCCACACCCGGAAGGGGGCCAACATCGCATAGGAGTATCCACGGGGGCGTGCGAAGGCGCATAAATCGAGCAATCAGGGCTTGATGCGCTTTCGACAAAACGGGATAGCCCTTTTGGTTTTTGATGAAGGTATTGGCATCAAGAGTAAGCATGTGCACCGGTTCGGAATGCCACCGGGACTGGACAGACATGGGAGGAAGGTATTTTGGCAAGGAAAGTGCTAATAACAGTGTCTTAGTAGCAATACATCGAGGCGGAGTGAGAATCTCCAAACGTATGGAAGGGGTGGGCAACGGAAGGGTCAAGCGGGATACCCTTACCTATACAAAGTCTTGAATGGTATCTACAAACTCTTCTAATAGTGTCCCAGGCCTCCCATGTTCCGAAAGGCTCCAATTTCGGCGCTGCGGCTCGGGGAAAGTCTTCCAGATACTCAGCACGAGGTGTCAAATCGCCGATCTCCTCGACTTCCAGATCCGGATGGTCCACAGTCCTCAACCAAATATGGAACTGGATGTAAGGACCAAGGTTTATCGCATCCTGGATTGCTTGAGCATAGTACACCACTCCTTCCGAGTGCATGCTCCCGTGATGCAATTTTGGCCCAGGCACCAAGAGGTATCCAATTCCGCAAAAGGCAGCATAGGCGACTTCCAACATCAGCACCTGACGAGAGATATCTGCAACCAACGGATCGGGAGAACATAGATCAATCCACGAGCTAGTGGCTCCCACCACTTGGGACATCGCTTCGTTCGGAGTCAAATGGGTATCGGAGGGCCCGAGAGGGGGGATAACCAGAGGCTGCGTGTTCTCCGTGGTTCCTAAAGTCCCATGCGCATCAGGCGACACCGCATGCGTGTTGGAAAGGTGAGAGGAGAGTAAGCTCAGAACCCGGGATTGGAAGTGGGAGGTAGTTATCGGGGTCGTAAGCATATCATACTAGATAAAGAAATGTCAGCATTCTAGAGAGATAAAGATGGGGGGGGGGAGGGGACAAAGTAATTCCTACGTTACTCTCATGAGCTGCCTGCACTACATCAGCAGTAATTGGCTCTGTGCGCTTGCTCTCATGCTGCCCAACACAGAAATTGATCCCCACGTCGTCAGGATGGTAGTCCATCTTGTAGACACAGAAGGCGGATTCGCAATATGATTAAGCACCCGAGCGAGAAGATGAATATGTGACGTTCCCGTTCAAATTGTGAAGCCCAACAGCTCAATTGCAGAAGCTATCTGAAGACTATTCTCCGACCAGATGGAACGAGGAGATCAATTAGAGTAGTTAGAGTGGGCTGTTGTTGTGTTGTTGACACGGCGGATCTGCGCGCAGAATTAGTTCCGGGTAGAGAGGTGAGTTGAGCACAATCTAATGATCAATCTGATGGTTAGCTCCCACTCATCATCAGACAGACACCATCAGAAAGCACGAAAGGGGGCAGGTGCTATTCTCGGAGCAGCAGCTGTCGGACGAAGAAAACACCCCCTCTCTCGCCAGATGAAGCCTCCTTGCGCTTTGCGTGGGGTTTCGACCGGCAGTATTCTGCGGGCGGTGAGGTATTTGCGCGGCAACTGTGGCGATGGGCGGCCGACCTGCCGTATCGGGAACAGCTTTTTTTTTTTCTTTCCTCAGCGTCGGAGAAACACCTTCGTCCCGAACATTCACCTTATCGACCTCCCTCCCCCCTTCCCCTCCCTGGCAATCGTCATGGTCGACCGACGTTCAGACTCTGAAGACGGCTCGCGTGCTAAGCGTCAAAAAATGGACAAGACCGGCACGGATCCCAAAGACAATCCGTACCTGGCTCACATGTATGCGGACTCGTCCTCCAACGGTGGCTCTCACTCATGGACCGATGGTATAGACAAGGACCACCCTTTCGCCAAGGTGGAGAGACATCGGACGACCGCTGCTCAGGCGAAGAAGATTGAGGATGGCGATATCAACCCGTTCAACAACCGGCCCTTCTCCAGCAAGTATATGTCGATCTTGAAGACCCGTCGCGATCTCCCCGTTCATGCCCAGAGGTAGGTGTTTCGCTATCCTTCCGTGCTCAGTCAGATCACTGATCATGTCACTCGTGCAGAGACGAATTCCTGCAGCTGTATCAGCAATCCCAAATCCTGGTCTTCGTCGGTGAAACCGGTTCCGGAAAAACCACCCAGATCCCTCAGTTCGTCCTCTTCGATGATTTGCCACAGTCGCAACGCAAGATGGTTGCCTGTACCCAGCCTCGTCGTGTCGCGGCGATGTCCGTCGCCCAGCGTGTGGCTACCGAAATGGATGTCAACCTCGGCGATGAAGTGGGTTACAGTATTCGTTTCGAAGACATGACCAGTCCCAAGACGGTCCTCAAGTATATGACGGATGGTATGCTTCTGCGGGAGGCCATGAATGATCACAACCTCAACCGATATAGCACGATTATTCTTGACGAGGCTCACGAAAGAACCATGGCGACGGATGTTTTGATGGGTCTTCTCAAGGAAGTCGTGCTGCGCCGACCCGACCTGAAGATCATCATCATGTCTGCTACTTTGGATGCGCAGAAGTTCCAGCGCTATTTCAACGACGCACCACTACTTGCAGTTCCCGGTCGTACTCATCCAGTAGAAATCTTCTACACCCCCGAACCCGAACAAGATTATGTGGAGGCTGCCGTCCGAACAGTCCTCCAAATCCACGCAACCGAACCAGAGGGTGACATTCTTTTGTTCTTGACTGGTGAAGAGGAAATCGAAGATGCCTCGCGCAAAATTTCTCTGGAAGCAGACGAGATGATGAGAGAAGTCGATGCCGGACCCTTGAAGACTTACCCGCTGTACGGCAGTCTTCCGCCGCATATGCAACAGCGCATCTTTGATCCCGCGCCAGGCCCCCGTCGCCCCGGAGGTCGTCCCGGCCGTAAATGCATCGTCTCGACAAACATTGCTGAAACCTCGCTGACCATCGATGGTATCGTGTATGTTGTTGATCCGGGATTCTCCAAGCAGAAGATCTACAACCCTCGGATTCGTGTCGAGTCTCTCCTGGTGTCTCCCATCTCCAAGGCATCCGCACAGCAGAGAGCTGGTCGTGCCGGTCGTACGCGGCCCGGAAAATGTTTCCGTCTGTACACCGAACCCGCTTTCAAGAAGGAATTGATTGACCAGACCTATCCCGAAATTTTGCGCTCCAATCTTTCGTCGACCGTGCTGGAATTGAAAAAGCTCGGTATCGATGACCTGGTTCACTTTGATCTCATGGACCCTCCTGCCCCCGAAACGCTGATGCGAGCTTTGGAAGAACTCAACTACTTGGCTTGTCTCGATGACGAGGGGAATCTGACCCAGCTAGGCCGCCTAGCGTCCGAGTTCCCTCTGGATCCTGCTCTCGCCGTCATGCTGATCAGCTCGCCCGAATTCTACTGTTCCAATGAGATCCTGTCCATCACTGCCTTGCTCTCCGTCCCTCAGGTATTCGTGAGACCTGCTTCTCAGCGAAAACGTGCGGACGAAATGAAGAATCTTTTCGCTCACCCCGATGGCGATCACCTTTCTCTTCTCAACGTCTATCATGCTTTCAAGGGCCCGGACGCGCAAGAGAACCCGAAACAGTGGTGCCATGATCACTTCCTGTCTCTGCGTTCTCTCCAGTCGGCGGACAATGTCCGCATGCAGCTCTTGCGGATCATGGAGCGCGAGGAACTGGAGATGGTATCGACGCCTTTCGAGGACAAGAAATACTACGAGAACATTCGGCGCGCACTGTGCGCCGGATTCTTCATGCAAGTTGCCAAGAAAGAGGCCCAGGGCAAGAACATGTATACAACCATCAAAGATCACCAGAACGTTCTCCTCCACCCCTCGACTGTTCTGGGTCACGAGGCCGAATGGGTCCTTTACAACGAATTTGTCCTCACTACGAAGAACTACATCAGAACCGTCACTGCCGTCAAACCCGAATGGCTCATTGTAAGTTCTGGCTCTCTCCTGACTCCCTAATCGACTTTAAGACCCCCTGGCTAACTCTTTTGCTTCTGCAGGACATTGCCCCAACTTATTATGACATTTCATCCTTCCCCAAGGGCGAAGTCCGCTCGTCTTTGCTTCGTGCCGCGGAGAGATTGTCACGAAAGGAGAAAATGCGTGCTGATTCCTCGAAGAGACGATAGATTTATTCCCATGTTGTTTTAATGAATGCATAGATTTGTTCTCTTTTTCACAGCTCTCAGATTACAACACCTTTTATATTGGAATTTATGATATACCATCTCTGGATCTGGATCTTTTGCCCTTTTCCTTTTTTTTTTCCTTCTCGCCTGTGCTTCTAGCAACGGCTCGTAAGCCTAGGTAGGTAAACTCCTCACGATATAGTACACTTCATAATCATTAGTGGGAAAGCTATGGGAAAAGTCGCATCACTTGCATGTATACTGCTCCTTACAGAACGAAAAGAACCTAGTAGATATTTACATTGTCTCGCTATTAGAAGATTAAAAAAATAAAGAGATGAATAAGTGCTTTGCAGAACGGAAGTCTGGTACCGAGTCTGATTTCATAATAATGTACAGTTCAGTTAGGTATATCAACAATGCAAGAAATCAATAAATGCCCAAGACTCCCAATCACGCCCTCGAATGTCTCCGTATCTATATAATAAATACATTTTGTGCTCTACCGGGATCGGAAATACCGGATGGGTAAATAGGCCTTCTTGGTTTCCCAATATGTCCTATGACTTTCCATATTGAATGGTTATTTGTGCTGCCTTTTCTGGGGGAACAGTTTTTGTTGAAGAGAGGTGGGTTTTCAGCTGTCCTAGATCGGTCTGGGGTGTTTGTTCAGGTGCAGCTGTCGACTTGGTCTGGGTTAGTTCGAACACCATCCGTTTCAATTGAGAAACCTCGTCTTTGAGACTTGAAATCTCCTGTTGGTGCGCTTGAGCTATATTATCGGGATATGAGGACGGTGATGCATTTGTCTCAGGAGATTGCGAGGTCGGTTGATTCCCTCGCTCGGCAATCAACTTCGACTCTTGGTATTGTGTAGGAGCACCGGAGACGACAGCTGAGAGCACTTGTTGAGCATATGTTCCCATCAGCTTCTGCCACCGACGAGCAGACTCCGCTTCAGGAAGAGGGAGGTTATTCAGGTGTTCGGAAACGGTGTTGACGAATGCATAACTCTTCTCCCAGGTACGGTTTTCCACTGCCTTTCGTGACGCTGAGTCTCTGGCCTTTTCCCACCGTTCGTAATCGGCATCTGCCGGGAATTCTAAGTCGTTTTGCTTCGCAGCAGACTCCCAATCAAACCCACTATGTACAGCACCAGCTATCAGAGCCTCGGATATATCATATCTTTGGCAGCTGTCGCAGAAGCGCACCATCAGCGAAATAAGTCGCTCAACTTGATATTCTTTGTGTTCGGTGGAGGAAGATATGAAGGCCAAAGCCCTTTTCATGGTATGCAGACCCTTCTCCCAATCGCCGCGAATGGTGTAGAACTTGAGGTAGGCATTGAGAGTGGGGAAACTGTCCATGTACCCAACGGATCTGGCATGTTGAAGATACGCATCGGCCCGGTCAGGTTGGTCGAACCGTAAGGACGCAATTATCAGTGTGGAATAAGCGACAGCATTGGCAGAACTCAATGGAGGAACGGTAATTTCGACACCGTTGATCACTTCCCGTTTATAGTATCCTAGTTGCTTCATGTCGACTGGAAAGCCATCTCCTCGAATCATTTCCAAGAACATATCGAAACTTTTGAGGTTCTTGGATTTGTAAAGAAAGTTGAGGATGGTGAGGATCAAAGTAGCGTTGAGCGGAAACATGTTAGGCAGTATTGCCTTCAGTACCAAGTCACCCAAGTCAGTTTGGCGAGTTCTTGTGAACGCCAGTAGCATATACTTGAATGCTTGCATTCGATTCGGGTCAGTAGCATTGGCCAAACTATGCGCAAGTTTAATAAGAAGCTCGTCAAGTGATGCATTCCCGCACAAATATTCTTCGATATCGCTTCGAACTTGCTGGTCCACGTCCGAGTTTCTACGTTCCGCAGCCAAGGGGTCCTTGGAATCAACATCGGGGACAAGATCGGATATATCATGCTTCCTGTTCGTTTTGAGTAGCATCATTCTGCGCCTTAATTTATTCAATTCGGACAGAAGCTGTTGGCTGCGCAGTCGAGGCTGCGCCTTGTCCTGGTCATATCGTGCTCGAAGACCTAAGTAATCGTGGGCTATTGTAGGACGCAGCAAGAATCGAATAGCTAGCTGTTTCAAAGCAATTGTTCGTATGGCATTCATGCGGACCCCATCCCTTGCCAGCCAGCGCGGTATCGTAGTATTCTTATAAATGAAGCCTCGCTCGTCTGGCATCAAGAATGAACGCTCTTTGTCTTCGGAGGAAGCCATGTCTGATTCCATGTCCCGGGAAACTCCGAGATATAGGTCTGTAGTATCAGGTGCATCATTGTCGAGATCATTTTGTGCGGACTCCTGTACGTTACTTCCGATATGGGTATCCACGGACTCTTCGAGGGGAAAGTCCATACCCTCCCCGATCATGTCTTGATTCCAGCCTGCAACTGCTTCAAATTTCTCATTGTGATTCGATCTCGAGTTCTTTGCAGCAGCTTGAGAGTGGTAGGAGCGAAGCGATAATTGTGCGGGGTGCCTTGGGGGTAACTCGGTAGTCATCTGGGACGGGCGGTACTGTCGCATGAAAAACATGCCATTGAAGGTTTGTGGTTTTTGTCGTGAGGCGAGGGCCGCCAGTAGTCGCTGTTCCTCGTCCACCAGCTCATTGACCTCCTCCCTAACCGCAGCTATTTTTTCCTTCCATTCCAGACGGCGTTGGTCCTTCGCTTGAGCATCCGCCAGAGCGGCAGCGGCAAAGATGCTGGTGTACAGTGCGGTAACCGAGTTTCCAATCCGCAGACGACGCTTGCTGGCGGCCGATGCTGTGCGAGATGCCAGTCCCCCGGAAGTGGTACTCAGGCAAGAGACGCATCGACAAGTCGACTGCACTTCGGCGGCGCGGGACCAAAGGCGTAGCATTATCCCGACATTTGCCTTCAATGAAGTCTGACTGATATATAGAAGTGGGGTTCGGGCTCCGAGAATACCCCTACAAGGGTCAATGGCCTGTATCAGAAGAGGTGAAGAAAAGACTCGAGGCGGGAGAGGGCAGTGGAGCGGACGAGAAAGTCAAGAATGGCCTGCGTCGGCAAAAAGTCGTAAGATTCCCGCCGTGCAAACACTGCAAACGTCTGCGGCCCCGGCTTATCACCACGACGGAACTACTCGAGAAACTGCCCCCATGCTACAACTTGGCCAGTTCTTGCTGACCCTTTTCCCCCCTTCTGTCTCCTGCGTTTCTGCATCTTTCTGATCTGGTTGAATCTATTGCTCTCTTTGCCTAAATCAATTATGCTCGGTCGCTCGGTAACCCTCATCAGCGCGTTGCTTGCCCTCGGGGGCAGCTTCGCAAATGCCCATGGGTCTCACTCGAATGACCAGCCTCCCTCTTCAGACTGGGCGACGCGACACATGCAAGGTATGATACCTCTGATAAAATTGAACTAGGAGCAGAAAGACCGAGACTATGCTAACTAACGCAAATCTTAAGAGGAGCACCACGTTGATAACTTCGATGCATCGTCCTTCTTTATACTCCACGATTATGACAGCTCTGGAGTTTGGACCGCGGAGGAAGTTCGCAAAACATATGGTCTTGACGATTCGTCCAACGCGGGTGTAAGCGAAGAGCGCAAACAACAGGTCGTCCGCGAGGTGTTCGGTATCTTTGATCCCACAAATACAGGTGTCATCACCGCAGACAATTGGATGCGCCTCATATCCGAGGGCGCTCGGTTGCCCGATTTCGGACTCGGGCCGGGCCATCACGGCGATATCGAATACGAATATGAGATCCATCACTTCGAGAAGTACCACGGCGACGATACGACGGTGGACGAACTCACACACCCGGAGGATATTGAGCACTTCCGGCAGCATGATGCGGAAGACCTGGCCGCGGAGAGGCTTGAGAAACTGGAGAGAATGCAAATCGTCGAGGCAAACATCCCCCAGAAATTCCTCAAGCGGGCTTAGAGTGGCGTTTTTGTTTCCATCGGTGTATATACGTTCTGCTGGCTTGAGTTGATCCTCCATTCGTTGACCTTCTGTCCGACATGATGACACGTGTGATCTATGTACATTAGGAGCGTATTGATGTGATATGATGATTATTGAAGGCTCTTCCGCTGTGACAAGCGTACACTAAGCGTACTGTCCTCATACTGATTTTCGCAGGTCAGAATCACTGGGTGGTAATCGCATGTCAAAGACACAATGCATCACCCCGGGTGCATATGTCTTGACCTGTTCAATGTGTCGACATTCCACAGCTGCCTCGAAGCCATCGAGTACCTGCGCTCGCAATCTCCTCAGTCCCTTGGTAATCTCTTGGCTTTTCTCTTCGATTTGCTGAATATCCACGTTCTCGTGCACATGAACCCAACCACCTTTTCGATGGTCAATCATCTTGCAGGCGTCCCTCCAAGCGGCAGATGATGAAGGGAGAAGACCGAGGTTCACATGTCGAATGCTATTCCAAGACTGTCGGACACTCGACCGGTCCTTGATTTCCATCAGAACATTAGCTGCAGACTTGTTGTCACCATGAAAGATGACCACTCTGTCCGAATCCCGAAGATTCTCCACCAGCTCGGGGACAGGCTCGCTCAACTTGCCATCTTCTCGAACTCGCACCACCTTGCATCCCCATCCATTCTCGATGCACCCTCTCCGTAAACCCTCTACCGACCATCCATTAATCTCCCATCCCCAGACCCGTTTGACTCCTCGGCCTAGATACGAAAACACAAAGTACCCGATCCCCGCATACATATCCACCACACTTATATCTCCAACTGCATCTTCCCCCAGCGAGGTCGCATCAAGGCCCTCAAACGCAGCCCCATGGCCCAATATACGAGCCTTCTCCGTGATATTCCCTCTCGAGAACATAGTGTACAGCGGGGCCCAGATCTGAACGATCCCATGGTTCTGGACGGTCCGCACCCAAAACGCGCGCTGTAGATCATCCTCGCTAGGCTGTCCGGCGTTATTGTCTTTTGCAGGAGAAAAAGGCCCGAAATCCCCGTACAGAGGAACCAGCCCTCCGGGGCTGCGCATCTTATTCTCGTGCCCGTGCATGTCTGTCAGCGTGATGGGGGCGTTGATGGCAATGTGCGTTACACCCAGCCGACTGAATGCCTTCGCTATGCATGCATAAAGGGATTGTCTCTCCTCGGGGCTAAGGGATTGGTACACTGCGCTCCAGGCTGGATGCGTGCTCAGCGCGTTGACGGGTAAAAGCAGCATGGGCTCGTAGACTGTGTATCGCTTCGGAAGCATGGGTAGCAATGCCTCTGTGGGTATTTCATGGTCTGAAAGTACGGATGGGTGTATATGTGCTGTCAAATAGTCATGGATTCCTTTTTGTAATGGGTTCATGTTCTTTGGTGGCCGTTTGCCCGGATATCGCTCACTCTTGGGCTTCTTTGAGGCCGGAGTCGAGCCTATCTCCTTGTTTAAGACCTGTGAGTCTATTGCACTAGTTTTCATCATGTCTTCAGGTATTTCCCAAGATTCAAGTATTATGATGTTCTTGGCCCGCGAGGGAATCAACGAGTGCAGAGCCCTGGCTGCATTCCTTGTTTTGGTTGAGTGCCTGTTGAGCTGGTACCTATGTCAGGCGAGATTGACCCGATCAGACAACAATAGTCGGTTATAAACGTATCATGTTTCGGGACTTTAGAAAATGCAGTTTCCTGCTGGTTATCTCCAAGGGTTGGTGCGGTTACTTACAATCAACAGCCCCTCATCCACCAATGTATCACGTCATGTGACTAGGCGTGGTGTGAATAGATGAGGGCGATTTGACGTCAAGGGTTAACGTAGCTTGCTATTAGATCCATGTGATTTATCGTTGCACATACTGTAATAGTATGAATCTATTTAAATAAAATACACATTGTCCGACTCGATACATATATGTTGTGGAGGATCCTAACCTATATAAACATACCGTATAGAGCTGAGTTTAATTGTATGTTCACTTATCCAACCTGATTATTGCCGCACTCCAATAGAAGAATAAGCAATGAAAAATAAAAAGAAAAAGACCCCAGTTAGAGTCAGGTGATAGGGATCACAGGATTGGAGATATATTATTATTGTTTGAGATCTGCGCAGGATGAGGTTTCTTTCATAAAATGTTAAAACAGCCGACACCAAACTACTGTTAAGGACGCCACAAAAGAGCAAGAAAAGACCGTCGCTGGCAACAGTAACATAGAAGTATTGAGATATATCATAACGAGCGTAAGCGCTAAAGAGCAGCATTATAGAAACAGGATCAATAATCCGCCACGGAGTACCCGAGCCTGTCATTGGAGTCTAGTACCCTGTAGTTCCCGGTTAGCATATTTCCAAGGGATGGAGTAGAAGAGAGAACTCACGAGTATTGCTTTGTCAAGGTACCCTCGCCTCCTTTAGAAAGATCAATGCTGAAAACGTAGAAGTTGCCGTCGCTAGTCACCACCATGACCTGGGGCATGTTGCTACTCATTGCAACAACGCTTCTGAGAGGAGCAGAGGTTCCATTTGCCCCGGGCCCTTGACTTGGCTTGGGAAGTTTGATCCAGGCGAAATCACGCGCCGGTTCCCACATTTCACTCACACCCCTGGGGAGGTAGCCTCCAACCCTGGCGGCAAATGAACTTCCAACGTTTTGGGAAGTTCGACGGATTATCCCCATGAGAGTCCCGTTATGCTTCCTGGAAGGCATTTCCGAGGATTCAGCATCTCCAGGTCGGTCGTCCGGATCGGGAGAATTCCCAAGCGAGCTTTGACTCAGAGCTCTGTCTCGACCTGTAGGGGAGGATGACGTAGGCGAGCCTTCCGGGCTCTGATTTTGATGACTCAGTTTAAACAAATGTATCGTTTCCGTCGAAGAAGATACGCAGAGGAGTGTAGACGTTGTGTTGAAAGACATGCTGTAAATCCGGGACGGTATCGAGCCTCGTCGAAATTGATAGAGTTTGTGTCCATCTGGAACGGAGAAGACTCGAATGATTGTTCCCTTGTCTGACGCCGTGGCGATAAGGGTACCATCGCTGTTGAGCGTGATTTGGGCAAGGGGTGACCGATGTGCTTCAATGACATTTATGGCCTCGAGTTTCACAGTATCAAAAATCATCACTTCGCCGCTTGTCGGAGAGACATGCGTTGTTCCGGGAGGAGCGTGGGATGGAGGGCTGAACGACGCGGTCGGCGCTTTTTGAGGAAGCGGATATGCGAGGTAGCAGTTGTCGGAGGACGGCGAAAGAGCACAGATTGCTACTGGAAGTTAGGTTCCTGAGAGAACCGGAATGTCTGGGTCTGGACAATTAAAAAGCTTACCGTTAGGATTTTGGTGAAGTTTCGATGGCATACAGCAACTTCATGGTCTGAATATCGTATAGGTAGATCTGATCCTCCAAAACAATCACAAGACGCTTGCGGTTCAGCTTGACCGCTAACACGGTGGTCGGGAACGTTAACTCGCATATCGTAGATTGACGCTGTACCGGAGAGATAGAAGATAGGTCAGCATGTCTGAACGATTACGCGCCGACTTATTCCCAGCTCTCGCCTCGGGGAAAGTATTCCGTTCATGTAGGACTGCGCAAGGATATTGGACGAACCTTGGTGTTGGTGATTTGGAGGCGACGTGGCGACAGAATGAGCGCGACAAGAGAGGTCGAGAAGAGCATTTCTATGATCGCGATATTCCCTTCCTTCGTTTCATAGCTTTTGGCGAACGGCTCCGTCGTGAAGATCCGAAATCCTTTCGCGGTTGCTGAGAAAAGTCAGCCGGCGTACACAACCCAAACAAGTACACGAAAGGGAGCTCTTACCTACGGCCAGATAGCTGTAGTCCTGGTTGAAAGTGACGTAGTTCATTGCCATTTTGACGGCAGCAGATCCCTTGGATCTATGGTCGGTTCAAGGGCTTTCTTCCTCCAAGGGTGTCTTGCAAACGTGACAAACTCTGGGGCAGTACAATTTATAGAAGGGGGCGTGATCTGGGATGCACAGAAACGAAGGCCTCCGATAAATATAACAAAGAATTCCGGTACTGAAAAAGATGCCTCGGGGAAGCCCAAGTGAATAAGCTAACGGTGGAGGGGTCAAACTGATCCTATCACAGGACCGCTTCCGTCACCAAGGGTCCCTACCGTGCATATCCCAGCGCTCAGAGAAATTGGCGACAATCCTGACGAATGGATATCACATGCAGTGCATGCGCATACGCGACGACCGGGTGACAGAGACGGAGAAGAGTGGCTCGAGGATGCGGAGCATCTGGGGGATCGGATCGCTGAACCACAGTTCGTTGTTCTTGCCGCGGCGGACGGCAGACGCGACAAGCGAGACCGCCTGGGCACACCTTGATTAGCTCGCGGCGCGTCGTTAAATGTCTCCCTCAATTCACCCCCGCGGATGCCCCTCCGACACCCCGAAATATTGTCCAACTCCGCCATGGTCTCTGCAGAGAAACCAGCCATGGCTGGCATTGATGCCAAGGCGGAAAAGGAAGCGGACTTGGTGATGGGGGTAAGTTGTCAATAATAATGCTTTGGGGTAATGCCATTGAGCGCATGGTTCCAATGCTAACGACGTGCCTGGCTCCTCCGTCGTCGACATTGACAGACAAACAATAGCAGTATTGTATCTAAACGAAGTGTCGAGATGTCCTACTATCCCGAGCCGCATTTCTTCCGGTATTTCGTGAAAAAGCCCCAGAGGCGGTCGCCTTTGATCAACCGTGGATACTGGCTTCGTATGCACGCGATGGCAGAGACCGTGCGACAATTTATGAGAGAGCCCTCTGATAGACCCAAATTTGTCTTAAACCTTGGATGTGGATTGTGAGTCGTAGTATGATCTCCAGACTGCGGAGATGCCACACAACACTGGGCCGCCTGCTAAGTTGGATTATCGTAGTGATCCTCTGCCCTTCATGCTCCTCAGCGCCGAAAGGTCGCTGTGTAGGGATACAACGTTCGTGGACATCGACTATGAGAAACTCATGATCAATAAGAAGACGGCTCTTCGGCAAACGGGCGAGATTACGGAGCTCCTCGATGATGTAGAATTTCTACCGGATCATAGCGAACTACAGATTCGCAGCAAAAAGTATATCGCAATAGGCTGCGATTTGAAGAATCTAGCTAAGCTGGACCATGCTCTTAAGACCCAAATACTTCCCTCCCAATGCTCAGTCCTGTTTCTCGCCGAGGTTTCTTTAACATACATGGATGTCAAATCCGCGAATGCGGTGGTCAATTGGGCCTCGAAATTGAGCGACGGTGGGAACTAACCCTCTCCACACAAGCGACATGTTCGTTCTAAGAGGGAATTGCTAACGGACATGACAAAGACTCTCAATTTTGCATCTTGGAGCAGTTTTTCCCCGATGGACCAGACCATCCGTTCGCATCAACTATGATGAAGCATTTCAAGAAACTTGGGGCGCCACTTTACTCGATTAACGAGTATCCATCATTGGAAGAGCAGGAACGGCGTTTCAAGGATGCCGGTTGGCTACAAGCACATGCGAGAACTCTTTGGGAATTGTGGTCCGACGACAAATTCGTAGGCAGTTCCCTGCGGAGGTCATTGGATGCAGTAGAGCCATTCGATGAGTGGGAGGAGTTTGCATTGTTCGCATCTCACTATTTCCTTCTCCGTGCTTCCACTAAACGGCGGGACACAAACCATAGCCCAGGAGAGACGTCGGCCGCCCAAACCAGCCCGTCTAGTCTGTTCAAGCTTCTTCCCAATAGTTCCGCTGGCAGCGGGCAACGAAGGTTTGGGGCTTTGATACCAGACGACGGCTCCTGCGTTGGCCACCACTCGGGTTTGGGCCGTCAAACACGACTTGCAACGACAGACCTATACACCCATTCAAAAGAAACTTCCAGCCCGCGACTGCCTTTTCCTCCCCGAGACATCTCCGCAAGGATGTGTCACACTGCCACTGGCCTGAATAATGGCGAATGCTTGATTGTTGGCGGCCGGATGTCACCCGCGAAAAGCCTCGCGGATTGTTGGTTACGGCAAGGAGGCAAATGGCGCCAAGTCCAGCCCTTGCCAACTGGCCGATTCAGACACAGTGCCGTCAAGGTCAGCTTGGGTCCTGATCATGCTCTCGTTTATGGTGGCAGGGCCGGCGATGGCACGGTGTTAGGTGACTGGCTGCTTTGGAGCAGTAACGGGAACGGATGGAAAAGGGTTGATTGTAATGAGCCTTCCCTGAAGCCAAGATTCGGAGCGAGCTTGGGAGGCATCGATAACTGTTCGGGCGTTGTCTTTGGGGGGATAAGTCAAGATGGAACAGTGCTGGAAGACTTTTGGACTTGGAAGTTACGCGAACGAAGTGACGGATCCTTATTTTTGGAGCTCAGCGATCAGACCGCAAAGCCTTCGAGACACTCGCCGTTGTTCAAGTACATCCATCGGTTCGGGGCCACTGTTAACACAACGTCATGGGGCCTCGTCATTGTCGGCGGCATAATTCCGGAACAAACGGTCCCATTCGACAAGGAAATCATGCTTCTCGACCTGACGCAGGTGTCAAATTTCCTTGGTGGTCGACCTTCATGGAGCCCAAGTGTTCTGGCAGCAATAGGGCTCGGAGCTGAATTTGAGGGACCGCGGCCTCTACTAACAGGCCATGTTTCATGTGCTGTTGGTTCTAGCGAAGTTTTAATCCTAGGAGGCGGGGCAGTGTGCTTTTCTTTTGGAACATTTTGGACGGACGGGACTTGGAGCTTGAAGGCCCAAGATTCCCCGCTCAAGAACGAATGGACAAAAGTCCCTGAAACGACCCAATCCACCCAAACCGTGCCCATCTCTCATCCGTCTGGCTTTCTAAACGGCGACGACAAATCCGAAGGGGGCATTACGACGATTCCTCGTGTTCGAGTGGAAAATTCCACGCAATTTCAACAGATCCTGGCTAACAGAAAGCCCGTTATCGTCGAAGGTTCGGATATTGGGCCATGCACCGATCTTTGGACAAAAGAATACTTGGCAAATTCAGTTGGTAGAGACCGCAAGGTAAGCCAAAACATCCAAGCCTTCTTTATGGCTCCGCGTGTTAAGGATGTTCTATTAGGTGGTGGTCCACGAAGCCCAGTCTGAGCATATGAGCTTTCAGACCAAGAATTTTGCCTACACGACCAAGTTATTCGGCACATTTCTGGACGAGGTGCATGCCGGTGGTCGCCAATATCTTCGAAGCATATCTGCTGAGCAACCAACTAAGCTGCCTGCTAACCTAGCTGCTGATTTCCCAAATTTGAAAAATGATTTCCACCTACCAGAGTCTTTTGCAGTGGTCACCGAGAACGCCCACAGTTGTCCTTTGCGGATTTCAGGGCCTGTCACCCTGTGGCTCCATTATGATGTGAGTGAAATTAATTTGGCAAAGACAACGCAGCGTTTGTTTGCAATATTGACGCCAGAACAGGTGATGGCAAACGTTCTGTGCCAAGTACGTGGTGAGAAAAGATTGATTCTTTTCCCGCCACAGGACGTGCAGCATTTATCCGTTTCAGCCGGAGCTTCGAGCTCAACGATCAACATTTTCCAAAACTTGAGCGACGAGGCCATTGCATCCATCCCACATACCTCGCCACACGAGGCAAGACTGCACCCCGGTGACATCCTGTTCCTCCCTCCACTGTGGCTTCATACAGCGGCACCCACTGGCCAAGTCAGCGTCGCCGTGAATGTTTTCTTCCGCGATCTCTCGAAAGGCTACGCTGCGGGTCGGGATGTCTACGGCAACCGCGACCTGCAGGCCTACGAGAAAGGGCGAGCTGACCTGCAAAAGATGGAAAAGTCATTCAAGGGGGTTCCCGCGGATATGGCCCGATTCTACTTGCTCAGGCTCGCACAAGAACTGAAAGAACTTGCCGAGAAATAACCGAATCCGAGTCCCTGCATAATCGGTGCGCAGCGTGTCAAATGTGCAAGAGTTTGTTGTCAGCCATCATTTTCGTGAAGTATGTTCTAGGTAGAGTATCCGGTGGTTGGCAGATAAGCCAGAGAGACCTGGGCAGAGGTTGGGCTTTCTTGTCCAGCACACAAGATGATCAGCCGGGCGATGCACGTAGGTTGCATGCATTCTGAAGTCCGACCACACCCAAACCAAACTGGACGGTTTGAGATGGCTGCGGGCTGTTTAAAGATCTGCAAGCAAAAGGGGGAACAGCAAACCATTTCCACCCACATACATCCATGAGAAAAAGAAACGAAGGTCCAAAACGGAATAGTCGGAGCAGGTGGGAAGGAACCGCCCAACCAGCTTTATTTCCTCGGAGGACAACGTGGGTTGAACACGTTGAACAAACAAACTGTTAGTTAGCCGATGACGACCGAATATGAATGAATGAATGAATGAATGCTACTACGAGCCACGAAAGCTCTTGCTCTAGCTCTCTAGATGTTGACTCCATGGCGCTACGGTATCCGCGCAGAACCGACGGCGTCAGCTGAACGTGAACGAGCCCTTGTTGATTCCTCCCGGCATCATTTGTACGACTTGGTTCGAGCAGACGCCACCCGAGTAACCGGCTACATAGAAATTGACTTTGATGGGAGAACGCGGTGGCCGCCGATCCGGGGTTCGGGCCCATGGTTACAACCATTGTTTCCCATTGATTATTGAGGAAGTTGAACGTGCTCCCAACTCTATCGGCATTCGGAATGGGCATCAAAAATCGCCGCATACCGCTGACATGTGGATGCACTCGCGGTGGGTTGCCAGAAAGCCGTAGAAGTCGACGGAAGACATCCATGGATGTTTGGCTGCTTGGAGATGAACCGACTAGGGTTGGAGACGCTATTCTGTATTATTTTCAGGAGTGATACTGCGTAGTTGTGATTTTAGTGATTGCATACTTACTCTACAGCAAAGCGGGGAACGAAAAGGTGGGACAATGTCGATTACCAAACGGTCGTCCATAGTAGTTAGTTCATCGTCATCTTCCCCAGTCAAACCCAATCTCACCATTTCCGCGCCGGCCAGGAGGATCCAAGCAGCAACGCATGACTCGAAGGAACCATGGAGCCCGTCGACGGGTGCCACCAGATAAATAATAATAATAATAATAATAAGGCAATACAAGGCATGGCCAGAAGATAACCAAAGAAAAAAAAAAAAAAAAAAAAAGACCGGAATTTCGTAATGCCAATGAAGAGCGAGCGAGCGATGGGGGACTGAGTTTGGCGCTAATGCACCGGCTGCAGCTGCTCCCGGGGGGTATCGGCGCCCTGATTGGCCCCGATAACCGGGGGCCGCCCCATTGGCTGCTGCCAGGCGAGTGTTGGCGTCAAGGACTTTCTTTTTCGCCTTTTCCGGGTTTCGTCGAGGGGGCCAACTCCTCCTCTCCTCCTATTATCTCCGCCAGGGCCGGGATGGAGGGGGTCATGGCTGCAAACGGGCATCGCCCACCCTCCAGGAGATTGTTGGAATGGGGGAATTGCCTGATGGAATAATATTAATCAAATAATGTTAAGAAAATAAATGTATTGTACTGTACCTGAGAAGGCACCTCCAGGAGTAAGGTAGGTAGAAGATAGGTACTCCTAGGACAAAGAGATCACTGGGTCTTGCTGGCCGTTAGGTTCAAAAATATAAAGAAAATCACAGTTCAAATTCAAATCCAAATCCAAACAAATCCAAAATAAACATCCCGGACAAGACAACCCTCCCCCCCCCAAATCAAGGGATATTCGCACGGATCACTCTCGATGATCCCCCCAGCACGAGCCACTGCAGCCCACTTGGAGACCCAAGGCAGCTAGCGTCCTCCTTAGTTCGTGACCGACCTGCTTTACCCCTCCCCACCCCCGTACTTTGCGGCCCTCGTCCAAAGTCCAAACAACGCTGCTGGTTACTTAGCAGCCCCGACTGTCTATACTTACCTACTTACTTCGCCCAGCCCTATTATCTCCTCCCTCGCCTCTCCTCGTCCTCCATCCTGCCAGCTCATCCCGTCCCTCCGTCCGCATTCCTCCTTGCCGAGCAATATTAAGTCGCCGTTGCCCCCTCCCTTATCGCTGTGGGGTTTATCTCCGGTGGGTATAGTTAATAGTACCGCAAGAGCTAAAACGGGTCTCCGACGTAATGACTCCTTTCTGCTGGAATGCGCTTGTTGTTGGCCTCTTCACTTGCTGATCATTCACTGCGATTCAGGCTGTTCCGTGTTCTGCAATTCTGCTGTCTGCATCTCGGGTATGTTTGCCCCCCTCCCTTGCTTCGTCTACCCGGGACTCGACTAGGACAGAGACTAATGAATGGCCCGACAACTCATAGGCATTGCGTGCGCATGTTGATAGACTCATGATCTAGATATGAGTGATTGATCAACATTCCATCTAGAAACCGGTGCTCATACTCATTTTGGAGATTTCGCGACCTATTCTCTGCACACTCGACATTCGAACACTCCGACACTACCAATCATGGCGACCGTGGTAGTGCAGCAGCAAACGCTGCGGCATTCGACTCCTCCACCGACAGGACTCTCTCCGGCCTTGAGCCTAATGAGGAACCCATCTCCTATCCCCAATAAACACCTACCGGTTTGCCCGACCGGTCCGTCACCGGTCACCTCCCAGACTCCGTCTCCTGCGGCTAGACCCGAAAAGGGTGATCAAACATCCTCGCTGCTCTATCCGCCAGATGCCTTCCGTCAGATCTCGGAATCTCCTCGGCTCTATGCCCTCGAGGCCCCGCTCGCTGCTGCCCTGGAATACTGCGCATCTCTGCCGCTGCCGGATCCCGGGCTTGTCTTTCCGTGGTTACACGGGCTTCACCCCGATAACCATTTGCAGCTGGGGTTCTTCACCAATCGAAGGCGTTCGCTTCGGCGCACCCCCAACTGCTGGCGAGGTATTACGATCGTGAAAGTTGGTGATTTGAGTAGGGCCAGGATCAAGGGTGCCGTCTCCCCTGAAGAGGTTCTTGCCCCTTCGGGGTACGAATTCATCCCCGTGGATCCCCGCGAGGGGTTTTCAGTGCGAAACTTCCAGATCCAGACTGCGAAACTAGCACCATTGTCTGATATCGTCGTCTATGGGGACGAAGATGTCAGTTACAGACAGCTTCTTGATGCTGGTGAGCAATTTGTGATGGCCCAGGCCAACTGGAGGGAGCAATACGATCCGAATCATACACTACCAGTGTATAATACATTTGTCCTCTCTTGTTAGTCTCAACACCTTATTCAAAGTGTCCCCCACTATCTCACGAGCATCGCTAAACAACTCTTTAGGCCCATTCGCGGAAATTGAGCAGTCAACGCCGAACTTGGTCGCCATCAATTCTCAAGGCCAGCTAACGGGCCATGTCATGGATTTTTGTGAGTTACTACGCTGCTATGTGGGACAGACGAGTTG
Organism: Aspergillus persii; assembly: GCA_002215965.1. Classification (NCBI taxonomy): domain Eukaryota; kingdom Fungi; phylum Ascomycota; class Eurotiomycetes; order Eurotiales; family Aspergillaceae; genus Aspergillus; species Aspergillus persii. The sequence goes on from NGZO01000001.1 coordinate 6,096,009, forward strand.
ATTCTAACACATTGAGTTCAGTGGGAGCGACTGGAAATGTGGTGAAATGACGCGTGCTTCGGAGTTCTCGCCGAATGTTTGGCAAGGCCCAACTCCAGATCACTTTACTGAGACCTGGTTCCTGCAAGCCTGCAACCGGCGACAAGTTCGACCTTTTGGTTTGAGACTAGCGATCATGCAACATTCCAGGCCCACGATATCTTGCTCGACTCAACAAGCAGCTTAATGACGGCCCCCAGCGATTGGAATTTCCTTCGTCAGGGTCGATCCTGCTTCCGGCAGGGGAGAATAGGGAGGTAGATGACCTTGTGAGCACGATTCGATGGATCTACTATCTGGCAAATCCTGAAGGGCCGGCGCATCGACATGACTCCGACGGGGATATTCAAATGACCTCATATGCGAAAGGATCACGCCGAGTTCTTATGCATTGCCCAGATGGTTATACCGAGAGCTCTTTACTTGTTATCGCATACCTAATGTTCGCAGAAGGCATCCCAGCACACGAGGCTTGGCTAAGACTCCACCGTGATAAGCAACGCAACTTCTTTGCCTACCCTTCTGATGTCACATTTTTAATCAATGTGGAGCCCAGGTTGCTGCGCGAGAGTCCAGCAACTCGATCCCACAACCTGACTATCGCTCCTGCTCCTGCTTGGTTCGACCACTGTGATGGCTCTCTCCCGAGCCGCATCCTGCCATACATGTACCTTGGCAATCTAGCACATGCCAACAACCCGGAGATGCTATGGCAACTTGGAATTCGACGGGTGTTGAGCATTGGTGAATCCGTCATTTGGAGTGAGTCGGAAATTGCCAAGGTTGGCGCCGAGAATATCATGCACATCACTCGGGTCCAAGACAATGGTATAGATCCGCTGACGCAGGAGTTCGATCGATGCCTGGCCTTCATTCGTGAGTGCCCAGTTATAACATATTTGTTTCTACGAGGGAAACTGACTTTTGCTTTTTAGGCAAAGGAATATATGACGGGGCAGCTACGTTGGTGCATTGCCGCGTGGGAGTTTCGCGTTCCGCCACCATCTGTATCGCTGAAGTTATGGCTTCCCAGGGCCTATCATTCCCTAGAGCATAGTAAGTCAATCATCTGGTCAGCGAAAATACATGCTAATGTTTCCTTTCAGTTGCTTTGTCCGAGCGAGAAGGCTCAACGTTATCATCCAACCTCATTTGCGTTTCGTGTAAGTGACATTCTGTCTCACATGCTTCTCTTCTCAGATTCAGCTAACACCTCCACCAAGCTACGAACTCTTAAAATGGGAAGAACTGCAACTGCGCAAGAACAACAAACCCATGAAGAGAGAGCTTGAATGGACCACTGTGGCCCGCGAAATCGCACTCATGAACAAACCCTACTCGAGGTAGCTGCAAGCCGACACCTACCGCTGCCTATTGACTGGAACATCTTTTGGCATATTCTCTCATTCATGGCTTGCCAGCCAAGGATGACTTGTCTTACATACAACAACATTCCACTATTTGATGCAACGGAGCATTTTTCTTGACGACAATAAACAATGGATACCATGAGCAACGACGGGTACGAACGGATGGATAATGAGCACTTGTTTCTTTCTTTCTTTCTTTAATCTTCATGTCTTTTTCATTTTGGCGTTCGAAGAACTCGATTTATCTGGCATTCTGCGTACACAAGGTTGACGGGTCGATCTTTTTCTTCTACTACCTTACCTACCTACTTCTGGGGCGGCGTTTTATTGTTGTGACTTTGTACCGGGAACTTCGTATTTAGGCATCCATCTTCTTCATTATCAACTGGACTGACTGACTTACCGTCTACCCTGATTGGTTTGATTTAACCGTTGGATTAAAATCATTATTAATTGCTGATATGTAGTAGGACTATTAATATGCTGTATGATGTATAATCTCGTTGAACGATTGGTTTCTAAACATTTGTTGGCCTCTATTTATTTCTGCCCAATCCCCTGGGCTGAAGAAAATTATGAAGGCTCCCAACGCTAGGTACTTGGGCAGGTTTGGGATCTATATTAAGAAGCCTGCATAGTAAGTCTAACCGACAACAACCTCTGCACTTAATCATCCAGCATGCCAGCGTCCACAACTCTACACACTCACAGAAGAAGGGGAAGGAATGGTTCTGGAAGATACGTCTAAATTCTTGGAAGTGTATACTGGAATTACTAGCATTTTAATAAAGCAGTAAGAGAAAGAGTGGGATAAAAACGGCTGCAGGTGCTAGGTATACTCCGTCCCCAGAGGCCATAGTATGGCTCTAGCAATTTAAAAACACACATTCTTTTCCGTATGTACTAATGAAATGCAATTCTTATTCACAAGAAATCAAGAACTACTAGTAGTATTTAGATAAAGTTAGTCCTTAAGTCGATTATATACTTCAAGGTTATCAAGGTACATGGAAAATGGTTGACGGATGACAATGTTTATTTTTCGGTATTTAATAACCTAATGGGTATATAGTATAGAAGCATCTACTGTGTGGTTGAGTGTTCAAATTTAAAGGCGTCTCAGACTATCGAATGACCAGCTATAGTACTTCGTTAGAGTGTACCTAGGTAGATCTAACGCTCAGTTGATACAGAAAAGAGCACCCATACCACTGGTAGTAAATTTACTGCATCCTACGACCAAGTCTTTGTAAAAATAAGCTCGCGCTAATAGATTCATTGACTCGGTGCTTTTGCTACAAAGACACTCGCATGCGTAATCTGGTCTTCGATGCAACAGGTGTAGTCGGCGCGCAAGAATCCTGGTCGTCCACATCCTCGCCATGCATTTTCAAATCAAGGAATTGCAGTGTCTTGGGACTGGCTCAACAAACGTTGAGTAAAATCATTCTGCTGTGGGACTCGGTCGCCGACAAATTCTTTCATACTATTGAGCGACTCTTCATCAAAGTTTTGGTGGGCACGATCTCGTTGGGAGCGCCGTATATAAGCCATTTTTTTCTCCCTTATCAACGGGCCGCCTAGGTAGTGCATGAGGTAGCATTAATATCGTCTTTCCCTTAGAGCCCCTTTCGAGAGAGAGCCAAAGAATTAGCGCATCATCCAAATTATCAGAGGTCATTGGTTCCCTCTTCCCACCATACTCTCTTCTGGCCTGACAAAGGATATGACCGATAACACTACTTGATTCGATAAAATGAGGCTTAATACCCTTAAGTTTAAGCATCGTAATACCGAATCGAATAGCATCGCTCAATTTTGCAGATTCGTGTACCCTTAGAGACCACAATTCCGAAGGTAAATAGCGGGCACCGGATATATATCAGTTTAGGCGATGAAGTAGAGCCTTCAACGGGTATTTACATCCTCGAAGCTCTAGGGTATGCCGACTTAGTTCCTTCACTGCAGCTTTTATCGTACTCTCACATCTTGGTCCACAGAGATATACGATCTTAATTGCACTATTTTGCGATCAAAGATCTGTGACCCTCTGTATATGCAGTATCGGAATCGGAGGCAGCTCGAACGAAGCAATGAGATGTAATACTGGAGAATCTCTTGAGATTATAGCTCCATACAAGGACATCGTTTTCACTGAAGCCATAGCCCAGTATAGGCCAAGGTATGCTTAATGACTCCTTATCTCCAGGATATAAAGGAAATTCGTCCTCTTGAGAAATAGCAAAATTAGAACTTAATCAATCACCTTGTTTGTAGTCTGCTATGTACCTACCTACCATTCAACGGTTGGTTATCTTCCTTATAGCGAGCAAGCAAAAACAGTGGTGTTCGGGAATACCAAAAAACAAAGGAAGGAAAGGAAGCCCGACGTGGGGGTCACCCACGACCTTAAGATCTCTATCGAGACTAGAAGTCTTATGCTCTTCCGATTGAGCTAGCCGGGCCGCTTAGACGAATCGAGCTCGTTTAATGATTCCATAAGGGCGAACAAAGCCTTCTCCGCCGGAATGGAGAAATTCGGGAGGATATAGGTAAATGAAATGAGTCGGATTTATCAAACACGATCAACTGGGCTAGCTGAACAATGCTGGATTTAATTAAGGCTATCTAATTTTATAGAATTATGCAATCTAGCAAAATGCCTCAGAGAGAAGAAAGGAACCTTCCGTTAGTTAGTATTCCATTGTTTGCAGTTCCTACATTGCATAAAAGGGCTGCATATTTCATGTATTTTAGAAGAAGCAAGAACTCAGACAGGTATTCCACTTTGCTCAATGTCCAATACGCCAATAACCCCCCACAATAGTTAGTTTCTTTCCTCATAGTAGGAATACATGAACAATTTACACACACGTTTGCATTTTCTAAATCATACCTGTAGGCTGTATACAACCGTCACAGCCGTGGTCATGCCCCATGCAGCCTGTGCTTTCCCTACTTTAAATTAGTCTCTGTACCTAATAATACGAGTCAATCCCTGCTGTACGCAATCATTCGCAGGGCATTGTTAGTTAGGTTAGACCTTGTCTCAATTGCACCCTGTAGTGCCCGGCTAGCTCAGTCGGTCGAGCATAAGACTGTGAGGAATGAATAACTGTTCTTTTCGCGCTCTGTCTTTGTAATTAACTCCCCTTCTAGTCTACTTGAAAGATATCTTAAGCTCGTGCCCCCCCACGTTGGGCTGTTTTTACAATTATAATAATAACTTTTCACATTTCACATACATCTACTACTGTGGAGCAAAACTGCCAATTTTGTACTACTTACTCCCCCCCCAAGGGAACTCAGAGCTGCAAAGGAGTGACACGAATCTCCCCGCACTTCTTCATGGAGATTTCCAATTGTAAAATTATGATGATAAACTTCCGGCTCGAACAGAATCTTTTCTCTAGTTGAATATATTCAGAAATTCAGACCTGGACCCCTTGTCTCTAGATATCCTGTCTCCATCTACCACGACTCAGACCCATTTCTATCAACATTATCTACTTCAGATCCGATTACACGTTAAATGACGATTATTCTTAACCTACTTCTATTCTTAGCCTTCGCCGGCCTAGAATATGTATATGCAGGTCATCTCCTCTGGGAATCCCTATTAAAAGTCAAGTATGCTATTCCGCTTCGTATTAAAGACACATTCGCGACTACCTGGCCTGCAGGTAGAGTTCGATATACCTATGTAGATGACGAAACAGAATATCGACTTAGGACCTATTTTATAAATGGGGTTAATCTGTGGTCTATGGCCGGACTACCTAATACATTTTAGTTTATCTTTATTAACTAAGAGAAATGTTTCCGAAATCGCCGCGACTGCGTGGTTTTTAAGAAAGCTGAAATAGACGTGGAGCTAGCTACAATTATTAGTAAATATATTGGACCGGCTTTAGAAATTCTTTAAGAATCTTTTGCTACGTTTAATACACGTGTTAATAATATTCAATCACGGCCAACTACCTCGCAGAAGGCTGCCCATCAGATTAGATATATTCTAGGTCTATACCACGAGTATCAGAACCCTTATATCTGGGGTCTAGATCACGGTGGTCTTGGATTTACAACCCTTTTAAAATTAAATTACGACAAACTTATTGGATATGAGTAAGCAGCCGAGAGTCTTTTAGAAGAGGAGATTAACGAGTAATTTAGAATCTGCAAGTACCGACTAGTAGCGAATGACCGTTTCTTTTAAACGGCTATCCAGATTCTCCCAATGCTCGAATTAACCTATCTATCTTATACAGATCCACCTACTTGGACCGACGTGGACTGGAAATCTATTATGATGTACGGTACTTCTATGAGCGCTAAGTTGGGACGGGGCTTATATAGATATCGGGCTCTAGTCAGGTGGACAGCGGAGGGAAGTCAGCCACCAGAGTATCCTACTTACATTATAAATAATCATGCTCCGAGCCAGGGGGATATTTAAGTAATAATCCAGCTCTATCAAGCCGTGGATACCCATTTTGAGCATCGTTATTTCCACGATTCTCACAGTCAATTCTTCTCTCGCTTCAATGACATGCGGAATTCTGCTGCGTGCGATAGGGATATTCAACGACGTAGATAGTACTATGAGGGTATGAGATTTCTACACCGACCCCCTAACCTCTTTATTTCTAGGATTTAGAAAACAAAAAGATATTTACTAGAATGTTTACTTTCTAGTGGGGTTGGGCTTCCTGCTGCAGCATCAAATTTTTTTTTGACTACCACAATGAATGATAATAGATGGGAGGCTATATAATACCCAAATCCAACAAGTCCCTTCTCATTCATGCCTTGTAGTTATAGGATATATTCACCTTTGATTTTTACCATGAGAAAATATTATCCATGTCTTGTTTCTACTTACACGCTACAAACGTGACCACAATTATTTGTCGATGGTCCTACTGCTCCAGAACCTTTGAGAAGCAGGTACCCTTATAGCTCATCTTTCTTTCCCTCTCAAACACTAAGTATATAACACAACCCGTGTTCAAGTTTTCCTGCCCATTGAATAAAGCCACGTGCATCGTTGACACAGCCCTTTCCCCATTGACTGAAAACAATCAATTCGTTGGAATAGCACTCAGCATCGCTCAAACACCCTGTATAAACCCTTTAAGTCGGCCACCTCGACAACGCCCCGAAGAAGTCGAGTCGTGGCCACCAGACGAGCCCGAAGCGCTGGAAACACGATATGCTCCAGCATGTGAGCGATCTGCTGGCGACGGTGCTTGATAGACTCAGTTTCTTCACGAGAGTTCTGTGTTGGGGTTTGTTCGCTGTTTTTTGCTGTTGAGGAGGGCGGCTGCTCCTGTGGTGCTTGCTGGGGTAGAGGAGGTAGTTGTTCTGGGTTATAGAAAGCGGCGAGTTCGCGGAGAAATGTGCGAAAACACTCGCCCTCGCTGGTCCAGTCGACATAGGGGCCTAGACGGAGGAGGAAACGTGGGAGTTTGCCTAGTGAAGGCAGGTATCCTTTTAGTAAGAGGGGGATGGTCAGGAGATCGCCTTGCTCGGAAATCTGCAGGGAGAAATACTCGTTGAGCATTTCTCGCCGCTCGATGAGCGCGCTTGCGACTATATCTGGGGCGTTGGTGAATATTTCATTGGCTTGTTGTTCGTGTTCTTGAGTAAGTTTCTTTTTTTTACCAGCTGACTGGGACCCGTGTTCTTCGCGTTCGTTGTCTGCGGCGATTCGAAGTAGGTCAATGAGTTTTGGCGGGGGATCTAGCTTGATGATGCCGAAATTGCCGAAATCTGTAAGGCCGACTTGGTAGAAGAACTCGCTGCAGAACATCCCGTAATCAACCAGATAGAGCTTCACGCCAGATTGAATTGCAGCTATGCGCCGTTGTTCGTCGACCAGTCCGACATAGGTATGGGATGCGATGGTTTCAGTCAGGTTGTTGTGCATTGTATTGCGGACATTGGCCCTTAAGGTCTTAACGGTTGTTAATGCGATTCGGATTGGTTCCCGCCCAGTCCTTTCATATTGGAGTCCCTCGTCAAGGACGTTGGAAGATGCATTTTCTGTATCCGTGGATTGTAGAGGTGCCGGTGTCAACATGGATGTGATCTTCCGAATTTTAGAGTCTGTCCGAACAAGGTTGTGCTCATATGGCTTTTTCGTCGTCGAGGGTGTCTTAGGAGCCGATCCGCCGGCTTCTGTAGACGTATCGCCTTGACCTGAAGGGTTGATGGATCTGATCCCTGGAAGAAGCGTCTGTGTCATGAAGGTTCGGCTTGAATCTACTTGGGCTAGCATTGACCTAATCTCATTGCAGATGGATTCGATGATCTCGTCCTCGTTTAGGAAATTCACCTCCCGTTTCGTGGGATGGACGTTGACATCCACTCGCTGTGGCTCAATTTCCAAGTCGATATAGGCGAAAGGATGACCTCCTTTCGGCAAAAAGTTTGCGTAAGTCTGTTCTATGGCTCGCTTGACGGCGGTAGATTCAACGGCACGGTGGTTGATGAAAAGAAGGATCGTAGTTCGCTTGACGTGGTAATTTGCGTTGGTGACAAGGCCAGACGACCGAAATCCCAACTGGTTATCCTCAACCTTGAACTCAACGAGTTCGTTGGCCACTGCACTCCCATGGATTTGGCGGATCCGGTCTGTCGTGCTTGCAACGGCTGGAGTTGATATGCTCACGCCTGAATCCCCATGTTTGCGACAAGAAAATGCGACTCCGGCGCAGTGGACTGCGTAGCGGCCGACAACATCTAGGATTTTGGCATACTCTTCGCTCGCTGACCGGAAAGCTCGTCGTCGCGTTGGCACATTGTAGAACAAATCCTCGACCTGTTTTACTGTAAGCTTTACTAATGAAGCTTTAGAAAATCTACTTATACATACCGTAATCTGAGTGCCGCCTCTCCCCGCTGTGGCTTTTGGAGCTTCACTTTGGCCCGGTTTAGCGGGGACGAGATGTCCATCACCATAATGCGCCCGCCACGCACAGCTTGAGCCGGCGGTCTTGGTGGTCACGGTAAGGTGGGCAATATGGCTTATGCTGGCCAGTGCCTCGCCACGAAATCCATATGTACCAATAGATGAAAGGTCTTCGAATTGCTTTAGTTTGGAAGTCGTGAATCTCTCACAAAGTATAGGGAGATCTTCTCGCTGCATGATGATATTAGTGGCATTAATCGAGCATTCATTCTAGCATGCCTTACATCTATGCCATGGCCATTGTCGGTAATTTGCAATAGCTTGAGCCCACCGTCCTTTACTAGAATCTCGATAGACGTAGAACCAGCATCAACAGCATTTTCGATGAGCTCTTTCAACGCATGCATAGGAGCGACAATGATCTCCCCGGCTGCGATTTTGTTCACAACATCTGGATCGAGCGCCTGTTTACCCACGTGAGTTGTAGATCCGAGAGGTTTTGGAACACCATTTACAACAGACCTTAATTCGCTTGGGTTTTATTGGTGTTTCAGTGTCATCGGCTGCCCGTTTCGTGCCCCGGGGTTGTGGGCTATCCACGTCCATGTCAGACTCCATGGTGGACTAGGTACGAGATTGAGTTAATTTCTGTGCATATGTTTATTCTGGTAGGACCGAATGGTAGGTAACGTTGTGCTAGATTCATCAATAATGACTCCCAGAGCCAACGATATGATCGTTTCGTGTATGAGGATGCGTTGGATTTGCAAACCCCGGTGTATAGATCAAACAGGGACGAAGCAAGACGCAGGCGCGGAAAGTTCCATGGAGGAAGCGGTGGAGCTCGTGACTCGCGCCGAATCGATAAGCCGGCGATACCTAACAAGGCATGGCAGCTTAACTCCTTTCCTCCTTCCGCCCTCTGCCCAGCCACGCGCTGAATCTCATGCATGCCATCCCTCCCTCCTGTCTGGAAATGACAGTTGCATACTTCATAGCTCTCTCAGAGCTGATTTCCTCATGTCCTAACCATGTTGCCTTCCAAGAGGCCATTTCTAGCCGACGAAGAGCTCGGGAAGAAGTACGATGACTGTCCACCGCCCACCAGTCGAGAGCAGATTTGGCTATTGAAGCAATGGAAGCCCCCTCGTCGGCGTCGGTTCTTCTGGGGGCTCCTTGCACTATGCCTGATATACCTGCTTCTTAGAAATATACCTACCGATCCCGCCCATGCATCCGGACGATCCCACCCCCGCCTCTCACAAGAGTCCCCGAAATCACAAGTCGAAGCGTCGTCCTTTCCGCCTCTAGAACCTCCCCCGCGAGACGAATCTGTGGTGGATCATGAAAGTGAACACTATTATGGGGGGAATATTAGGCTTATCTCTCTGCCGAAGACGCTACCACGTTTCCAGAACACTCAGAGTCGTTATGGAAAAGCAGCCAACCGTGTTGTCATGTTCAGCGGCGCAAGCCTCACAGCAGTGTCGGACCTGCTGCCTCTTGCTTGCCGCATGGCAAACCAACAGCTCAATGAAGTTCACTTCGCGCTCATGGGAAGAGACGGAGTGTCAGTCAAAACAATACAGCATCTTAACGGCATAACGAATGAAGAGTGTCGGATTAATTGGCATGGTTTGTCTGGACTTGTCTGAACTGCTGCGGGACTGGAGCACTAATGCCTGTACTAGATGCTCGACCTGACTATGCACAGTGGTCTACTGACGCTCGCATGGAGGGAGCTGCTGTGCTTGCTCTAGGTTACCTGCAATTTTACCTTCGTCCGCAGGTTATGATAACACATGGAGTGATGCTTGAGGACTCTTTCTTCGCCAAAGGAGTAGAATTGGGGACTCGGAAGCATGGACTTCCTCATATCGCTCTTCCTAGCCATGCTAGAGAGTTAATGTGGATGTCCCTTTTGCATTGTAGTGCTCTTCGAGGTAATGATTCGTCCTGGGCAACTTACTGAGTGGGTTCGTGCTTACAATTCTATAGCCTGGAACGAGGTACAGGTTGAGAATTTACAGGCTCCTTCGAAATCCTCTGGATCTATAATCAGGCTGCTTCGCTCTTTGGAAGAAGCTGATTACCTTGGATCAACACCAAGTTTGACGGTCGAACTTCCCCAATATGTAGACCCACAGCTCCTTCGATACCTACAAGACATGAAGTGGCTTTCTGCGTCGAATAAAGTAACCGTTCGTCGCCATATCCAAACACACACTTTGAACCCGGCAGAAGCCGCCATGAAAGCTGCAGAGGCTTTTTATCCTAGAAATCCGAACACGTCACATGTACTCATGCTTTCCCCCAGACCGAGCTATCTCCGTCCTTCTATCACTATCTAAAATACGCTATACTGAAGTATAGATACTCATGTACTACAGGATGCCCTGCCAAAGATCTCTTTGGAATTTCACTTGAGCTTCCCTCGTCGCTACCCACAAACGGAGAATCGTTCACTCCCCCGCGGACTGACAGTACCTTCATGGCTGATAAGCATGGCGAGACACTCCCTTTATTTCTCTGGCAGATCCCGAACAGCAACGCGGCATTGTATTTCGGCGATAAGTGGATGGAGTTTCACTCATTTCTTTCGAGTCGCCTTACCCTGGCGGAAACTAAAACCCAAAGTCTTTCAGGAGACAAGGTCATCTCAAAGAAGTATCCGGCCGGGATGGAATACCTTCTCGAACTTATGCGAGCAAGTGGATATTACATGCTTTATCCAGCGTTCGAAGCCCAGGGGTTTGCACTGGCTACAGTCCACAACGAACTATATCAAACTCCGGAAGAATTCACGCAGCATGTCTCACCAAAAACGCCGGAGGCTGAAGGGATTAAAGATGAGCTGTTCAAGGAAAACGTGGAGAAACCGGTGAGCCGAGCATCCACGTTGACGCCTCTCTTGGACCAATTTTCAATGAGTCTTCCTGCAATCGAGACCATGCCCTTGCTGTCATGCACCGGGCGTCAAGTTTCTCGCGGAGACTGGGGCCAGAACACTAGAGAGTATATCCAGCATTTTAGGATTCGCTATGGAGGCTGTTCAACCCCATTACCTGCAGATGCAAGCCCAATGCCATTGTTTTGCATGGATGATGAACGCTGAAAGGGATAAGCCTGATGAAGTAATCTAGTTCGTATAAATTTAGAACATGTTTGGACAAATTCAAGACACCGTGGATGGAAATTCTATGCCTTTCTATAGAATCCAGTCGAATACTCGGAGATAGTCGAAGACTGACGGTGATTGGGATGCACAAGCAGGATTCTTGTTTCGAATACTTGCCGCAGTAATTCCAAAGACAAGCCATAGAATTTCCAAGAGTAGATGAAACACAGACTATGAAAGGCTTTGCATCAAGATCAAGTCAACAGCGCCGTCGTCATCGCAGCTGATTTCTTGGCACGGGCCTGTTACATAATCAGGCGGTAGCTTCCACAAGGAGCGCAACAACGCCCGAGCGGCGACGGACGAGAGCTCTCTGCTTCCATCAACAAGCTTATGATTCATTCCCTACTCCATCACTTGGTGGCCAGAGACTCATTATAACCGTTTTCTTGCCATCTCTATATTCCGCCGGCCCTTTCCTTCTTCCCCTTATCCCCGAAGTTTCCGATCCCTCTCAAGGACCTACTCGCCAGATACCCGTCAGAAATGGCGAAAGAAGGCGAGCGGTCAGCCCCCGTCGACAAGGGCAAGGGCAAGGTTGATGATGTGAAGGAGTTTGCCGAAGGCAAGAAGCCTCAGGATGAAGAGAAGCTTCAAGAAGATGGAAAGAAGAAGGATGAGGAGCCTCAAGAAGGTGAGAGCGTGCCTTTGCCGTTTTAAGCACACTGCGACTTCCGACCATTTTGAGACGTGCTGACGTGGGGACTTTCTCCAGAGGAACTCAGTGAGGAGGACCAGCAGTTGAAGAATGAGCTTGAAATGCTCGTTGAAAGGCTAAAGGTATGATTTTGTCTCTCGCAACGAAAGCCTGATAATAGACCGATGACGTTAATCTGCTCCTCTATCTAGGAACCCGATACCTCGCTGTACGCCCCTGCCTTGGATGCAATTAAAACCTTCATAAAGACCTCGACTTCTTCTATGACTGCAGTTCCCAAGCCTCTCAAGTTTTTACGACCACACTATGATGACCTCACGGCGCAATATGACAAGTGGCAGACCGGCTCAGTCAAGGTGGGATTTTTCTGCTTACAAATTATCCAGTAGATAGGCTAACTGTGTAATGATTTAAAACACCACAGGAGTCGCTTGCAGATATGCTGTCGGTTCTGGGAATGACTTACGGAGACGAAGAGAAGCTCGAGACGCTCAAGTACCGTCTTTTGACGAAATCGGAAGACCTCGGTTCCTGGGGCCACGAATATATCCGTCACCTCGCTTTGGAAATTGGGCAGGAATACCAAAACCGATTGAACGCCGAGAAGGATGTGCAGGATCTTATTGACCTTGCGCTGTCTCTTGTCCCGTACTTTTTGAGCCACAACGCCGAAGCCGATGCTGTTGACCTTCTGAGTGAGCTAGAAATCATCGAAGAGATTCCCCGCTTCTTGGACGAAAACACATACTCGCGCGTTTGTCTGTACATGGTCTCCATGGTCAACCTTCTTACGTATCCCGAGGACCAACAATTCCTTCGCACCGCCCACGAGATCTATGTCCGCTACAAAGAACTCACCAAGGCTATCGTCCTCGCCATTCGCCTGAACGACACCGATCTTATCAAGAGCGACATCAACGCCACGTCGGACCGCTCACTTAAGAAGCAGATGGCGTTCCTGGTCGCTAGACAACAAATATGGCTGGACATTCCGGAAGAAGAGGAGGATGAATCCTTCATGGAGTGTCTGAACAATACCTCAATTCATAACCACTTCAAGTCGCTTGGAAAGGAGCTCAATATCCTTGACCCGAAAATGCCCGAGGATATCTACAAGACGCATCTCGAAAGCAGTCGCGGAGCCGGTCTTACGAATGTTGACTCTGCAAGACACAATCTTGCTAGCGCCTTCGTTAACGCTTTCGCCAACTCTGGCTTCGGCAATGATAAGATGATGCTCGTTGAAGGTGATAAGGGCCCGTGGGTCTGGAAGACAAAGGATGATGGAATGTTGTCCACGACGGCCTCGATGGGTATGCTCATGCACCGGGATCCCGAAGTTGGTATGGACAAAATCGACAAGTATACATACGCTTCCGAGGAGCAGATCAAGGCCGGTGCGCTTTTGGGTCTTGGTATCGTCAACTTCGGTGTTCGTCTGGATGCCGACCCGGCCCTGGCTCTCCTGAGTGATGATGAGAACCTCCATGGTAAGAGCGTGCCCTTGCGAGTCTCCTCTATCATGGGTCTTGGCTTGGCCTATGCTGGCTCCAACAAGGAGGAGCTCCTTGACTGTTTGCTCCCTATTGTGGAAGACGTCTCGCTCGACATGCAGCTGTCTGCCATGGCAGCTGTCTCTTTGGGTCTTATCTTCGTGGGCTCCTCAAACCACCAGGTTAGCGAGGCCATCGCCACCACGTTGATGGATGAGGAGCGACAGAAGCAGCTCAAGGACAAGTGGACTCGCTTCATGGCTCTGGGTCTGGCACTACTGTACTTCGGCCGCCAAGAAGAAGTTGACGTTATTCTTGATATCTTGAAGGCTGTCGACCACCCCATGGCCAAGCCCACTTCCGTTCTGGCATCTGTCTGTGCGTGGGCGGGAACTGGCACTGTGTTGAAGCTACAGGAGCTGCTTCATATTTGCAACGATATAATCGAAGAGAACGATGAGAAGAAGGGAGATGAGCTAGTCCAGTCGTACGCGGTTTTGGGTCTCTCGCTGATCGCTATGGGAGAAGAGGTTGGCCAAGACATGATTCTCCGTCAGTTCGGCCACCTTATGCACTACGGCGCCAGCAACATCCGCAAAGCAGTTCCCCTTGCTATGGGCCTGATCTCGCCCAGCAACCCTCAGATGAAGGTGTACGATACGCTTTCCAGATACAGCCACGACAACGACAACGACGTGGCTATCAACGCGATCTTCGCAATGGGTCTGTGTGGCGCCGGTACTAACAACGCCCGTCTGGCACAGCTGCTCCGGCAGCTGGCGAGCTACTATCATCGCGACCAGAACTCTTTGTTCATGGTCCGCATTGCCCAAGGTCTTCTGCACATGGGCAAGGGCACCATGACCTTGAACCCCTTCCACACAGATCGCCAGGTTCTGTCCCGCGTATCAGCTGCGGGTCTGCTCACTGTGCTGGTGTCTTTGATCGATGCTAAGCAATTCATCCTTGCTGAGCATCATTACCTTCTCTACTTCCTTATCACTTCTATGTACCCGCGATTCCTCGTGACGCTCGACGAGGACTTGCAACCCCTCACAGTGAACGTCCGTGTTGGGCAAGCCGTGGATGTTGTCGGACAGGCTGGGCGCCCCAAGACGATCACTGGCTGGCAAACGCAAAGTACACCAGTCCTTCTGGCATATGGCGAGAGAGCCGAGCTTGAGGACGAACAGTATATCCCTCTCAGCAGCACGCTGGAAGGTTTGGTCATTCTGCGCAAGGTAGGCTCCTCTATTCTGGAAATGGATGCCGAAGAAAACGCTGACATGCATCTCTAGAATCCTGACTGGGAGGCTCCTGCTTAAATGTGATGATATTTCTAGATCTAGTTTTGGTTGATTGAAATGAGAGTGCAAGGCGACTCGCATGGGTATGGGGTAGATCTAATGTATTCCGATCGAGTCGAGAAATAGCATGCACTACATTCTATAGTATGATAAATCCAACAAATTACCTGATTATCTCTGTTTGTAGGGAGGCGGAAGATGCCAGATTAGGAAACTAGGGCATAGGGCATCCCGCCGATATCTTTACCCGCATCGACTTGTTGCGCCACGACCTTCAGGACCAGTTTTCCATTCAACAGGCTGCTCTGTTTATCATACCGATAGTAAGAGAGCCCAGCTCACCATGAAGCTTGACCCCAAAGCCATCCGATACCTCACTTCCGAGGATTTTCGCGTGCTCTCAGCCGTACGCCGCTCCCAACCCCGCCTTATTGCTAGACCTTTGCATACGGCCCGATGTTGACCCAGAATCTTTCTACAGGTGGAAGCTGGAAGTCGGAATCACGAAGTCGTCCCGACTCCTTTGATCGCACAGATTTCCGGTCTTCGAGGCGGGAGTGGAGTGCATCGGTCCATCTCGAACCTGGCCAAGACGAACCTGATCGCGAAAGTGAAAAATGCGAAATGTAAGCGCCAACGGTCCACTTGAGATACAAGCAACCTGCTAATGCTGAGGTTTTACGTCTGATCTAGATGATGGCTACCGGCTCACCTACGGCGGGCTCGACTACCTAGCGCTCAATGCTCATCAGAAGAACAAATGCATTTACTCTGTCGGAAACCAGATCGGAGTCGGCAAGGAATCGGATATTGTCGTGGTCGCAAACAACCAGGGAACGCAGCGCATCTTAAAAATCCACCGATTAGGTCGTATTTCTTTCCGATCGGTCAAGACGAACCGGGATTACTTGCGGAATCGACACACGGGATCGTGGATGTACATGTCGCGGTTGGCAGCGATGAAGGAATATGCGTTCATGAAGGCTCTTCGAGAGAACGGGTTCTCCGTGCCGGAACCCATTGCGCAGAACCGTCACACCATTGTCATGGGCTTAATTGATGCTTTCCCCCTCCGCCAGATCGCCAAGGTCCCCCGCCCGGCGCAACTGTATTCGGAGCTTATGGATATAATCTTGCAGCTTGCGCGGTATGGATTGATCCATGGAGATTTCAACGAGTTCAACCTTCTTATCAAGGAGGAGGTGGATCCCGAGGCAAAGGGCAAAGCCCCCGCAGGTGCGGAAGAGGATGATGAGAACATCAAGCTCACTCCGGTATTGATTGATTTCCCACAAATGGTGTCGATAGACCATGTCAACGCGGAAATGTACTTCGACCGAGATGTGAACTGCATCAAGCGGTTTTTCAAGCGGAAGTTCCACTTCGTGAGCGATGAGCCGGGTCCCTTCTTCGCCGACGCCAAGAAACAACTGCGACAGAACCCTGGGAAGCGATTGGATGTGGATGTCGAGGCATCTGGATTCTCAAAGAAGATGGCTCGAGAGCTGGAGGCATACATGAAGGAAGTGGGTGTTGAGGGTGATGGTGAGGGTAGCAAGGAAGGAAAGGACGACGAGGACGAGGATGAGGATGAGGATCATTCTCAATCAGAGTCTGAGGGTGAGGCTGCCGGCGACAACAGCGAAACAGAAGAACTTAAGGATCCTCAAACAGATGATGTCCATGACAGCGCGCAAAAGCTCGAAAAATTGCAGGTGTCGGAGTCGTCTGCCGGGCAGTAAGGGCACTGGGGCAAAAAAAGTTTGATTAAATGATAATGACATGATGAGCGAATATAGACCTTAATTTCTTTTTCTGTCACATCCTTCATTATTATTAAACTAAAAGATTCTTGTCTCTACTGTATAATTGTTCAGTGTAGGGCCTGCAGCGAACGAACCGGTACGGCACGTGGTGCGGCCATCCGCGCAATTTTGCTCAAAAGTTCCGCCGAGCATCCATCCGATACTGCAGGCATTCCTCGATTTCTACTACAAAACCCCCTCACAACCTCGCCGGCTTCTTTCCTTCGCTCCATCAATTCAATTCGCCATTCCGGTGACACAGGAGCCAAGATGGTCCGACGATTTTCCAAGTTCCCCAAGAAGCCCGCTGACTGGCTGCCTCCTTCGGCGCCGCTGTCCCTGCGGAAGCAAGTCTATCTGTGAGTACATTCGAAATATACCCACGCCCATACAGCCAGTCTCAGACACCGAACATCCCATCCTGCTCCTCGGGTAAGGAAATAGACTAACGGCAACAGCCCCGACTTCACAATTGCCCTCATCCGCACGCCTTACCTCCCGCCCCGATATGCCTCCTTCTACGTGCCCTTGAACTTCAACAAGCTCGACATCCGCGATTACCTCCAGCGTCTGTATGGCGTCGACGTGCTCAGCGTGCGTAGCTACGTCGAACAGCAGAAGGTCACGCGTCTCAAGCCGCAAGGCAAATTCGGCTACGGAAAGTGGAGGAGACCCGTGTCGAAGAAGAAGATGACCGTCGAGATGAAGCAGCCTTTCGTGTGGCCTGAGACTCCGAAGGATATGTCAGCGTATGTTTTCCTCGCCTTACCCTGCTCCCCCCCTTTTTTCCCCCCATAGCATGTCTGGTCCGTTCCCTTGAGTTGGGATGTGGGTGGATTCTGGATCTTTGGGTCTATTTTGAAGATGCGAGGACTTTGCGGATCTGCTATAAAAAAAATTATAACTAACAATTGCCTGATTGGCAAAACAACAGATGGGAAAACGACCAATTCCACCGCGCGGCTAAATACCAGAAACAACTCTCTGACGAGCAACGACCAGAGGCCAGCACCAAGCCGGACAAGGACGCCCGCGAAGCCTACGACGAAGAAGCGAAGAAGCTGCTGGACGGCTCGAAAGCCTGGCGCCCGACTTGGCGCGCCCTGGGCCTCAGCTATGATCGTCCCATGTATGGCGTACCGAAGAACTGGGGTTCCAGTGCTTCGAGTCGTTCGTAAGGTTGGGACTGGTTGAGGAGGGTTTTTGTTTGAAGTGGGATTGTGTGGATAGATTAGAAAAGCGGGTTTTGAATTGGACCTTTGCTCTTGGGCTTGGGTGTTGAATCTGTGTTGAACCCTTGGTCTTATTTCTTTTTTTTTCTCTTTCTCTTGTTATGTGCTAATTGTCGACAATGTATTATATTCCATGTCTCATATAAATAAAGATTTATTGAAAATTCTGAGCTGAGAGTCACGGTCTGAGATTGATTGATTGAAGCGAGAGAAACAGAGCTATATACAGCTATCGAGCTGATGCCAGTTGCAGACAGCAGATAATTATGTTCACGTACTGAGATGGACACCAGACTAGACAGGTTCCATCGTACGCCATGCAACTCCAAAAAACCAAGATCAATTGCGCTGCGCTGAAACAAGGACGGGAGATGTCAAACACGAAAAACATAAGTACATGATCGAGAACGATATACAAAACAAACGGAGAAGCAAACGTGGTTAAGAATATCACAGGCGGCTCTCGACGAAGTTCACATGGTGTTGACCGGGCCAGTGAGCATCAGGCCACACCTGGTGGATAGCTTCCCAAATGTGCCTGTCATCGGGGTTAGTTTCTGTCAAAAGGAAATTAGAAAACAGGGGACATACTTGACGTAGATGATCTCAAGGCCATCGCTGACCTCTCGCGGAACGTCTTTGACGTCCTTGCGGTTCTGGTAGGGCAAAAGAACAGTCTTGACGCCCGCACGCAGTGCTCCGATAAGCTTTTCCTTGATACCGCCGACAGGCATAACTCTGCCACGAAGCGAGACCTCTCCAGTCATTGCAAGCTGGGGCGGAACGGCTTTGCCGGCAAACAACGAAATCAAACCAATCGTGTGTGCAAGTCCGGCAGACGGGCCGTCCTTGGGGATGGCTCCCGATGGACAGTGGACATGCAGGCTTCGGCTCTTCATGATATCCTCGTTAGGATCGGGAGTCAGGCCGAGTTCATACGAGTGTGCCTTGACCCATGTAAGAGCCACCTCCACACTCTCCTTCAGAACGTCGCCCAGTTTTCCAGTCAGTTGAACCCGGCCGTTTCCTGGCATATCCGCAACCTCAATGAAGAGGATACTGCCTTGGCCTCCAGTAGAATAGGCGACAAGGCCGGTGACAACACCCGGACGACCGTGCTTCTCGGCAATTTCTTCATCAAACCGCTCTATTCCTAGGATTTCTTCCAGATCGTCCATGGTGACAACAGGATTGTACGTATCGATGCGGCCGGCATCTCCTGCATCTGCATACTGCACAGCCTTGTAGCGGCAGATCGAACCAAGCTCACGTTCCAGGTTGCGCACTCCGGACTCGCGAGTGTAAGAAGTAATCGTTTTGTCGATAACATCGTCGGAAAGAATCACCTGGCCATCTGAGAGTCCGTTGGATCTCACTTGCTTGGGGAGTAGATGTCTCTTGGAGATGTGCCGTTTCTCGACAGTAGTATATCCAGAGAGGGAGATAGTCTCCATACGATCAAGCAACGGAGGAGGGATGGTATCAAGAGAGTTGGCGGTGGCTATGAAGAGCACCTTACTTAAGTCAATAGGAATGTTGATGTAATGATCCGAGAACGAGTGGTTCTGCTCAGGGTCCAAGACCTCGAGCATGGCCGCCGACGGGTCGCCCTGGAAGTTTGCACCACCGACTTTGTCGATTTCGTCGAGCAAGAACACTGGGTTTGCAACGCCGACTTTCTTCAAACCGCCAACAATCAATCCTGGCATAGCTGCGACGTAAGTCCTCCGATGGCCTCGAATCTCAGCTTCATCTCGAACACCACCAAGAGAAATCCTGTGGAACTTGCGTCCGAGAGATGTGGCCACAGATCTTGCGAGACTGGTCTTTCCGGTACCCGGGGGCCCAACAAGCAGCAAAATTGGCGACTTGTCAGTCATGCGTCTAGACTTGAGAAGGTGCAGCTTCGCTTCAACGGCGACACGGTCTGCCTCCGATAAACTCGGGGGTGCTTTTTCGAGGTCAGCTCCGTCTGCCTCCTCAAGGTCCTTGGTCAATGCAGTAATTTGCCGTTCAACATCCTGGTTAGTGGACTGCTTGAGTCTCAATACGGCCAGGTATTCAAGAAGTCTCTTCTTGATCTTTTCCAGTCCGTAATGATCGTCATCCAGCTGCTGTCTGGCTCTCTTCAGAGTCTCGGGTCCCAGCTGGTCCTCGGTAACTTTCGTCCACGGAATGTCCGCGATGTTCTCCAGGTACGTCCGACAGACGCCGTATTCTGCGTTTGCCGGGTTCATCTTTCGAAGGCGTCGCAGTTCCTTGTCGGCAACCTTCCTCGCTTCGGGGCTAAGCTCGGCATCTTGCAGCCTCTGCTGGAGTTCGTCAACTTCGTTCGTCTCCTTCTCGTCACTGTCGCCGTTTCGCCCGCTCGCAGTTCCCGGGGGCGTTAGGCCGGTAAGACCAGCCATAGCTCGCCTCGCCAAAAGATCTCGGTCCCGTGGGTCGATCTGGTTGATATCAAACCCAGAGGGAGGAAAGCTGTTTGTCGAGAAAGTGGTTACTTTGACGGTGCTCTTGATGCTCTGGACTTGTCTGCTGAGCAGTTCGACAACTCGTTCCAACCTAGTTCTCAGGTCCAAAGACGACAGAACCCGGAGCTTTTCTTCAAAGCTTGCGTCAGAGATATCCGGCCATAAAGTCTGCAAGCCGGCTGGCCTGAGAGAGGTCGGTTTTAGAGATGAACAACTCGAATTTCCGAGCAATCAAAGGCGAAAGACGAGTGGACGGGGAAGGCAGCAGCGAGGAAAGGCGTAGTAAAGTAAGAAGTTCACGCGAAAGCTGCCTTAATTGCTGGAACAATTCGACGGTCTCCGAGTCACTCGAAATCGATTCTGCCACTCAGTAAGCGTCAGGAACATGAACTGGGGGAATAGACGACTTGAGGCAGGGCACCAACCTTTGTCATCATACAGAATGGCCTCTGCTTCAAAGAAAGGTCTCTCCCGAGTGACCCGCCGTATGGAAAACCGCTGAACTCCTTGGACCACCAACGAGGCTTCGGAATAGGCGCGTCGCTGAACGCCAACCACCTTTCCCACGGTACCATATCGGAAGAGGTCTTCCTTTCTTGCCTGACCTGCATCAACCATATCGTATTCCTCCTTCTTCTCATTATCCAGGCTGCCGTCGTCGATGAGATGCTGCCCATCTTTGCTTAGGAACGGAGAGCCAAGAGGAACGCAACCGAAAGTGATGGTGTTTCCATCCCGCTTTCCCGGAGGCGTCCTATCCAGGAGGGACGACAAAAGATTGGACAGATCCGGCCGATTGGCAACGGGGATGCGAAGAGTGGCACCCGGCAGTAGAACGGAGCCCTTGGGCAGCGGCACCAAGGAGAGCTTGGTCGTCCTGGCGTTGTTGGAGCCCATCTCAGCCTACCACGCCTCTGCGAGAGACTCCTGAACCGTAATAATAGAAAAGAAAAGATGACGTGTTGAGTGATGGTGATTGAATTGACGGGGTGTAAAATGTATCCACAGGGAAGCCGCAGGGGAAGGGGGAGGAGGGGAGCGTCGGGGGATTATAAGGCGGCGCAATGGACGGAGAGGAGGAAAGGTTCCAGAACCCCATAGATGAGGCGACTCTGGGGGGGCAGGCGATCGCAGAGATAAGCGGTCTTCCGATGCCGAGGTTCGCTGGCACTACGTCAGGCCGGCCGTCGACTGTCACTTTGGCAGGATCCACGTATGCTGCCCGTAATGCTTCTCAAGCAGGGGTTCGGAAGAAACCTCTCCCTCGGAGCAACTGATTTGCTCCCAATAATCCAGGAATACTGGCCGTGCAATCCCTCCGATCCGGGCATCAAGACTGCCAACGGTGGCCAACGCTGGGCCATCTCGTGATCGCCGGAACCGCCAATACCGGTAATTTACCACGGCGTGTGACAATTAATACCGCGGGGCCCGAACGGCTTCAACCTGCTGGCTGCCTTAGTGCGCTTTGATTCCCCGTGGAAATCGACTGGTTGGAGGTCATTTTTCATCCGGCATTCAACTCCCAACTCCCAACTCCCAACTATCACTAACCTAACCTCTCTACCTACTAACCTCGTGCCCGTCCACCTCTCATCGCCACCATGGACATTAACCCGCCTCCTATGGTCGCCTACCCCGACACCTACCGCGGCCCCAAACTCCCATCGCGGACAGAGTTCACCATTGGGACGCGCAAGTCGAAGCTTGCTTTGTCTCAGACCGAATTGGTCCAGAATGCGCTCCAGAAAATCTGGCCGGATTTCACTTTCATTGTGCATTCGCGGGAGACGGCAGGAGACCAGAACACCACCATCGCCCTCCGCGATTTTACGAGCAAGAACCTATGGACGCAAGAGCTGGAGGAGCTCCTGATGGCTGGGTACATGGACTTTATCGTTCACTCTCTGAAAGGTGCGTGGTGCAAATTGACGAGACGGGTGACTGTATACTAACACACTGGATGTCTCACTAGATGTGCCGACCCAGCTGCCCACGGCCTGCACCCTGGCCCCTACGTTGAAGCGTGAGGATCCTAGAGATGTCCTGGTGATGAAGAAGGGCCTGCCGAATATGAGCCTCGCCGACATGCCCGCAGGCTCCGTGGTCGGAACCTCGTCCATCCGCCGCACCGCTCAGCTAGCACGACGATACCCCCACCTGAAAATCATGGATATCCGTGGCAATATCGGCACGCGACTGGCAAAGCTGGACGCCGAGGACAGTCCGTTCACGTGTATCATTCTGGCCGCCGCCGGTTTGCTTCGACTCGATCTGCATGATCGCATCTCCCAGTATCTCGATTCGAAGAACGGCGGGATGCTGCACGCCGTTGGACAAGGTGCTTTGGGTATTGAGATACGGATAGTTGACGAGGTTCTGCATGATATGTTGAAAAAGATCGGTGATATGGACGCCACCTATGCATGCTGGGCGGAGCGGAGCTTGTTGCGAACACTTGAGGGAGGCTGCAGTGCTCCGCTGGGCGTGGAAACCGAGTGGGTTCAGCTACCCGATGGATCTAGGAAACTCAGAATGCGGTCTATAGTTGTTAGTGTGGATGGCAAAGAAGCTGCGGAGGTTGAAATCGATGGCACTGTCGACTCGGCAAAGTCTGCGGAAGAGTTTGGTGTTTTGGTGGCCAGGGAATTGGTGGCCAAGGGAGCCGGGAAGATCTTGGATGACATTCAGCGAAACAAGCAGCCATCTGCTTAAGTTGCATACACGACGGAACATATGAGTTTGGCATTGATGATATCGACGGAGGTGCCGGTTTTCACCCGGTGTATGAAAGCTACATGACCCGCGTTTTAAATACCCCACGGGAAATATACCAAAAAAAAAAAGAATGGAACACATTTTGGTCGGTCATACTGTACTAGGTAGTCCTGGAAGGCCTTCTCTGTCATGGGTCTGCTTCCCTAGAGTTGACTATCTAAACATGAAAAGGGTGTGTGGTATTTTGTAGCGACAACATCGTACTCTCGCAATGGGCTTCGTTATCCTCTAACCTCTGTTTAAGGTATTCCCAGATCCTCTGGGGTTTGCCTCCTTATATTCATCCCAAGCCCTGGCCTTCATCGTTTCTTCGTCGGCCCTATCAAGATCATCCTCGTCAATTTCAGGTTGAATACCCGAGCTCTCCCCACCTTGAACGAAATTCCCTCGTCGCTTCTCTTCGTCAAGATATTCATCAATCGTCATCGTGGGTAAATTATGGCTCGGGCGGAAAACCCCCTGCTGAAGCTGGGTCCGCCGATCAAGCAACGTAAAGGGCTGCATTGGCTTCCCTTCTTTGCTCAAGATTGGCCCGAATTTGCCTCCTTGCAAAAGCTGCGATATCGGGGGATCCAGTCTGTCTGAGTAGGTTGAAGGGTCTGTACTATTTCGGCTTCTTGGGTCATCTCGCTGGGTTTGGTCGGGGCTAGGCGCCATGTTGCGCACATTCGATAGCATGGAAAGCTCCTGGGAAATAAGGTCCAGCGACTGGAAGGCTTGGTGGATATATAGGTGGATTTCGGCAAGGTAAAGCTGGCGAACATCATCCTCGTCATTCTGAAGTTGGCTGTGGTTATCCGATAGGTACTTGAGACGAGGTCAGTGAAGCTCCAGACCCTCTAAAGTATTTCAATCCAACCTCGAGCCGTTGTTTAAGATCTTTTTCCTCCCTGAACCGTGTGATCTTAACCTCTCGCCGAGTGGCAGCGTCGTTGATGGGGTCAAGGAAATGTGGACGGGTTCTCGGCATATCGTTCGTAAAGCTTTTTATTACTGTCATTAAGCAGTTCGTAGTCGCCCAGGCGCGTGAGGTATTGCTCATATTGCTGCAGTGCCCGTCGAAGGCTCGCTTCACGATCGGAGCTGTACGACCTTTGCAGAAGGTCGGCAAGATGATAATCAACCGTCAGATACCTGTCCACAGCCACGACGGAATTAGCTTTGCCCAAGGATATATGGCATTGTTATGGGGGTAGTTACTGCAGATCTCCTGTCGTAATATCCTCCAGCGGCTCGTTCGAACTGAACAATGACAGCAAACTAACCAGACGGTGGCATTCCTCGAATTTGGCTATCGTCGCGCTGACATCATGGCGGTACTGGTCGGTGTTGGTGTCGGGGCGAACCTCCAATGCGGTTTTCTCCGCCTTGGCCTCGTTGAAAAGGGATCGCAGATTCTGGGGTTGTTCTACTTCCGACATTGTGACGATGGTTTCCGGGGGATGACTGCGAAGATCCGTTGGAGAAATTCATGGCGCAGAAATGTCGGATCGGCCCCGCGCGCCCCGCCAGGATCGGGGGTCGTCTAGACTCGGTGGGAGATGCAGTCCTGGAGATCTACTTCTTGTCGCCCTTCTAGTTCTTGATTTACCCGGCACATCTCTTCGGGTTAGGGGTAGTATGCAATCCCCGGAGATGGGAATGAATTAGGGTTCCCAGTCTTGGTCGCTAGTGAAATATTCTCACGTTCATTGGATTCTTGTGTCCCCAACCGGGTGTGGCCATGCGTTTGCAGTGGTCAGTTGGTCAGGAGGGATCCGTCAACGGTGAAGGACTTGTAGTTGACCCTTTCCTGTCACGCTCACCTTGACCTCTCGCCATTCTCTTCCACTCCTCATCTAAATGACCTTTCCCCCTCTTTGTTTTCCTCTCACTATCAATTGAATTATCATCACATAATCTCATTTTATCAGACTGTTCTTTGTCTTCCTCTACCGTATCGCCTGGTGACTCCATGCCTGAGTCTACAGAGCCCCCACAACTACCCCCTGGAGATGTGTCCCTTCTTGCTGACGAAGCTGCTGAGAAAGATGACAGCTCCTCGGATGAATCGCGCAATGACATTGATGAACAAGAGTCTGGTCATAGACATATCTCTCAACGCCGGAAGCTTCAAAATGCGAAGTTTGAAGCCCTACTTTCCCACCGAGTAGAAGTTGATTCGGCCGAAGACGCCAGACCCGCGATTTCGAATGTACCTGATGCCGAACTCTCCACAGCTCACTTGGTAGCGAAGCAAGAACTTGGGACTGGGCTGTTGGACCCGAGGGAATACCAAGTGGAACTCTTTGAAAGAGCCAAGGCACAGAATACAATTGCCGTTCTTGACACTGGTATGTCTATGCATACCCTAACTTTTTCCGCAGAACACTGATCGCTCTCAAGGATCTGGAAAGACATTGATAGCAGTACTATTACTGAAACATATCATACATAACGAACTGGTTGACCGCGCAGCTGGAAAACCGCCTCGCATCTCGTTCTTCCTGGTACTTATCTATTCCACTGGTTTCTTTTGTGTGCAACACCCAAGTATATTGACGTTGAGCTATGGATAGGTGGACAGCGTTACACTCGCATTTCAACAGGCTGCAGTCTTGCGCAACAACGTAGATCAGAATGTAGCGCACTTTTTTGGTGCCATGGGGGTGGATCTCTGGAGCAAACAAACGTGGGATGAGCACTTCAAAAATAACATGGTGATAGTATGCACGGCAGAGATATTGAACCAATGCTTGCTGAGCTGCTATATCAGAATGGACCAGATAAACCTACTCATTTTCGACGAAGCTCATCATACTAAGAAGGATCACCCCTATGCGCGGTTCGTGATCTTATCTAATGGTTGAACTTATGTCTAACCTTTCTCTAGAATCATACGAGAGTCGTACCTCAAAGCAGACCCCGCGAGGCGTCCCAGAATATTTGGAATGACAGCTTCACCTATTGACACCAAGGGGGACATCATAGACGCCGCGATGTACGTCGTGGAGCACGATGTTTAAATGGCATCGGCTAATGCATTACAGGTCCCTCGAGACACTGCTGGACAGCAAAATTGCCACCACGTCGAAACTCAATCTTTTACGGCAGGTGGTCAGTCGACCAGTGGAGAAGGTTTGGGCCTACGATAGGCTGGGAACGCCATTTGCAACCACGTTGTACAAAACAATGGAAGACCGCTTCGGTGATATTGCAGCTTTGGAAGGAATTTTCCGGTTTGCTCGCTCGGCAAGTGCTGAGCTGGGAAAATGGTGCTCAGACCGAGCATGGATGCATGCATTGGCGGATGATGTATTGCCAAAACTCGAGAGCACGGTTAACAAGTTGCTACAACCAAGCAACTCAGCGCAACTCCCTGAAACCGCATACAAGGAAATCTCGCGAATCAAAGAAGCCAGCGAAACTGTGAAAAACCACACTTTCGGAAATCCCAGCTTCCCGGGTGAACTGAGCCCCAAAGTGCAGCTCCTTTGTGATGAGCTGAAAACAAGCTTCAGTCGCTCAGTTGATACAAAGTGCATAGTGTTTACGAAAAAGCGATACACTGCCAGAATGCTATTTGAGCTATTCACAAGGCTAGAGATCCCATTTATTCGACCAGGTGTCCTTATAGGGGTGAGATCCAGCGATGTTGCCGGCATGAATGTGACTTTTCGGCAACAATTCCTTGCACTGGTTAAATTCCGGACTGGAGAAATAAATTGCCTGGTAGGAGGTCCTATTGCTCTAATAGAAGACTGCTGACAGACAAGTTTGCCACTTCTGTTGCCGAGGAAGGCCTTGATATTCCGGATTGCAATCTAGTCGTCAGGTAAGTTATTCTTGGAGATGTTGCTATTCATAGGGTCCAACGCTGATCGAAAAGATTCGATCTGTACAATACACTCATTCAGTATGTGCAGAGTCGGGGTCGTGCACGTCATCATAAATCAATTGTAAGATACAACGCATGCCAAGTATAGGATTTTTCCTGACCTACATACCTACAGTACGCAGTCATGATTGAGAAGATGAATAGCAACCATGAAAGACTTATGGAAGAAACCCGAGAATCTGAGGTCAGCCCCACAAGCCCGATATCATGGCTTAGTCTAATTATTCTGTAGAAAGTCATGCAAACATTCTGCGAGACCCTCCCGGAAGACCGTATACTGTATGGGAACGACCCCGACTTAGAGTCAATCCTTGAGAAGGAAGAGGGGAAACGGACTTTCACGATAAAAGCAACAGGAGCAAAATTGACCTATCATTCATCGATCGCAATTTTAGCCCGCTATGCTAGCTCTTTGGTATGTATAGCGGCCCTTGGATTGCTAATGCAGTTCACTAATAAAGCTATATGGTAGCAATACGAGAAGGATATCCTCGCCCAGGCCATCTACGTCGTCCTTCCTGTAAACAACACATTTGTCTGCGAGGTCATTCTCCCCGAGAAGTCACCAGTTCGGGGACTCACGGGAAGTCCTGAAATGAGGAAATCCACTGCAAAGCAATCTGCAGCTTTTGATGCTTGTCTTATGCTTCGGAAAAACAGGCTTCTGGATGACCACTTCAACTCCATATATCACCGGCGTTTGCCTGCCATGAGGAATGCGAAACTAGCCATTACGTCCAAGCAGACCAACCAGTACGCGATGCTGTCAAAACCCTCCCTTTGGAAGAAACTTCAAGGGACTATTCCGGGCCAGCTTTATGCTACAGTCATTAACTTCGCCCCTTCAAAGGCTCTTTGCAGAGAACATGCACGTATAGTCTTCTTGACTCGCCAAAGAATGCCGAACCTTCCGTCATTCTCTATTTTCCTAGACGACGATATTGAGACTACAGTCAATTTCGCGTCCCAGCAAGAAGCCCTGGAAGTATCCCTCGAGGAAGTGGAGCTTTTGACAGAATTCACCCTTCGTGTTTTCCAAGACGTTTTCCACAAGGTATATGCACGCGAGACCGAGAAACTGCCATACTGGCTCGCTCCAGCGAAAGCTGAAGGTGATCAGAATCCAATTGACTGGAACGCACTATCTTTCGTAAGTAAGAATGAAGAGATCTTGTTTCCTGACAATTTCAGCCCTGAGTACTTACTCAATCGCTTCGTGTATGATAAATGGGACGGGAGGTATCGTTACTTCAGCATAGCGATCGACGAGACATTGTCACCATCAAGCCCACCACCATCCTTCGTGCCACATCGCAGAAACATGAAAGACATCATGAACTATACCTTGAGTCTTTCAAAAAATTCCAGGGCTATGTTCCTTTCTAAATGCAAGTGGGATCAGCCAGTCGTGCGAGCAGAGTTAGTCCGTCTTCGCCGAAACTTGCTTGATAAAATGACGGAGAAAGAGAGAAACATTGAAACTCGATGTGTCATCTGCATTGAACCATTGAAAATCTCCGCTGTGAGTTCTTCCTTCTTACTTTTATTTATTAACTATACTTATATTCGTTGATACTGATGGTCTGTCGTCAACACAGATCTCGGCATCAACTGCTGCATCGTGCCTGGCGTTTCCTGCAATCTTAAGTAGGATGGAAGCATGCTTAATTGCGCTTGAAGCATGTGAGAAGCTAGAGTTGATTGTAGAGCCGGGGTACGCTTTGGAAGCATTCACTAAGGACTCCGACAACACGGAAGAGCACCGGGCTCGGCAGATTCATGTCCAAAGAGGCATGGGAAAGAACTACGAGCGTCTTGAATTCTTGGGCGATTGCTTTCTTAAGATGGCAACCTCTATATCGCTTTTCACACAGAATCCCGACGACGACGAATATGACTATCACGTGAATCGCATGTGCCTCATATGCAACAAAAATCTGTTCAATTCGGCGAAGAAACTGGAGCTCTACCAATACATCCGCAGTCGAGGATTTTCGAGGTATTCACCCAAGCATAATTGGGTTATTCAAGACTGACCGTTCAATTTGAAGACACACGTGGTATCCTGATGGTCTAAATCTTCTGCAGGGCAAAGACCACAGCAAGAAGGTTTCTTCCGAAGGCAAACATGCACTTGGGGAGAAGACGATTGCAGATGTCTGCGAAGCAATTATCGGAGCTTCCTTACTCTCCGGTGGCGTGGAGCATCGATTTGACGTTGCTGTCAAAGCAGTGAGCGCTCTGGTTGACAGCTCTAGCCACAAACAAACATCCTGGGGGATTATCATGTTTCGTATACTATTCCCAGATATCAAGCCCAAAAGCCTGATGGATATGAGCTTGACCTCAGTGAGAAAATACAGAAAAAGCTGGGCTACAAGTTCAAATTCCCACGGCTTTTGCATTCGGCCTTCACCCATCCATCCTATCCTTCCGCATGGGCTAAAGTCCCGTGCTACCAGAGGCTTGAATTTCTAGGCGACTCGCTCCTCGATATGGTATGTGTGGACGACATATTTCACCGATTCCCTGATCGGGATCCTCAATGGCTCACAGAGCATAAAGTAGCTTTGCTCCTCAATATATAATGCATAGAAATCGTGTGCTAATGACTTTCTAGATGGCGATGGTGTCCAACAAATTTCTGGGTGCCCTTGCAGTCAAGCTAGGGCTTCATACACACCTGAAACACTTCAGCAGCTCCTTGCAGTCGCAAATTACCCACTATGCGGAAGAGATACAAACTGCAGAGAACGAAAGCGAGGGAGCGGTAGATTATTGGACCATTACCAAGGATCCACCAAAGGTATGCTACAGTACTACTCAATGTTATACGTTTCCTCTGCTAATTTAGCTGGCCAGTGCCTTCCCGACATGGTTGAAGCATATCTAGGGGCTGCGCGTTCGTAGACTCCAATTTCTCCTTCGAGGTGATAGAAGCATTTTTCCAGCGCTATATCAAGCCTTACTTTCAAGATATGACAATTTACGACACTTTTGCCAACAAGCATCCGACGGTAAGACTTCTTGATGAATTGACAGCCCAATCCATGGCACATCCTACTTCTTTTCTTTCTTTTTTTATGTTAGGTGCTAACATGAAGCAGACCTTTTTACACAACAGATTGACAAACGAATTTGGTTGCACAAACTACTGTCTGAAGGCAGGCGAGATACCCATTGGGATGGGAGCTCAACCAGTGTTCTGGCTGCCGTGATTGTGCATGATACCGTGATCGCCGAGGGTACGGCATCATCCGGCCGGTATGCGAAGGTAAAGGCGAGTGAGAAAGCTCTGGTTGCCCTAGAACATACTGGCGCTGCTGAGTTTCGTGTTAAGTATCATTGCGACTGCCAAGCTACTGATCAGTTTCAGAGCATGGATATTGGAACTGCTATATGAAAGCTTCTTTATATGTAACTAGGCACTTGAGGGGTTGGGAAGTTAATATCTACTGAAACAACGCTTTTCGGTTGTAAACTCTATAGATGATAGCACCTTGTCCAGTCGGCACGCCAAAGCCATAGGCGGTCATGGAGTACTTTTGTAGGAAAACCAGGGAGAATGCCGTTGGGGCTGCATGAAGGCCAAGTGTATAGATCAGGAACCGGCACGGGAGCGACGCTGCGAGAGCCGTGGACCGCCAGCCCGCGGTCTGCCACTAGTCCCGTTCGGGCATGGCGTTGCTGCCCCCCTGAAGTAGAGAACGCGTTCCCGCTGCGTCGGACAGCGATCTATCATCGACCAAGAGCTGGGAAACAGTGCAACAAAGGGACTTAAATAGACCATGCCCATCTGACGTTCGGTCCCTTCATTCACTACTCCTTTAATCTGCATATATTCCTCCCTTCTTCTTGTCTCTGTTTTCTGTCTCCTCTCTTGTCGACAACCCGAACGCCCGAGCGAACGTCGCGACCGGTGTGCTTGCTATCAACATCACAACAATCTTCTCTCCTCCCTCTTTCCCCCTCCATGATCCACGTCGGTCGTCCCATATAGACTGTCACAAAGATGGAGATTGCCTCTCATGGGGTCTCTAACGGCGTTTCGACCCCTACTCCGACATCGCTGGTAGATTCGAGCGCCGTCATACATTATTTGGTGGAAGTGTTGCAAGTGACTTTGGGGGCTCTGAAAATCGAGCTGGAAGGCGCTGGTAGCTTGCTATCCACAGAGAAGTATGAAGAAACGGTGCAGAGATGTACGCGATTTGCCTCGGAGTCCCAGGTGGCACTTTATGTGCAGAAGGACATTGTCGGATCGGAGGTGACAAACGGCACGGATGACGGTGAAGGTAAGCCTATTATTTTGATGGCTCCGTTGCAATATTTCCTGTAACGGGTTGCTGATGACTTGCAGCAACGTCCACTCAATATGTCTACAACCTCTCCACCGAGATTTCTTCGTCCTCTACCACGGTCGCTTCGGTCGCCTTTATAAAACGCCCGGCCTCTATCGATCCTACGCTTCCGATCTCCTCCCAGATTCAGGTGATGAACCTCCCGGGTTTGGCATCACTCAACACTCAAGCTCCGCAAGGCGGCTCTTTGTCTCCGTATGAGATCCTACATTTGCTGGTCCATCATGGCCTTAGCCCCTACTTCGAAGCCTACGCCCGAAACCAGGATGCCATGGGCGGTCTGAAGCCGAGGACGGATACGGAGGTGAAAACAGGCGTTCCGGGGACGAAGAAGAAATTTGCGGAACTGGAGCTTGGTCTCTTGCATCTGCAGCAGAATGTTGAAATTCCAGCCTTGAATCTACCGCTTCATGAGGTTGTCCAAGCTGCACTTGCGGAGGCGGAAAGGCGACGATCAAGGCCGTCTGTGGAGCTAGTCGACGCGAAGGTACTTGAAAGTAGTACCTTCATCAACAGCATCCAAAACAACGTGAATGCCTGGATTCGATCCATCCAGACCATCACGAAGATGTCCCGTGATGCCGATAGCGGGTCGGCGGCGCAGGAGATCAATTTTTGGCTGTCGATGGAGACTGCTCTTGAGGGTATCGAAAACCAGCTACGCGGCGATGGCGTTCAACTGACCATGGATATCCTACGCCATGCGAAGCGATACCAGGCCACCCTGAGTTTTGTGGCCGACACGGGTTTGCGAGAGGCCACTGACCTGGTACAGAAGTACAACCAGTTGATGCGAGATTTCCCACTGGACGAGCTCTTGTCTGCCACGACCTTGCAAAAAGTGCAGGAATCTCTGAGTTTGATCTTCAACCACCTCAACAAGAAGTTGAAGATTTGCCCCTATCCGATCAAGCGAGCGCTTGCACTTGTTGAAGCCATCTCGGGAGATCTCGATACCCAAATCCACTCACTGCTGCATGGTAAATCCATCCTGCACTTGGAATACCGCGAGTTCCGTACCTTGATGAAGACCGCTGGCGCAATTTGGAGGACTTGGGACGAGAATCTAAAAGAGTTTACCAACGTTGCTCGAGACTCTACGAGACGCCGAAATGAAAAATTCATCCCGATCAAGATCGCCGCACGCCACGAAAAGACTCAGGAGCGATTGAAGTACATCAATACATTCCGTGTCAACCACGAACAACTTCAAAGAACCATTGTGAACGTCCTTGGACCGAGCACTTCATCTTCAGCAGAAACCGCCGCCGGAGCTGGCTCCGAGGGTGCTGTTGTCGTCGAAGAAATCGGAGATGTGGATGCTGTTGAGGAAGTTGCAGAGGCGTACGCTGCCTTAAAGAACGTGGATGTGCTAGATGTCTCGGAAGAGGGTACCGAGCAGTGGATCAAGGAAGAGATTGCCTACAATGAGCGTACCTCCCGTGTTGAGAACTCTATCATTGCACGCCTCAGAGATCGTCTTGCCACAGCAAAGAACGCGAATGAGATGTTTCGTGTTTTCTCCAAGTTCAACGCCCTCCTGGTTCGGCCTAAGGTCAGGGGCGCCATCGTGGAATACCAAACGCAACTCATTGAAAACGTAAAACAAGATATCTCAGGGTTGCACGAACGATTCAAGCAGCAATATGCGCATTCAGAAGCACACGCGATGGCACAACTACGAGATCTTCCTCCAGTTTCCGGTGCGATCGTGTGGGCACGCCAAATCGAACGCCAACTCGATGGGTACATGCGCAAGGTTGAGAATGTGCTGGGAGAAGACTGGCATCTCCATGCGGAAGGTGAGAAGCTTGATAACGAGGCCAAAATGTTCCGAAAGAAACTCGATACTCGTCCAGTCTTCGAGTCTTGGCTGCACGATGTGCAGAGGCGCCATATCACGATATCTGGCCGACTGTTCAACGTTATCCGCAATCGTGCGGCCGGCAACACCTTGGAGCTAACCGTCAACTTCGATGCTCAAGTTATCGCTCTGTTTAAAGAAGTGAGAAATTTGATCTGGCTTAACTTCCAAGTCCCTCACGCCGTCAGCAACATATCGAAAGAAGCCAAACGGGTTTACCCCTACGCAATCAGCCTTATGGAGAGTGTTCGTACGCTTCTCCAAACGAACCGCTCAATTCTAGGCATGACCGATGTTGCCATTCTGTTGAATGGATATGTGAACGATGCGCAGGGTATGATCGTGAAGGGCGTTCCCCTCAGGTGGGAGTCTTTCGTCCATTCTTATGAGCTCCACGTTAAGCAATCGGCCCTAGCCAATGGAGCTATTGACACTACCATCCCGGGACGAGGAGAAAGCAAGCATGTTCAGTTTGTCCGCGAATTCGCCGGCTCAGCATCCGTCCTTCAATCCAAGACGGCTGTTTTGACAGCAATCAACGAGAACATCCAAAAGGCAATCCATGAACTGAAAACATGTCCTTATGACTCTTCCGCTTTTAAGCAACGCTTGGATTCCATTCAGGTCTGCGTCGATAAGCTCAATCTAGAAAACTATGTCAACCTCGGATATTGGGTTGCCAACCTGAACCAGAAAATCGAGTCTATCCTGAGCGACCGCCTTCATCGTGCAATTCGGGAATGGATCAATTCTTTTCAAGAAGCCAAGGATGGCCATGCCAATATGCAGATGGTGAACGGGAAGCATAATCTTTCCACTGGCGAGACAGAGGGACCGGCTTATAACATTGAATTCTCGGAACTTGTTCATGAAATCTCTATGCGTAATCAAGTTCTTCATCTTGATCCGCCTTTGCAGTTCGCTCGAGCGAGCTGGTTCGCGCAATTTGATAACTGGCTGGGTGTCGTATGCAACCTCGAGAAGATAAAAGCGTCTCGTTATCAAATCTCAATTGATGTTCAAAAGGTTCATCTGTCTGAGGCGTGCTTTGCGATCCTCCCCCAGCACTGCACGAATGAGCTTAGCCAGGTTTATAATGCGATTGAGGCCAGGCTGAAAGAAGTATCAGAGTATGTGGACAAGTGGTTACAATTTCAGTCATTGTGGGATCTTCGGTCCGAGCAGGTTTATGACATTTTGGGCGACGATTTGTCCCAGTGGCTTCAACTACTCCAAGAGATCCGGAAGAGCCGTGGCACATTTGACACTTCGGAAGTTAGCCGCTCTTTTGGCAACATCAAAATCGACTATGAGCAGGTGCAGACCAGAGTCAACGCGAAGTACGATCAATGGCAACATGAAATCCTTCTCAAGTTCGGGTCTAAGCTCGGGGGCCGTATGAGAGAGGTTCACTCCGAAATCGCCTCAGCGCGTCGTGATCTGGAGGGACAGACCCTAGAAGCCGCTTCCACTGCGCATGCAGTTTCCTTTATCACCATTGTCCAGCAATGCAAGCGGAAAGCCAAGGTCTGGGAGCCAGAAGTCGACCTCTTCCGCCAGGGTCAAGCTACACTTGCACGTCAGCGTTACCAATTCCCGAGTGACTGGCTGCATGTGGAGAATGTCGATGGTGAATGGGCAGCTTTGAACGAGCTGCTTACCCGGAAGAGCAAGATTGTTCAAGACCAAACAGAGGGTCTGCGCGCGAAGATCGCTGCTGAGGACAGAGTCATCAGCGATAAAATTGCTGAAGTCATCTCTCAGTGGAACGAGGAGAAACCCGTATCTGGAACTATCCCCCCTGATGAGGCGTCTCGTACTCTGAGCTCGTTCCAGTCGCGCCTTGAATCTCTCCAATCCGAGTTTGAGATGGTTTCTAAAGCTAAGGAAGCACTGGACCTCCCAGCAAGTGTAGAATCCTCTTTGCCAGCCATCTTAGAGGAGGTGCAGGACTTTATGTCTGTATGGGCGGCCTTGTCTACGATCTGGAAGAGCTTGAATGATCTCAGGGACACGCTGTGGACTAGTGTGCAGCCCCGGAAGCTTCGCCAGTCCATCGACGGTCTAATCAAGATGACCAAAGAAATGCCCAGCAGGATGCGTCAGTACGCTGCTTTCGAGCATATCCAAAATGTTCTTCGAAAGTTGCTCAAAGTGAACCCCCTGCTGTCTGACATGAAGTCCGAAGCTGTCCGAGAACGGCATTGGCAGAAGATATACAAGTCTCTTAAGCCAGGCCAGAGGTTCTCCCTCATCTCACTTACCCTTGGGGATGTATGGGATCTGCAGCTTACCGCTAGTGAACCTGTAATTCGCGGCATCATTGCCCAGGCCCAAGGTGAAATGGCTTTGGAAGAGTTCCTGAAATCGGTCCGCGAGACCTGGCAGAACTATTCTCTTGATCTTGTCAACTATCAGAACAAATGCCGTCTGATTCGCGGCTTTGACGATCTGTTTGCGAAATGTAGCGAGAACCTAAATTCCCTGCAAGCAATGAGGCATTCCCCTTACTACAAAGAGTTTGAAGAGGAGGCTTCGTCTTGGGAAGACAAGCTCAATCGAGTACATGTCCTCTTTGACGTGTGGATCGATGTTCAACGACAGTGGGTTTATCTGGAAGGCGTATTTACTGGCAATGCCGATATCAAGCACCTTCTTCCTCTTGAATCAAGCCGCTTTCAGAATATCAACTCCGAATTCTTTGCCGTCATGAAAAAGGTCTATAAGTCTCCTTTCGTGCTCGATGTGCTTGCAATCAACGGTGTGCAAAAGTCTCTGGAGCGACTGGCCGAGCTGTTGAACAAGATCCAGAAGGCCCTGGGCGAGTACTTGGAACGGGAGCGTATTTCTTTCCCTCGTTTCTACTTTGTTGGTGACGAAGATCTGCTTGAAATTATCGGCAACAGTAACGATATCTTCCGCGTTGCCAAGCACTTCAAGAAAATGTTTGCAGGTCTGTCAGGTGTACTCATGGACGATGAGAACAACATCACCGGTTTTACTTCTAAGGAAGGCGAGGAAGTCCGACTGAAAAAGGAAGTCAACCTTGTTAAAACGCCCAGAATCAACGACTGGCTTGGTGCCCTGGAGAGCAACATGAAATTGACACTAGCCGAGCTTGTTGCTGAAGCTGTGGAGGAATTTGAGCCTCTCTACCATGCCTCCGAGATCGACGGGACGGTTTTCAATGACTTCCTCGCCAAATATCCGGCTCAAATTGTTGTCCTTGCCTGCCAGGTTGTGTGGACCAATGCCGTGCAGAAGGCTCTCGAAAACGAGGGCTCGAATCTTCCCGCACTGTTTGATGCCCAAGTGCGGGTTCTTGATCTGCTTGCCGCCACTGTTCTCGGAGAGTTGGACTCGATCACGAGAAAGAAGTGTGAGCATATGATCACTGAATTCGTGCACCAGCGTGATGTTATTTCCAAACTTATCACCTACAATGCTTCGACGCCCATGCACTATTTCTGGCTGCTGCAGATGCGCTACGTGTATCAGCCTGAAGGTGACTTTATTCAGCGGCTTTATGTTCACATGGCTAATGCCAAACTGCACTATGGCTTCGAGTACCTTGGAGTTCCTGAGCGCCTTGTTCGTACTCCTTTAACCGATCGTTGTTTCTTGACCCTCACGCAGGCCTTGTGTCAAAGATTGGGTGGTTCACCGTACGGCCCTGCTGGTACCGGTAAAACAGAATCCGTGAAGGCTTTAGGTCTCCAACTTGGTCGCTTTACGCTTGTCTTCTGCTGCGATGATACGTTCGACTATCAAGCCATGGGCCGAATCTTTTTGGGAATTTGTCAAGTTGGAGCATGGGGTTGTTTTGACGAGTTTAACCGTCTGGAGGAGAGAATTCTGTCCGCTGTTTCTCAGCAGATTCAAAACATCCAAATCGGGTTGAAAACTGGTGAATCCGACGACAAGGCCCAGATCGAGCTTGTTGGAAGACAACTGAGCGTTAATCCCAACACTGGTATCTTCATTACAATGAACCCTGGATACGCCGGCCGTTCCAACTTACCGGACAACTTGAAGAAGCTTTTCAGGAGCGTTGCGATGTCGAAGCCCGACAAAGAGCTAATCGCGGAAGTTATGCTGTTTTCGCAAGGCTTCAAGCAAGCCAAGCGTTTGTCAACGCAAACAGTGCCTTTCTTCGACCATTGCTCTTCAAAATTGACAAAGCAGGCTCACTACGACTTCGGACTTCGTGCCTTGAAGAGTGTTTTGGTTAGCTCTGGAGGTCTTAAGCGTACCCGCATCGCCAATGCAGAGGGTGACCTAGGCCCGGATGAGATTGTCGAACCCCAGATCATCGTCCAGAGTCTCCGGGAGACGATCGCTCCTAAATTGGTTCGAGAAGATGTTGCCCAAATGCTTGAGATTCAGCAAGAAGTATTCGCAGGGGTAGAGTACGTGCCAGCGAACTACGAGAAGCTTACGGCGGCCATCCGTGAGATTGCTCAGGAACAGCATTATGTCGACAGCGAAATGTGGATTACCAAGGCCCTGCAGCTTTACCAGATCCAGACTATCCACCATGGTGTCATGATGGTCGGCAAGTCCGGAGCTGGTAAATCAGCTGCTTGGAAAATCCTTCTCCAAGCGCTGCAGCGAATCGAAGGGGTAGAAGGTGTTTCCCATATAATCGACTCGAAGGTGATGTCTAAGGAGGCGCTCTACGGTAACCTGGACAGCACTACGAGAGAATGGACCGATGGACTGTTTACCGGTATCCTTAGAAAGATTGTTGATAACCTCCGAGGCGAGGACACGAAACGGCACTGGATCGTATTTGATGGCGATGTTGATCCCGAGTGGGTCGAAAACTTGAACAGTGTCCTCGATGACAACAAGCTCTTGACTCTCCCCAACGGTGAGCGTTTGAACCTACCGCCCAATGTCCGGATCATGTTCGAAGTGGAGAGCCTCAAGTATGCGACACTGGCAACGGTCAGTCGTTGTGGTATGGTGTGGTTCAACGATGATACTGTTACACCCTCTATGATGATTTCCAACTATGTGGAGTCGCTCAAGACTCGCACTTTTGAAGATTTGGATGATGACAGTGCCCCGGCTGGCCAAGCTGCCATCAAGACCCAAGATGCGCAAGAAATGGTCTCTGGTATTTTCAAGCATCTTCTCCAGACCGACGGCCTGGTCCTTAAGTCTCTTGAGGAGGCGAAGAAGTACAGCCACATCATGGAGTTCACTGATATTCGTGCTCTCAACACCTTGTTCAGTCTACTGAATAAGACCTGCAGGAATGTGCTCGAGTACAACGTTCAGCACATAGACTTCCCACTGGACTCGGAGCAAATCGAATCCTACATTTCTAAGAAGTTGCTTCTTGCCCTTGTTTGGTCCTTTACGGGTGACTGCCCCTTGGGAGATCGCCAATCGTTTGGAGGATTCGTATCTGCCTTGACAACTACCGATTTGCCACCCGATGGTGTCTCGTCTCTGATCGATTACGATGTTACTCTCCCGAGAGCAGATTGGACAAGCTGGCAATCACAGGTGCCCTCCATCGAGATCAACACTCACTCCATCACGCAGACCGACGTCGTGGTCCCCACTGTGGACACGGTCCGTCATGAGGACGTTTTGTACTCATGGCTTGCAGAACATAAGCCACTGTTACTTTGCGGTCCTCCGGGTTCTGGTAAAACGATGACCTTGTTTGCTGCTCTTCGGAAGCTCCCCAACATGGAGGTTGTTGGTCTTAACTTCTCTAGCGCCACGACTCCTGACCTTCTGATCAAGACATTTGAGCAATACTGTGAATACAAGAAGACACTGAACGGTGTGGTCATGTCTCCTAACCAGATCGGTCGCTGGCTGGTCATTTTCTGCGACGAAATCAACCTTCCGGCCCCTGACCGTTACGGAACCCAGCGCGCTATTGCCTTCTTGCGTCAGCTTGTTGAACAGAATGGTTTCTGGAGAACTTCTGACAAGACCTGGGTTACGTTGGACCGCATCCAGTTTGTCGGTGCTTGTAATCCTCCCACCGACGCTGGGCGTACGCCCCTGGCCGAACGATTCCTGCGTCACTCTCCTTTGGTTATGGTTGACTACCCTGGAGAGCTCTCACTCACACAAATCTACGGAACTTTCAACTCGGCGGTTCTGAAGATTCTTCCCATGCTGCGTGGTTACGCTGATGCTCTCACAAAGGCCATGGTGCAATTCTACTTGGAGTCCCAGTCTAGGTTTACTGCCAAGATCCAACCTCACTATGTGTACTCCCCGCGTGAACTCACTCGATGGGTCCGTGGAGTGTACGAAGCAATTAAACCGCTTGAGAGTCTCTCTCTCTCGGGTCTGGTCCGAATTTGGGCACACGAGGCCTTGCGTCTCTTCCAGGATCGACTTGTGGCGGAAGAAGAGAGAAATTGGACCGGTGAT
The DNA here is from genome assembly GCA_002215965.1 of Aspergillus persii. Classification (NCBI taxonomy): domain Eukaryota; kingdom Fungi; phylum Ascomycota; class Eurotiomycetes; order Eurotiales; family Aspergillaceae; genus Aspergillus; species Aspergillus persii. The sequence continues at coordinate 6,135,763 of NGZO01000001.1, forward strand.
GCGGTGCGACGCATTGCGCTTGACCACTTCCCGAATATGGATGCCGAAGAGGCGTTGAAGGGACCGATCCTGTTCTCGAACTGGTTGTCTAGGAATTATGTTCCCGTTGAACAAGAGCGACTGCGCGAATTTGTCAAGGCCCGTCTCAGGACTTTCTGTGAAGAAGAAGTCGACGTCCCTCTTGTGCTTTTCAACGATGTTCTGGAACATGCTCTTCGCATTGACCGTGTCTTCCGCCAGCCTCAGGGTCATCTCATTCTCATCGGAGTTAGCGGTAGTGGTAAGACCACGTTGTCCCGGTTTGTTGCCTGGATGAACGGGTTGAAGGTCTTCCAAATCAAGGTCCATGGAAAATATTCCTCGGAAGACTTTGATGATGATCTCAGAACCGTTCTCCGCCGGGCAGGCTGCAAGGGAGAGAAAATCTGCTTCATCATGGACGAATCAAACGTCCTTGATTCTGGGTTCCTCGAACGCATGAACACTCTTCTAGCAAATGCCGAAGTTCCTGGCTTGTTCGAGGGAGATGAGTTCTCATCCTTGATGACCGCATGTAAGGAAGGTGCCCAGCGCCAGGGTCTTCTTCTCGATACTCAAGAAGAACTCTACAAGTGGTTCACGCAGCAGATTGTCAAGAACTTGCACGTCGTGTTCACTATGAATCCTCCCGAGGAAGGCTTGTCGTCTAAGGCGGCCACAAGTCCCGCGTTGTTCAACAGATGCGTTCTTAACTGGATGGGCGACTGGTCTGACCAGGCTCTCTTCCAGGTCGGTTCGGAATTGACACAGTCGCTTGACCTGGACAAGTCAAACTTTGTTGCCCCGGACAGCATCCCTGTGGCATACAGAGAGTTAAGCCTTCCAGCATCGCACAGAGCAACGGTAATCAATGCGATGGTTTACATCCATTACTCTTTGCAAAGATTCAACAAACGCCTCCAGAAACAGCAAGGCAAAACAACATTCCTTACGCCCAGGCATTATCTCGATTTCGTTGCCCACTATGTGAAGCTCTTCAACGAAAAGCGCGAGGATCTAGAGGAACAGCAAAGACACTTGAACGTTGGTCTAGAGAAGCTGGAAGATACTGTTGTTAAAGTTAGCGATCTGCGCGGCAGCCTCGCTCAGAAGAAGGCGCAGCTCGAGAAGAAAGACGAGGAGGCGAACGAAAAGCTCAAGCGCATGGTCGCTGACCAGCAAGAAGCCGAACAGCGTAAAGCAGTTTCTCTAGAAGTCCAGGCGGCCCTCGAAAAACAGGAGAAGGAAGTGGCTGAACGAACGGAGGTTGTCCGGAATGACCTCGCTCGTGCCGAGCCTGCTGTCGAGGAAGCTCGCAAGAGTGTCAGCAACATTAAACGTCAGCATCTCACCGAAGTTCGATCGATGGGTAATCCTCCCGCCAGTGTTCGTCTTGCGCTAGAGGCCGTGTGCACGTTGCTCGGCCACAAAGTGGATAGCTGGAAAACCATCCAGGGTATTGTGCGAAAAGACGATTTCATTGCTAGCATCGTCAACTACGACAACGAGAGGCAGATGACGAGAAACCACCGCAACAAGATGCAGAGCGAGTTCATCTCGAAGGAGGACTTTACCTACGAACGAGTCAACAGAGCAAGCAAAGCCTGTGGTCCCTTGGTTCAATGGGTTGAAGCTCAGGTCAACTATTCGGCGATTCTAGACCGCGTTGGGCCTTTGCGTGAGGAAGTCGATTTGCTGGAGGACCAAGCAAAGCAAACGAAGGCGGAAGGGCAAGCCATTTTGAACACCATCCAAGGCCTGGAAAACATATCGCGACTTACAAAGAAGAATACGCTGCTCTCATTAGCGAGACCCAAGCCATCAAAACAGAAATGTCGCGGGTCCAGTTCAAGGTTGACCGAAGTGTCCGTTTGCTTGACAGCCTTTCGTCTGAACGTACTCGATGGGAAGAGGGCAGCAAATCCTTTGAGACTCAAATCAGCACCCTTGTTGGAGACGTTCTAATTGCAGCAGCCTTCCTCGCCTATGCTGGTCTTTACGACCAACAGTTCCGCAAGGCCATGGTTGACGACTGGGCCAATCATCTGGTGCAGTCTGGTGTTACATTCAAACCACACAACCCCATCACCGAGTACTTGTCCAACGCCGATGAGCGCCTGACTTGGCAAGATCACTCCCTTCCAGTTGATAATCTCTGCACGGAGAACGCTATCATCCTCAAGAGATACAACAGATACCCCTTGATCATCGATCCCTCTGGCCGTGTTACGGAATTCCTGCAGAAGGAAAGCACGGACAGGAAGCTTACTGTCACTAGCTTCTTGGACGATTCTTTTGTCAAGCAGTTGGAGAGTGCTCTACGATTCGGAAACCCAATCCTGATCCAGGACGCCGAGCATCTGGACCCTATTCTCAGCCATGTCCTCAACAAGGAGTACCAGAAGACCGGAGGGCGTGTTCTCATTCAGCTTGGCAAGCAAGAAATCGACTTCTCGCCATCATTCAGGCTTTTCTTGTCAACCCGGGACCCGTCCGCAGCTTTCCCGCCGGATGTTTGCAGTAGAACAACCTTCGTCAATTTCACTGTTACTCAGAGCAGTCTGCAAACACAGTCGCTGAATGAAGTTCTGAAATTCGAGCGACCCGATGTGGACGCCCGGCGCAACGACTTGGTCAAGCTGCAAGGAGAGTTCAAGGTTCATCTTCGTCAACTTGAAAAGAGACTTCTCCAGGCCTTGAATGAGTCTCGTGGTAACATTCTCGATGATGACAACGTCATTGAAACTCTCGAGACACTCAAGAAGGAAGCCGCCGAAATCTCCAAGAAGATGATCGAGACCGAGGGAGTTATGACAGAGGTCGAAAGCATCACTCTCAATTACAGTATCATTGCGCGCTCCTGCAGTGCTGTATTTGCCGTGCTGGAGCAGCTTCATCACATCAATCACTTTTATCAATTCTCCCTTCAGTATTTCGTTGACATTTTCAGCTCAGTTCTTTACCAGAACAAGCGACTTGCCCAGGAGAAGGATCACAACGCGCGAGTGCAGATCATTCTTCGTGATCTGTTTGTTACAACTTACCAGCGAACTTCGTTGGGCTTGATCCAAAAAGACCGCATCGCGTTTGCCATGCTCCTGGCGCAGGCTTCTCCTTTCCCTATGGACAAGAACATCCTCGATACTATTCTGGATGAGTCTACAGAGAGCGTGGATCTCTCAACGTCATCTGAACTGAAGGACCAGATGATGAGCAAGATTTCCAACATGTCCGTGTTCAAATCGCATTTCCCAGCAGTGACTTCGGAACAATGGGAGCAATTTTTCACGGAAGAGTTGGCCGAAAACTCAGTCCCGACGCTCTGGGAGGACAACACAGAGCCACTCAACCAATTGCTCCGATCATTGCTGCTCGTGAAACTATGCAGAATGGACAGATTTGTGCCGACAGCAGAACGCTTCATCGAGGCCGTTTTCGGTCGCGAATTGTTCGAAGGCAGCTCTGACCTCAAAGACATTGTCAACCAAGTCACGGCAACCACTCCTATCGCTCTTAGCTCCAGCCCTGGCTTCGATGCCAGCTACAAGGTGGATGCACTTGTCGAGCGTGTGCAAGCTACTTGTTCCAACCTTGCCATGGGTTCAAACGAAGGTATTGAGACTGCCGACAAAGCCATCAGCAGCGCCGCAACTGCAGGCACGTGGGTCCTGGTCAAGAACGTGCATTTGGCACCCTCCTGGCTGCAGAGTCTCGAGAAGAGGCTGGAATCTCTCAAACCTCACGAGGACTTCCGCCTCTTCCTTGCCATGGAGTCTAGCCCAAGATTCCGGTCAATTTGATCCGCGCCTCTCGTGTACTCATGTACGAGCAACCTGCCGGTGTCCGCGCCAATATGAAGGACTCCCTGTCTTCGCTATCGACACGGGCTGCCAAGCCGCCAGTGGAGAAGGCGCGTGTGTATTTGCTGCTTTGCTTCTTGCACGCCGTTCTCCAAGAACGACTTCGTTATGCCCCCAGTCTTGGCTGGAAGGGATTCTGGGAGTTCAACGATAGTGACGTAAGTTATTCATTTTCCGCTTTCACAGCAGTTAAAAAACTAACAGTATTGTCATGTTATAGTACGAATGCTGCGCTTACATTATTGATCATTGGGTTGATGTGGTCGCCCAGGGTCGCTCCAACGTTGCGCCTCAGAAACTTCCTTGGGACATGATCCGCACACTCGTGACGGAGACATACGGTGGTAAGGTCGACGACTACGGAGATTTCAAGCAGCTCGAAAGCCTGGTTAACAGCTTTCTCACTCCGGCGGCCTTCGAGGATGAATACAAACTTGTATCGGGCGTCGAAAATGACGAGTGCTTGACCCTTCCCGGAGAGACCAGCATCCGCGACTTCGTGGAATGGGTCAACCGACTGCCTGAAAGAGAACCGCCGACGTACCTTGGTCTGCCTGCCAACGCAGAGAAACTGCTACTGGTCGGGCATGGAAAGAAAATGGTGTCGGATCTAGCCCGGGTCACGGAGCTATTGGACGAGGGAGAGCAGTTGATGATTGATGCTTAAGATTATGTTGAATTGTGTCTAATTTTCTACGCCTGTGTTCTTGGTTCTTTTCTATCTTCGATTTTTGTACTGTTATTATCTTCTTGTCTGTTCAAATTTTCGTTAGATCAGGATATACATTTGTATAGTTTAGAACCGCGGGCGGAATCTTTTTTACCCTCTTGTACGAGTGTCTTGGTATTGCGTTGTCTTAGATCTCTTTAAACTAGAGTCTGGAATTTCCTTCCTCAATTCCAATTGCAAGCATCATTGCGGTTTTGCTAGCTCTTTCCTTCATGAATGTCTGCATGCTAGAAAGAAAGGAATTCCTGGATGCCCATGTGGAGAAATAGACTTCAAATTCATAAGAGAAAGCAAAATATTCATAGTCTTCAATCGCTCCAGCGCCTTGTAATATCCGAAGAAGGTGAATAAAGGCTTCTCGATCGAGAACACGAGCAACCCGACACATGTATGTATCCTTCCACCATAGAACCAACATTATGCAGAATGTTTCCGTGCCGAATGATTCCAACAAAAGCAGACTGGTCACTACTACCTCTTCTAGTCGAAACAGCTCTGTAGCGTAGACATCGTCACAAATGTCCAAATCCATACAACGTGTGACCCATCTAGATAAAATAGGCTTGTGTTAGCCATCGGTCCGTATAGTTGTGGTATGGGTGGATGAAGGCATACACGGTTCAAAGCAAAGACAACCTGACGTATCGAGCTAGGGTATCAGTCCTTGTGTTCTTCATTCCATTTTGTGTTGCCATTTGTTCTCTATCTGGGTGGAACTCACATCGCGCGTGGTAACGATCTGTTTAGAATACGTCAGTCAACCCATCTTCGTAGCTACAATCATGCTTACCTTGCGAGGGTTTTTGGTTGGGCCTGAGGATTCGACGACAAGGACCACTTGTTTTAGGGTCTAGAGTCGTTAGTCTAGTACGTACATACATGTTTATGTGGGAATCAGGGATATAGTTTGACTTACTTCCTGAAGGCGGTCTTTAATAACCAAGCGTATCTCATTGTATATCTCCTTTTTAACGCGGATGATTCCTCCGCGTCGAGCAAGACGACTAGATCAACGTTAGGTACTGAATTTCAGTCTCGGAATTGTGCTTGGTTGAGGTACCGGATAGCTGGTCGAGCTGGAGGTCGTTATAGTCAGTTTTCAATGCGACGATGATGATGGGGCGTCAGGGTGTAGAAGACTGACTGATGCCCATGATGTTATCACGGGGTATTCTAGAGTTTTGTGTTAGCAACACGACGTTGAGGATAGAGGAATTGGTATAGAATGGCTTACTTTTGTCGACGCCGAGGGACAAACTTGGCAAAGGATGGAAGCTGGGCTTTGGGGTCCATTTCGTAGCAAGGAAAACAAAGTAGATTGGAGATTGATGCTTAAGGGTACTGATTGGGTATTTAAACGGGCGAAGGAAAGAGGAAAGCGAGGTGTAAATATTGATGATGCATCGTCCAGTATGATTAAGAAATAGGGCTGGTGTTAGTCCTTCGAGAGTGATGGCAGAGTGAATAGGCCCGAACTGAAGCACCAGCCGCCACAGATGAAGGGAAGCAACACAGGGCAAAGTGTGTGAAGGAAGGGAGACAAAGAAATGAGAGGCGGCTGGTGTTGCACCTTTGCAAAAGGTGAATAGATGTTTATGAAAGTGACAGCGACCACAGGCAAAGGAAAGGAAAGCAACGCAGGCCGAGAGGCGATTAGAGTCTTAACGCAACAGCAACTAGTCAAAGGCAAAAAGCAACACAGGGCGAAGCGTGTGAGATGAGTAATGTATTCAATAATTGACATTATTTCTTATGTTTGGATTATTAAAGTCACGGTCTGGTGAGAGGAAAAGAGAGTATATCAAGATCACAATAAAAAAACGCCATGGACAAGTCCCCGAAAATCGTGGTCTATGTACGTCGAATCATTCAGGAGATGAAGGTGGCCTCGCAGAACGTGGTTCCCTCCTCGGCAACTTCAGTATCGCCAATCTTCAGCTTGAGAGTGAGTTTGTCTTGCGGCGAATACTATGTGGCCGTTAGTCTGGGGCGGCTTGAAGATGTGGTGAGCGTAGGCTTACCTGGAAGATATACGGTCGCGTTCCAGCGACACTTCCTGCAATGGACTTGATGAATCCAGGAACCTCGGCCATCACGTCGATACGGTCCAGTCTCTTGCCGACGACGCCTTCCAGATGGGCGGAAACCTCCTTGCCGTCCTTGGACTTGCCATCCCACACCCACTTGATGGATTTTGGCTCAGGCCATTCGCTTTCGGGGTCCTGAGTGATTTCCGTATGCGTGGCCGAGTTGTCGATGCCGGCGTAGACGACCTCGCCGTCCTTGACGATGGCACCATTGACCACGGTCGATCCGTACGAGGGCGGCGTGGTATATTCCATCATAACGGCAGTGTACGAGGGAGACTGGAAGTTGACAAAGTTCCAACGTGCAGCTATGCCACAGTTAGAATCATTTAGTTCAGGCAGGTAGTGGCTTCCTTCAGGGGTACCGAGGCCGCTTACCAGCATGATGAGGCTTCATGCCCTGAAGACCTTGGATGAACATGCCCCGGCCTTTCATATCGAAAGTCTGCTCCTTGGTAGTAATGGTTCCATCCACGGCACAACGAGGCCAGAAAGCGTGGCGCATAGAGCCCCAAGGGTTCTCGGGGTCCGTGCCGAAGTAGGAAGTACCGTCCTTGCCGATCACGAAGCCCGGAGTGTTGCGGGCGAAAGTGACGTTGACCAAGCAGTCTTCGTTCACGGCGGACTTGAGAGTGTAGGTATCACCCTCCTCGTTAAGAGTCAGGGAAATGTTGTCGGCCCAGAAGGCAAGCATGCTCTCGTCGAACATGAAGTTGTACAGCGGATCGGAGTACCAGCCATGAGGGGCGTCTCCCTTGACATTAAAGATTTTGCAGTTGAATTGAGCGGTCGTGTGGATGCCCCTGTGGCGATCAACTGGCATTAGATATGGAGCTCCGGCGCCATGGTAAAAGGGGGGGGCTGCAAGGCTCACACGATGTTGCTGTAGATGATCTGGACGAAGACCAGAGCGCCGTTGTCGGCCATGATGTAGAAAGTCTGCGTTTCCACATTGGTGTATTGGTAGGCCCGCCAGCGCAGATCATTCTTGGTGAGCTCGGTATAGGGGACCTCTTGAGCCTGTTTGGAAACCGACTGGATGGCCTCCGGGCCATAGACCGGTTCTTGCGTACCGGCGACGCTTGCGAGACTAGATACACGAGGGCAGTAATCAGCACGGTTGAATTTCGATCTATCAACGGGATCGAAAGTGAAGAGACATACGTCGACTTGAGCCAGTTCATGACGAGTAGATGGGAGAACTATGGGGGAGGGGGAGAAGAAAACAGAAGAAAACAGAAAGTAGTAAAAGGGAAGGGAGGAAATCGATAGCGCGTGGGGTCGCAGGAGAGTCAATCTCTCGGAAGAGCTGGAGAACGAGACCACGACCAGAGCGCCAAAAACACGTCCGTGCCGATCTCCAGATGAGCTCAGCAATGGCAAGGCGAGAGGGAGAACCAACGAGACGAAGCGGAGGAGAGCAGACGCAGGAAGCGCAGGAATGACGTCCGACACTGTTGAAGGAAGTACATTCGCTTGTGCCCCCAAACGGCAAGTAACGCCGAGCCCGGCGCCTTTCCTCTTCCAGCGCCGCCCGCAAACACTTGCGTCTGGCTGCTTCCAGTGCTTCAGTGCTTCTTGTACCGTCCTGTCCCAGTCCCAGTCCCCGTCTGCCTCCCTCCACATTCCACCATGGCGAAAAAGGCCCTAGCCAAGGATCAAATCGTGAAGCTCATCGTGGGCGCCGGCCAGGCCAGTCCCAGTCCCCCGGTCGGTCCCGCCCTGGGTAGTAAAGGTGTGAAGAGTATGGACTTTTGCAAGGTGAGCTGAACCAACCCTCGTGGACTCTCCAATGAACCTCAGGCTCATTGAAAATTTCTTCCCATTGCATAGGAATTCAATGCTCGTACCGCCCACATCAACACCGGCGTCCCGGTTCCTGCGCGTGTCACCGTCCGCCCCGATCGCTCTTTTACCTTCGACCTCCGTACCCCCAGTACTACCTGGCTGCTGCTGCAAGCTGCCAATGTGGAACCTCGAAAGAACCGCATCCGTGGTGCTATGAACCCCGGCCACGAGACCGTGGGCAAGATCTCGCTGAAGCACGTATACGAAATTGCCAGCATCAAGCACTCCGAGGTGCGGTTGTCGGGATTGAGCCTCCAGGGCCTGTGCAAGAGCGTCATCGCCCAGGCCAAGTCCATCGGCATTGAGGTTGTGCCCTTAGGGCTGTGCAGCGGAGGAATCAGGGGTGCCGAATCCGATTGTAATATGTATATGAGTCCGACTACTCTTGCACGGCTGCCGCGACCTTAGAGCCCGGAGTCACGACAAATGGCGTTTGGGGATGGTTTTGTCATCAAATTGTATTATAGGGAATAACTGCATGTGATATAGAAAGCGTTTACCAATACCCGCAGCTTCTGCTTGACGTGGATCATGCTTTCTTGCTCATCAGTCTGTCTTGTTTCGTTCTTGGGAGGGGAGACTAGGCGATCTTCTAAAATGCAGCCTTGCATCGATTGAAGAGAATCATCAAACTACCTTTGTAGGCTGGAATTGTCAGAGTTTTGAGCCAATTCCCCTATTGCAGTCTACGCGGACAATCCCAAAGGATACAACACCACCTATCACTCCGCACGTATCTGGGTATTCTGTACCTATATAATCCCGATGCCTAAAATGGGGTATTCAAGGTCTAAGATGATTGGCCACGCAGGAGAAAGGGGCCGTGCCGGTGCAAGCTGATCGCTAAATAACTATCATTCAGGGACCAAAGCAGGGGGGATGATGACGAGGCAGAAGCATAGATCAATGGAAGGGGAGAGTTAAAACTGGGCCCGGTATTGAGCCGCCTGGGACGATCCATCCTCAGTTCCAGGGGCATATTCCGGACTATCAATCACTGATCTGCTGTGCGTGAGGAAACAGTCAATACTTTCGTAGTGTACATGTACTACATGGAGTACGGAGAACATGCTCTGCACTGTATTCCCGAGGGCGAGAATTCTGTATGCCTTTTGCCACAGGGGACCCGAAGATCCCGACTCCTTGTCGACGAAGAGACACCTAGACTTGGCGAGTATGGAGACTATGCATCTCCACGCAACCCTTCAATAATTGTAGGCTTGGCAGTAGGCGAAGAAATGAGTCCTCAGTGCCCACATGCCCAGAACCGGAGGACTGGAGGGTGTCGGAAGCCAACGGTGAGGTGTCAGAGCTCCGTCGACAGAGTCTTGTCCGAGTGTAGTAGACTAGCAGTAGTGAGTAGTGAGTAGTGAGTACAGGAAGGAGTATCGATTATAGTCGATGCTGAACGCGAACGACAGTCAGGTGACCCCCAAGACAGATTCCGGCTAGCCGCATCCGGCCTAGCGGCGTGATCACGGGCGGTTCCCAAAGCGGCAGGCGAGGCGGTTCCACTTCGACTCTCCACCCCAAATGTCATCATGACATTCCATGAGTTGTCTCTGTCTGTCTGGCCCTCATTCTTTTCATCGGCCTGGGATGGCTTGGGCTTGGCGAACACGCCCTGCCTGTGTCCCCTGGCCCAAGTATGACTCCGCGGCGCCGGAGACCCGCGTCCAATGACAAACGAATCAGCCGACGAGGCGCCGGTGACCAATCCCTCTGCATCTCGATGCATGCGCCGGAGGAAATCCAGAAGAATCTAGCGGCCCTGACGGTCGGGGAAGCCTTCGATCCGAGACTCTTGGAGGGTGGCTCTCCAATTCTGTTCGCGGATAGCATGGACTCGGCCGGTTAGACGGCACCGGTAATCTTTTCCCTGCTGATTATCACAGTCACGTCCCCCATTCCGTCGCATGCATGGAAGATGGAGCAACCCGGTTCGAAGGCGCGCCAAGCATGGCAATAGGCAGATTCGCTCGAGTTGCACTGCCGAGAAGTAGGGTTTCCCGGCTGTCGTCTCACATGGCCCGCATCGTCATGATTCCTCGTCGGCATCCAGAGTACTTGATAGCCAAACTGAATGCACCCTGCGCTCTCTCGAGGGAACAACGAAGACAACTAACTGGCAGAGGTTTTTCTCCGAGGGGTTCCGAGCACATCGGCCAGCTCCAATCTCAGGTCTTCCCTCGAGCACAAGGAAGTTTAAATGGCGACGGAGTTGGTAAGTGAATGCTTTTGACGGAGGGGGGACATTCTTCCGATCTGGTCCAAGACATTAATAATGAATCAATAATAAGAACAATAATCTGGTTTCTCCCTGTCTTGGCCGCCCGTGAGTTTTCCCTTCTGGGATCAAGGGGAATCGATGTCCTCTGTTCTGGACAGAGTATTATTATTCGGTATACTCTGTCACTATCCATGTAGTTATCGCCATCAGTTGGTTCTCAGGGAGACAAAGGCAATGCATGACATCAAACTACGGAGACCACAATGCACGGATTCGCGCTATGGTAGACCCTTCTCCCCTTCTCCGGTCTCCATCCTATACTTCGTAATGCCAATTCTACAACTCTTAGCCCTATCAGAAGAATGACGACGGTCCAGCCCAGCCCACCGTGGAACCGCTGAAGTGAACTAGTCTTAATCCTCCCTCCGTGGCCGCCCGTTTCCTACTCCAACCATCCCGCCGTTCTTGCTTTCCCTCTCTCGCCCTCTTCCTCTTCCTCCCCTTCTCTTCCTTCTTCTCGGTTTGCCTATCGATCTGGCTCCTCCGTTCGGACTGGTCAATGTGGACCGCTCTCCCCTCTTCTTAGTTCTTAGTTCCCTCGCCTTACCTGTCGTCCTCTGCGTCCTTCTTTCCCCTCTCCCCTCCCCCAGTTTTCTTCTTCTTCAACTCCCCCGTAATCGAAATTCGGTTCTTAATTTTTGTTCTCCTTCCATCTTTCCTCGTCCGTTCCCTTTTGATGGTTTCTTTTTCTTTGGATGGCCCCAATTCCGACCGTCTCCTAGCAAGCTACCGGCCGGTGGAAGCTCCGTGCGAGTAACGACGACCAGCGTGCCTCCGTCTTGCATACGAATTCCTCCGCGCATTTATATTTCCATTTCGTCCCACGGGGTTTTTTTTCCCGACTGCAGCTTCCAAGCAGCAGCCACCCTCGCAACGTCACCAACCTTCCAAAACTCCTCCGTTGACCAAAGCGCTCGCCGCATTCCGTTGCGATTTTTCATTCAGCCCCCGTTTTTGCTGCCGGTCTCGCCAAGCAGGTTGCGGAGGGGTATGCGTCCCGCAACGTGGTTTTGATGAGTATGACGTCTGAAACGACCAGTTCTGCCCACGCAAAGATGGATCCTGGTGTGCCACGCTCTCCCGCCCCAGCACACGTACTTGGTCTAACGCAGCTTTCTCCCTCAGTATCTAACCCTACCTCCAACCCTGCCAAAATGCCTGCCCAGCCGGGCGCGGATTCCTCCGACCAGGACAGCAAGTCCAAGGCACAACCGGGTCAGGTTCGGTTTTCGTCGGTCACCGAAGAAATCGAGCCTTCGGGTCCATCGGCTTCTGCCCTGCCCGCCGGGAATCAGCCCGCCGTCCGTCCGAGCCAGCAAGATGAAGAATTGCGGTCGCTAGCGGCGAGTCTGCAGCGGTCTCAACTGCAAGAATCGCGGATGGGCAAATTCTCATTTGACCCGGTTTCTCTCCCGTCCTCAAGAGTATGCCCCCCAATCTCGCTCGTTGAGCCCCGCACTGCGTGTCGAGGTCAAGTATGATAAAAAGCTAATTCGCCTGTTTGTCCCTTCTCTAGGTTGCATCCCGAGAATCAAGTGATCGCAGCGCGCGAGAACCCAATGGATCTGGTTTGCCGTCTCCCCGTGCCTCCCCACCGGTGTCAACGATGCAGTCTCCGCCTCTTACTCCCGCGGCCACTCATTCTCGTGAATGCAAAACTAATGACACTACTTCGACGTCAAACGCGACAGACCGAGGAACCGTCCCACACTCTGCGGCGATGACCCCGGAGACTTCCCCGCCTACGAGCGCGTCCACGAGAAGCAAGGCTCCTCAGAGTGCACCGACGTCGAGGCCTGCATCCACCGAGCAACTGTCGAAACAGGGCAATGTTTCGCAGACGTCTTCCCACCCTCTGAACGCGCCCAAGCATCGTGCGCAATTTTTCATCGGCCCCGAAGGATCTCAGGAAGAAAGTCCCCCGGCCACCCCCCGGGATACAGAAAACTACACGCCACCGGGCGCCATTACGCCCGTCGGAGAGCCGAACGATCCCTATGCCCGCAGCAAGCGACCGCCGCAGCCTAAAAATCTCGGCCAACTTGATCAGCGGTTCATCTTCGGCGGTCGTGATCATAGACGACGCGGGCAAAATTCGTCAACCTTCCCTCGTCCCGGAACGCCTCGGTCGGCCAGCGCCAGCGATCTTAAAGCCAGCGAGAAGCGCAGCGGCTTCTTTAGCAGCAAAAGGGACTTGCGACAGGAACCAGAAGGGAAGTCCCATGGCCACATGTCGGAGTTGAAGCGGTTTTTCAAAATGGGCCACAAACACAAGCGGGGTGATTCTCCATCCAAGAAAACGAGCCGCGGGTCTGGAAAGAACACCCCGTATCAGATGGCCCCGGACAACGTTCCCTTTGCCGACGACCATGGCCTCAATTCCAAATACGGCAAACTCGGTAAGGTTCTTGGGTCCGGTGCCGGAGGCTCAGTCCGGCTGCTGAAACGGAACAGCGACGGCGTGACTTTCGCCGTAAAGCAGTTCCGAGAGCGTCACTCGTGGGAAACGTTGAAGGAATACTCAAAGAAGGTGACTGCGGAGTTCTGCATTGGATCGACTTTGCACCATGGCAACATCATCGAGACGCTCGACATCATCCAGGAAGGAAACCATTGGTATGAGGTCATGGAGTACGCTCCCTTTGATTTGTTCGCCATCGTAATGACCGGGAAAATGGTCAAGGAGGAGGTGGCATGTGCCTTCAAGCAGATACTGAGCGGAGTCGCTTATCTACACGGCATGGGCCTGGCCCACCGTGACTTGAAACTAGACAACGTGGTTGTGAACGAACACGGTATCATGAAGCTGATTGATTTTGGAAGCGCCGTTGTTTTCCGGTACCCTTTCGAGAACGACATCGTCTCTGCATCTGGTAAGTAACCCATACCTCTTGGCGAAAGAGAGGAATTATGAGCTCACCACAACCTTCAGGTATCGTCGGGTCCGATCCATATCTGGCCCCCGAGGTATACGATGAGAAGAAATATGACCCTCGCCCTACGGATATTTGGTCGTTGGCTATAATCTTCTGCTGCATGACTCTGCGCCGATTCCCTTGGAAGCAACCTCGTGTTAGTGATAACTCCTACCGGCTCTTTGTGTCCACACCAACTCCTGGCACTCCGGTCCCGGACGCGGATCCGAGACGTCATCGGATTTCGCAATCGACCCCTGACCTTCCCTCGTCCGGTCGCGACAACCAACCATCTACGACCCCCGAAACCAAAGACTCTGAAAAGAAGCCTGCAGCGACTGAACAGCAGAATGGGCAGCCGGACTCGAAAGAGCAGTCAAAAACAGAATCAAGCACCCAGGAAGAAACCCACCGCTCCGAGAGCCCTCAGGACGACAAGACTACAAAGACCACTTCCAAGCCCACGCGCACAACAAGCAAAGAGGCCCCTCCGCTTCCCGCGTCAGCCCAATCATCGGGCCAACGCCAGGAAGTTATCAAGGGTCCCTGGAGGCTTTTGCGACTTCTACCGCGTGAGAGCCGGTATATCATTGGCCGCATGCTCAAGGTGAGCGTGAAGGATCGTGCAAGCCTCGATGATGTCTTGACCGATGAATGGGTTCGGAACATCAAGGCATGCCAGCAAGAGGTATCCGGCGAAGTGATCAAAGCTCCCGGTCACTCCCATATCCTCGAACCTCCTTCTTCCAGCGTCCCTGTGGCCAGCAAGGCCAAATAATTGGGCCAATTTTGGTCTCGTTTATAATGCTATGTGCGATGTCCAGACTCTGAGATATTAGTATTGTCTTCTGCGACTCTTCCCCTACCCCCCTTCTTGGGTTGTTAATATAATCTTTGCCGCTTCCCCTTTGATTCCCTTTGGATGCAGATCGGCTCTTATTGAACGAGCGCTCCGTTCTGCGTCATGAACATCTTGCCTTTCTTTTCTTTCTTTGCCTGCCTCCCTCTTTGCATTCTTTTGTTGTCTCCAGTGAACCTCGGCGAGCACTGGATTCAAGGACATTTCCCTTCTTTCTTTCGCCTCTTCTACTTGGTCTTATATTGTGGTGGAAAAAAACGAGCGACGCCTGCTCTACTTTTCTTGCTCTTCTTTTTCTGTCCCCCTGTGTTTTCAGTATGGGCGTTGTGGTCACTGTTTCAAGGAAATGGGCTTCTCAGACAAACCCACCCCTTCTCCGCGCAAATAGAGGGTTGGCTACTAGATTTCTATTGATTATTGGGCCCTCATGTTTTCTTTATTTTTTGCCTCCACCAACCTTGCGCGGGTCTTTTCCCTTTCTCTTCTTCTTCTTCTTCTTCTTCTTCTTCTTTTTGTTGGTATTGTGTCCAGGCCGACTTGTCCGGTTGGCCATGTTATTATTTGTCCTTTTTTTTTATTGCACTTGCCCTTAGGAGGTAGCCTTAGTAGATATTATAAACCAATGGACAAACGATCAAGACCGGAAGTTCTGCCTGACGTAAGGCGCCGATGCGGAGATAACGGAGTTTGGGGGCGGCGATAATCGGCGAATCCGCCAAAAAAGCTGTCATCCTCGCTCCAGTCCGCCTCCTTCCTGCCATCTCAATTGCGGGCTCAGTCCGGTCCTGCCACCTTCAGTACAGACGTTCATATCTCCAAGAGGACAGCCGTCTTCTGAGATGCTCTTTCGGTAGATACGTCATTGTTGCGACCCCCCCCCCCCCCTACAACCACGCCTACCTACAATGGCCCAGCCCGGCGAGTCGGAGCCATTGGTCTCCTTGTGGACCAGATCTCTACTTGTTAGTTTGACACATCCCCGCTGCATATAGATAGGTATGCATACATGGATTCTGTAACTGACATGTGTGCGCCTCGTCTAGTCGGGTGCAGTAGCCGGTCTGACTGTCGACTGCTCATTATACCCCTTGGATACCATCAAAACGCGCCTTCAGAAAGCCCGACTCCATGCACCGTCAGCCCCCGCACCTAGCTTGTCCTTGAGACAGACTATCCGTGGGATCTACGCCGGCCTCCCCTCTGTCCTCTTCGGCTCAGCCCCCTCCGCGGCCTCCTTCTTCATCGTATACGACGGCGTTAAACGCTCGCTCCTCGCCTCGTCAGGCTCCGAGGCTCCGTCCCGGACCCATGTCATCCTCACACACTCGCTGGCCTCTTCGATGGGCGAGGTCGCCGCGTGCGCCGTCCGCGTGCCTACAGAAGTGGTGAAGCAGCGAGCGCAGGCCGGTCTCTTCGGTGGCTCCAGCCTGCTCGCTCTGAAAGACATTCTCGCCCTGCGCCACCCGGACCCTACCACCGGTGCTAGTCGCGGTTACGGGCAGGTTATTCGGGAGCTGTACCGCGGCGCGGGGATTACCATCGCACGAGAGATCCCTTTCACGGTCCTGCAGTTCACCATGTGGGAGTCCATGAAGGAGGCCTATGCCAAGCGCTCGCAGCAGCAGTCCGGAAGTCAAGTCCCGGCCGCCACGAGCGCCATGTTCGGCAGCGTCGCCGGGGCCATCTCGGCGGGGCTTACGACGCCGCTGGACGTCATCAAGACGCGAGTCATGCTGGCCCGGAGGGGTGACGGTGCAGCTGGGGAGGAAGGAGCCCGCGTGCGCATCCGGGGGGTGGTGCAGGATATCTCTAAGGAAGGGCTAGGGGCCTTCTGGAGAGGCGTCGGGCCGCGGGTGGCTTGGATTGGCATCGGAGGGGCTGTGTTCCTGGGCAGTTATCAATGGGCGTGGAATACCCTGGAAAGAAAGGATCGCGCGGAAGAGTAGGGCTCTGTAAATAGACTCGCTGGCTTCGGTATGGAGGCATAGAGGTATATACTATAATAGTAGTAGGCTAGACAAATCTGTAAAGTAAGCCGTGACGATTATGACGTTCGCCTACAAAAAGACAACAAAACACCCTACACTTCAATCCTCCATTGTTTTCACCTTTCTGGTTCCCAGGTACATATGTACAATAGAGGAGATCCAAGAATGTGCCTGGCGTGGCGTTGGCCAAGGTTCTCCTTAGCATCGGCCAAATCCTCCGCTTAGTTGCTTTTCCCCTCCTCTTCCTCTTCCTCTTCCTTCGCCCTCTTCTCTTCCCTTTCCTTCAACCTCCCCATTATTCCTTCAGCCTCGAGCCCATCGCTGGTTAATTTTCTTATCATTTTCTCACTGAAATCCACCCGTCGGCCGTAGATATAGTCGTGCGCACTCGGCCTGGCCGAGGAATGTCTCCGTGAGCGATCGCCGCCCACTTGGTAGCCTCCGCATAGTCCTCCGCACTGGCGCCTCGTCCACGTTCCTCGGGGTAAACCACGCGGCATGGCTCGAAAATTAAGTCATCAGAGGGTCACTTATGGTATGCCTTCATCTTTCTTGCTCTCTGACACTACAGCTGCGGTCTACCATTGGTGTCCCTGCTTGGAGATCCCCGGCTGTGATGCGCGCGCGCTGCTGCCTTTTCGCACATCTTTCGCTGACGGCCTGCCTGCTTCTTCGTCCCAGTTCTTCCTTTGCCCGACGCTCCGGGCGGTCATCGACTAGGAGTGAATGGCTTGACCATTGATTCCGATAACTCCATTCTGTGAGCCTCCCCGGTCCCTTCCCTGCCGTGGAAAGCATGCACCCTGCGGCTGCAAGCGACGAGCTCAGCGCATTTCCGTTCCTATCCGTGTCGCCCTCGTTGCGGTCTCTGACCACCGTTTCCTTTATCCCAGGTACTCAGCGGGCCGCGACGGCGTTGTCTGCTCGTGGGATCTCAATCTGCCCCTCTCTAACTCTTCGGTTTCATCGTTCTCGAACGCGAAGCCTCCGCCGACAACGTTTCGGAACCAAATCCAGGCACACAGCCACTGGATCAACGACATCGTCCTGACCCAGAATAATTCCGCACTGGTCTCCGCGTCTTCGGATACCACAGTGAGATTGTGGCGGCCACACTCTGACTCGACGGAGGTGCCTGATCCCATAGGGAAACATGCCGATTACGTCAAGGCCCTGGCCACTCCGGGGAGCCATTCGAATTGGGTCGCATCGGGCGGTCTCGATCATAAGCTCAAACTTTGGGACCTGAATGGCGGCGGCGAGGTATTGAATATCGATGTCTGCGGCGATGATCGAACAGCCAAGGGCTCTGTCTATGCGTTAGGAGCCGTGTCTTCTGTTCTCGCCAGTGGCGGGCCCGAGAGCGTGGTCAGAATCTGGGATCCGAAATCCGGGAAATTGATCACCAAGTTCGTCGGCCATACCGATAACATTCGCGATATCTTGATCAACCGGGATGGGGATACGGTCATGACGGCGTCGTCCGATCAGACGATCAAGATCTGGTCCCTCACCGCGGGGAGGTGTATGCACACCTTGACGATGCAAACGACAGTGTCTGGTCATTATACTCTGATCATCCGCAGTTGTCGGTCTTCTACTCTAGTGACCGATCCGGCTTGGTCGCTAAAACTGACACCCGGCATTCCTTGGACATTGAGCAAGGGATTTCTATCGCGGCCTTGCAAGAACACGAGGGCGTGGTCAACGTCGTGGCCGCCGGCGACTACATCTGGACCGCGACACCGAAATCAAGCATCACCGATGGAACGAATCGATACCACGGCCGAGATTGGGTCTCCGAGAGAGCGGGACGCTACGCCTGGGAAGGACGAGAAAGAGTCATCGGCAAGGGAACGTGTGAAGAAAATCCCGTATGAATCGGTCCTTCAGCCTCCAACACGTCGATGTTTCCCAAGTCGCGAGTTCCTGAGGGAGTGGTGCCTAGGTCACTGGCAAATGGACAACCACCGTCCCCAGGGTCGGACCTGGAAGATGAATTGGGACTTACGCTCCCTGTGTACTCCCTGCCCGACGACACGATAGAAGGCCAGCATGGCTTAATCAAACACTTCTTCTTGAATGATCGGAAACGGACACTGACCCAAGACTCCGCTGGAGAAGTTGTCCTGTGGGATCTTCTCAAGGTAAGCCCAAAGCCACTCGTCGTGCAAACGCATCTCGATCTAACCTTCTTCTAGTGCGTGCCGATCCAGTCGTTCGGCAAGCGTCACATGGACGATGTCGCCTCTGAGATCAACACAACCGAGAGTATTGCGCACTGGTGCACAATTGACATCCGCACTGGGCGACTTTCCGTCATATTGGAACCTGGCCGGTGCTTTGACGCTGAGGTCTACGCGGATGAGGCTGATCTATCGGACTATTCACATATCCGCGAGGATCAAAGAAGTATGAGTCCACCATCTCAACCCAATCTTGTTTTCAAGGCTTTGTTAACCACCCCATAGTCAATCTGGGCAAGTGGATTCTCCGGTGGCTTTTTGCGCCTCTAGTCGATGAAGAAATACAGCGAGACGCCCAGTACCGCACCACCGCGATGGCAAAGGCCGAGGAAATGGCGAAACAGAATATGAACACCACCGCGCCAATGGATATCCCGACCATCGATGGATCAAGAAGCTTTGGCACATCTCTGGATCCGTCGTTTTCCTCGCACCGTCAGGGCTACGACAGTTTAGGTAGCCCCACGGCACCTGGGTTTGGCATTGGGTTTGCCAATAGCCCTAGCTCATTCGCCGCGACACCGATGTTCAATCAGACTAGCTCTCGGAACAATAGCAACCATTTCGGCACGTCTCCTGGCGATCTTTCCGATTATATGGCGTCCCAGCATACTGCAGACCCTACAAGAAGCTCAATGTCCGATAAGTCTAGTGACTATTTCTCCTCGTCTCGACTGCCCTTGGATACAGACAGAGCGCTGTCAACAACGCCGGGGGAACCGACGCCAACGGCTCTTCCTCAATCACCAGTGGAGCCCGATAAAGAGGAACGAAAGAGAGGCGGCTCGCTGTTCAACAAGTTCCGCATGGATTTCCCCAAGAAGATAGGCCGAACTTCGTCGGAGGTCAAGCCGCAGATTCAGGAAGAGAAGGTAGAGGAGTCCGACAAGTCCTCGGTTAAGGAAGAGAAGGTCTTTGAAAACAACCTCGGGGGTTACATTGACCGTATTCGTCATGAATATGAAGAGTCGCTATCTGCCAATTCTACACAGGAGTTAGTATCGGCTTTCTCGCCAAGTCATCAAAGCGAGACGCCGGCACTGGCCATTCCCCCGCGCACAGCTGTATTCATCCAGGAGGAATCGGGCGATACAGCCGTGGCCTCCGATCTCTATCGCGGAAGTGTCGATCGCATCAGCCAGGAGGTCGACCAGCTTGAGAAATCGATACCTCTCTGGCTTGCCGACCTGCTGCTCAAGGTATGTATTCCCGTCTGCCTACCTGTACTTAGTTCTGCGCCTAATAGCTGCTACAGAACCAAGTGCCTTTCAAGGAACCTATTAAGATCGCCTTCACGTTGAAGCCATACGACGATCTGCTGCCACCCGTGGTAAAACCCGATGTGTACGTACAAGATTGGTTCTCCCCCCCTTCGTGTCTGAGCTGACGGTCTTTTTTTTTATATCATCAGAAACACTGACAACGGCAATACAACGAACAATTCGCGCCTCAACGCCAACCGCATGCTCCGGGCTAAGAAAATCCTCGCATACATCGCGGAACGGATTGACCCGCCCAACCCCGATGAGCCGGAGGAAAATCTTATGAAACCGGAAGAGTACCTGGAGTTGTACTGCCAAAAGACGGTACGTGCATTTACTCTTCTTCACTATTGCTGCTTCCTGACTGACCATGATCCAGCTTCTTCCCCCTAACATGACTCTTGCGACTATGCGTGCGCACATCTGGCGGTCATCAGGTGACATGATCCTTTACTACAAGGCCAACGGAAAGAAGGAGATCCGCAACCCTGAGACTCAGGGGATGACAACCAAGCCCAGCAGACACTTGAATCCGGGTTGAATCCACAACGGCTTGCTGAACCGGGAAGTTTGGCTAACGGAGAGGGCCAGACTGCCCCCCCAGGGAGTATCCATTCTCTGACCGCGTCAGGGTCTGCATCGGCCTCTATTAGTAATTCCTGAGCAGGGGTTCCCAGGAGGATTTCATTCTTTGTGACATTATTTTTCCCTGTGGAGATATGGCCGGCGGCCAGATGTGAATGTGATATATCGTCCTAGTACAGTACATATACCTGTAACACTTTAGCTAGCAATTTTATCTCAATGTGTTCGAGTACTGTTTGCATTATTTAAATTCTGCATTGCGGATCGTAAACTAGTTGCGATGGATATACCCTCTGTCCATGAATACATCCCCGATGATCGATGCCAAGAACTCACCGAAGAACGCTGGAGATATAAAAACAGCGGCCCGTCGAGTCCTCCATTTTCTCTCCTCTCTCACGCCCCTTGACTAACCACCCACAACCAATGGCCGGATCATGTCTCCTACGCTCATCAAGTCCAGGAGCCATCACTACCTCCCAATTCCTCGAAAGCTTCCAGCGAGTATGGCTCGAGTCGCGAGCTCCCCGGGCAGAGCGGAGACGCGAGACCCGTCTACCTCGCCGGATAGGTATCTATGCGACCTTTTCTGTTACCCATGATAGCTCAATATCTGACGAACAATAAGGTCTGGCTGTTAGCGGCGGGGCCGATTCCATGGCTCTGGCATATCTCTGTCGACAATGGGAGAAGACTAATCGCCGCGATGACGTCGCCGTCACCGCGTTTGTAGTCGACCATAAAGCGCGAGTAGAAAGCGCGCGAGAAGCTGCTACGGTGACTCGTTGGCTTACGGAGCTGGGTATGTACTCTATCGATCCATTGATTTATATCTAGGCAATAGGAACCGTCACTGATCAGGTCCAGGCATCACAACCCAGGTCCTAGAACTCTCATGGTCACAGGGCCCGCAGTCGCAAACCCCATCCCAGGTATCTGCTTTTGAGACCCATGCGCGCCGACTGCGATTCCAGGCGCTCGGCACGGCATGTAGGGATCGGCAGATTGAGGCTTTGCTGATGGGCCATCATCAAGACGATAACGTCGAGACAACGCTGTGGAGACTCTGCTCCGGCGCCAGGGGGCCGGGACTTGCTGGGATCCCGTCGGTGAATCCTATCCCTGAATGCCATGGTCTGTTTGGAGTGGCCGAGAGTGGCTCGTCGGTTACCTTACAGGGTGTATATTCTGGGAGCTATCAGGGGGATGCAAAAGGTGATAAAGATGATAAGGGGTTTGGCTCTCGGCGCATCCCAATGTCCACAGGCGGCATCTTCATCTGCCGTCCACTACTTTCCTTTCCCAAAGCCAGCCTCCTAGCGACTTGTCATGACAACCACGTTCCATATGTCTCTGACCCGACGAACTTCGACCCGACCCTCACTCCCCGGAACGCTATCCGGAGTCTCGTTTCCTCGAATAGACTCCCGCGAGCGCTCCAGTCCCCCTCGGTTCTATCGCTCGTGAAGCACAGCCAAGATCTCATAAGAGATACTACAGCTCTATCCAACGAGCTCCTCCAACAATGCAAGATACTAGACTTGAACCTCGCAACTGGGACAATGACTCTTCAATTCCCATCCTCCGACACACCTTCCACCACCATGAGCAACTGTAACCTAGCTGCTGGTAAAATCCAGCAAATCCAAGCCTCAACTCTTCGTCGCATCACGGATCTCATCTCCCCGTTTCCAGAGAACCACTTTCCTCTGCGCAGCTTCGAGAACTTTACATCTCGTGTTCTTCCTGACCTGCGTGTCTCCACAAATACCCAGAGACAGGCGTTCACCCTTGGAGGAGTGATGTTCCAACCTGTTGAGCGGCACGAGGCATCACCTAACAATCATAAACAAACAGATACCCATACCCATACCCATACCTACCACCCCAGCCCTCTCCTTCAGAATTCTAATGATAGGAGCAATAATGACAAAAACAATACATGGCTTCTCTCCCGCCAACCATTCATGAAAAACCGTCTTCCGACAATCCATCTCGACGTGCCGGTGCCTTATTCCATGAAACATCCTCAAAACCAAACCCAACTATCTCCCACTGCGGAACATGAGAACGGATATACACCCTGGACCTTATGGGACGATCGCTACTGGTTCCGGGTGTCGGTTTCGTCGTCGGGATCGCAGTATACTGACCTGAGCGAGAGCCAGAAGCAGAAGCAGAACAAGAGCGGGACTGACGTCCACACCAACACCAGCATTAACACCCAAAAAAACAACCAAGAAGCCCAAGCCACCCTACCCCTAATAATCCGACCTCTCCTCAAGTCCGATCTCCAACTTATCAGACGGATTTCTGATTACGCATTATTGGAATCGACAACGACTACGTCTAGTACTTCCACATTTACATCTCGACCACCGAAGACCAAAAACCACAAAGCCCTCGACTGCCTCATAAAGCGACTAGCGAAGGAGGCACCGGGTCAAACACGATTTACCGTGCCGGTGGTGGTGATTCCTCAAGGATATGGAGGATTACAGCATGATGTGCCGATTGGGTTGCCAACGATGGAGCAGTGGGTTCCTGGGGCGCAGGCGATGATGCGAGCTCGGGGTATCTTGGATGGAGGGAAGGTGCAGTGGGAATGGATGTATAAGATGGTGGATACTGAGCCTCTGAAATTGATGGGTGGGTTGGAGAAAGAAGATCCCTAGGCTAATTCTTATTATTTTACACACAAAGAAAATAACAAAGAGATAAAAAGAAGTGAATGTGTAAGTGACAAGAAGGAAATGCAAAAGAGGCACGCTACTCCAGTGCTAAGTGGATGCGATCAAAATCTGCCCAATTGAACCCCATTGAATGCATTAAGAAAGCCAAAGGAAAAGGGGGCTGCGCAGTATGTTGCAATGTGATACAAGAATGAAAGGGAAAGGAAGAGGAAGCATGGTCTTATCAACATAACCAAACCGAAGGTTCATGGCACAAAAAAGGACTGGAAATGCTCATCCTTCAGGATGGCCACCATTCATCAGTGCATGTGCATAGGCGTCAAAAGGAGAGTAAAGGAGACCAAGAGAACACCACCAAGAGGCCAGAAAAGAAAATAAACCAAGGAAATAAAGGAAGGTCCTATCTTTCAGTGAAATGCGTGTATTCATGTCGAATCCAGAAAAACTCCCTGGGGTCGAAGAACGAGGTCTCATTCACTCGCCTTCAGCAGGGCCACGGCGGCTTGTTGAGCCCGTAAGCCGGCAACTTCTCGCTTGAGTCGGAAATTCTCCTTCTTCAGTCGCCCAATCTCGTCTAATGATGATGATAGCTGGGTTTTGATGGCATCTTCGCCATTACCAGTCCTCACCTCTTTTGATATCTTGCTCAGCTCCGAGTTGAATCGATCATACAGGGCTTCGTTCTCCGCGCTGGCTTCCCGATATAGTTCGTCAAGCTTTTTTGCTCGCTTCTCGCTGACTACTAGGGATGATTCCAGGTCCTTCTCGATGGATGTTGTGCGTCCATTGAACTCTCCCGAGAGCGATTCGAATTTTCTCTCAAGATCCTGAACCCGTGCGAGAAGCGCTGCGTTTGAGTCGAGGGAAAACGGATCGCCCAGTAGTCTATTGCCGTCCTCTCCCCGTGATCCGATCCTGAGCGCTCGTAGTTCGTCCCCAATAATATCTAATTCATCTTTCATCCCATGTTGTGCGGTAGCCTGACTCCTTTTTTCATTCTGAAGGCGATCTCGGAGCTGTTTGCAGAGTCAGCAACGTGCTTCATTCGATAAGATTGTATAAAAGAGAACCATTACCTTTTGCGGGCTTTGCATCCGCAGCTTTTGCGGTTTTTGAGGGGATGATGAACTTGGCGGGCGCTTCATGTCTGATCCGTTTACAGGAACTGCCCGCTCTTTCAAGCCGAGATGCCTCGAGGACGGGATGCTGGTAGCTCGGGATCGTCTTTTGATGTCTCCTGTCGGCGACACCTTCCTGGGAGATCGTTCGGTCTGCAATAGCTTGGGATCAATGTTTTCTTTTCGACTAGGGGTAACGGGGCGTGTGGGAGATCGCCGGCTCGGCGAGGTCAACCGAATTGGCGAGCTGCTCTTTGCTGGAGACGTGCTCCGTATAGACCCGGAATGGCTGGTCTGTGGCCGGTCTTGTTTTGTCGGAGTCATATTTTCGGTTTGGGCGAGACTCGTAGACGATGCTGGAGTCGTCGGCCTCTGCCCTTGGCCTGGGGACACACCAGAAGTATCACTTGAGGCTGTTCCCGGTCTCAAATCCGACAAAGAGCTCCGTCTCTTTCGGCGCGCCCTCACCACTCCATTGGTCGGTATACCCCGAATTGACGATAAGGATGCCGTCTCTTCCTGCGAGCTACCTGGCCGCCGGATGTTTTCCTGGGATATGGAGGCTCCTGTTCGGTCACGAGAACCGGGACGTAACAAATGGGCCAAGCTGGTGTCTATATCGATTGATTTCGAACGCAGCAACGAGTTTCTGGGAGTACTAGCTTCGGAATCGTTTCCACCTTTACTTTTACTGAGCGTCCGCAAGATCGACGAGACCTTGCTCTCTCCTTCAGCCTTGGAACTTTCTCGATGCAGCCCAAAGCCGAATCGTTTGCGAAAGGAGGACGCGTTAGAGTTCATAGACCCGGTGGTTTGTGAGACGGATTGTGTTTGATCGCAGCTTAAGGCTCCCTCCACCGAAGCGCCTCCCGGGATAAATTCGTCAAACAGATTGTCGAAGTCATCTACCAATCGGTCCAGTAGAGAAATATGTTGCATCGGATCCCCATCAACAGTTAGGACTTCTGCGAAGGCTGCGGTTAAAGCCCCTCGGTCGCCGTCGTTCCCGGAGGCATCAAGCAGTTCGGCCAGCAACCGCACCAAGGAAGCTAATGCACGACGGTTCTGCGGACTCATGTCCGCTAGGAACTTCCGAAAGTTTTCGTCGAAATCCCGGGGAAACATGGTGTCAAAATGGCTCTGCAGAAGCTTCATCGAGGATGGATCCAGGACTGGTCCCATCTGCTCCCGCCAGGCGTTTGCCATGAAGGTCTCAAAGGCTACAAAGAGTGTGTCAACAGGCACCTCGGCTGCCATTTGGATCCTTCCCGGATCTTCTAGTAGGACATTATAGAGCTCGTTGACCGCAGAACGGTCAACATTGTCCCTCGCTCGGAGGGTTCGGCCCACGATGTTGCCACTGCGCGACTGCAAGGCAAGAACGTAAGCAGCGAATGCTTGCTCCAACACGCTGAAAGGGCTTTCTGTCTCTTTAGAGGACGCGCTAACCATGGAAATCTTGCTCGGGGATTCCTCTTTCTTGTCCTCCTTCGCCGGGAAGACAGAAGGCAGGGTATTGGAGCGTGAGAGATTTGCACGGGGTGGCGGCATCTTGGGGAACTCGCCCAGCAAAGTTGCAGAAGAGGGTGTTTTGGAACTTGACGTGTTCGCCTCCTTTGATTGACTTCCTCCCAGAAGGCTCGAAAGTAATTTCGTAGGCGACGGGGGTCGGAACCCACGGGGCGTCTTCAGCTGTGGCATGAGATAGCCGACCAGGTAGCGGAGAATCTCAAAGTTGGAATGAATAATGGATTCGGTCATGGTGCGATTTTGAGGGCCATGCAAGGGCAAAAGGACGTTCAGTACTACGGACAGTCAGCACACACCTGGATGCACATCGTAAGCGGGGAGATGCTCTAGATACTTACGACGCTTGGAGAGCACGGGCACGAAACTATCCGCCGTGACGATATCTGAGGACGCAGTGCCAACTATGGTGTCTATGTCCACTCGAAACTGGTCTTCACTCGACACGGATATCCCGACCACCACCTCTAGATCCGACGAATCCAATATTTGTCTGCTCGTGGTTCTCGGAGTGTCAAACACGAGCCTGATCTTGGACATGCCGGCCCGGTTCGTCAACGACCCCGTTCCGTCTTTCTTGCTCTCTTCATCCTCAAACACACACGCCAAGATGCCGAGATTGCCAACAGTGCCCGTAGGGCTGCGCAGAGACCATTTGCTGCTCTCCCTTTCAGATTCGGTAAACCGACCTGCAATTTTCGCCTTGACAATGTCTTCGATGACGCGAACCGCGCGGCCCTCGTGGGTTGATGTCAGCTCTAGCGCCAGAAGATCCACCGTCGTGTTCTGGTTCGGCCTCGATTTGGCGGCCGTAGGAGCGAGGAACAAGATCCGCCCACAACTAGATTGCGTGCAACGCACGGTGTGGAGATCATACACCTGCACGACTCTGATTTCATTGGGGGGCAGCGACCCCGAAGGGCCACCTGTGGCAGAGGCAGCGTTATCCAACTCCGCGAGTAGGCCCCGCGCCATGATTTTACTCCCGGCAGCCTTCGCCAACAGCACCAGGCAGTTCTTGTAGACCAGCATAATTCCAGGGTTGGGGTCCAACGACGGAGGATCCACATGGTAAGGAGGTGACAGCTCTTTGAAATCAACTGCGGTAATCAACCGGCTGGAGGGCAATATCGTGGACGGCCAACCGTCCACCAGCTCCTTCAGTCGGCGGAAACTGAGGTCGTGGTTCGTTGACGAAGAGTCATCCAGGGCACAGATCTCGTTGATGACGTCTCGGGCTTTCAAAAACGGTCGGATGGCCGGATGAACCAACGGGAGACTCTTCATCATGGTGTCGATTAGAAGACTGTACCGGGGGAGGCGCTGCACAGGCTCCATGAGTAGCGACCGAAGCATTTGTTCTCCGGTGTCATGCACGCGCTTGGAGAAACTAGACTGTTTATCCTTCATGAACGAATTCAGCACCTGCGTAAAGCTGTTATGAGCATTCATGTAGTCCGCGTACGGCTCCGAGAATCGAGGAAACCATTCCAGCAACGCATTGGCCAATACCACCGCCCCAACGGGATCATCTCTGTCGTCCTTTGACGGGAGGCGCTGCGACATGGATGAAGACAGTTCGGTGTCCCGTGTCATATCCTCGATCGCCTCCCTCTCCGTTTCCTCAAGAACCTGCCGGATCACCTCCAGAAAGCCCATGTTGACGTCTAGGATCGCGTTCAGACAAGGAGGGAAGAGTTTCGCTAGATCCGCTTCAGTCGGACTGGTGCTAGACGAGCCTCTTCCCTGGGCCTTAATGCGGAATTCCTCCGCCACATTGCGCACCAGGGTAAAGAGCTTGTTCACATATCTTTCTTCGGTATCCACAAATTCACACATCGTTAAGCGGAATGCCTGTTTCTGGCTCGTCGAGAAGACCCGCGATCGGTTCACTTTCGTGGGCTGGGATGGGGCTCGCTTCAGTCGCGACGTCGGCAAGAAGACGGGCCTCCCCAGCGATTGAACGAGCGACGAGTAGGGGCCATACTGCGTGTCGGGAGGGTCCTCCATGTCGGCCAGATCTTCCAGTTCGTCCTCGCCAGGCCGCTGCGGCGGTTGGATGGTCCCCGCAGGAAATACGACGTCGAGATCAACCCAGGGGACCTTGCGTTCCTGGAAGGCGCCGCGAATGTCGCGCACGATGTCGACCGTATGTTCCACCTTCGTCATGCGATTTGCCAGATCGGCGGCATGCATCTCGTCGAAGAGCTTGGGAATCTGGCCCCCCGGTCTGGCTGTCCGCGCAAAGGCCCGGAGGCAGTCCCGGGTGGTTCAGACAGATCGGCGAAATATTTCAACATGGCTACGGCCAGACCGCGAACATACTTCGTCGCCTTGTTTCTCGCGGGGGAGGGGTTGACGGCGGCGTACAACGGGGCGGCGGGGGAGACGGTGATGCGCGGATAGCTCTGGAAGCCGGCGGGGGTCAAGACATGCGCCTGAATGCGCGAGCTGCTGACGGTGGCATTTGCGGTCGCAACGGGGCCGTAGAAAACAAAGACGGAGGACAGGTAGGGATCGGAGGCCTGGTAGAGCGCGAGCTGCTCCAAAGGCAGGTCCGACGGGGCACTGGTCACGGTCGCCATCGTGGCGGGAAGCAGCGAGGCCGGCGCGCAATCGGAATCCAGAAGAGAACCTAATCAATTAACACCGCCAACCAAAAGAACCGAAGGAGAACGAGAGGACGACAGAGAACGGAAAACAACGATCGGCGAATTACACAAAGGAAAGAAAAGACGGATGAGCGAGCGAGAGGAGAGTTGCGCATGCAAAGACCACCGATCCTCTAGAAAGCGACACAAGAGAACGACTGCGAAGGCATAATAATACTCATCGGGGAACCGGAATCAGAGCAATGACAAAATCGAGGCTTCAGAGGGAAACAAAATAGCGAGAGACGGTCCTCATGCAGTCGACGGAGGAAGGACGGGATTCCCCTCCATGGGAAGAGTCCACAGAGATGATAGGCGGAGAGAGAGAGAGAGAGAGAGAGAGAGAGAGGAAGACAGAAAGAGAGAGAATAAAAAGAAGAAGAAGAAGAAGAAGAAGAAGAAGAAGAAGAAGAAGAAGAAGAAGAAGAAGACGAACGACAAGAGATGGAGGGAGAGACGCGTTAAGGTTCCCTGGGGACCACCCGGGGCAAATCACTGGGGCATGAATGAGTTGTTTGGAGGGAAGGAAATGGACGGCGCGAGTGGAGACGCTGCAGTAGTCGTTCGTGGTTGTGGTGGGAGAAGTGGTTTGTTGTGATGAATGAGAGAGAAAGAGAGAGAGAGAGAGAAAGGATGGCTGCAGATGATTTGCGCGCATCCAGTCGAGTCGATGCATGTGGACGAGGGGGCAACTAAGTGGGGGAGCGTCCAACTGTTGCGACCTGATCTCGACTATCGATCGATTCCTTGCTGACTTGGTTATTAGTGATTATTCTGGCCTCTAAGTTATTATTGATTACATTCTTGATAGTGGACGGTACTTCTCCCGATGTACCGATGCAGCGACATTCCCGTGGCCAGGTACCTCCGTCCATGTACCCCTGTCTGTTCCTGTGTTCTACGCGGTAGTATAGGATCTATCGGAACCATGGATGCGATCTGGAGATCCCGGTCCAGACCCAGACCGGTCAAGAGACCCTAATTCCGCTGAATACGGACTCGTGCGGTTCTCTACCGACGGGTAGGGGCCCGCAAAACCCCCGACCACGACTGGAGGCCCGATGCGTGCGTTGTTGACTTCGTTGTCCCATCCAAAGTACCGCACGGCGTAAGGCATCGGGCGACGGTGCTGCCCCTGCAGAGTGCACATCCGCCCTATGCGGTAGACCGTAGTCCGAGACCAGCTGTATGCCGGTAGGACTGTATCCTGTATCCTGTATCCTGTATCCTGTATCCTGTATCCTGTATCTTATATCCTGTATCCTGTCTGGAGGCACGTACATCAACATTATTATTACCTAGATATCTCCTGCCGACGGGAAGTCACTCGCAGGTACCTTTGCCGCCAAAGGGCCGCGCGGAGGTACCTCGGAGGTACCGGCGAGAGACTTGGCGCGGCTGAGTCAGCGACCCCCGGACAAACAGCCCAAACGGTGGCGCTAAGCCGAAGGGGGCAGCAGAACAGCTGTTGTTCTTCGCCGGCGAGATTCTTCCTTCTTGCCCTCATCTCTTCCTCCCCCCTCGGGCTCGTCTTCTCTCTCGTCCATCCAGCATTCAGGGTCATGCTCTAACTGGGTTCCGTTGTCGGATACCCGTTGATCCTCCCCCCTCCTCCTCCCTCTTTTCTCTCCCTCTCTCGTCCAATTCCTATCCTCCCCGTCATGTCGTCCGCCTCCCTTCCTATCGCGGTCGACCCCGTCGCTTTGGTGACTACAGAATGTATCACCGTCACCTCGGCTATGCGCAAACATGCCCGCTGGGCTCACTCGTCCGTCTCCGCCATCCTGGGAGGAGCCACAGTCTCCCGCGTCTACGATCGCGATACCTCCGCCCCTCCGAGTCCCCGCAATGGCTCGTCGACCTCTCGGTCCGCATCCCGGACCCCCGCCCTGGATGAAGATCATACGCTGGCCAATCGATGGGGCTTGAGGGGCAAGAAGGGCAAGAGCATGCAGGACAACCCTCTCATCTCCGCCTTCACTCGACTACGGAGTGATCTGAAGGGCTGCAGAGACATCCGCACCTTCGATGCGCCCGCTCTACTACATCCGTTCCTGCAGGTCGTGCGCTCCTCGTCCACCTCCGCCGCCATCACCTCGCTCGCCTTGGTGGCTCTGACGAAGATCTTCTCCTATAACATCATCGGCCGGGACTCCCCTCGACTCTCCATGGCCATGCAGCTCCTATCCGCCGCCATCACCCACTGTCGCTTCGAAGCGAGCGATTCGGCCGCCGACGAAATTGTGCTGCTGAGGATTCTGAAGTTGATGGAGGGCGTCTTATCTCGCCCGGAGGGCGAATTGCTCGGAGATGAGAGTGTTTGTGAAATGATGGAAACCGGATGAGCATGTGCTGCCAAGTCCGTCTGTCGGGAGGTGCTGAGGAGGTCGGCCGAAATGGCTATGGTCAATATGTGCCAGGTGATTTTCATGCGACTGTCCCGCCTCGAGATTGCAGAACCCTCGGAGGAGATACCCGCGCTGTCAATTGCGGGAGCCGATCAGCCGACCAATTTCAAGATGGACCCTTCTGTTGACGGAAACACCGTGACCTCGCAGCATCCGTCCGCCATGGGCTCGGATACCGCCGCTCCAGAGCGCGACCGCGCTAGTAACGAGGTGTCTCCAGAGCAAACCCCCAACGGCAGTGCCGTGCTCCCCCAATCCGCAGGACGACGTTGGGGACGACGTCGCTCCCTACTCCCTAGCCTCCATCCGGAACTCTTCCGAGTACTGATTGACCTGTTGGATCCCCATAACCGCCAACACACTGACCCCATGAGGGTCATGGCATTGAGGATCATCGACGTCGCATTGGAAGTGGCGGGTCCAGACATTGGAAGGCACCCTAGTCTGGCCTCTTTGGCCCAGAACGACCTCTGCCGTCACCTATTCCAATTGGTTCGATCGGAGAACATGTCGATCTTGACCGAATCGCTGAGAGTGGCAGGCACGTTGCTTCTGACTTGTCGCTCGGTGCTCAAGCTCCAGCAGGAGCTGTACCTGTCATATCTGGTCGCTTGCCTTCATCCGAGGGTAGAAATACCTAAGGAGCCCGGTATCAACCCGGCCCTTTACGACGGGGTACCACAGGCGCCCAAACTAGTGAAGCCCCCTCCGTCTCAGTCCAGCAGTGGCAGATCCACGCCCGTTCCCGTGAAAGATCGGCAGAAGCTGGGATTGGAAGGAGGCTCCCGAAAACCGGAGACGCGAGAGGCGATGGTCGAAAGCATCGGCGTGCTGGCGCGGATACCAAGCTTCATGGTAGAACTGTTTATCAACTATGATTGCGAGGTGGATCGTGCGGACCTGTGTGAGGATCTAATCGGGCTTCTCTCTCGCAGCGCGTTCCCTGACTCCGCCACCTGGAGCACGACCAACGTGCCCCCGCTATGTCTGGACGCTCTGCTTGGCTACATCCAATTTGTGTACGATAGAATGGACGACGAACCTTTGCAGGCAGGCTTTCCTGCACGGGATGATCTCAAGAGCCAGCGCAAAACCAAGAAAATCATCATCGCCGGCGCACAAAAGTTCAACGAAGATCCCAAAGCGGGCATCGGATACCTGGCTGCTCACGGTATTATCGAAAACCCCGATGATCCTGTTCTGGTTGCCAGATTCCTGAAAGGCACCTCCCGCCTGTCTAAGAAGGTTCTGGGCGAGTTCATTTCCAAGCGATCTAATGAAGCGCTTCTGGACGCCTTTGTTGATCTTTTTGACTTCTCGGGGAAGACTGTGGTCGACGCTCTGCGCGATCTCCTCGGAGCATTCCGTTTGCCCGGCGAATCTCCGCTCATTGAGCGCATCGTCACCACGTTTACGGATAAATTTATCGAAAAAGCGCATCCGCCTGGCGTCGCGAATAAAGATTCCCTGTTCGTGTTAACCTACGGTATTATCATGCTCAACACGGAGCTGTACAACCCTAATATCAAGTCTCAAAACCGCATGTCGTGTAATGATTTCGCGCGCAACCTACGCGGTGTAAACGCGGGACAGGATTTTGCGCTGGAGTTTCTGCAGGAGATCTACGATTCTATTAAGCAGAACGAGATCATTTTGCCAGACGAGCATGACAACAAGCATGCGTTCGACTTCGCGTGGCGGGAGCTTCTGTTGAAGTCTTCTTCGGCTGGCGAGCTGGCGGTGGGTGAGACTAACGTCTTCGATGCGGAGATGTTTGAAGCCACTTGGAGACCAGTGATTGCCACCCTCTCGTACGTCTTCATGTCCGCTTCGGATGATGCGGTTTACTCCCGGGTGGTCCAGGGATTCGACCAGTGCGCTCAAATTGCTGCCCGGTACAAGCTGACGGAAGCCTTTGACCGGATTCTCTTCTGTCTTGCTTCCATCAGCACATTGGCTACCGACAATCCTCCCAGCACTGCCCTCAATACGGAGGTCCAGGCTGGCAAGAAGAGCGTCATGGTCAGCGAGCTTGCTGTGAAATTCGGACGGGATTTCAGAGCGCAACTCGCCACCGTAGTTCTCTTCCGGGTTTTGGCAGGGAACGAATCTGCAGTTCAAAAGAGCTGGACACATATCGTCCGCATCCTCAACAATCTCTTCATCAATTCCCTCGTTCCTCCGTTTGATACTAGCCTAAACTCTGAGCTTGAGATCCCTCCTATTCCATTGCAGTTACCATCGCAAGTTGTGGACCGCGATGGACGTGGAAACGAGTCAGGGTTACTGTCGGCCTTCACGTCTTATTTGTCCAGTTATGCGGCCGATGATCCTCCGGAACCATCCGACGAGGAGCTTGACAACACTTTGTGTACCGTGGACTGCGTTACCGCCTGCTCCATCAACGATATTTTGACCAATATCAAGTAAGTTCATTGCTCTCCCGTCTACACGGCTCCCAAGTAACATTTTCAGGTCTCTTCCCTTGGACTCCGTTTCGCTAGTAGTGGAATCTCTATTGGCACAGTTGCCCGAGGAGTCTGCACCTGCAGTCATCGTCGTGAAGCCCGAAAGACCCTCTCCGGCGTCGAGGGCAAATGGCAGAACCGATCCCAGCCAGTCCAAATACGACCCTGGAATGATGTATCTTTTGGAGCTGGCGACCATCATCACCCTTCGTGACGCGGCAACATTGGACGTTCTGGGTGAGCGGCTTCTGACCGCTCTACAAGCGTTCATCCGAGATGCTCGGAACCTGCACTCGCTGGCATTGTCCCGTATCGTCTATTATTTGTTGAATTTATTGCGACTCAGCCATGTACGAATGACGAAGCATTCCCCAGTTCTATTCGGTTACGAAAGCATGCTGACTATCTGCTTAGGATCATTCATTCATGCGAGTGCCCGTTGTCCTTCACGGGATCTCTGGATTCGATCAAGACATATTGGAAAGTGTTGCTATCCCCACTGTAAAGGGTCTCAGCCGCTGCATCTCGCACGGAGGTCTCTTGCGCAATGAGATCACCGTTTCCCCTGACTTTTGGTCAATCTTGCAAAGGCTTCACCAGCATAAAGAAGCCGGACCGCTGGTGTTCGACCTCCTCCAACATGTTATTGATCTTTCGCCACCTATCATTAGTGCAGATAATTACGAGTCAGCCGTTGCTCTTGCGAACGACTTTGTCAGCGCTGGTAGCATCGGGTCCGTCGAGGAACGGCAAAAGGACATTGTCTCGCGGCGTTCCAAGGGTGTCAAACAGCCTAAATCGAGGTTCGTTATGCATTCAGTTGCCTGTCTAATTTTGATCATAAATTAACTCCTCGTCACTCTAGTGAGAATGAGGTGGTTGCCCGAGCTTTGAAGGCGATTAGTCTCATTTATCAACTCACCGGACGAGTGCCGACTCTGATCAAGCAATCTCATCTTGAAGACAACGAAGGTATGCACAAGCTGCCTCTCTCTCTCCCAAAGAAACTGAATAGCTGACTAACCTTATTTTCAATGATCAGCCTGGTCGGCCTACTGGTCTCCTATCTTCCTTTCATTGACGGCCCAATGCATCAATCCCTGTCGCGATATCCGGCATAATGCCATCTCCACCCTGCAGCGGTCGCTTCTCTCCGTGGAGATGAATTCTACAGACGGCAAGGAATGGGCTGCCATTTTCGATCAAGTGTTGTTCCCACTTGTGCTCCGACTGTTGAAGCCTGAAGTCTATCACTCCGATCCTGTTGGGATGAGTGAGACCCGTGTTCAGGCAGCCATCTTGGTCTGCAAGATCTTCCTGCGCTATCTTGATCAGCTTCCGAACCAGGACAGCATGCTGGAACTCTGGCTCAAGATTCTGGATATTTTGGACCGGATGATCAACAGTGGCCAAGGCGATAGTTTGGTATGTGCCCCAATGCTGATTATCTTATCAACGCATCATGTGCAAGAGCCTCTAACGCTAATCATAACCACAGGAGGAGGCAATCCCAGAAAGTCTCAAGAACATTCTACTAGTCATGGCCGACGGAGGGTATTTGGTACCTCCTTCCCAAGACGCCGCCAAGGAATCCATTTGGACCGAAACCAAGAAGCGCCTGGACAGGTTCCTACCCGACTTATTCAAAGAGATCTTCCCGGATATCTCCCATGAAACACAGGCGGTGTCTACCGTCACAACGCCCGATCCATCATCAGCCACCGAGGCTCCTAATGATGAGAAGCCCAAGCCAGAAGACCAGACCCCCACCGATCCGCCAGCTCCACAGGCCGAAGCTGGAGATGAGACGACTGAAGAGCAGCCAAGCGAATCCTAAAGTCAGATCATCCTTTAGAACCTGTTTTCGTTTCCATCTACCCCTCGAGCATTTATACCATTGGTCATCTGGTGTCTTTTGCGAACTATACATAACATGTAAATATAATGATGCTTTTGTTCTTTGCTTGTCGATTGTCGGGATGTTGCTAGCGGATGTTGTAGGTTTAATGTTTTTTCACGTTTACTGCCTACTTGTCACACCTAGATTTTGTTTGACCTGGCTCAGACATTCATGCATTTTTTTTATTATCTTATTTTGGGCATCATTGTGGGTTGTTCGACGACACTTACACCAATCGTGGACCTAGCGCGACATGCATTGTTCAGGAACCCTTGTGCATATGCCATATCCCCATTCGTGGAAAGAGTGTAACCTCAAATTCAGCGATATTAGAACATCCAACCAATGCATCTAATCATAAGCAAAAGGAGTGTGGCATCTCCCCTGTATCGATCAGCTGGCCTATAATCACCGCCTTGTCCTCCCGAGTATATAAGAACCCTCCCTCGCTGTCATTCCTTCCCAATTATACCTCCTGGATTCTGCACTCACCCAGTCAGGGTCTGTCATAATATGACAACCATAATCCAGCGTAATGTACAAGAGAGACATAGTAAATACACTAGTTGACTGGCTGAAGGCAAACTACCTATCTCGGAGTCCTCATTCTTACTAGTAAGCACTTGTTCACTCACTATCATTCCGAATATCGGCCCCAAGAAGGGCTTTGCCGTGCTGAAGATCATCCTCAAATGAACAACAAGACCTACGATCGCAACAGTCTTCAATAGCTGCTTACATGGCCTCCCGGAGCCTCGATGTCTATCCCTTCCCTTTGTTGACCCTGGCCAGGCATCAGGCTGCCCGTTAAGCCTCACACTAACGCGCTCTATAGGCTGACCGGGCGAGGCTATCATAAGCAAGTTACAATGCATCATTGCAACATCTTTCAGCTCGTCGATCTTCTCCATACCAAGAAGATGGCCAGGAACCGAACATCCGACATTCCGTGTAGGTCTATCAAAGTCCAATTTTATAAATAGCCAAGAGGCCAAGCAAGGAAGATGAATATCCCTAAGCCATCAACACCAAAGCTTTTGCGTTAGAAGCCATGGTTAAGTTCAGTACACGCGCTCTTATCTCCCTGGCTGCATTAAGTGCCCAGTCAGTAACAGCCTATGTTCCACTTTGGCAACCTCAGTACGACAATGAGGCGGCCGCAACTGCACGTGTAATTCAACTGAAGCATGCAGGTGATGCGACTGGTCACTTGCTAGCTACCTTTGAGCACTGGTACCACAAGCCCAAGGATCCCAAGGCTTCGAATGGAACGGCGAGTAACTTCATCATTCGACAAGGTAGCGATCAGGGACAATCATGGAGTACATCGGCAACGGTATATGCTCCAGAGGGCGTTCCAAATCTACTCTTCTACCAGCCCTTTCTGTTCGAATTCCCCAAGCAGCTTGGAAAATACCCTGCCGGTACTCTCCTTTTAGTTGGAAATTTACACGACGGCAATAGAACCTACTTCTACTCCTGGCGATCAGCGGATCACGGAAAGAAATGGGACAACGTAGGTGTCTGGCAAAAGGGACATGCTATCACCGAGCAGCACGGCGTCTCTGCCGGCATCTGGGAGCCCTTCTTGTACCTGGATAACCAGGACCACATCGTGGCGATTTTCTCGGATGAGCGTACAGGCTCTTCCGGGTGGACAGACTATGAGATCAGCGCGGACGTTATCATCACGAGCAAATCCGGCGTTGCGGGTCTCGTGGCGAGGGCATGGAATTCCCCCAACGAGTCCCACTTGAAGAGGTATGCCGCCGCTATTGGCAGTAACAAGGGCGATCTTACTCTGTACCAAGTGGGCGATACTGCAACCACGACCTTGAAGTCGCAGCCAGTCTCCGGGGGTGTCAAAGTAAACCAACAATACCGATTGTCTCTTTCCGTCAAATCCACAGGCCTTGTCGCCACGTTGACTGGCAGGGGAGGCGCGAAAACTACGCTGAAGGTCACAAATAATGGCTTGCCACGGGGTGCTGCAGGTCTGTATGGGAGCTATGGCAGTGGTGGATTCAGAAATGTTCAAATCAAGGGTTTTAGATGTAAAGCAATAACAATCATTCAACATAATTGTTTACCTATAGTCTAATTTACATGGCTTAATGGTGCCAAGCACAGGATGCAAGTTGGGAAGATGGTAGGTACGCGTGGAAATGCGGCCTTAAACGGCCGCGATAGGTAGAATTGGTGAGATCCGACATAGCTAATCAATACAGGAGAGGGAGAAAATCTCAATCGAGGAAGGGGAGGGAAGAGATAACCAGGCAACCCAAATGAAGCACATCCCCCTCTTTTTATTCAGCATCCATTTCATCATCAAGGTCAATCGCATCTGGGTTGACCGGAGCAGCCGGCGGTTCTTGACCAGCCGGCGGAGGCCGATTACCTCCTTCAGGCCCAGTACTGGCGGCGACGAAGCCCACGGGAGCACGAGCTTGTCGTTCCAGGGCTGCCATGGCATCTGCACGCTCGGCTACACCTTCGCCATCCTGTCCATCTTCGTTGGCTTGGTCACCGTCTTGTGGCTGTTGCTGGCCACGTGCGATCGCTTGCGAGGCGATGAAGTTGACATCCGTGCTGTTTTATAGTGGTTAGCCATTAAAGTTGTTTTGGACTGGGGAAAGGAATGGTTGACATACTTGTACTGTGCTTGAACGCTTCGCTTGATACGGAGCATTTCCTTGAAAGTGTCCTCGTTTCCGTGCTGCACTTCGAACGATTCCCATTTCTGCCAGAAACCGGCGTTGGTACGAGGGTCGCAGAACTGGGAGGCGTGGCCGTAAATGGCACGGGCACGGTCGATCTCGCCCAGTCTCCTTTCCATCTCGGCGAATTTGAGACACATCTCCTTGGCTTCCTGGTCCGGCAGGGCAGCGATGGCACGCTCGTAGATAGGTCTCGTGGAGGTCAGACCGAAGTTCGAGGCCGACTTGGTGATGTAGAACTCGAACATCTCGAATCGGTCTTCATCGGACACCGCGCGCGTGGCACGCTCGTAGATTCTCATGGCGTGTCGAGCCAATCCACGTTCCTCCTCTAGGTTGCCGTACATCAGGTAAAGAGGCTTGGCAAACTTCGGCGGGCATCCATCGAGGGCTTGTTCGAAGAGGTCCCGCAGTCTTTCGATTCCAATCTTGCGGTCGACTGCCTTGGTCAAGTACAGATTCCAGAGTTCAAACGCAACGGGATAGCTGAACAGATCCAGGCCTCGTTCGTAGACCTTGAATGAATCTTCGAAGTACTTGTTCTCCTCGAGAAGGTTGGCGTAGTTGACAACCGTTTGAGGAGTGGCGATGCGCAGCTCGAAAATCCGCTCATACACCTGTTTGGTCTCTTCCAGCGAAGCAACACTTTCCACGAGATCAACATAAAAGCTCCATAGCTTCCAGCTCTTGTGAACTCGCTGCTGAGGTGATAGCGTTTCGTCAAAGTAGTCGACGGTGGATTTCTTCGGTGCTTGCGTTGCCTTCGCCATCACCTCGACGGCCTTGTCGAAGTTTTCGCCGCGAAGTTCCATTTCCGCCCACTCACACCACAACTCCGCCAATTCAGCGACGGACTTGAAGGGGACCTTGACGGCCTTTTCAAAGATGATTCTGGCCGTATCGAAATCGTTACCGGACTCGTAGAACTTCGCGTAGTTGACCCACAGTTCCGAGAACTTGCCATGGGCCTTCTTAGGGTTGATGGCTGCGATGGCCGCCGTGTAGGTCTGAACGATCTCGTGTTTGTTGTCACCCCATAACGCAACCCTCTTTTCCCATTCGATGACGTTGTTGGGATTCTGTCTCAGTAGCACGTCGTTAACAAGGAATGGTCGTCGGTCCATCAGCTGTTCGAATCGAAGCATCCGCAGGTCAAGATCGAAGTCTGCATCTTCGTCGGACTGGCCATCATCAGCGCGAGTTGCTGCCGATTCCATCAGGCTCCCGATGATCGACTCTTCGAATTCAACGTAGGCGTCGAAGATCAACGTGAAATCCCGCACTGTCATGACAGTCACAATGCCCTCTTCGAAGACGTCTCTCGCTTTCTCGAAACTGCCCTTGGTGATCCAGTATGTCGCTAATCCCGCCCACAGTTTACCGCGCTGGTCGGCAAAACGGTCGATCCCGCTGCGGAGAATCGCATCCACGTCAATTCCAACGTGTAGGCCGGTTTCGATCTGTTTCGCTTTCGACACGAGCAGGTCGACCATCTCGGTCCACAGCTGGAAGTTACTCTTTCCTTCCTTCGATTGGAACCGTGGGTTGTCCAGGATCTCCATGTATCTCTTCACGGCTTCCGTATACTGGCCCATTTCGACAAGGAGCCCGATATATTCCTCCGCGTTTTCGGGGTGGATTTGCATGTAGCGCGACCAGATCTTCACGGCGGTTTTGCCAGACGCCGACCGGGCGAATGGCTTGTAGAGCCTCCAAATGCGGTTGTGTTGAGTGATCGGGAGAGCCCGCAAGGCGCGGTCGAAGGTTCGTCGCGTCTGCGTTACAAGTGGCTGCTGGAGCAGAAATGAGAGATACATCTCCCATATCCGCGGCATTTTGTTGAGGAGAATCAGGGCGCGTTCGAACAGCGCGTTGACTTTCAAAAATTCCGCCCGGTAGACAGTCGGATTCCGGCCTCGCAAATGGCTCGTCCGAAACTCGAGATACTGTAATGGTCAGCATGCGAACCTGGAAAACGAGACGGGAAAGTAGGAAATATACCATCTTCCATAATTTATAGGATCTGGGGAGTTGCTTGCAAGCGCGCTCCATTACCTAGACAGAGAGAGAAGAACACAATGTTAGCCAGATATTCCGCTCAGAGAAATGCGCCTCCAGAGGCACTCACAAATGCTTGCTCATAGAGCGTGCCATGCTGCTTCTTGTACTCGACATAAGCCAGCCATGGCTTGACGTTGCCGGGGTCGCGAAGCAAATCTTGTTCGTAAACCGTGTCTTGGTCGGCCTGTAATCATGTCGCACCGTTAGCCCACACCACCTCCCACATCCATTGCCAGGCCACTTACGATCAGATAAAGATCCGGCCCAGAGGCCGTCGTTCGGTCCATCTGTGCGTGTTGCCGGTGGGATCTCGGGGGCAAGAGCGTCCCTGGCATTTCGCCACTCAATCGAGCGGGATCAGCTCACACGGTGAACACGAAGTCGGATGGAGAGGGTGTACCGCATGAACGGGGGGTACAGGGAGTCCTTCTTTGCGTTCGCGCTGGCGAAGAGGAGGACCCGCCGAAGAATGCAGAGATGAGGTCGCGCCGCACGTGACGCCGTGTCATGCGGATCCCGGGCCGCCGCCTGGCCCGTGCGCATGGCCGCGCCGCATCGTCATGCCCGCCCAGCTGCGCCTTCTGGCCTCTGCATTGCATTTCGAGCCTCTCATCGCCGTCCATCAGTCATGTCGGGTGCCGTGGTATGCTTGCATTTTGGGCTCCATGGTGGTTGCCGAGTTCAGACCTGTACTAATCTCTGCATGAC
Organism: Aspergillus persii; assembly: GCA_002215965.1. Classification (NCBI taxonomy): domain Eukaryota; kingdom Fungi; phylum Ascomycota; class Eurotiomycetes; order Eurotiales; family Aspergillaceae; genus Aspergillus; species Aspergillus persii. The sequence goes on from NGZO01000001.1 coordinate 6,176,702, forward strand.
TGTCTAGGGCCGTGAGGCAGTCTTCCCGACTCGTCAGTCGCTGGGGTTGATGAAGGGCAAGCTGAAGGGCGCTGAAATCGGTCACAGCTTGCTGAAGAGAAAGAGCGAGGCATTAACAAAGTAAGAGGATTGCTGTTGAAACTTCCGTATCAAACCCTAGCATGTTGACCTAACGTGCACTGCAGGCGATTCCGAGGTATGAGAGCTCCTGAGTCGAACCCCGCCATTACTCCGATACTGACGTGGGGTGCTAGAGATCACTCGCCGTATCGATGAAGCCAAACAGAAGATGGGCCGGGTCATGCAGGTGGCCGCCTTTTCTCTGGCAGAAGTGAGCTACGCTGTTGGAGGCGATATCGGATACCAGATCCAGGAGTCCGCAAAGCAGGCCCGTTTCCGCGTCCGAACCAAACAAGAGAACGTGTCTGGTGTCTTGCTACCTCAATTCGAGAGCTTCACGGAGGAATCAATCAACGACTTTGGCCTCACCGGTCTTGGAAAGGGAGGTCAGCAGGTGCAACGGTGTCGAGAAACCTACGCCAGGGCGGTAGAGACATTGGTCGAACTTGCCAGTTTACAGGTATCACGGGCTGTTCACATATCATGCAGGAATACTCTCGGCTAACTGTCGGGAACAGACCGCATTCGTTATTCTGGACGAGGTGATCAAGGTGGTCAACCGACGAGGTAAGTCGTCAATCCTACCTATGAATTCTTGCTCATGCACTAACTTTAATCATAGTCAATGCCATGTAAGCTATTCCTTCCAAAGTCCTAGATCCCAATCGCTAATCCGCCCTCAGTGAACACGTCATTATTCCTCGTACAGAAAACACCATCAAATGTGGGTATACCCAAGCCCCTCAATCATATACTCTGATTAACGCATTTCAGACATCAACTCGGAACTTGACGAGCTGGACAGAGAAGAGTTCTACCGACTCAAGAAGGTTTCGGGCAAGAAACAGCGCGACAACGCTGCTGCGGACGCCGAAATCATGGCTGCTCGCGAGCGAGAGGCGGCGAAGCAGCTAGCAGAGGGCAAGCCTGAAAAAGAAAAAGAAGAGGAAACGCCTGATGCCCCTGACGTTCTTGGGGAACAGGAGGACGCTGATGTCATTTTCTAACGGCTATTTCCATTTCGTACATTTTCTTCCTTATACCGTTTCATGTAACTAGTATACTCGTTTTCTAGCATGCAGCTGCTTTTTGTTGTTTGGTATCATCCATAAGCTATTTCTGGCCATCCTCCTTTCTCTGCTACAATATTGTGCTAGGGTACAAACACCAAGAGAGGCAGTAGAAACAATCCGTACATTTCTCTGCAAATTCTAATCGAAATACCAGGCATGAAAAGAACAAACCCCGCCCCAACGCCATAACATATTTCCTGGGCTCGCCACCAAGACAAGAGACAGCCCATCACTGGCGCTGGTACGTGACCCGAATAGGCTTGCCGTTCTCCCCCATCGGCATCCCCGATGTTGCTTCCTTCGCGCTGATCGCGCCAGACTCGCTCTCGTACTCGACGAACGCAATCCCCTTGCGACCCGGCACCAGTCGGACTTCCTGGAATCCTTCGAACCGGCCGAACACGGCGGTAAGGCTGTCCTGGTCTGCCGTGTCGGGCAGGTCCCGCAGGAAGAGAATCTTGTTGGGAGGCAGGTATTCGTCCGGGATGACGGCCGTGGCAGCCCCGCTGGTGGGCTTAAGGCCGGCTCCTTTGGCAGTTTTGGCAGGGCGTGTGGAATCGGGGGCGCCGGGGGACGTTTGAGTTTCTTTTGGGCTTCGAGAGCTTTCGTGGGCCTTGTTTGCGTTCTGGGGGGGAGTGCGGTTAGTACTTTGTAGGCCAACAAATAGTCCCCACTCATCGGGGAGTAAATGAAGGAAAGGAAGAAAAAGATGAAAGGAACGGAAAGGAAGCGCACCCTTCTCAGCTAACCGCCTCCTCTTGTGAACCTCCAGCTCCTCATTTCCTCCTTCCCGCAGCACAGTGGCGTCGCTTCTCGTCTTCGCATAGTCCAGAGCCATGGGCTTGTCGAAGAGATCGAAGCCGTTGATTTCCTCAATGGCGCGGGTGGCGGATTCCACGTCGTCGAACACAATGAAGGCCTGGCCCTTGGCCTTCAGATTGGTCTTCGCGACGATCTCGATGATGTTTCCATATTCCGAGAAGATCTCGTCCAGCGCTTCCTTTAACTGGTCGATCTTGATTCGTTCCTCCAGGTTACGGACCTAGATATTGCCGGGAAATGGTTAGTGAGGGCTCGTGGCGCAGTCTGGGAGGGGGTCTTTGGCGGAGGTTTGGCGCTGCAACGTACATAAACTCTGTCAGGATGAGGCAGTTAGCTTGAGCAATGATCTCTGAGTTGAATATTGAGGCAGCAGACGGCAGCTGGACTCACGTATTATTAGGCGGGATGCCTCCCGGGGACGCTGAGACGGCCGCCATGGTTCGCGACTGGTGGGTTGTGATCAAAGAGCAGGTGAGTATCTCGACGGAGCTGCGGACTTCGAAGACGGAAGATGCTAGAGCGAAGGCCCGATTTTAGATCATAATGCCAAATACTGTCGTTTCCTTCCAAGAAAGCATCATTGGTCTAGTGGTAGAATTCATCGTTGCCATCGATGAGGCCCGTGTTCGATTCACGGATGATGCATTCTTTTTTTGCCTTCTTTTATTTATTCTCTACGTGCAGTAGATAGATACCATTATTTCTATTGCTTTTTTCATATTTTTTGTTTCTTGTCCCCTGGTTTATATTGACATTGTATGCAATTATCTACAACCCAGAGTCTCCCTCAACCCCTACCAGCCCCTTCAACTCTTTCGGCTGCCTCATCCAATCCTCATACCTGACCGTGTCCAACTCGGTTTCCATATACAAGTATTCTGCAACGTTATTTCGAACCTGGTATCAAGTCAGCCTGAGCCCGCCATAGCCTAGAAGTTCAAGCATACCCTTGGGAAAGGATGCAATAACATCCCCGTCATCTTCTTAATAGCTTCAATGAGCAATGGCTCTAATCGAGATAGACAAGCATACACCCTGATTGCTGCTTCCAATCTGGCAATGTTCGATGTTTTGAAATGAGCTTTTTGTACAAGAACGAATAACTTTCGGAAACTGGGAGCCAGCGTCAACGAGCGTCCAGATAGCGACAAAACATGAGGGTGGGACTCACCTTGATTCCGAATCGTCTGGGATTGAAAAGGTGTATCCATCCAATAGAAACGCGAGTAACTCTATCACCGGTATAGCATAGCGGTCATCTTGTAGGTTATCACTCAATACGACCAAAAGATCTTTTATGACGGAAACGACCCTGGCTTGCTGGTCTCCGGCTTTCTGGCTGTTTATCCATTGAACCAAAGCCGAACGGGAAGAACGAATAAGACCCTCCGATCCGGCGATGGCGGAAGTTGCAATGCCCTGGAAAATCGGGACACGTAGCCAATCGACAGCTTGCAGGTCGAGGAGCTGGAGGAAATATTCCGGCGAGGACACATGGCTGAAATGCTCATATCGTCTGTCCGAGCCAGGTCAGCATATAAAGTTCATCATTTGCCATTACTGGGCAACCTCGTACCTTTTCAATTGTGGGAACTCATCCGCTGACTCCCAGAAATTCTGCAAGCATAGCCAGGCTTGAAGGCGGACTTTATCTATTTTTTCAGCCGCCAGCCGACAAAGACACCCAACGATCTGCCGAACGTGTGAGATATGAACTCCAGGTTTCGAGCCCTTACGCAGGATAATCCTGGCTGACTGGATTGCCTCGAGCCGAATCTGAGATCCGATATCGCCGCGTCTATCGGTAGTGTAGTCATTAAGAAAGCTGACCAAATAGTCTGGAATATCATTCGTTGCCTCTGCTTTATGGTCAGCCCCTTCCCATCTGTCCCTGTGGAGCTGCATACCTAAATACGGAAGAACACCTGTGGTCAAGCTTTTCACCGCCATTACGCGCTTTTCAATCAACTCGTCTTTCACGGTGCATCGTAACAGCTCCTCCACAATCGACTGTCTCAATTCACTCTCTGCGCCAAGGTGCTTGAAAACAGCGCCCAGAACTGAGATCTGGCCGCGACCAGTTGGTAGCTTCCGGGTGGCACGAATGTGTGAGAACCAGTCTTCGATCGTTTCATTCTGCCTTGCTGAAGTCAAGAGAGGAAATAAACCAGATAGTGATGACGAGGACGTGTTAATAGCAATGTCTTCGCCTCGTGAAACGCAAAGCAAGAGGATTTCAAGGGCTTTATCGAGTAAATCGGTGGACGGCCGTGGGACCTTTGGCACCGTCTCTTGCGATACTGAATGAGAAAGGGAGGAGATCAGACATGACACTGCTTCGGCTGTCAATTCAGGGCGCGAGATCTGGAGCGTCAGATCCTTTTTAGTAGGGCCGACTGCGGAGTTAAATATGTTCCAGAGTTCTCCTAGCTGTAGTACAACATCTGCTGCCTCAGGACTATCCTCCGAGTCCATATGGCAGGCATTGAAAGCATCAACGGTTGCAGAAAGTGCGACCAAACAGCCATGTCTCCCCTCCACATCACTATGTGGAAGATTCGTAAATTTCCTGATCAATCGCTCGAACACAATCTTGATTGATCTGTAAGAATCCTGTGTACTGAGATTCCCGATGGCTTTTGCCGACTGCCTTCTAGACTCCGCATCTGGTGATCCAATGCCTCGCCAGTGCATCAGCGAATCAACCAGAGGACTCCAATACTGAAGACTCAAGTCTGTGGTAGCTTTTGCGACATCATTCATTGCTCTTGAGTGACGAGCCACGGCGTGGTAATCAACCACTTGAACCAGTGGTATTCCTTCGGCGACGGTATTAGGGTGGCGTCCAATCAGCTCTTGTAAAGCAGCAGATGCACCTCTGCGAATATTTCCCGACGGGTCCACACAAGCAGCGCATACTAGCTCTATGGCCAGCATTTGCAGGACGTTTTTTTCATCCTGGCCTGTTGAAGCGTTGATTGTCTGCGGTCTTAACGCCAGAAGTTCCTGCGTTGTATACTTCCGGGATATGGCCCATATGCCAAAGCAAGAAGCATCCCGTACGCCAGTTCCCACGGAGCTTCCAGTTGATGACCTTTGCTCAAAGTCAAGCCCAGAGATAAGCGGTTGGAGGACCTCCAGAAGCTGATGAGTGGGCGGCGCACGACGAAACAGAAGATGGCCCAATGTAAGTATCAATCCTTGCCATCGCTGAGCATCCACTGCGCTCAAGTTTCGTTTCAACTTATTGGTTCCAATCATCCGTGCTTCCAATGGGGTCACGATCGTACCGTCTGGCTTCTCATATAGAATATTTTCCTCCAACGAACTGGTGACAGCCTCGATAACTTCCGCCGCCATATCCGAGTCCAGCTTCAGCGTAATTATACTCAAGGCCTTGCTTGCAGCAAATCTCACAGGCGTGTCCTTATCGGCCAAAGCCACCAAGAAATGGTCGATCGCATCTTCTAGGATTGAAGAGACTTGATCATCGGAAAGTGGATTGTCCGCCCTCTCACTCAACGATAAAGCCATTACCGTCATGGAGCGGAGGATTTTGATGATAATCTTCCTAGCGAGCGCAGAAGATTTGATAATCTCGGATACATCCGATGTTCCCTGTGCGACGAGCAGGGTCTTCTGGAAGACCGGTACGATGAGTGGAGCAAAGTCCTCGACCTGGCCGGAGGCTCCAAGGCGCGCAAGAAACGACAGCACACCAATACAGGTGTAGACATTAGGAGACTCGGGTCGCTCTGCAGGCTCAACTATAGAAAACGCCCAGTCAATAAGATACGTCAAGAGCCCCAAGGATTGCATATCCCCTCGGAGCACCAGGCGTGCGAGAAGCGCTGTGGCGGCATCTCGCTCTTTCCCAGGGACTTTCACGTAATTCAGCGACACCGAGAGAATTGATTTCGCAATTGCCGGTGTCTGTGGCGACAGGGGTTTTAGCTGGCCTAGATTGTCATATGGGACTGGAAGATCATCCGATGACATCGAGGACAGATCAAAAGGAGCCAGCAGCAAATGAGACAGCCAAATCAGCATTACATAGCGTTCTTCCCAGACGAGCCTCTTCGGACTGTCGCCCAGCAAGCTGTCCGACATATCTGCTGAGCAGATTGCATCCCATTCAACGAACGCTCGCAGTAAAGGATCAAGATATTTTGGTTCGTTGTTCAGAAATCGGCTAATCACCTTGACCCCGCGGACCTTACAGAATGTGTAAAGAAGCCGGCAGATCGCCCTTGGTAGCGGGTAGGCAGTCTGCTGCTGCTGAGAATTGGCTGGCCTCAGAGCATATTGATCGCGATGCTTGAGCAAGTACGCTAAGAACGCATCAACCAAGGAGGGCAGCAGTGTTTGGAGGTGTGGATCCAACAACTGAGGCCATTCTTGAAATGGCTCTAGCTGTATAGTACGGTTAGCGATTCAAAACGGTTACATAGTAAGGATACAGCCCTAGCAACTTACAAGGCCCACGAGTCTCTCTGTCTTCGCGGCGTGCGTCCACCTCCGCGGCACTCGGATTTCACCGTGTTCGGCAGCGCGGGTTTTCCACAGCAGAGATGGCAATTTGTCCGAGAACTCTTTCACCAGGTCGCCAGATGCGCGCTGCAGCTTAACTTCCTGGTCATCTGCGGCATCCATGATGGGAGTCTGGGCCTCGACTGGATGACCGCCGCTTTCTATCCAATGTCGATGGTTCAGGCGGCGGGGATCCGGTCAACATCGTCCCCGGTCATGTGACCCGGGGGTTTCGCAGGGACTGTTAACGACGTATAGAATTTCGAGAGACCTCACAGTCGATGATTTTCTGGTATTTTTTTGGTCATTGGCAGATTCATGACGGGTTGGTATAAATTTTTGTTTAGGAGCATTTCAGCTGGTACCTCAAGCAACAATATATATTCTTACTACGTGATACTATAGAAATGGCCTAGAAATTATATAGTATATATACTTTCGAGGGCCTGCGAAACCGAGGCCGTTTACATTTTTCAGCTGCCTTCAAAGGCTTCTCGAGGTTTTCAGATCACCCCCTGGCCCCCATGAAGCCCGAGAGGCCTAAAGTTCTCACTGCATCGAACTATCTAGGGTTCCAAGTAGACCTTCAGGAGTATAAGGATTCGAAAAACAACATCGCGAAGGTTGAAGAGGCAATTAGATTGTCGATTGCCATACACATACAACCGCTTATTGAAGAAAAGACACGATTCGAGACACTGAAGGTGCTGAAGGAGCAATATGAGCCGACGAGGGAGGAATTGGAAGAGAAGGCCCTAAAGCAATATAAAGCGGCCATCAAGAGCTCCCCTAAACGAGGCAAAATTAACACGTGGATCCAGAAATTCGAGCATGCTTATCTGGAAATCAGGTGGCTTGATATCCCGGCAAGTCAAGACTACTGTGTGCAGCGAGACTTTCTCAGGTCAATTGAAGCAATCGATCCTATATTTGCGAATCTGCACTACTCCCGAATTCCAAAGTCATCATTCAATACTCTGCCAAGCAAGTATCGATCCTATCTTGCCAACAGCGGTAGAGACGATTCAACAACCTCAGGACAGGTGCATGCAAGACTCAACGGTCAACGACGAAGAAGTTTTCGCGGTTCCCACCTTGCCCGTGTGGAAAGCATCATCGATATACCGATTGTTATTATCTCTATCCGAAGATACGGCCAACGGGGTGGACGCCTAATGAAAAGGTTCTTCGAGAAATCAGAAATTTCGCTTCAACGCCATCTCTACGAGGTCAACGCGTCAAGTCAATCATTGAGAAAAATTGGAAAGAGGGAGATGACAAATCTTAAAAGAATCAAGAGAAGAAAAGGGTCACGTTTAGCGCTCTTAACGCTTCAAGCAATGTGTCACTAAGAAGCTGCTTTATCGTCGATACCGGAGCTACCTCTCATATCTGCAATGACACCCCGCGATTCAAGGATACCGACTATTCAAAGACCTTTAATCAAATCGTTGGAGATCACCTCAGACCCAAACTGCAATAATCAGCTATTGTCACGTGCAGCATGTCCATTTTGTCCCTACTTTGACAGTGACTCTCCAAACGCAGTTGTATGACTAGGGAGCTGCTTGGAACAGCGAGATGTCGATTCTTATAGTTCCAGGTGCAGGATGAGGTATCGAGGCACCATGCCCAAATTAGAACTCCACAGGTCGAGCTTTACATTTAGTATACGATGCAACGGGCTGTCTTCTGAAACTTAATGATTAAGTTTTGTTTATCTTCTAACATCTAGGAAATTTACATTCATTTCTTATTCTTGCATATCAATAGCAGCGGTGAACCAGTCGCATCGCTCAATCAAAGGTCTGTATCAGGACCTGCATCCAATTTCTCCCCCTCCAAAAGCTTTCTATAACCTGCCACGCCGTCCTCCGCCAGCTGCATCATAGTCCGCCGGATATGCATGACAGTGATCGCAATGGCAAGCGAGTTCCAGACATCCTGGCCTCTTTCGCCCAGATCAAACTGGCACATAAAAGTGCTGTCGGAATTTTCGCTTTCGCTCGTCGGGTCCGAATTACGAGTCAGAATGACAACGGTCGGACCGGAGACAATGAATCCGATCAGAATGGGATACCGTCGACGGGACAGCCACTGGGGCGAATGGTCGGCTGTGGAGTCGGCGTTGAGCGACGAGGCTTGATTCGCATCTGTAGCCTGCGCGCCTAGAGACTGCTGATATTGTCCGACGAGATAATGCAGGCGCCGATCGAGTCGCTTCAGGGTCGCCATGATGCCGTCGCGTTGAGCGTAAATGGCGTGCAGAGGGACCGCGTCCTTGGAGATGCGGACTTTGGCATCATGTATGGCCCAGCGGATATAGTTCTTGATGGAACCTTTTATCAAAGGCTCGGGTTTCTTGCGCAGGATCTTGCAGTCTCTGACCCGGCCCCCGAGGCTGAATAGGGTGCCTAAGGACTTGATAGCTAGAGATATGTAAGCGCATCAATTCAGTAGGAGTGAGAGTTGATTATTGGCCATTGACCATTGACTTACCATAAAACTCAGAGGCCCCGGTGATCTGCAGAATCGGTTCGAATCCCAGACCAGGCTCGGGAAACAAGGATAGTGGAAGCGTCGGAAAGTCGAATTTCCAATGACTCGGGAGGACAGGCTCGAACCCACGCATTGATAATCGGAAGAAAAGGTCCTGCTCGGATTCATTGTAAATATTCTCCGGCAGGTTGATTGCGTCCGTCCAACGCCTGGCCTTCTCCGTGGAGAAATCGAAGACAACCTCCGACTTCTCATTTCTTGAAATGTGAATGGAATCGTCCGAGTCGTCATCATCGTCACTTTGTCCCGGTACAAATACGTCTTCATCGTCTATGTCTTCAATGCTCTTCCGCGTGGGCTTTGTCTTATTCCAGCCATCATAGAGAGTGTTGTGCTCGTCCGGTAACTCGAATTTCACGACGTCATTCAAAGAATCGCCATGATCATTGTTCCTTGGTCTTGGTGTTCCACTGTCTCCGCCTACACCGTGTCTTTTTCTCTTCTTCTTAATTGTCGGCTTAGAAGTAGGAGTGACATGCTTTTCCACTATGCTATCTGAATCATATGAACCGTCCCCATAACCCTGAGGCGCATAAGCCGGGGGCGGTCGCGTCGTTTTCTTCCGTTTGGGTACTCGGGTATCTTCCTCGTCTGTGTCACTCTTTCTTTTCTGATGGATAGGAATAGTCCTTTCATTGGCATTGGAGACTTCGTCGTTGAACCAGGGTCGATTGGTATCCAGGATGGGGTAGGCATCAGCCAGTGCCTTTGGCGCTGTAGAGAAAGGCTGGTACATTTTCACATGAGTTCAGAGAAATGGAGCAGGTGTCTTGAATCCGAGCTGTGCTTCTTTCGCAGATTGGGCGGATTTGAGCCTCACTTCGGGATAACTGAAGGTGGGCTGTGGTATGTAAGCAAGTATTTGTCTTGCGAGGGGTCGAGGTAGAGACGAAACAACGCAGAGGGCCAAAAATATAGAGGAAGGAACAGGATAAGACGAGATGAAGAGAGTCGGTTTGCTCGAGGTAGAAGTGAGCGCTTGGTTGTAGGTGGTGGTGGTGAATACAAAGAAAGGTTGAGATTAGGGACGCTTTGTCCTTGAGTTAGCAGTTTGAAGTTCATTATTGCATGGCGTACTGGACGTTTCTCGTCATTACTCTCAAGCCATCGTCCTCGAATCTATTTTTTGCTGTTAGCAAAGGAAGGCCGGAAGGCCGGAAGGACACAAAGAAAGGTGACAAGTGAATGACAAGGAAGATGTGCGACCCGAACTCCGGTCTTCTTCACGAGGAAACAACGGGGTTACGAGAAAAAAAAACAGTGAGCGATGTCAGTGAATTCGAGGAAAACTCAGGCGATATGCATATGGTATGAGAAACTGGGAGCAGAATTACATTCCGGAGATAGGAATTAATTAAACCGTCCAAAGCCACGAAACGAGCAGCGTAAAATGCTGGACACAACAGAAGAGAAAACGAACCGCCCCCGGAAACCAGCCCTTATCCATTTCATTTCACCTACAGTCACAAAGACGGCGAACTCTCCAAACTCTCAAGGGTATGTGAAACAACAGTTGCAACCAGTGCTACATACAGCTGGCAACGATCAGAAGGACGGGCGAACGCAGAATCCCCAAGTGCACAGCGAACAAATGTAATCATTAAACACAGTCTAAGAAACAGACTGCCCCAATAACAATAAATTGGATCAAGCGAAGTCTGCAGTATAGGAGAAGCCACGGAACTCCTCCTGCATGGCTTGAGAGAGGACTGAAAGGAGGTTATATTAGCACGTGGATCCATTTTTGGATAGCCATCGATGTCTTACCTGACTGCACCGGGGTAAGAACCGGTGTAACGCTGGTGAATTCCTGGTCGAAGTTGCTTGTATCGGTGGGGCTGGTAATGGTCGGCATGAAGGGCGGGGGCACACGTTTGTGATAGATATCATCCCAGTTGATATTCCGGAAGAAGGCGTGGGACATGACCTCCTGGGCATCCGTTGGTCCCGAGCCAAGTCTTAGTTCTGGCTCGCGAGTAAGCAGCTTCTGGAGGATAGACACCGAGTCCCGAGGCATGTGGATGGGGTATAGCGGTTCATCTGCCAGAATGGCATCGTAAATTTCGTCCTCGTCTTCACCGCGGAAGGGCGACTGCTGGAGAAGCATCTGGTAGATGAGCACACCGAAAGCCCACCAATCAACCGCTCGACCATATTTCTTGTCCAAGAGAATCTTTATATGACATTAGTAATGGTGATCCATGGTTAATAGGTCAAAAACAGTAGAGCCTACCTCGGGTGCCATAAATTCAGGGGTACCACAGAATGTGCTCGTAGTTGCCCCATACCACATGTTCTCCTTGCAAAGACCGTAATCAGCGATCTTGATATGACCGTCCAAGGTCAAGAGGATGTTATCAAGCTTCAAGTCACGGTAAATGACACCGTTCTCGTGGAAGTACTTGAGTGCCAACAAGACCTCGGCAGCATAGAATCTGCGAAATTTGGTATTAGTTTCTTCCTGGTACCAGGCTTGGATGTGCAAGAAACGCTTCTGGAAACATACTGTGCCCTTTTCAGGCCGAACTGGCCACGCTGGATGTGCAGCATCAGATCACCACCACTGATGTATTCCATGACGAAATACACCCGAGTCTCGGTTTGGAAACAAGCATGAAGGTTGAGAAGGAAAGGATGACGCTCTTTGTTGGCGATCAAGAAGACACGCTTCTCCGACTTGGTGCTTTCGACTTCGTCGTTCTCGATGATGAACTCCTTCTTCAACACCTTGATGGCATACAGCTTCTTGGTGCTCTTGGTTTCCGCCAACATGACCTTTCCGAAGTTACCCTTACCCAGGACAGCCAGGAAATTGAAGTGGTCCAGACCAATTCTGGTCTTTGGCACTTGCGGGACAATATCTTCCTTCACCGCCATCTGCTGCTGTTGCATCACTGGGATAGGCTGCTGTTGCTGCTGAGGAATGCCATACGGCGAGGCGGCCACCTGCTGTTGCTGCATCGCTTGAGGCGGCGGGATGCCTTGCTGGTAGGAAGCGTACGCCGCAGGGTCATAATGGGCATGCGGAGGCGGTTGAGGTTGCACCGGACGACCCGCATCAACTTGGAAATCATTCGTCAACTTCGTCTTTTCCGCGGCGAGAACTCGATTCGAGACATCATGAGGGGACATACCTGGTGACTGCTGGGGACGCAGACCAGTGGCCACGGCAGCGGCAGCGGCAGCAGGGCTGTTTGAGGACGAGGTTCTCGGGGGCATCTGTTGACGCTGGGCGGCAGTTGGTGACTGCGGAGGCATATAAGAGTTAGTCGCAGCGCTAACAGCTTCGGCGGAGGGCTGTCTCTGAGGGGCCCCGTAAGGGCCTTCGACAGGTTTCTGTGGGTAGGCAAGAGCGGCATTGTCCGTCGAGGCCTGCGGCGGGCCTCCTGCGCGAAGGGTACGGCCACTTAGACCGGAACTAACAGAGGCGGATTTGTTGTGATTCTTGGCCCGAATCAAGGTTTCCAGAATCTGGTTGGCTGCCTCCATGGACATGCCACAGAAATCAGGTACGAGATGGGTACAATTGGCATGGCACGTAAGGCCACATTCTACAGCAAAGAGTATGGGGCGTCAGCGTGTCTGATAGGTCCGTTAGTCCGAAGAATCGTACCTGAGCATCGTTTGGCACTTTTGCGCCCAAAGGGCAGCAAGTACCCGCAGTGACAACACCAGTTGGCAGAGATGTTGGCAAAGCCCTCGAAACGATGTGGGATGCGGTGATTGATTTTCTCCTCGTCGGGATCCGTCTCGTAGTTGGCTTTGCTGATACACTTGGTGACCACCTTGGGATAGCATTTGCGGTGACAGGTGTACTTGCAATCAGCGCACTGCATACCAGCAGCGTACTTCAAAAAGTCGCCACAAAGCGCACAGCGCATAATATTGTAGAACTGCTGCGTGACAAACTTGTGCCCTTGCTTTTCGTGCACCTCTTCCTTCTTCTGGCGAACCGCACCTTGACGATTCAGACCAATGTCGAATGGCCGGCGATCCTTCAACTGCTTGGCTACAGCGTCTGTCAGCGCTATTCGACTGCGCGGGATGGTGCGTAAGTGGAAGGGAACCTACCGAAGCCCAGCGACAACTGAATCCGCCCAACCGGCTCCAGCGCAAACCAAGCATCGACCATCACGGGGCCACCGCCAGGTGCGCCGGGAGGAGCACCTCCGTAGCCCTGAGCCGGACCACCGGGGCCTGGAGCTTGGGGCGAGCCCATCTGGCCGGCCGTGTCGGGCCGTCCAGGCGTGCTTCCATCCTCCATCTTATCGGCAGAAACCCAGCCGGATGTATTGAATTCCGTCTCGATTTTCTTGCGACGCATCTCCTCGGCGATATCGGAAATGCGCACCCACAGCATGCCGATCGGAGTTGGCCTATCGCCCGATTTGTCATATACGGTAAGCTCGATCTCATTCGCCTTGTCGATATCGATATTGAACGTCTCGTCTTGCCATCTGTCGGTTCGGGTAGCTTTCGTTCTGGCTTTGATGGCATCCTCAACCTTCATAATCACGAATGTCTCGGGGCCTCTGGAGAACCTAGAGCTGGCAGCATGGTCTACATCCTTCACAGCAAGGATTCGCATAGTCAAGGAGCCAGTGAGGGGTTTGCGCAGGTTCGGCGTGCTCAGACTTTCGTCTGCTCAGAGAGAAATCAGAGAAACATGCGTTAGCTGCTGACATGACGGCAAAGGGGCTTTGTGGCAAGGGACGCACCATCCGGAGTGTCTGCGGACTCGATGTCGACGTGAAGATCTTCGTATCGCTTGAGGGCTTGTTTCAACAGCTGGATCTTTTGATTACTCTCGATCCGCCGACCCTCGGCGTCCGCGCGACTCTTTCTATCGCCCTCATCCTGATAGAGGCGAACCATTTTCTCAATACCGGCCTTATACTGCTTCTCCACGCTCAGCTTGAATTCTAGCTGGGACAGCATGAGCTGGATCTTAGGTCCGAGATATGGAGTATCGTATTTGATCAGATCTTCAGGCGGGCGTACATAGCATAGGTTAGACGACTGCACACTGCCACCCAGCTCTTCAACTCCCGGAGACGGTCTTTCTTACCAAGCTTCGTATAATTCGGGCGGGCCTTAGGCACCGGGGCAAAGGGCCGCGGATCCTTGAAGGGAGCGCCGGAGGGCATGGTACCCGGGCCTGGATACGCGGCGGACGACTCTCCAAACTCTCCTTGCTCGTAGTCCTTGGGAGGAGGAGCCGGGCCTGCGTCAGGACCCGGCGGCAGACGCTTCTCCGTCGGGGAGCCGCCGTCATTCTCGATGCGGCGAATCTGCAGCTCTCTCATCTTCTCCTCCAGGTAGGCAATGTTCTTCCGGCCATCGCGAATGTTGGCGTCGACTCTTTGCTGGACCAGCGGGTTGTCGGTCGACTGTCGCATATTCGAGGCCGCGGTGATCAAAGCCTTCTCCCGCTCGATCTTGCGGTAGACCGAGGCGATGAGGTCGTCCCCATCCATGATGAAGGAAGGACCGGGGATTCGGGGGGAGATGGGATTGATTCAGCGGCGGAGCGAGGGAGGGGGGGAGGACGGAGGGTGCAACAAGGAGAACGGCACAAACCCCACGAGCGAGCCAGAGACGAGGAACCCCAAAGGAATCAATAGAGCCAGCCGATAGAGACCGCGGGGGGGGAAGCCTGAAGGGGAGGGGTGGTGTCGCGGGGCTCTTGTTGACAGGTGCAGGAAGAGAGGGGGAAATGAAATGATGGATCGATCGATCGCAACGGGAACTGTCAATTACTGTATGTAATTAACCATCGGGAACTGCGACCAAATCCCCGTGATCCTCGTCGGGTCCGAAGCACGACGACGGCACCATTCCACGGGGAAAATCAAATCAAATCGAGAATTGAACCGACTGGACATACCGGGATTGATTTCAACAAACTGCGTGCGCCTGGTCGGGTTCTGTTGAACTTGCTCCCTAAGTACCGCACAGTACCAGCTCTAATTAGTATCAACTTCTGAATGAACGTGAATATTTTATTTCCCGGGTCGGAATGTCCCGACTACCGTCTTCCAGTCCGTCTGGATCGTCCACGTCAGTCTATCCTCTCAGTATGGCCTGGGAGATCATCAACGACGAGAAACCATCGAGCGAAGAAAAGACGGGATCCCAGTCGACGGGGGGAAATGCAGTGGCGTGGCGATACATTCGGTCAGCCCGTGACCACCTTCTGCTGCTGCTGCTGCTTGCTGGTGGGGATCTCTACATTGGATTCTTGAAATGTCTAGATTTCCCTGCTCCTTCTTTCTCCTGGTCTGCTTACTCAAGTTTTTCTAGATTGCATGCAAACCGGTGGTCTCGCTATTCGCTAACCTACTAGCTAGACCATCTATGTATATGGAATGTATCTATACACAGATGGTTACGTTACTGGCACCCATCACCCATCGCATGACCGTCGAGACTTCCACACGGATCCTCGTCTGTACTTCCTTCTCTTCCTATGAAATAGGCTGTTCCCGAGGCCCCGGAAGCAAAAGACACCCCCCTTGCAGCGTCGCCGTCGTTTTTTAACCGATGGCACGAACCTCATGGGCCCCATGTACATGTCTTTGACAATGAATGCGCTAGACTTGCGAGTCAGCCAGTCGAATTGATGATGGAACGGCAGGGGATGCCCGTCGGGCCCCCTTGCTGCAGCGACTGAGGGGCTTGGAGTCATCGCTGGTACTTTTCATGATCATGTGGTGCATGTGGTGCGTCGATCACCCTTGACAAATCTTTTGTTGGAGTAAAAGTCCTCCGCGGTCTGCATTAACTGCGATCTAGGCCGAAGGCCATAGTCAGCTTGTGTTTTGAGTGGAAACAAGGGCTTGTGGATCCTAGTTTGAAGCCACGCAAACCCTTGGCTTTCGTCGAGGGCCAGGGAGTATAACAAAACAAAGAACGAGGAACAACGAAAAGTAAACGAAATCGGGATAGAGCCCCAATGCTCCAAAATTGGGTATATGACAGGGACATCTTATTCGGATCTCTTAGAGATCTTGGGCAACGACAGCCAACCCGCGAGCATCACGAAGTATAACCCAATGCAAATGGGGTGCAAGACAAAAGTGCCCACGCTCTGAGCGAGCAACCCAGTAAAGAAAGGCGACACGGCACCCCCGCTGCTACCCATCGCACTGATAAAACTTAAGCTCGACATCTGCATCGTCCGGGGCAACAGCTTGCTGAACACCGCCGTGGCGCAAGGGTACACAGGACCCAGTAGCAGACCAACGACGGCGACAGAGACGGCGTCTCCGATCACATTCGGAATCAGCCAAGTCATAAGCTGGAAGATCGCAGATCCTATAATCAACAAGACCACAGAGAGCTTCTCTCCTATTTTGTGAGAGGGATGCGAAAGAACGAAGCGTCCAATGGTGATGCCGGCCCAAAAGCCAGCACTCACGTAGCCCACCGACGCCGGGTCTCCGCCACGAGAACTAATCAGGAAGGATACAACCCAGCCAGACACGGAAACCTCTGCGCCTTGGTATGCGAAAATGAACAGCGCGCCGATCAGAGTGACTTTACTTTTGACGGCTCGCTTCAACAGCTGCTTCTTAGTTGGTACAGTCTGCCCTTGCTCCTGTTCAGGAACGGTATGTTGAGGTGCTGTAAGCGTCTGGACTGGCAAATCCTCCTCGTACCCACGGAAAGACCATGCTCCGAAGACCAGGTTGAAAACCGATAGGGCAAGATTGATGCAATAATAAAGGGACCACCGCACCCCCTGAGACGCGAGGGCGGTCGCAATCAACGGCCCCAGGGTGCCACCTAATCCATAGCCACCGTGAAGACCACCCAGTGCGGCGGTGTTATTTACAAGATTGGCACAAAACACATTGTTCAGTGCAAGGTTTAAGGCCATCCCAAATCCCAGCAGGAAGAAACTTGCCACAATCGCAGGAAATGGTGGCTTGCATATGATGATCACATAGCCAGCCGCCAGCACACACATAGAGAAAGCGTAAGCCCTGGAGCGTCCAAGCTTTGTCTCTAGAAAATGGGTGCAAGGAGCCGCGAGAATGAAACCCGCGGCATTGGTCACAAAAATCAGTGACACGACGGCGTAGCCGATGCTATAGTCCTTTTCAATGTAGGGTATCAAGGCTCCGGGGGCACTATCGTTGAGTCCATTTGCAAAGTTCATAAAACAAGCACTTAGCAGCCGCCATTTTGTTCGTGAGGAACCGGTCTGCGTCGGGATCGAATCCGCCGTATAGTCGTCCCCGACGGAGCGTGGGTTGCTTTCCAACTCAGCGGGTGTAACGGCTGGAGCTGAATGAGAAGTTTGAGAACCTTCGATTCTGGAAAGCCTGCTGCTTTGGATCCCACCCAGCTCGTACTCGGAAGGCGTGCGTGCGATGCTTTGCTGGCCTTTGTGCACGGCTGCTGCAGGGTTGGTGATAGGTGAGCTTTCCACCTGCACTAGAGCACCCAAAGCTGAGATGGACATTTTGAGGGAACCGTGTATTTTGGATGGTTTCTTGGAAGGAACGGGATGGCGCCGACCCCGGCGGACTGATGAAAGCAACAAGACATTATTAGAAATCAGTTAAGGTCCCTAGTCCAGAGAAGGCAATTCGTATTTCGCAGGCATCCAATTTAGCCTGGCAGGCGGGAAAGGGAAGGAACGACCGTATGGAGAGAGCCTGCCCAATTGGGAAGGTGCCGCTGCCCAGGCCACAAGGCCACAAGATACCGGAAAGGGAAAGGCCGCCCGGCGTCCCGCAATTTATTTAATTTAATTTTATTCTTTTCTATTTTATCCCCCTCAAGACCTCATCGTGGACACCTACTAAGCGGTCCCAAGTTGCGATTGATATCCAAGTCCGGTCGACACACTCATTTCCGTCTTTTTCTGTCCACCCACCCTGAATTCAACGAACATGGGCCCACCTCGGCGAAAAATGTTGGCTACGGCGGAGGAGACTTTGACCCCGCCAGATGAGCTTCAGCCGGGACAGCAGATTGCGCGAGCCCTCAAAGCAGCGGGCAATAACCTCTATGCCGTGGAATTACCCTCGAAAGAATCGATCCTCGTCGAATTACCCTCCCGGTTCCGTTCCACCATCTGGATTAAACGCGGTTCCTACGTGGTGATTGATACCAATGCTCTGGAGGGCCGAGACAACAAGATCAGCGGCGAGATTATTAACATTGTTCGCGATGAAAAGGCCTGGCGCAAAGCTTCCTTCTGGTAAGATTGCGCGGTTCCTCGATCTCGGATGCTTCTGACCTCATCTTGTAGGCCTAAAGAATTCGTCCGGCAACCGACTTGGATCTCATCGGATGACGAGGATGAGTCCAATGTAGGCAAAATGCCCCCATCAGACGACTCCGATGCATGATAAAGAGACACGGCCAATGGCGGAACAAGTTCTTCCTAATTAAGGAGCATAGCATTTGGTACGCGAATTAGGCGAATGTGGCCTTCGTGTTAGTTCACATGCTCCTTCCCGCCAGCCCTTGGCTTACTGCCGCCGAACGCGTTGGAGCAATTCACAAGCACACCAAAGACCTGGACGGCAAGGGAAAGAACAACAGCCAGGGAGCTTGTGTTTGTGCTGGGAAAGACATTCCAGGACCATTCTTGAAGCGCCCAAAGGGCGTATAAAATAACCGGATGGATCCCCGCCCGCCAAAGAAGAAATGGCGTCGCCCAGGAAATATAGGCGAAGAATTGGTAATGAAGAGACCTTGCACACAGCAGACCAATTGCGAGCGAGTTCAACAACACGGTCGCCACAAAGGGCTTGGAAAGCGGTGCTCCGCGGTGACGTCCTTGAAGCAATGTTCGAAGGAACCCGGGGAGGCTAGAGCCTGATGGTTTAATCCAGGCAACAGCTGCAAAGACACCTAGCAAAGATACGTGCAGGGCCAGCAATGCTAGGGAAAACCTTTTAGATAAGAACGCTTCTTCGCCCACAAACCTCCAATTGACCGTCCATTTGAACATAAATTGTCTGGTCAGTTCAAACGCCCGCGAAAGATAGCCGATGGAGTTAGTTTGCAAGAATGGTATAGCGAGTAGAACCTGAATCGCCGTCAGTTCACTGGATGCATGTCCTTTACCAAGTTATGTCGCCGAGTGTATACCTGAACAAGCAAAGCCAACGCTCCGAGCCGGAGGCTGGGCAGAATGGACAAGTTGAGCACTGCCAACACCGCAATGGCCGGAGCAAGAAGCAGCAGGGTCATTTTGACCGCCACCCCCGTAGACCAAACAATCACCCCGGGTATCCACATTTTATTCTGGAACAGAAGTATAGCCACCCACATCGCGAACGCCGCGAGGCCATCGTTGAACAAACGCAGAACAAAAACGCTGTGTAGCCGCTTGGACAAGACAAGCAAGGGAAAGAGGTAAGGGGGAGCACCCGACTGCCTGTAGCATGTCATCACCACCGCCAGGGTGGCAATGTAAAGAATGGCGAACAGGATCTGGCCGAAGAAAATGTCGCGACCCTCGTCGGTCAGATGGTAGAGTACCGTGTAGCCGTACACATGCGCGGCGGGGTAAACGAGAGGTCCGGTCGATCCTTTGATGAGCGTGTAGTCGCGCTCTCCGGAGATATACAAGGATATTTGCTGCATGTACGTCGTCCAATCGATCTCAGTATCTAGGAAGCACCGCGCAATTATTAGCGTATTGTTCGGAGCACGCGGCTAAGTGCACTCACATGGGATTTTCCAGATGACCAGGGCGCAGAGCAAGACGTCGCCTAGGATCAGGAGCGGAGCGATCCATCTTGTATGACGTGGGTTGAAGAGAAGACTACCAAGGCAGTGCTTCAAGTCCATTCTAAGTGATCGCAGAGGTAGTTGAGTTGGCTGTCTACTCCTAGCAGGTAAGGCCGGTAAGTCGGCAGGTGGCCTTCCCGCAGAGCCAATGAGGTCGGGCCCATTGCGGCTTAGCGCACCGCATGGCCTGAGGCTGCCAGGGACATATGATTATTGCGAATTGCGCACGATGCATGGCACGGAACCCAGTGCCTTGAGTGTTCGGTCAGTGTACATGTATTGTGCTAGAACTATTCATCGTCGCTTCTAATATACTATTTATCTGTACATGGGTATATGGCTGGCGTGGGGTGTAGTATCTCGCGACGCGGCCAGACCCTACTGCAGCTGCCTTGTCCAGCTGTAATAAGTTTCGGAATGTCTTTTTTTTTTGAAAGCATTTTCAGATGCATCCTCATCAATTGTCCTTTCCCAGCGCCTTGTGGATAAGCCTCGGTCCGTGAATACCCGGCTATTGCCCTCCGTTCCCCGGGGCTGGTTGTGAAACTGCGTATCTTTTCGAGAGGGGAAACCGAGCAATTCCCCAATCACACCGCCAGGCTTGGGGACAGGGCATTCTCTCCCCGTCTTAGCCAGCCGCTCTGCTTCTTCTTCAAGTTGGAGGAACGTCGACACCTCGTCGTCGGGGGTCTGCTGTGTGGGTGGTAGCGCGTTCTCGTCTAGACCAGGAGTGGCCTCCTTCCGCCGCCTGCGTCGAATTCTCTGGATCGGTTGACCGTCCTCGTTGACCGTCATTTGGGAATCGGCCAGAGTGCGGCGTGGGGCCGGACAGGGGAAAACGTGCGGGATGCCGACGACACAGAGGGAGGCGAGGAGCGTCGCGGCAAAGAGGGAGGTGGTCGACCGCGACCGAGGATGGAGATGGGGCGGCATATTGAACGATTGATGGAATTGAGGAGAGGACAGAGAGGGTTCTGGCGGGGCGTCGCCCGTCACGTCGACATGGGCGGACCTCTGTTCGCTGCGGCAGGGTGCATCAGTCAGGATCAGACCACACGGTCAAATACTCAGCATTTGGACATACCTGGCGTTACCACAAAAAGGAACGAATGAATGGGAAGAGGAAGAGGAGGGGGAGAGGGGGGGTTCAGAAGGACCGGCGTGAAGCGGAGCAGCGGCATCGGCTGGGGAGAGAGCGAGAGCGAGAGCGAGAGAAATCCAAGTTCCTCCGGCGAGGAAGAATTCGCTTGGCGATCAGATCTAATCTTATCTCGCGGCAGCCTCATTGGGCGGTGGCCGCCGGGAAGAAAACACCTCGTCAGCTCCTCCAGTCCGCCTGTCTTCCTCCGCATCCTCGCCTCTCCTCCCCCGTCTGCTCCCTCGTCGCCTCGCCTCGCTTTTCCTCTTCTCCTCCGGGTGGCGCATCAGTTGAGAAAAATGTCTGTCTCTCTTCAGTTCACCTAGTGGCTTTTGTTTTCTTCTTTCCTGGGTCCCCCCAGGCCTAATTAATCGTTCCGATTGCCTCTTCCTCCCCTCCATCCTTTTACCGCCGTCAGGACCCGCCGATCAGTGTCGACGCAGGGCTCGAAACTCACTCCTCTCCATTCTGTCGCTAAGCCACCATGAGCGACCTTGACCAGTAATTCCTTCCGTCTCCGAGTCTTTCCTCTCTTTCGAGCTGACCATGATTCTCTACTCTGCAGGGCGATCGCGCAGCTACGCGCCTGTCGCTTGATACCCGAGACGCAAGTGCGAGAGCTCTGCTACAAGGCGCGAGAACTGTTGATAGAAGAGGGGAATGTGGTCAGCGTGGACGCCCCCGTCACCATCTGCGGAGATATTCATGGCCAGTTCCACGATCTCATGGAGCTCTTCCGCGTCGGAGGCGACGTCCCCGACACCAACTACCTCTTCATGGGCGACTTTGTCGATCGCGGCTTTTATTCCCTTGAATCCTTCCTCCTCCTCCTTTGCCTCAAAGTGCGCTACCCGGATCGCATGACCCTGATCCGAGGAAACCATGAATCCCGCCAGATCACCACCGTGTACGGCTTCTACGACGAGTGCATCCGCAAGTATGGCAGTGCTAATGTATGGCGCTATTGCTGCGAGGTATTCGACTACCTGGCGCTTGGTGCTATCGTTCTGGGAGCGAGCTCGGAACTGGAACCCTCGGGCCCCATGCTTGACTCGACGCAATCGACCATGCCCCTCGACGACGGGGAGCTCGAGACCGAGGTGTTGAACTCGAAGGGAGAGGTTACGATGAGCACCTATCGCCCGAGACAGCGCGCATCCTCCGATACCTCTACCGATTCCAGACTTTCGCCCCACGAGATATCTCGGCCGCCCCAGGCCAAGCGCCGCTCCGAGCCGGTGCCCCCGGGACAGGTGCCTCCGGGGATGGCGCCGGCAGCCTGTCCAACAAAACAGGTGCCGTCCTGTGCGTTCACGGTGGTCTCTCGCCGCTCATCGACACAGTCGACAAGATCCGCCTGATCGACAGAAAGCAGGAAGTTCCCCACGAGGGCGCCATGTGCGACTTGCTATGGTCCGACCCCGACGAGATCGACGGCTGGGGGTTGAGCCCGCGTGGTGCGGGATTCTTGTTCGGCGGGGACATCGTGAAACAATTCAACTACAAGAACGACCTGTCGCTGGTCGCGCGTGCCCATCAGCTCGTGATGGAGGGGTACAAGGAGATGTTCGACGGTGGAATCGTCACCGTCTGGTCCGCTCCGAACTACTGCTACCGCTGTGGGAACGTCGCCGCGATCCTGGAACTCGGCGAAGACACCAGCGGCGGCGGCACCGTTACACGAAGCAACGGCGACTACGGCCGCAGCAACGGCGTCATGACGACACAAAAGCTCGGCATGAGAAGCCCCGGAAAGAAACAGGGTATTCGAGGCCGCCGCGCAGGACACCAGGGGCATGCCCGCGAAGAAACCTGTTGCTGATTATTTCCTGGTAAGGATCTCTGCGTTGCGAAGCTTGAAATCCACATGTACCTGTCTGCTAACCTCCTACGCCTTATCCTAGTGATACCATGAACGTGCACATGCCTTTCTACTTTCTATCTCTGCCTCAGGCCCTCAACCCATCCACCCATCCGCCTCCTTTCTATCTCCCTACCTCCCTCTCTCCCCCCCCCCTCTCTCTCTCTTCGTCTCGTTCCTCATCTTTTGGTGCTTATATAGGCCGCTGGCACCCATGGACTTTCCCGCAACCTTTCTTCTTCAAGACCCATGCGATGATCTAGATATGTGTTCGTGTCTTTTTCCAAGTTGATAGTCGGAGTTCTTAGCTACTGCGTTGTTCTGTCATTGACCCGATCTTTGCAGGTAATGCAATGCATTATATTAGTCTACATACAGTAATTACATATCACCCTCCCTCAGCTCCGTATCTCCCTCCTGAATGATTCGTCACATCTTGAGATCGAAGGGTCCATCCTAGTCTGAACTGACCGTCACTGTATTGATATATGTTATGTCTAGCTATGTATTTCCATTTCTTCGCATTTAGTACAGTAGGTCAGTAAACAAATAAATAAAGGTAGTGTCTACAACAAAAGCGCCTCGCCCGGACCTTTACCCGGGATATAGTATAGAAAATATAAAAATAATAAGACAAGAGAAAGTTAACAAGAAAAAAAATCACAGCTTAAAATCTTATACAGAGATCGAGTCCCTTTATAATGGCAGTTTGATGCCGGGGCCGTGATTATGATAGATATCGTTTGATCTGTAAACTCAGAACTTCATAATACAATTCTCTCTCGGAACACCGGCCGCGTTTTATTGCTGGAATGTGTTAGAGAACTCTATGTTGGTGTATCCGGGGACGGTGCTGGGATGTTGATGTTGTCGGGAAGGCTGCACAACGCCGGAGGTCATGCCGATGGGATATCCAGTTGGCTGTGCTGGCGGCGGTGGTTGCGGTGGTTGCGTGGTATGGCTGTTAGGGTCTAAAGGTTGTCCGGGATCAGGGGCATAATTCTCGAAACGTGGATCGGATGGTGGGCCGTGGAATCCGGGGCCCCAGCTCTGATTCCAGCTTCCCATGGCCAAATTCAGGGCGTTGGGATCGCGAGCCCACCAGTCCTGGCTCTCTTCCACTAGGTTTTCGGGGGTGTCGAAGCTAGTGACCGGGGACGAGTCTGCGGTAGGAGGCATGCTTTGTCCAGAACCCATTGGGCCAATCTGTGGCTCGTTCGGGCTGAACCAAGCGTCGTGTTGGGATAGTGGGACCGACTGCAGCACACCGTAAGCATGTGTTAACGGCCTTAGGTACGTTGGCTCTGGGAGTTGTATATCCGCTCGAGAAATCTGAGCGCTGGCAGCCCGATGAGCTGTGCGCATAGCCGATACAGTCTTCCGACGAGGCCCTAGGGTATCGAGAGCTTACAGCCTCTACCGAGGGCTGGGGGATTGAAATAGAATAGCCCCCGTGCTTATTCAAAGCCGAAACCTTCTCGGGTGACGTTAACAGGATGCGAGGTGGCAGTGGGCGGCGGAGGGGCTGGTGAGGGTATATCGGAATTGGATGGAGATGATGCTTGATCCCACGACCCCCACGAACCCCATTTTTCGTGCGTCTGCTCGAATATTGCTGCAGCCTCACTGGGGATGTCACCTGCCACTTATTGGCAGATATGTCAAGGATTCGCAGCGTACGCCTAGCGCAGAGCCAGCTCTCGGCCATCTCCTCCAGGTGCCGAAGACCATGAACAAAGTCTCTCTGGGCGTTCTTTTTCGGGCAGGTTGAGTAAGTGAATAGTGCAAGCTGTGTGTGCTATAATAAACGGCAATGTTGCAGATTTGCTTGAAGCCGTAGGTGCGTTTGTAAACTCGAAGTAGTTTGGAAATAGCCGAGGCGGCTTGAGTGCATAATTTGCGAGGCGAAGCGTAAGCGGGAAGAGGAGAGTTGGCCCTTGTATATTTGAGAAATGGTCGGTATAGATGTATGTAAAGCAATTGGTAAAACATACTGCGTGGCCGTTAGTTCTCGACGTCCTGAACTGAAGACATCAGGTGTGTAATTGACTTACTGCATGAGGAGAACTTGAGGAAGTTGCCCTTCCTTTGGCTCCAACTCCGCGGGCAATTCCCGCTTCCAAGCTACCAGCTTCGTGTGAATATCGGAAAGTTTTTTCACTTCCGCCTGTTTGGAAAGAGGCCGCTCCCTAGGTGTCGGATCGTAGAAGAATATAAGCACACTGCCGCTGATTTCGCAGAGTTTGGAAATCTGCAACGCTACCGTCCTTGTGCGGGACGGTTGTGCACTTTCATGGATCGGTCCGGTGTCGGTGTAAGAAGACCAAAGACCAGCCTCTTCGTTGGGCAGGATTTCCATCTTGGGGACGCTAACACTGGACGTTGGCAACTGCGGTTGGCGACCGAGATAATTAGACCAGCACCTGTTAAGCAAGGTTAGAGACAAACATTCAACAACGATAAAACGCTAGGAATGGCAAGACGTTACATACTTGTCGAAAAGGAAACAGCCCCAAAACGTGATTCGTCGAGCGTCGAGGTCCTCCTCGTCGAGGTTGTATGCTCCAAAGGTGGTTGAGTCAAAATTCAATCCTAGGTCCAAGGCCATTCGGAAACTCATTCCACTGTAAACCCAGCCCTTGCCTTCACGCCCACATCCAGCTTCCCGGACAGACATGAGGGCGAGCGCTTGAACAGTACAGAGTTTCGCGTTGACGTGTTCGTCGTTTTCGAGGACCAACCGTTTGGCTTCCTTGAAGAAATGATCTCCCGCCGTCGCAGAGTTCTCGGGATCTTCTCGAGCCCCGTTCCAGGTGCTAAAATGGCAGCCTAGGGCCAGCATTGCATTGACTAGCAAAGAGGAGCAGTATTGACTGGGGACGCCCCGAACATAATCCCGATAGAAGAGATCTTTGGAAAGAGTGGTGAAAAATGGATAGTGCCATGTAAAGTACATGGTCAAGAGGTGGCTGATCAGGTGCTCATCGCTGGTTACCCTAGTCCATTTGGTGACAGAACGATCCTGCACCTGATCTAGCCCATTGTCGTCGAGAGATGGGTTAAACTCATACAGCTCGGAGCCAGGAGGTAGAAAGATTAGATTTGAGGTGCCACCGATGAGCTTGCGAGAGCCGTCCAGCATGAGCTCACTCATTTTGCCTGCCAGCTCGGATTCAAACTGATCTGCCTGTGGCAAAGAGTCATCCCCACCCGACACCACATCTCCATTCGTCGTTACTGAGTCCTTCTGCTCGCCGATGATTGACTGGGCTACATCCTCCAAGTTGTCGCAGGAGCGGATCTGGCGCACCAGCTCAAAGGCGTCTTCCTCTTCGTAATTCAACAAGGCCTGGATCAGGGTCAGAAGCGTTGTATTCTTGGTTCTTAGCGTATCGGTGTCCTTCTTGTACACGCCCTTCCGGCGATGATCGGAGTTGGGGTCGTAAACACCTGGGGAAACATTAGCCATCCAACTCAGCTGCAGGCCGCTTGAGAAAGGCCGAACCTACAGGTGGTATGGTAAACGGAAGAGCAGGCCGCACAGCTTGGTAGGTTACCGTCGCACTAGAAGTATAAGTCAGAATGTAGGCGAACTGGTGGAAAGTGTCTATGCCCATTTACTTTGGACTTTCTCCTTCGACAGGCGATACAGGCCGTGCTGACACAGCGCCTTTTCGACGTTGGCCCCTCGCTCAGGGATGGCGTCTGGTTTCTCGACGACGGTTTCCCGCGAGAGGCTTTGGATGCAGACCCGGAGTCCGCGCCTGGGGTTCTTTCCGCTGACATTTCTTCCATCACTGTCCAGTCCACCGAGAAACGTCCGAGGATGGGCTGGGTTTAGAACGAAGCATGCTTATCGGGAAAGCTCCTCGGCAAAGGGGGTGATAGAGCCCGCGGCGACTTCTTTTGCGACAAGCAGACGCCAGACCATGCATAGACTACGGCATCAATTGCATAGATTCTGAGACGACGACAGGCGCATTAGCTACTTAGGCGCATGGCGGCTGTTAGGGAGGAGTCGTTACTGACACCACTGCATACTGCGCATACATGGAAAGGCAACGGAGCCACTAATCTTCAATGCCCGGACTGGCAAGGAGCACTAACCAGCGAATGGGATCAGAATCGAATATAAAACCTGTTCCCCAGAACTGCGACGACCCGCTAAGTGGAGGCGGGGGGAGCCGCTGGCTGTGACAGAGGAATAATAATAATAAGAATAATAATAATAATGGCAGAGAGCCGGTCAGCGCGGGCCAGCAGGCGATAAGAGGGTAGAGCGTGGGATCGGTGATTGGACACAGATGACGAGGCAATCTAAGACCAGAAGCCCGGCAGGCAGTAGGATTCGAAGATCTTCTGGCAGGTCCGAGGCAAAAACCGCCGGCGATAACTAACGAAAGGCGTGCGGCTGACTGCTGACTCAGCCGCCATGACATCCCGTGATCTCGGCCAGCGTGATTAGCAACGGGACGGTGCCGACTGGCGGACTGGCTGACAGGCTGTAACTACTAGGAAGTCACCTGGCATACGGAGTAGGTGGGAGGTGGTAGTCGTACCTCAAGGTAGGTAGGTGTATTATTGATCTCATCCAATCTTACCTAACATACGGTTATACCATTCCGGGGGCTTTGTTGTTTGTAGGCTAGGAATATACCTCAGGCACTCAGGCACCTAGAGAACCCTAACCCTACTACTCCGTACACTGTAACAACTGGTAGGTAACTATGCGTATGCGTATGTCCTCTACCTAGACGAACAGATTACCGCCATTTCCGACACAAACCATTACTATGATTTATCGGCGAAGGTCCACCGACGAGTCGGCAACAGACGGCATTAGGTAACGTTTATTGAATGGAACATTCTTTAGCGGGGCACTTGCGATGCCAAGCAGATTAGAGACATTAGGGTATTTTTATTTGGTGGATGAGACGAAGGAGCTCCGTACCGAGTGTGTACAGTGCCCACCGTGCTCGCATGGGAATCCCCGTAACGTACGGTCACCGCCGCCAGCCACCGGGGCTGCAACACTTCATCGTCTTGGCCACACCGCCTGCGACGCTCCCATCCATGGATTGCATCGATTGTCTCTTATCGATTCTCTTCCCTTAACTCTCCCGCAGCTCTCTTGAGGTCATTCTTCGCCCCCCTCCGGCTGACCTTTATTCCTGGTTCCCTCCTTCGACTACTTCTCGTCTCTTTCCTCTTGCACCCCTCCTCCTTTGATATTATTATTGTTACATTCCTCTTCTGTTCCCTCCGATCCTTTATCCGCCGACTCGCGTGCCTGCATACGCATCCGGGCGGCTTCCCGCATTGGGTTCACTTTGGGCTTCCGCGGGTCTGGGATCAACTGCCAACGCATCTATCCTGGTCCGCTCCGTTACTATTTTTTTTTTATTATTTATTCCCTACCCTCACTGGGCGAAATCTCCGTCGAGAACGCCTTTCTCTCTTTGTCTCGTTGACCATCCATGTATCTCGTGCAATCCCTCGATCAGAGTGCCTCGTCAGGCCTGGGACGCCTTATCAACATACTCAACACACCGCTTACCGCTACGACTGCGGCCTTGACCACCACCACGTCCTGCGATCTCCCGGATTATGATCACACCCTGTGAAGATGATGGTTCCTAGAGCTTTTCTTTTTACCTCCTTGCCGTCGCCGAATCCTTCCTGGAAGCAGGGCAAGCCAAAACAACTCTCGTCGGACCCTGCCGCGGATTTCGTTACCCTCCCAGATGTCTCTGGTCTCGATTTCCCCAAGGGAGCCTCCGAGACGATTCAAACCAGCCCGGTGGTCATCCCCCCTAAACGTGCTCCTCGCACATCAGGACATCTGGAGACGGGCAATAAACCCCTGCGAACACCCAGAAACCCTAAGACCGTCCGAAGACCGTCATCGCTCGCCTCGATTCTAGAAGCCACGGCGATTCCCGTGCCCCGACGCAAGTGGTCGGCCCGAGAGTCTCGCAGATTACCTCGAGGCGACCATGTGCAGGACTTCAGCCGGCTGTTAATGGATGGAGTGGAACCGAGAAATGATCCGCTGACGGAGGGCAGTGGGAACTCACCGCTCGACATCCTCCTCAGTCCTCCGGAAGAGAACGACCGGTCAACAATTGGAAGTGACTGTGGGAGTGAGTCGCAGTCGTTTTCGGGCCGCTCCCTGTCTCTCGAATCCACGCCGTCGCTAGATCATGACATAGAGTCGCCGTCGAGCTATTCGTTGTCGCTCACGCCGTCTAGTCAGCGCAGTCCCTCCGAGCGCCGATACCGTCGCTTATCGCAATGTGAGAATTGCGCCTTTGACCATCCTTTGCTGGACACCGAGAATTTCGGACCTTGAGGAGGAGCTCGTCGTTGGCCACCCGCTGATGACTGCCGAGTCGAACTGCTCCAAATCGGCAGCGCCGCCATCCCGGTCATTCCCACGTTTCGGGTCTACATTCAAGTCCAATCTCACGGCTTCACTGCGGGCCATTAAATCTGCCGCTCAGACGGTGTCAACTTTCGCCTCGCCGTCAGTGCAGCCGGACGACTTTTTGACACGATCCTTATTCACAATCACCCCTGAGATGACGGACGACCGTCGGCCTCCGCCCATGCAGGATCCGCCATCGCCGGCCGTACGACGCTACCTTAACCCGTTTACCGCCTCGCCTGCAGAGATGTATGCCTATCACGAATATCCGCATGAATCGCTCGACCCCCGAAACTGCCCCGTCTCAGTCCAGATGCAAACGTACCATCGTTCCAGCAAGCGCGGCGGCCGGAAGGGCGGGTTTCACCTCATTGGCTCGGAGGGTCACGACCGACAGTTCCATCCATTCGATCCAGAGATTCCCCGATGACACGTCAGCGCGAGCCCCGAGAGAACAGCGATTTCCTACGCATGGTAGTCCTGGAAATGAACATGCGACGCAGCGGAAAGCTCCGGGATGACATCCCGACCCGGGCCCGAGTCTGTCTGCCTCCTCGCAAGGGCACTCAGACCCGTTCCACGCCGTACGATTCCTACGAAGAAGTCGAGGAGAATTCTATTCCGTCTCGATGGGTTGGGATGTCTGCAGCGTGAGCGAAATTTGCCGGAGTTTCAATCCGCATCCTTTTTAATTTTGTTTTTTTCCACATTTGGAAATTGACTTTCCTTTAGTTCGCACAGCGCTTAGCAGGCATGAGCATAGCTTGGATTCCCTTCTTTTCTTTTCTTTCTTTTTTTTTTTTTTAGCCTACTTCCCCCTTTTTCACCTTCACAGAATGTGTTTTCTTTCCAATCTTACCCATGTTTGTACATACTTGTCCTTGTTTCTTATTTTGAGGTCCAGAGCATGTAAGAGCCAAGAGAGCGGGCGCAAGGCGTTAGGATAGTTGTTTTCGGGGAACTGCAGGAGTCTCACTCATCCTTGGACTCCTTTCTCTAGTTACCTCCCTGGGTAATAAATTGACTCCTTACAGAGTACCTTTTCTCTCCCTGACATCCATGCATCCCCTCGTCATGATTACCGTATCCCCCGTCCACTGATGACACCATCGTGAGGTGCATCGGACGTCATCCCGCGGTCGACAGTCTAGGCGTTCATCCCTGCCCAGCCAACGGACTTACGGAGTATTTCTCGTAAATATTTGGCAGGTAAGGGTCGTGGAAATCCGAGAGGCCAAGAGTGATGGTGAATTACTGTGCGCATGGGTTTACTAGTTCTTACCTACTCCATACGGAGTACAGTAAGGTAATGTACATCTACCTGACTGTGTCTGTGTTTTGTGTTTACTTGGGTATACCTACATACATACAGAGTATCTAAGGTAGTTTTACATGAGAGACCCTAGAAAGACGGCTAATTGCACCGTACCCGGCCGGATGGTTTTTGATTTCAAATCAAACTCAGGGACGACTAACTAATCCATTATTATTATTAACTATTAGCTAAGGGGCAGTAAGCTACTTTGTCAGTATTATAAACAGGTACTTACTTATTTCTGTAATATTTCACTCGCTAGGTAATGGATGTAGGTAGATATATCGTAAGGTAGGTATATCGACCTGCATAAACAGTCATGATAGGAATGATAGGCAACCAGCACAGAGAAAGACCAGAAGACCCTTTCCTCCTCTCCGTGTCTCTATCCAGAGTTTCTCCCGAGTTTAAATCCCCTGTCTGCACACACACACACACACACACACACACACACTTCCTGCACCTCCCGGCTCATCCGAGACGAGGCGCATTCCTTATCTCTGTCCAATGGAGTGGGCTGAGTAGGATTCAGGGTTTCAGGGTCCCTATTCGTTATCTACTGTACTCTGTATGGAGTTAGACGCTGAGCCATTTTTTTTTCCTTTTTCTTTCCTTTGTTGGACGACCCTGGTCTCTCCGGGATGGAACGTCGCGCGCCCGTGTTTGGGCAGGGTTGCAGATGCCGATAAGCATCCGCAGGCTGACCTGTCATATCGGCGCTCTTGATTGAGGGAATGGGATAGACACGGAAAAGAATAATACAATGGGAGATTCGTGCATGACGGTGTGGAGAGTGGGGTATAAAATTGTACTATATAGGAATAATGCTATCGGAGGAAAGACGAGCGCATGGTGGGCACCACAGGGTAGTAGTGGTTTTGTTGACGTTGATACCCCGGCTACCTTTTCTTTTTCTTGTCTCCTTCTTTCCTCCTTGATCCTAGGAAACCCCCATATTAGGGGAGAACCCTGTAGTCAATGGGATTAGATATCTTCGTCCGTGGGTGGGCTGAGAGCCAATAACTTACTTTCTTCGTCTAGGAGGGTGTGCTGCTCCCAGCTTTCTTCGATCCATTTGACGGTGACGAGATAAGGCAGTTTCTCGAGGTGCATCGTTGACAGCCCTTCTCGGATCAGACGGATTTCCGGTGCCGGAGTATCTGAATTCACAATGATGTGTGTGATGGCCCGATCGCTGGAGGAGCCTGCAATACTCGCCCCCGCAAATCTGGCCGTGTTTATTGCCAGCTGGCGGCCACATGAATGGCTGTCGTCATTTTGTTCATTCCGGTGGAAGTGGAAAACCAGGCCCTTGAACAGCCATCCGTAGGGCATGTCCCAGCCCGAGTCTACGTTTTGCTGGATGCTCTCGTGAAGCTTTTTCAAGGCGTTAGTATCCGGAGGTAGGTCAAATTCGTGGTCTTTGGCCATTTGGTCCAGGATCTATAGGTTTAGTCAGTAGTAGAACATAAACAACTCTCGCACGGGTATTTACCTCGCTAAGTTCCTCGCGGGTAACATCGCGGGCATAGCTATCATTGAATTTATCAACGTTGCCCGAGACTTCTTCCTCCTTCTCGGGGGTGGCATAGAATATGTGTCTAGATATATGTTAGCAGACAACCCTTTACAGTAGAGAAGACACAAACCGTGGCTCTAGTGGAAGCAGAAAGTCTGGTAATCCCGCATCCACCGTGTTTTGGTGGATGCAATCCAAGATCCACGATGGGCGGATGATGTTCGTGTTCTTCTTTTGTACAGCAGCCACCTTAACCGTTCCTGTTCAAGTGTCAGCCTGCTGCTTCTCTTCCAGACATCGCACCCCCCCCCCTTACTTCTATCCGCGATGCAAATCGTATCTGGAGCCGCGTTGTCTTTCTGGAAGAAACTGGCCCCGTTAGCTTTGACAAGTTGCTCCAGCTCCGATTTCGTTTTCTTGTCACGGGTGTTTGAATCCGTGAGAATGACTAGTTCGGATTAGCACGAATAAACCAACAACCCTTAGGTAGATACACGGAACGTACAGAAGTTGAGTCCTTTGAAGACCTCTCCGGATGGTACGGCATATTCGGCGTCTGCATCCGTCTCGTCGTACCCAGCAATGACAAGCGGCTTTTTAGTTGCCTTCTTAGTTCGTTTCCGGCGGGAATTGTCAACATCAAACACCTTCTCTTGGTGTTCCTGTTCAACATTGGACTTGAGATCCAGGAACTCTTGCACAGAAAGAGCATTTGTCCAATTCTTATCCATCCGCAGCTTCTTGAATCGAGGGAACCGCAGAGTGAGCCCGATTCGAAATTGGTCGCTGACGGAGACAGAGGCCGCCTTGACGCAGAGGACAACCGAGTCTTCCGGCTTGATCCACACGTCAGGACGCTCATGCTGAGCATCGCCGCCAGCTAATTCGATGTAGGCCGTTGGAGGCTTTTTGGGATTCCAGTCTGTCCATTTGCCGTCCGTATGATGTCGGATGTTAGCATAATCAGCAGCGGTGAACCCTCCTCCAACTTTACAGAATGAGTAGCACTTCGTCCGGCCCTCGCCTTGCGAACTAGCCCCATCGGCTCGCAATGCACATAGGAAACTTGAGAGAGCACCACCACGATAACCGCTTCCATAGTAACCCCCAATGACAACAAGATCGAGTGACTCTCCAAATTCGGTCATGTACTCCGGCTTGACTTTCATCCAGTCGTCGTGCCGTTCATTCAGACGATAGGGTGACCGGGGATTCTTGAGCACCAGTCCCTCAGAAGCTTCCGCGACCACTTTCCTGAGCGCCGTTTCGATTTCGGCCTTGTCCGTGGCTTCCTCGTAGGGGTGGATTTCAAATCTTCGGTGAACAGATTTGATACACTTCTGTAGCGCATTGCGACGATCACGGAGCGTATATCGCGTAAGGTCCCGTCCGTTGAGATATAGCATATCAAAGATGCGGAATAGAGGCCGAGCGCCCGTCGAGAAGGGGTTCCTTTGTTCAGCCAACGCAGCTGTCTTGAGGGTGCCGAATGGCGCCGGGGCATCCTGCTCTGGATCCCAGGTGATCATTTCACCGTCCAATATCACACTATTGACTCCGTCGGCAAATGCATCGTTCAAATGTCTTGTTAGAGCCCCCGATTCATCATATATACCATTGCCATAGAGATAGGTGTAATCTTTAGCCTTTCTTGACCAGAAGCGAAATATCCTTCCTCCCGGGACGGAATCGTCTGAGTCCATATGCAACTGCATACGCTCTCCATCAAGCTTCTCCTCGATCCAAAACACTGGATCGTCCTCAGTTGGCTTCATCCGACCGATCATGCGATCCAGGGAATGCATCTGGAATTGCGCCAGCTGTGGCTGGTAGCATTGCATCAGCGCAATCCCCTTATCCTCGGCGTCCAGCCGGATGTTGGGATCATGCAGCTCCCAACACACACGCCGAAGGCTACTGGAGATGCTGTATAGGTTCTCCGCATCCGGATGCCAGACATTGAACAAGGTACGCTCCGTCGCGCCAACCTTCATCTGCCGAAGGATGATCCGGATCAGCCACATGAGCTCTTCGGGGTTCATGCGCCGATAGAACTCCGCCAGAATCGGCTGCTGGTTCTCCTCCTTGGACACCGTCGAGAGCTGGTCCAATCTGTCGTTCACTTCCTCGATCGTCATATTCCCAACCTCGGTCCGCATCGGCCGCTTGGAGATCACATCGTAGCATCGCCCCGCAAAATCGCCCGCCATGCTGTACGAGGCTGCCTGTCCTGGCAGCTTCCAATTCAAGAGCTTGAACCCATCCTCGGAATTCTTGTCGATCTTCATGATCTTCACCAGCATCTTCCCGATCGCCTTCTCCTTGATCCCGTACATCGCTCGATCGCGGTCCTTGTCCGGAAGGATCAACCGGAACGCGGGGTATATGTCATCGCCGACATCCTTGCGCCACCGCGAGATAAAGCGCTCGATCACATCTCGGCGTCGTTCGAAGGGGCTGAGATTTGCCGAGGAGCGGCCCCCAGGGCCGACTTTTCGACGCGGGCCCACAGCTCCAGCGGGTTTCTTTTTGATCTCACTTAGAGGGTTGAAAAGGGACTGGAAGAGCTCGTGGAATGGCAGAGTGGGAGAGTGATTCCGCGGTCGGTTGGGAAACCTAGAGTCGAGGTATGCGACGTTAGTTGATCATCTGGAAGCTGATGCCAGCAAGAAACACATGAGATTACTTTTCATCTAGGTCCTCTTGCTCCTTGGGATGTTTGGAGCGGCCATCGTCCATTACTTCGTCGGAATCCATCTTGGAGAAGTCTCCCGGGATCAAGCAATAGCGGACTGAAAAACGGCTTGATCATGACGGGGAGAAATGCAGAGCGGAATTCGAGGGTCGATCTTTGTACTGGAGATGCGCCGCGCTAGGCTGCAGCAGGCACCGATAAGATAGCGGCCATGTGACATCACACATCACTCACCGGTCGGAACAGGACAGTCAAAATAAAATCGTCAATATTAACATTAATTCTATTGCTAATTCCTTACACTTGTTTGTTGACCCATCGCTTCGGCAAGTGCTGCTAGTATCACGATGAGGTTCTTCGATATCCCCCACGAATTGATACCCGCGAGAATCGCGCACCCCGCCTGCAAGATCCTCTTCGGTCCATCAGGGCTGCAGATATCCCCCACGCCTGTAATTGTGCCTCTGATAACTTGGCCCTCACGTACAAACAGTTGAACCAGGTCATCGTCACAAGGACGATCTAGGTGAACGAAGCTCGGCTCGGTGGACGGTCTGCGCATTGATCCGGCATAGGGACCCGCAGCTTCCGGCGACGCCTGGGGATGGCAGAGCCCGTAGGCCCAAAGCGTGAGGATTGCAAGAAAGGCGGCAACAGGCTCGTGGAACACATTGGACGAATACCTTTGGATATGCCACAGCAGTTTCCCTGCATGGATGATCGCAAGGCGAGCCTTGTATTGGTCGTGCTTGATCCATTGCTGTATGTAATGCCACTCGATGGCTTGCTGTCTCTCACTCCAGCGTATCTTCCCCGTCGCTAGTGAAGTAGCCAAAGACCGTATTTCCTGGAAGGGGCGAGAAGAACGATACGGGCTTCATGAAGGTGTAACACTGTCGGATGCTCAAGTCCCGCTGCCTTAGCAATGGTGCTGTTTGCCGTCCAATGGAGGATATCCAGGCAGTCGCACGCACTGTTCCGCCACTTCGAATATGAAGGGATCCCTGGGAGCCACACAGAGCCCGTTGGGATGGCTGTTTCTCGAGATTGCTTCTTTGCGGTCGGGTTCCAGAACGATAACGGGCGACGAAAATAGTCACCAACCTCCCACATTCGATGATAGAGGGCGTGGAAAAAGAATATGACTAAACTCCCCTATGGTAGGGACTAGCCGCTTTTCAATGTACATGGTCAGTACGGCATCGTAAAGAGAAAAGCTTCCACAACCTGGGGGACCTAATGATTAGCGGGATTTTGTGAGAGGACGATAACGTACATACCCAGATTCTTATCATAGAGTTGTTTCCATTCTCCGGCTGACGTCGCGTGCCAAAGGCTTTCATGCGAGGGAAGTGGAGCTAGGCCATCGTCAAGATAAAACAACGGACGGCCGTCAAAATGGTATGCAAGTGTACAGTCCAGAAGCTGCCACAGGGTGTTAGAACCTCGCGGTGGTTTAGCAATTGCTATGGATCCTCCTTACCCAGATCAAATAGCCTGCCCGCCTTCTAAGTTCATATTCAATCCACAAGTTCCATTGTTGCTCCACGGGATCTTCGCTCGAGAAGAGTCCTGGCGTCGTAGAACGTAATAATTCTTCCTTAGTTGCAAGAGCGGCTAAACTCCCAAAATTGCTGAGTGCGTTTTGTCTGGAGCGTTCATTCTTGCCGTGAAGCAATCCGATATGGTTAAGTGTTGATACTTGAATAAGCCAAAGGGGCGTCTTGTTGGCACAGCCTTTTTCTTTCTGTAATCATTAGCTATAGAGCGGCTAACCAATTTCACAAAGCGGGTAATATACCTCTACGGTTATAGCTCGTCGAAGGAATTCATGGAATGCTGCAGTAGACTCCTCTTGTCCAGCAAAATTCGCAATATGGCATCCTATTGCCGACACTGCTAGAGTCACAAGCCAATGGCATTTGTTTGGGTTAAATGTGGGGGAGTGGAGAATCGGATATACTGGATGGAAAGAATCGAAATAAAGATGAATGAGGTTGGAGAGCGTATTCGACGCAGGGAATCTCTGAGACTCAAATTTCGAGTAAAGAATATTGTCCGAGCAGCACAATTCTGTAAAGCATCCATGTATTTTATTATATGTGGAGGGTTCAATCAGATGATCGGAAATAACATCCTTCCCTGGAATAGTAATTTCTGTCTCTTCGATCACTGGGAAGGAAAATCCCAGTGCATCATCGCTCTGTTGTGATCGCAAGAGACTACCGGCGAGCTCCGCAGATAGTATAGCCCAGGAGTCCTGCTTCTGTCTGTGCTTTGGAAGCCTGGAGCTTTCACCGTCTATGCAGTGATCTGCCGGGCGCTTAGTAGCACCAGATTCCAGATTTGATGGTGTTGATGATATAGAAGCAGATAATGAAGATGAATGACCAACTTCCTGGCTGTAATTTTCACTGCCCGTCACATCGGGTCTCAAGAGCAGATTTCCTGCTGGCGATTGAGAGACATTTTCTCGTAAGACTGGACCATTGCCCATGTTGATGACGGGAGGTGGCCATGGCGTTCGACCCCAAGAGTTATCCAGGGCCGCCGATTGAAATGAACTCGATGATAATCGAGATACAGCGGGTCTTTCATTGGTGTTGTCTTGACATATATCGGTTGGTAACCAATTTATTGTGGAAAAAATTGACTGGTCTAAGAAAGAATGCGCAAGGCCCAGCGGCGTCTGCGGGCCGGCCCCTCCTGTCGAAATATCCACATGAGGGGTAGAATGTGTCACTCCTTGTTGAGTACTGCCCATGTGAGTGTGAGTGCTAGGCGCTAACCTATGACCTCCAGGAAGTGTACTCCTATCTTCTGATATAGGCAACCGTGGATATGCGCGCTGGGTCTTCAGCCCGGGGTACGGCTGTAAAGAATACCGGCGGCCATCTGCTGTTTCGCTTGACAGGCTCAAGCTTTCGGTTTGAGAAGGTCTTCGGGCATTGGGATGTTCGTTCTGCTGTATTGTGGGGAATTTATACGAGTTGCGCTCGGCCGTAGAATTGGACGTGCTTGGACCAATACTGTTTGAAAGTTGGAGTTGAAATTGACCGACCTCGTAGTCAGGGGGCCTAAATGAAGAATGCGAACCAGTTCGACCACGTGGTGCGCCTTCTGCCATTGAAGACGGCGCGTTAGAAGCACGTTTAGGTGAAATGTTATCCTGGTTCAGCATCGTATCAGGGGGCACATCCTTCCGCGCCTTCACCTTGGACCGCCTCTCTGTTGGGTATTGGCATTCAAGAGATCGGTTTTCGCAACGGACACAGGGGGTGCCTCCGCTGCAGCGAACTCTTGCAACCGCGCATTTGAAACACGCTCGAAAGGTCTTGACTGTGATGCGATGTGTGCGGTCCTTTCCGCCGTCAGATCCTAGAGTATGGTGACTCATCTCGTGGCGATAAGAGTGTCACTGGCGGATCGGTCAGCTGCCATGCTAGAAGTTGATCGCCATTATTGTGGAAAGGAGTCTTACGTTCGCGAAAAGTGCCGGCCGCATTGCATGCACTCAAAAGGCTTCTCTTTGGTGTGGCTACGAAAGTGTCGCTTCAAATGCTCAGGCCGCCTGAAGGTACTTTGACAAATCGAGCATTTAGTTTGCCCGGTGACAACTGAACTAGGCTGCGCATCATGGTCTTCGTCGGCAGGCCCCTCCTGGTTTTTCTCGTCGGCTTCATGGCGGCTTGCAGCTTCTACATGAATGTCGCGGTTAATTTTGACGAGATCCAACGCCTTGCCTTTCCATGGCTCCCACCAGCGGAACATAAGGGCCTAGCTTGTAATCATACCTAAGCCAGAATCGCTCTTGTCCGGCGACATGGCGGTTCATGGACGATAGACTCTCGGGATAGGGGGTAGAGATAATTGGCATGGCAGCGAAAACCGCATGGGAAAAGAAACGAAAGCACCATGGAACGAACCGCCAGGGGTGTCAGTCGAAGGCAGAAAAGCAGCGAAGCAGCGAAGCACAAGAAGCGGGGGGGGAAAGACGTTTCCCGGGGCGCCAGGAGGCTAGTTGGAGAATTGACTGGAGAAGGCTTTGGGGATCTCTGGTTGATTGGCCAATCGCCGGACAGCTTCCAAGACGAAAAGGCGCCGTTCGGCTAATTCTCTCCAGATGCCTAGTAGTAGCGAGTAGCGTGTGTTTCTATATTAACTCGCCGGAGAGATGGCCTGTTATTGGGTCGTTTTGTCCGAGGCCAGATGCAGGTAATATAAGATACTTCTTCGACAATAGGCACCTGATTGTGGTGAGGGTTGATGAAGAAACCTGGGAGTTGGTGGTTGAAGGAGGGAGGATCTTGCGAGGCGATCGGCTAAAAGCCCTTGGGGAGCCTTGGCTTTAAGGCAGCACTCTGGATCCTACACTTTCCGCAGAAATGAAAAATGAAGATGGAGGGAGAACGGATGGAATCGAAAAATACGAACAAGAACATAAATTAAAAGGGAGCAAACAGACCAGGATAGTTGCATAAAATACAGAAATATAGTAAGGTTTGGGTCCAGCTGCTCTTGTGCTAATATTCCGTGAACAAGATTCGGACATTTCTACAATTCTCCTGGGAACATGCAATTTCGAAGCCAACTGACAGGGATCCCTCATGATAGCGGATGCAGAATGAGCAACTACTGCAGGCCCATTTAAATCGGCCAGCTGCATCTTTCGCGCATCGTCGGACAGGAACGGGTATGCGTGAGGCCGACGGTGCAGTATGAACTCTCGAACAGCCCTGTGGAACTGAGGGCCTTAGATGTCGATCATCGTTCCCAGAGAAAGGCCAGGAATGTATTTTGGTAAGGGTGCAGGTAGAAACTGACCACTTTTTCTATATTAATATACCATCCTAACAAATGTCTACTAGCAATCCATATGGGAGAATTCCGGCGTTAGAAAACGAATGCAGCATTCTAATTTGCTCTGGATAGACCAGTCATATAGAGTAACTGGTTGCATATTTAAACTAGAATCCCTAAATTGATAATTTACATCCATTGTGCGCTTGTTTGCTAGTAGAACTCCCGGGGAAGAGGCTTGTGATGGCTTAGGTACTCCGGAGTAACTTGGGAGATCCTGCAGGAATCCGATGGCTGGCCAGAATGAAATCCAACACTACAGAGTACCTCGTACTGCCTTCATCATGTATAGTCTTAAACTTCCAAGTACAAAAATCGGAGGCCCTCGAGGGGACTTGGATTAGAACAAGGGCCTGAAAATCAAAGAATGAAACTAACCACGACAGGACAAGATGTTGGGAGACAAAATACTAAGTTAGAGCCCCCAGAGAAACTAATCATCTATGGGTGAAGCTGCTAGAAATCCAGAAAATCCATCGTGGCTCCCACGCTATACACGAACAGGGGAAACCCCTTTCAGGGGCTCGAAAAAGCTGCAGATTGGGCCAAAACCAAAGCCACGAGTCAAGTACATATATCAACTGCACCGTTCCGTACGAGTCGTGAAGCTAGCCCGAACTAGAGAAGATGTTGCAAAATGAATTGTGAAGGGGCCAAATTGTGGGCAAGGTAGACAGGCAAGAAAAGGGCGGTGCCGTGATCTCATCCTGGGAAATGAAACGCGAAACCCATTCAGGTGCGTATTTGGCAGGAGATAAAATGTAGGTGAGACTTGGTTTTCGATTAACTTCAATATAAAGCAAGGCCTATGACACCATGGAAATTCTGGAGCAGAAAAGTGATATCACACCTGCAAGGTACGGGCATTGCTGGCTAAGAGGCTGACCACTAAAGATTCCCACGACCCGCCACGGTGCAATACACGAGTTGGGAAAGGCTCACAAGCCTAACCGGATCTTGCTGCTGATCTGCAGAGTCAGTCACCAATACTAATCCTTCTTTGCAAGGCTGAAACTACTAATCATGACGGGAAATGTTGTTCCACCTTTGCTGAACCGTTCATCCTGTGCCAAGTCCCTATCTACCGTCAGATCCCGGTATCCAGTTGGGGGGCCATGCTATATTAGTACGCTGTTGTCTTCCTTTAGTGGGGGAATGAAGGAATCTAGATGCCTGTCTGCCTTTTGGCCCTTTACTGACTGTCTGGAGATGAACAGCCAAGAGATTTAGCTGCTTACTTTGGGGGCCTTCTGAAAATAAACGAGTTGTAGTCCGTAATATAACTCCTTTTAAAGGCACATCGAGCCCCATAAACTCCCCAATAAGTCCACACTGGCAATCGGCCTAACGTCTTGAAGATGCTTTCACTACTACCTGTTCTGCTACTGGGCGGCCTCCTCCCGGCCGTCAATGCTCAGAACTCCGATAAGGAGGTGCTTGCACATTTCGCAACCACAGGGAACTGTTTCATTTACATTAATGGCGGAGATCATGTGAAGGGTTCCTCCCCGTGCAAGACATGGTGCCCGGAACATGAGGACAACGAGGGAATGGGAGTAGGTTTTGTTTTATCCCTTCTGATTTCAACGCCATTGTTTTTCTTTGGTCGACGATGGCTGATCAATTGGTTAGTGCCACACGCCTGTGCTTGATTTCGACTCGATAGACCAGTCACTCATCAGCACAGACGACGATGGTAACAGGTGGCTTCCGGGAGATTGTGTCTGCGGAAATCCCCAGGACTATCTCCCTCTCATCGAGCCGGTGATAGAGGCCCTTTCGCGCTTGGACAACATTATCTGCGCTGTTTTCTTGTCGAGTCTCGAAACGGTTGCAGAAATTGGCATCAATGCTGTGCCCGGTGGTCAAGCCATTAATGGTGTCCGAAGGGCTGTCGAGGGTGCCAAAACATTCGTTGATAATTCGTTGGATGCCGCTTCTTTCTTCGACAACTGGATCGGAGATGCCTGCGATGTTCCTGATTGGAACTTCAACCTGATGGACTCGATCTTTGGCAAACTGAACGATGCCACAGATGACATGGGGACTAGCAAAGGATGCTTCCAGAAGAAAAAGAGCCTTTGCAAGGACCGACGCAGCAATCCCAAGAAAGACGATGACAAGAAAGACGACGACAAGAAAACGATGACAAGAAAGACAATGACAAGAAGGACGACGACAAGAAGGACGACGACAAGAAGGACGACGACAAGAAGGACGACGACAAGAAGGACGACGACAAGAAGGACGACGACAAGAAGGACGACGACAAGAAGGATGACAAGTGCAAACGTGATGGTAGGTTCTCCTTTGAAAGCCGAGACGCTGGAAAATTCCATTGACTTGAACCTCCGTTTCACAGGCAAGGATTGCAAAACCACAGAGGCTGCTCCGACCTC
Organism: Aspergillus persii; assembly: GCA_002215965.1. Lineage (NCBI taxonomy): Eukaryota > Fungi > Ascomycota > Eurotiomycetes > Eurotiales > Aspergillaceae > Aspergillus > Aspergillus persii. The sequence continues at coordinate 6,218,778 of NGZO01000001.1, forward strand.
TACCAAGGACAGCAAAGATAGCACCAGCACTACTACTTCGAAGAAGACCCGTCGCCCCAAACACAAGACCAAGTCGTCTCGTTCGCTGATCCCTAGTTCTACTCCGGCGATCTATACTCCCACGCCGACTGTCATTACGACTCCCTCATCTGTTGCGGTCACTCCCTCTCCGTTTTAGTGGCCTCTCGAGATGGCTTGATACTCATGGCCTAGACCGGTCATGTTTATCATGTTCTAGAATCTAGATGTATATATATTCGCAAGGACCTGGGAGATTGGACTTTTGATATAACGTGCATTTTCTAATGTTTAGATAGTGTTGGTAGAGTCGTATTCCTTCTAGACTGGCCTTTTTAATAACAAGTCTCTTCCCAATAGTATACTACACGCAGTACTTGGAATAGTTCTATTATTTATACTACCTATGAGGTGTCGTTATTTATACATCATTAGTCAGCGTATGCATGCACAACGCCCAACGGACTAAAACGCTCGGCTCGTCTGACTTCTTCCTACCGGTTCAACGCCAGGCACCCCGAGCCAAATAAACGATCTATTTAGTTACTTCCCCTTTTGTCGTCTCAGATACCTTTACCCTTACCATGGCCTAATTCCTGGTGCTCTTCGCTTGCCCTCCCCTCCATACTCTGTGCATGCACAAGAGCCACGTGGTTGGTCCTTACCTAAGCAGCCTAAATGGCGAGTTCAACTTCCGGTCTGGACCCCCGGGCAGCTTCTCAGTCCCGCAATAATGCCAACTCCCTGACAGCTCTCCAAGGAGCCGTCAATGCTTTCCATGGGAGTCCGTACAGAGCTGTTTCGCCCGCTGCTACCAATAGAACTGGAGTGACTATGGATAACAGCCATGGCTCCGAGTCTCACTCCGAGGCTGACACCCCCGAAGTTGGTTCCGTAAGGGACAAGATAGGGAGGTTTGCAGCGCAGTCGCAGTCGCATTTGCAGCCTCCCAAATTGCAGGCTACACCCGAGAGAGCCCAGATCAACAAGCCCATCACCAAGCAACGGTCAATGCATCAGATCGCGGCCCAGCTTGCTGCGGAGAAATCCTCCATCGCAAGCGAAAGGAGAGCCCCTTCTCCGGCGCCTAGTATGCGTTCGTTGCAAAATGCGAGTAGGGCTGCGTCTATCCCCCGCAGCCAGAACCAGCCTGTGGACTTGTTGACTGGGGATTCTACGGACGACCTGGCGGCAAGCATCAGCTCTTACCCCAGTATCTCGGCAAATGAGCAGAGCTTGCCACATAGGGCCAGTTCTATCCCACGAAAGCCAATTGGGGAGATCTCCTCTACATTACGGGAACCCATACAGCCAGCTGCAGCGAAACCCCGTCCCATTCCGCCGGTGCCACGGAAACCTCGATTAGTCGCTGGCGGACTGAAGCCAACAGACTCTGATGTGCCTATCCAGAACCAACCGCGAACTCCGGAGCCGCCTGTAAGCTCTCGTGCATCAGTTCGCTCTAAAACTTCATCTACCTTCTCCGATGAGAAAGCACCCCCACTCCCCACTCGGCCCGGCACTATGCCCAACCACGGGCTAAGGGACCATCGAAAGCTCCTAGATATCGACGACTCCCCAAGGCGGCCAGTTAGTCCCAGCATGACCTCGGTATCTGGCCGCTCGCTCAACACGAGCAGCTCCAGTTTACTCGATATGGACGAAGAGGCTCTGTCGGATGCTATCGTTGCGTCGTCGCTAGCATCCAGTAGGGCGCCACCACCTAGGAAAGTTCCTCCTACTCCTCCACCGCAACGCCGACCGAGGTCTCGTTCAATCCTCCGCCTGCAGCACTCGGGTAAGAGTGGGCATTCGGTATCGTCCAGTCCCCCGGGCACCATGCGGCATACTCTGCGCGATCCGGTCAAGCCCGACGACGAGGGACATAATCAACACCACAGGAAACATCTCCTTCATAAACATCCCCACAAGCATCACGAGGGCGATCGAAAACGGTGGCGGAGCGAAATCACGGAAAAGGAGCGAAAACGGTACGAAGGAGTCTGGGCTGCCAACAAAGGGTTATACGTGACCCCAGCCCTATTGGATCATCCATCACAGGATCCGGCGTCTATCGCGCCTCCCGCAGATGCTTCGGAGATGGTTGTGAACGTCGTGGTTCGCGACATCTGGTCTCGCAGCCGCTTACCGGCTGTTAATTTGGGACAGATATGGGAACTGGTCGATACCCAGAAGATAGGGATCTTGAAGCGGGACGAGTTTGTGGTGGGAATGTGGTTGATCGACCAACAATTAAAGGGCCATAAGCTTCCTCCTAAGGTGCCCGACAGTGTGTGGTACAGTGTGCGGCGAGTGCCGGGCGTGACGCTCAACCAGCAAAGCCTCATATAGCGGTGGATGACAATTGTCTTCTTCTCATCTAGAGCCCTAGATACTGCGGCGCGGTAGCTAGGCAATCACAATAGTCGGAGTCTATTGAACTCAAAATTAATGAAACCGGGAATGGCCATGAAGCTGCACAGAAAAATTTCAAGGTCGAAAATGCCCCACTGCTCTCCACCGCTCCTTGAATGCCTTCAAGATTGCCACTGCCCCCGGAATGCACCCATTGACCGCCGTTTCGTTGTGGCAAGTATCGCGGTGGGTGCAGGATAATATAGAGAAGATCGAGGTCGAAGGCGAGACGGCACGCCGATCCGACTGCCATATAGGCACTGTACGGAGTTGTCTTGACACGATGTATGTCCAGAGTACACTACATACGTACACAATAATGCAGGGTACATCGACCTACATCGACCGAGCTGCGCGTGGCTGAATCCGGAAGCCAGCCCACTCGACGATGCGGATGCATCGATTAATTTATACGGTCCCACTGCGATAGCTAGAATAGGAAGACGGCTCGGATGAGATCGCCCACCTGCATGCTGACAAGGAGTGTACTAATAATTAACTCATCGACATAGCCCAGGCACCTGACCGTTACGTATCATATCAATCACCAGGCCGAGGCTTCCTAACCTCACGACTTGCATGACATGCGCCCTCAACCCTGCGGCTATCTAACTGTCTGGCTGCGAGTAATGCGAGTAATGATAGGAGAGGCAAGGGACCCTCGCGGGGGTTTCCTGGTCCGGTCTGACATACCTCGTTCTGCGCCCCTTTTTTCCCAGAGCCTTATTCAAGCCCCCGCCAGGGGAATCATGCAGATCCCCTAATCCAAGACCATGGCATTGTCCTGCGTCTAGGCGTGATCCCTGTGGGAAAGAGGGGTAGATCCATGTGAGTCTGATCTGCGCTAGATTGCAGTAGACTACTCCGATAGAGGCTAAGGATGGGCGTCCGTTGGGTGCGTTCGGGCTGTTCGTAACTTCGTTGCGCTCTGACTGCCTGGCGCCGGGCACAGCGCCCCAGGGTCGAAAGTACCGCCGAGGAACGACGAATAGATAGATCGATCACTGATCTGATCTGGATCGAAAAACGCGCCCCACATCGTTTCTTAGTATAGGTTCCATCCGTGGTTCATGCGCCAGCCCATTCGCATGAACCAGGGCCCGGTACTTTTGTCGGAGGAGCTAAGAGGCAACGGCGCATGCCTCGTCCTTACTTTAGAGGTCAAGACTCCAAGCTAAGATATGTTGCTCCCCCCTTACCCGAAGGATTCCTATGCTCCTTTCTGGATTTTCTTTTTTTGACTTTCTCCACACCTGGTGTTCCAGGATTTGGAATTGTGACCCAGTGGTCTCTCCGGATCTCCGAGTTAGCGCCGTAGAATTTATCAGTCGGCGTGTAAAGTTGTTAAACGTCATGTTGCGCACAGGATTTGTAGACTTGAGGATAGTGCCAGGTTGATCGAGGCCATTGGCAGTACTCTGTAGTGCTACTGTGCGACCTAGTCTCCGGGGGGTAGACTTCTAGTATAGAACTGCGTACTCGGTCCAGAGACCTCGTAGCCGGGACCGGGACCACGTGACCGGATCCCGTGCCACCGAAAAGGGTAGGAGTCCAAGATCGGAACGAGGCTTCGTGACGGCCGAGGCTTGAAGCCGGATGGAGGCCAGCGCCTGGAATCTGGATGGATGCAGCATGTTGGACTCGGTACATGCAAGTATGTAAGTATGTATGTAAGTATATGTAGGCGGTCGATCGTCCCGTCCACTTTGGCGGCGACCTGAGAGAAATCGTGCCACCCGCGTGACTAAGCAGCCAACCAAATCCCGGGCGAGCGGCGTTCGGGATTTGCTTTGGCCCTGGCGATGGATGATTAAGCCCGGTCCCTCCCCAGCTTTCCTTCCTGCTCGGTATATCTGATTCTGAATATCAGACCACCTCTCGCCTGCGTCTCCGGTTTAAAAAGAGGGGCCGAAAGAGTTCCAGAATCCCCAGTCGGTTGGAATCCATCTATCAAAAAAAAAGGGGAGAAAATTCGAAAAAAAAAGCCCCCCCCCCCCCCCCCCCAACTTCCCTCATCCCACAGAAAGACAGACAGACAGAGAGAGCGACGGCGAGACGTTCTCCGTCTTTGTACGTTCTTGCGCTCTGTAGTAATGCGCCATTGGAGCGTCTAATCCGGTGGTGGATGCCGACAGTTGCACGCTCGTTCCTGTTCGCTCTCTTGCATGTCCGACAAAAAGTAGCCCAAGACTATATTCGCCATGGTGCTGGGCAATTTCTCCAGTTCCTATGACGGTGGAGTCACCACCACCGTTACGCAGCCCAAGATCGCCAGGACGACGGTCGTGCGCAAGAAGTTCGCCAAACCCCCCGTCAAGGTCGCCTGTTTGTCTTGGTAAGTCGGCGGCCGTTTCTGAATCGACGAGGCGAGGCTAACGGAGGCCGATTTGCGAATAGTCGCGCGTCGCGCACACGCTGTGACGGACAAGATCCGTGCTCAAACGTAGGTTCCTCTCGTTTTCTCTATTGATGTCTGCTCTGTCTGCTTGATTGAACCTCCCCCGGTGATATCCTTCGCACTATCTACTCCCTTGTCCATTATGAGCGAATGTTATGCTGAGATTTATACTTCCACTGTTTCAAGTGTCTTGGCAAGAAGAAAAAATGCTCTTACTTGCCCAGCAAGCGCGGTGGTCCAAGAAAGAAGAAAAGACCATCCACTCCTACCCATGGCCTCATTCAGCAGGATGATACGTCGGATTCGACTATCCCGCCTTCGACCGGCTTCGATGATTGTATGTGAACGCGGTCAATTGTCTAATCTAGATCCCCATGTCGCTAACCTGAGCTTCAAGCTCCCGGAATGTTTGGTCAGATCGACGTGCTTTCCATCCCGGGCGCTGGCCTGAGAAGTCTGGATTTCACTTCCGATGTCCACGACATGTTTGCCGATCTGTTCGTACCGAACGATGGCCCCAGCACCCATGTTCAGATGGAGCCGACCCCTTCGCCATCTAGTGTATCGTCGCCATCACTAGTTAGGGCGTACGCTCACGAGCACGATATGTGAGTTCCACTCGCCTCGGGGTAGCTCTAATGACTGTTCGCGTCGTCTAACAGATGGTCAGACTAAATGCCTACTACTTCTTCATCCATCCCTATTTCCCTATTCTTCCCCCGAGAGCCGTGGCCCCGTCGCCCGACAACCCAATGGAGGGAGCTGGGTCATATTCTGACTCCCCATCCGAAGAGCCGATTCTAACATACAAGCCACGTTCCCCTCTGAGCCTTGCGCTATCCGCCGTACTGGCCTTGATCCCGCATCCGAATGACATGGAGCCGTCATCTCCAATTTCGGTCGTCCGCCGCCGAGTTTACGCTCACACATTCGCCCAATTGGCCAATATCAGCATCGAGGCGGATTGTGAGCTTCAAGCCTCATCCACAGATCCCTCTCAGGCTCTGGGGGATCGGCCTACGGTTGAGCGCGAGCCTTTCCACCCTCGAACGCCTGTGGAGCTCGAAAGTGTTCTCGCCCTGTTGATTCTTTCTATCTACGAGTATACCCAGCGAGGAAATCTTCTCAAAATGCGGTATCGTGCCGGTCAAGCCCTGGCAATCGCATTGGATATGGGTCTTCACGCTTTAGGGGAGGAACATGACGAATTTGCGGAGGCGCGGAGGCGAGCGTGGTGGATGACGGTATGCACTTCCACGACCGGTTTGATTGGAGCAGTGGCTAACATTACGATTTTGCAGTATTATTGCGTTTTGCAAGGATCCATTGTTAGCACGACGGTAAGCAGTCTTGTCCCGCCACACGTTTGACTAGGTCCTTGGCAATTGAGCGGCTAATCAATTATGCAATAGCCGCTTTCAATCGTTGCCAATGACCCCCAGTTTGTAACACCATATCCGCGGTTCTCTGCAGATGCAGATGTACGTGTCCATTGAATCCTCCAATACCGGGTTGTCCAATAAAAATAAACGTCATGTTAATATTTGAACAGGGATGGTCTCTCCTTATGCAAGCTCAGCAAGTACTTGTCTCGGCGACACAATACATTATCGACTTGAACAAGTGTATCGCAACGAGAACCAACATGCATTACATATATGAACGCATGCGACAACTTGACGCTTGGGCTAGTTCTGCGCTGGCGCAGTCCAATTTGCTCCCCATCGTTCCCCAATCTGCAAGTCACGTTGGCGATATCGAGTACATCACAGCTCAAAGTATTCGTGCAATCTCGCGTATCAAAATATCGAGGTTTGTGCCATCCCGGCAAATAAAGGGCTTTTGAATCATGCTTACTTTTTGCCTAGTGCTCAAATCAAAGTACATCGCTTCAGGGCATTCTCGGATATTCCCATATTCATCAAGAAACATTGTGACCTTACCGCAGCCAACGCGAGCAACACAGTGAACCAAACTAAGCAAGCAAAGGCCGCCGACGGGATTAACACTATCCAGTGCTCATGTGGAGGGCTGGAACCACTACAGCAGCCTTCAAGCGAACTTACACCCTCGTCGATCTCCTCGGCGTCATCGGATTACAACTCGATGTCGCAATACTCGTTCACAAATGGATTCCCGTACAGCTGTCAGCATTCGGCCAAGATTTGCCTCCGAGCTGCTATTTTGATCTCGCACATGTTCCAAAGCCTGCCGTTGCCACAACCGTTGATCGAAGGAGGCAAAAGCCAGCCGGGCATGCCATTAATGCCGTCGAATGATCTTCCGCGGACCATGCCATCGTTTGCTTGCTGCTTGATGCAGGGCAGCTATGCCATGTTGATGATCTTCTACAAAGCGCGAGTTGAGAAGCAGATGTCGCCGGACTACGAGAACAGAACCCCGGGAAACCCCTCTGACCGACTCATTGACGAGATTCGCCAAGGACTGGAGCGCATCATTGCCACTGTCACTAATTACGCAATTGCATTCGAGGCGCTGGACGGCATGCGAGGTAAGTAGTACTTTCCTCTAATGGTTATTCAACCCTGCTAACGTCTGGATCTTGCTCAGATGAAATCGAAGGCGCATATCATACGGCGTTTCCGGAGCCGTAAGGTTACTTCGCTTTTCTCTTCCATCCTCACCTTCACTTCTCATATTCTCCTTATTTTTGTTCTTCTACCCCCTCACTTTTTACATAATATCGCTTTATATATTCCCCTGCAAAGGAAATACACTCTATATAGTATCGGTTTACAAATCAGGGTATCGGAACAAAGGGCAAATATATCGGATCGGATCGGACTGGACTGGACTGGGTTAGACACTGGAACAAAAGGAAAACATACCCAAAAGCAAATACAATATACCCTTCACTCACTATTTCCTTCACTTTCGATTGTCCGTTCAAGCACGCTCAAGAAGCGTGTCCCAAACGACAATCTTTGCTATCGATGTGCTCACGACTACTCCTTCTCGTTTTCTTCTCCCCTTTCTTTATTGTTTTTCTTGTTTTCTATTCGGTTGCTGGGTTCACGAGGGAGGGTATCTAGGTAGCAGATACTGTTTCATTCTTTTGTTGTGTGTATGTACAAATATGTCGGGTGTATTGAATCTATTTATCCTGGAGTTTAGGCTGATAGAATAGCACCAATTGATCTATGGAGGGGTTTGTTTGTATTTCGGTTTCTTGGAACTGCTGTGTCTCTCTGATCAATGGGATATTGAAAAACAACGTTCTGCTGCGGTTGATCTAGGCAGTGGAATTAACATTCTTGCTGCAATGTTCCATGTGCAAAGGTACCTGGCGTATCTGTTGTACGAAAACCAACCAGTAGGAAGGTAGCTAAGCTGTACAGGGTAGATACAATGAGAAGAAAAAGGAAATGATTCTCCAAGGGCAAAAAAGAGACCGGTCTATTTGATAGAAAATTGTAAGCTGTAGTTAGTACAGTATATTGGCAAGGGAACAGGGCAAAATATTTGGAAGGCAAAGTTAAAGATAAATAAATCTAAAGCTTCGATCGTATTCCTTCCAAGCGGAACTTGACGTCCTTCAGCACCTTGCTGGTGGGTTTCCATTCGTCAAACTGCCGAAGCAGCTGCATAGTTTCGTCGTATAGTTCGCGCCGCACGAACTCTTCCTCAAGGAGCCCGCGCATGGCAAAAGGGAGGATATACGGGTTTACTTGGGAGGAAGGTTGGCTGCGTCGGATGTCCAGGGTGGCGCCTTGGACGTTGGATGTTTCTAGGGTGAATTCGATGGCCAATCTGAATTCGTGTTAGATGTGGGCCGATGGGATGACTCCCAGGCATAACTCTTGAAGAAAAATTGACTTACCGATAGACGGCCTCGTCATCGTAAAGTCGAGAATGGCCCTCTCCGCTGTATAGACTGCCGGCGAGAGGGAGCTTAATTCGCGGATGAGACCGTGATCTGGAATCCCCAGGTTCCGAAGTTTGAGAGCAAACCCGACCAAGTGCGAGACACTGTTGGCCAGCGTTAGACGGATGACTGATTTGAGTTGGTGGGTTGATGGAGGATGACTTACAAGCTTGGTGCATGCACTCGACCATCGACAAATACTGCTCGATAGATATACGGATGGGTTACTGGCGAAAACAAAGAAGACTGCAAAAAATGTCAAAATCAGCGCAAGTCTTCCTGGTTCCAAGAAAAAGCCATCTTACCTCGAGAGAGACCAGCTGATCATCGATGCTACCGATGTAAGATATCCGGACTCCAAAATTCAGGGAGGTTTTGAGAGCAGCCTCGTATTCCTTAGAAACTTGACTGTAAGGCAACGCAAATTCAAACAGTTCTCCCGCAGATCCGCTTATCCACCGTGATCGATATTCGGAGAAGGGACCCATGTTAACGCCTGCCATAGCACAGACACCTACCCGAGACGCATTAATGCATCCGAATGAGATCAACTTAGCCACCAGCATGATTGTTACTGGTACCCCCTGACTATGACAGGCAAACAGGATAAAATCGGCGTTCCTGATTTCTTCCATCCAATTCAACAGTAGTTTCCATAGAAGGTCTACACGTTCAAAGATGCGGCCTTCACCTTCCAAGGCTATTTTTTCGACGTTACAAGTATGTCCGTGATCATCGGCCCACTTCTGGATAGCATCTGCTGCCATGTTCGAAAACCGGATAGATGTTCCCGTAGGTTGACCAATAACCGTCCGCAACAACGGCATAGGGAAATAGCCATGTATCCCGATAGCCAGAGCTCTCTTTATGTGTGGCGTATCCCGGGTCATGTAAACATGCCGATTATTCAGCTCCCTGTTGTAACTTAAGAACCGTCCGATCGTCTGGAAGAGGCTTGGCCTTTCCTGCAGGGCAAATGTTTCTTTGAAGCGTGGGAGAACCTGGTTGGGCAGTATCTTCTGTAACTGTTTAGATGCTGCAGCTTCCGGGGCGCTTGGCGCTAAAGCATTGAGTTTGGCTTCTGGCTGCGGCACAGCTTGGCCAGGGGCTGCAGGATTGCCTTTCGAGGACTTGATCCTGACTGTCCCTTTCTTTGAAATCTCCAGTCTCTGGTCTGATTCTGATCCATTGACTTCGGGCTTCGGAGTAGACGAATCTAGCTTTGTAGCTTCCGCCGATTCTATTTCGGGAGGGTTTGCTTGTGCTGAGCCTTGTGAAGAGTCTCGAAACCAAAACGACCATCCTGATGGTTTTACGTTTTGAGCAGATGATTCAACAGAGGGCATATCATCTTGATGTCCCGATTCTCCTTGGTTGCTGTCATCTTGATCCGTCGTAGGCGTTGGGTGAGTATGTGAAGGAGCTGAGTCATCCCCTGTAGGGGGTTGCTCATTTGAGGCGGCTTCTACGCCCTTGGGTGGCGGAGGCACACCGTACCACATCTGGAACCAGGACCGTTTTTGAGATGTTCCTGTGATCTCTGAAGTCTCGGGGGTGCTGTCGGGCTTCACTGGTCCTTGGTCGGCGGGCGTGGCGCTGTCGTCCTTGGAAGTTTGATTCTCGGTGGATGAAGCGGCCGGTGTCTCTGCTGTTGGATCGGCTGCAGAACCCTCCTCTGTTGTCGATGGTCTATAAAACCATGAAAGCCAGCCCCCTGGCTGTGTAGTCTCCGATGAAGGCGGGTTTGGCTCCGCCGTATTAGAGCCTGTATTATTCTCGTTGGAGGGCTTGGCTGCCGCACTCGATTGCTCTTTGTTGGTATCCTCCCTCACGTCGGAATCTTTATCGTTCAATGCCTCTTTGTTTGCCGGCTCGGATGTCGAGCTAACAACAGGGTCTGCTTGAGAGTCCAGCGGTGGTGTGGAAGTAGAACCATCGGAGGCAATGTTTATTTTGGTTGTCGTGGCGTCGGCGGGGAGGGATCGACTTGACGCGCCCGCTTTCCTAGTGAGTTGCAGAGATGGATTGCGATGTTGCTTGGTAGACTCGAGCTGGGGGGTCGACGAGGAAGTGAGGTTCGACGCTACGTTCTGCGCAACCGAAATGCTCTCACGGGCAACCTCGGTAACCGGGGCCGCTTTGGACGACCAAACTCCAGGGTACCAGTTCTATCAACGCGCAGGTATTAGTCACATACAGGGGCATCAAATAAATCTATGGAAAGATGCCCGGAGGTAGTTTCTATTGCTCTTGGACTGCGATCTGAATTACCCGAGAAATGGGCACTTACAACGCCTCCTTGCTTTTGCACTCTAGAGCGTTCGTTGCCCGGAGATAACGTCGCCCCATCGTTCGACATCTGGGAGTCCTCGCCTGACGGGCTGTGTTTTACTCTCTTTCGAGATCCCGTAGGCGCCATGGAAGGAAGAAAACGAACATAACCAGCGACCAAACACGCAGAAAGGTAGGCAACGGGGGCAGAAAAGCCTAGGATGGGGGGAGGCGAGAGACCAAGTCGGGCTGAGCGAGTCCCTCCCCAACGTTGATGTCACGTCACATGCCGTCCTGACCGCCTTTTGCTGCCTGAGGCGGGCGGGCTGCCCCGGCTGCCTGGGTGCCTTTCTGCCTGGGTGCCTGGGAAATTTTTCTTGCGGGCGGTGTGGATCCACGGCCGATAACTTTTTTTTTTCTGCGCCCATAACCAACCATCCACTGCTGCTCGATCCAGGCCTTTAATATTCTGTCGCAATTTTCTCGTCCGTTGATCTGATCTGGGTTTGGGGTCTCAACTGACCCTCTGCCATATTCGACTATGGCGATCCAGAAGAAGGTGGGCTTTTCCTCTTTATTTTTCTGAAAACAAAAAAAGAATCCTCGTTGCTGACTCTCTATAGCATGGTAAAGGTCGTTTGGATAAGTGGTACCGCCTTGCCAAAGAGAAAGGATATCGAGCTCGAGCCGCGTTCAAGTTGGTTCAGCTGAACAAGAAATATGGCTTTTTGGAAAAGAGCAGAGTGCTCCTAGATCTTTGCGCCGCACCCGGTGTAAGTTTTTTGTCTGGTTCCCCCAGGATGCCATTTTACTAAAAACTGTATCAGTCGTGGTGTCAAGTGGCTGCAGAATGTATGCCTGCGCAGAGTATTATTGTCGGTGTCGATCTCGCCCCAATCAAACCTATTCCTCGAGTGATCAGCTTCCAAAGCGATATCACAACGGAGAAGTGCCGCGCTACGATTCGATCGCATTTGAAACACTGGAAAGCGGATACTGTTCTCCATGACGGTGCGCCCAACGTTGGTACAGCTTGGATTCAAGATGCGTTCTCTCAGGCGGAGCTCGTGTTGCAGTCGATGAAGTTGGCTACGGAGTTCTTGGCCGAGGGTGGTACTTTCGTCACCAAGGTCTTCCGATCGAAAGACTACAACCCTCTTCTGTGGGTCTTCAAACAGCTGTTTACCTCGGTGGAGGCTACGAAACCCCCTTCTTCTCGCAACGTCTCTGCCGAAATTTTCGTCGTCTGTCGCGGCTTCAAGGCCCCGAAGCGTCTCGACCCGAAGTTCCTCGACCCGAAGCATGTGTTCGCCGAATTGGCCGATCCAACACCCAATAACGAGGCGCGCGTGTTCAATCCGGAAAAGAAGAAGCGTAAGAGAGAGGGTTACGAGGAGGGTGACTACACTCAGTACAAGGAAGTTCCCGTCACCGAATTCATCAACACCACGGATCCAATCGCTATCTTGGGAACATGCAACAAACTCAGTTTTGCGCAACCACCAGGAGGCGATATTGCACTGGCTACAATTGACCGACTCGAAGAAACGACGGACGAACTGCGAACCTGCTGCGAGGATTTGAAGGTGTTGGGTAAAAAAGAATTCCGCAACTTGCTCCGATGGCGTTTAAAGGTTCGTGAGAAATTCGGTCTCATTGTGAGGAAGGGTCAACACAAGAAGGAAGAGCCTCAAGAGGAAGTGGCCGAGATCGCCCCTATGGATGATGAATTGGCCATCCAAGAAGATCTGCAACGCCTTCGCGAGAAAGAGAGTGCAAGGACCAAAAAGGAGCGGAGGAAGGAGAACGAGAAGAAGCGCAAGGAAATTGTTCGCATGCAGATGCATATGACAACGCCCATGGATATCGGTATGGAGCAGCTGGGCCCTTCCGGCGAGGATGCCACCTTCACGCTCAGGCGCGCCGAGAGAGCAGGTGTCACGGACGCAATTGCCTCCGGTAAAGAGGCGCCGGTGGAAAGCGAGAGTGAAGATTCCGAGTCCGAATCCGACGACTACGGCAGCGACGAGGAGGGTGATCGATTGGAGAGGGAACTCGACTCTATGTACGAGCAATATCAGGAGCGCAAGGAGGACGGGGATTCGAAACTGAAAGCCAAGAAGGCCCGAAAGGACTACGAGGCCGACGAATGGGAAGGGATTTCGGATTCTGATAAGGAGGGAGATTCGGATGAGGAATCCGACTCCGAGGCGCTTACCACGGGCAGAGAGTCCTCGAAGGGGGGCGCTCTGTCTAACAACGCTGCTATGTTCTTCGATCAAGATATTTTCCAAGGTCTGGAGGGCATCGAGGACGTTGAAGATGAAGATGAAGATGAATACGAGGACGAGGACGAGGACGAGGAGGGCGCCGTTGAGTTGCAGAAGAGCAACGGGAAACAGAAGAGCAACGGCACTGTCTCGGAGAAGAAGAGCGCCAAGGACGCGAAAACAAAGCCGAAAGAGACGGATAGCTTCTCGATGATGAGATGATGAGCCCGCAGACCTCGGAGAGGATCCTCGGAAACAGAATGGTCAGCTCGGTAAGCATTAACCCCAACCCATATCTAGGTTACATGGTCACTAATATCCAATGCGTAGACATCGACATCATTACAGCGGAAGCCATGTCCCTGGCGCAGCAGATGGCCACCGGGGAAAAGAAGTCGCAGGACGTGATTGACGACGGCTACAACCGGCTTGCATTCCGAGACGTTGACGGTCTTCCCGACTGGTTCCTCGACGACGAGACCAAGCACAGCAAGGCTAATCGCCCCATCAGCAAGGCCGCCGCCGCCGCTATCAAGGAGAAGCTGCGTGCTATCAATGCCCGACCGATCAAGAAGGTGATGGAAGCCAAGGGTCGAAAGAAGATGAAGGCGGCGCAGAGGCTGGAGAAGCTGCGCAAGAAGTCTGCGCTGATTGCCGAGGACGAAGGGCTCAGCGAACGGGACAAGTCGCAGACGATCTCCAGGCTGATGAGCCGGGCCACCAAGAAGAAACCCAAGCAACAAGTGAAGCTGGTGGTTGCCAAGGGAAACAACCGTGGTATCTCTGGTCGGCCCAAGGGAGTCAAGGGCAAGTACAAGATCGTGGATTCTCGAATGAAGAAGGACATCCGGGCGCAAAAGAGACTTGCGGCGAAGAAGAAATAAAGGGGACACGAGTGTGTCGGACTGCGAGGGAGGACTGGATCGAAGGATGGATGGATGGATGGATGTATGTATGTATAGGCTTTCAACAGTTGATACCCAGAGGGTGTGTTCTCCACGGTGGTTCTATACCTGATCTAGATAGACCTGCATGTAAAGCCCATGTGCCACAGCGCCGTATGGCGGATCCATGGACATGTTCCAGCGCCACGTCGTACAGAGTCCACAACCACCTATACAGTACTGTACACATACTCTATAGGACTGCCTTAGGCGCCAAGCCACATGGCGCCTGCGGATCGCCGCCTGGGCCGGCGTCTCATTGGCCCCCTCGGGCTCTCTTGTCCGCCCGGTCTTTTTCAGCTTCTCTCGTTCGCTTCGGATTTCTCTCTTCCCTTCCCTTCGCCTCTCCGTACATTCATTCCTTTGCGGCCTTCGCTTCGAGGCCCCCCTGCCTTCGTTTCTATATTTATTACCCTTTAGTACATATGTCGCGTTGAGTTTTTCTACCCGCCTTGTTCATACTAGATCTTGCCACGCGTCGCCGTATCGCCCATATACTCGCCCCCCCCCCCCCCCCCCCCCCGCCATATTGCGCTACCCCGAGCCTTGCCTCCATGGGGTTCTTCGATCACCTCCAGAAAGGAGGCGCGTTTTCGTTACAGCCGAAGAAGCCCCAAATCCGCAAAGTCGTCCAAACGCGCCCTGCCCCTCCCTCGAGATCCTCCTCCCTCACTTCGGCCACTTCGTCGCGAATCTCACCGTCGGAGAAATCCAAGAAAGCACGCGGTTCGGAGAGTAGGTCTGTATCGGGGGGCCCTGATCATCTTGCCGCTAAACGCCGGCTGCAAATCCGGAAACGACCAACTCCAGAGCAACGACTGTCCAGCGATGATGACGAGAGCGACACCGACACCTCTTTCGAGGTGCGCAAGCGGGCCCGCACAGGCGATAGCGCAGAACCGGATCTCGCCAGGCGACTGCGTTCAATAAAGGCGTTTTCTGAAGATCATGCGAAATCGCTACCTATGGTCCATGCGGCGGATATCACTTCGATTCAGAAGGCGGGGAATTTCAAACCGGCCTTTGGCGACAAGGCCCAGTCTACGGAGATCGCTCTACAATATCCTAGCGTCTCTCCTAAAGAAAGGTACGGGATTATTGATCACGCGAAAACCCTTGAGATTGCGGGGCCTGGCTTACAGAGTCCACTTTTTTTCTTCTAGGTATAACCTCGTGGTACCTCGCGACAACGATGACTTCAGGCCCATCGACGATATATTCTCAGTAGTCGATATTGTTTCTCAGACCTATATTCCTGAAGATGAAGCGGACGAATTCAACAACGAGTCGACCGGGATCAAGCGGAGGTTGCGCCGAGCACTGGCACAGGGCTCTGAGAAAGACTTCCGTCAAGTTGTGGAGGATTATAACCACGCAATAGAGCGGTTGAGACGCAGTGGGAGCATCGCGAAGAAGTTAGATGCGACCCACCGGCTGAATCTGCCTCTCGTGGAGCGGATCCTTACTCAAATATACTCGCGCACCGTTTCACCCCGAGTCGAGTTCCCTGCGTCAGTATGAGAATGGAACCGATAACGTCTACGGCGAACTGCTACCTCGATTTATCAGTACTATTTTCAAGGAAACGGGCCTAAAATCCGGCCAGGTCTTTGTCGACCTGGGCTCTGGCGTCGGCAACGTTGTCTTACAGGCGGCCTTGGAAATTGGCTGCGAAAGCTGGGGGTGCGAGATGATGCAGAATGCATGCGAGCTTGCCAATCTTCAACAGTCCGAGTTCAAGGCCCGGTGCAGACTATGGGGGATTGCACCGGGAAAAACGCACTTGGTGTCCGGCGATTTCCTGAGGGAACAGAGTATTATTGACGTCCTCAAGCGTGCGGACGTGATTCTGATCAACAATCAAGCCTTTACCCCACAACTCAACAACGAGTTGATCAACCATTTTTTGGATATGAAAGAAGGGTGCCAGATTGTGTCGCTCAAGTCATTCGTCCCGGCCGGTCATAAGATTCAGTCTCGGAATCTCAATTCTCCAATCAACCTCCTAAAAGTCAAGCAGAGGAACTATTGGTCCAACAGTGTGAGCTGGACGGATGTTGGTGGAACCTATTTCATTGCCACCAAAGATAGTTCCAGGCTGAAGGCTTTCGTGGAGGATATGAGTTGACGGTCTACTGCATGCTTTTCTGCGCCGCTGCATCTCTTTCCAGGTTCCGGAAGCTCCTAGTCTCCGTGACAGACCAGGTTTTGATTTTCTCGGCATTTCTTGTATTTACTACATCACTCTCTCCCCCTTTCTCTTTATATTCCTACCTATCAATCATCCGGGGGCTGTTTCTTGTACAAACCTTTTGGGCATGGTTATATCACAAGCATAGTTGTATGCCCTTCTTTTTCATGTCCATTACTTCGTCTTTTCTCTCTCCTTCTCTCTTTTGGGGGATTGCTCTTCTTGAATTTGCGGTTTCTATCGCTAACAAAGGCAATGCATGATGATTGCGTTGTCATTCAAGCATGGTGTGAATAAATCATGGGTATCATACATATAAATAGTCTGTATAGAGATAATGGAAATAAACGGGTAAAGCTTACCTCCAAGCTCATGCAATATAAGAAAGAAAGAAAAAAGGATTTAAAGTGAAAGGAGAACAGGTCGAAAGTTCCTCCCAGAAGGAAGATGAGCCCGACAGAATCAGCACCGAAATAAGCTTCATGAGAATCTGGAAGCATCGTTCATGGCATCTGCTTCCTTGCCCACCCGAACCATCCAACGATCTACAAGATGCTGGTTCTCGACCGTCAGCTTGTCCTTTTGCTGTTCAGCCATGTTCAACTGGAGAGTGAGCGATGCCAGTTCATCCTGGAAGTCCTAGGGAGATAAGGCAGATCAGTGATATGCAAGGATAAGAGGGACAGCAAACAAGAGCACCATACCTCTAGCAGTTTCGCCTTGGCTTTCAGCTCCTCGTCCCGATCTTTCAAGCGCATTTGGAGGCGTGTAACCTCGTTTTCCAATGCACCTATCCGCCGCGTATTCTGGGTGCCTTTCTTGCGCAATTTCTCCAGCTCGATGTTTGTACGGGTCAACCGGTCCTGTAGCTCCGAGCGGGATCGTTGTGCTTCCGACAGCTCAGTCCGTGTAACGGCTAGTATTTCTTGAGGAGAGGGTTCCGGGGGGTAGAAGGATGTTTTCTGGGATCTAGCGCAGGCGAATGAGCTCCAGGGCTCTGCAGATCGGCCGTGCCTGATGCTACGACATTCTTTCCAGCGTTTGCGGTTTGGGCGGTCCGATCAGCAAGTTGGGTATCTATCACGAATTATTACAGTTCGATGTTAGCAAGCCTGGATATCGAGGTCAGACAGCCCAGTACGCACATGCATTATATATGGCGACGTTGGCTTTCTCTCGGCGATCACGAGCCGCCAACGCAGCCAAGTACTCCTCCCTCCAGTGGGCCATTTGATAGTCGCGATAAGATGGAGCGGGTGTATCGTGGAGGGTGGACAGGTCTATGGGGCCATGGCAGCACCGGAGATACTTAGAAGCGGAAGTGGACACTCAGGAGTCAGGACAAACTGATCAATGGTAGGAGACACAGGAGACCGCCCGAAACCCTCTTGGCGCCGGGCAACACGTTGGACTGGCAGGACTGCACAGTTGCATCGCAAGCTGGAACGGAGCCATGACGGAGCGGGTCCATGTGCAGGTCAACCGCCATCGCTCACCGCCCGCCCCACCGCCTGCATCATCATCGTTAGCTCTTCCTGCTACCGGATCCAAGCTCACCTCTCCTACTCCTCCTCCTTCATACCGCCTGACGTGCTCGCCCATCTCACTTGCACTCTTGGTCGTTTGTTGCTTCTTGTGTACAGGCTGTTTACTCATTTTCTCTCACTGGTGGCTCATCTCGACTCTTGTGTAGTTGTTCCGCCACTCTAGAATCCACCGGCTTATCTCGATCCAACCGCAGCTATGTCGGCACGGAAGAAGGTCTTATTGAAGGTAGAGCTGCACAACGCCTGCCCCTCCCATCTGGCCTGTGGGACGTTCAGTCTTGCTCACTTCTATTTTATCTCGTTAGGTGATTATTCTCGGTGATAGCGGCGTCGGAAAAACGAGTTTGATGAACCAATATGTCCGTGAACCTACACCAAGCGAACTCTCGCCGTCCCTGTTCCCCCGACTAATACATTTGGAACGGGAATAGGTCAACAAGAAATTCAGTGCAAGCTACAAAGCAACGATTGGAGCCGACTTCTTGACCAAGGAAGTTCTGGTTGATGACCGACTAGTGACGATGCAGGCATGTGCTCCCGCATTGAACATCTTTGGGGTTACAACTGGAGATGATAACTAACTCTGTGGCGCTAGATCTGGGATACTGCGGGCCAGGAACGATTTCAGTCATTGGGAGTTGCATTCTATCGCGGAGCCGACTGCTGTGTCTTGGTATATGACGTTAACAACTCCAAAAGTTTTGAGGCCCTCGACAGTTGGCGCGACGAGTTTCTTATCCAGGCAAGCCCACGGGACCCTGAGAACTTCCCATTTGTAAGGCCTATCCTTCACCATACTCTGTGGCGAGTCCCCAATGGCCCCGTTTGCTGACGGTCGCATAGGTGGTGATCGGCAACAAGATCGATGTCGAAGAGAACAAGCGCATGATATCTTCGAAACGGGCCATGACATTCTGCCAATCGAAGGGCAACATCCCTTATTTCGAAACGAGTGCCAAGGAGGCCGTCAACGTGGAACAGGCGTTTGAAGGTAAGCATTTTGTCTCTGGCGGCTGCTATGCCCGGGCGCATTGCTCACCAGTGTCTAGTCATCGCTCGGAGTGCTCTAATGCAGGAAGAAGCGGAGGAGTACAGCGGTGAATTTAGCGATCCGATCAATATTCATCTCGACGGGGATCGGGATGGGTGTGCCTGTTGATACCCTCGTGACGGTCGTGACTGCTTTTGAATGATTCATATTTCATGACAAGATCTGCCTGCTTTCTGTTCGAGTTTCTGGGTATTGTAGAGAAGCCCCTCTGCCCACGGTGCGCTGCCTATATAATCGTGAGGATTCTCTGACGCATCCAAGTCCTGCTGATGAATCTCTGCTGGGCTGCCTGGGGCTATGTGTTTACCAGTCTATGCTTTACTGTCCGATTGTGTCTCCTTTTATTTTGATTCCAAAGTTAGCGTATCCATCCATCCATTCATTCATTCATTAGTATACGGTCTAGGAGTCCGGAATTTACCCTGCTTCAATGTTGTCCTTAATGTTGTCCTTCAGTTACAGTGCAAAGATAACATGACGGCGTCTCGTGCTGCTTGGCGGTGTGGAGGCGGCGCTCTTATCGCCGCGCCCTCCGCGTTTCATCCCTTGCATCTTGTCTGCATGACCTCCCAACATCATCCTTGACCTGCTGGCACCCTCGGAGTCGGCGTTCGCTCCTCCCGTGCCCCATGATCGGTTATCAATCTTCACGAGCAACCTTGGGATCGTACGCTGCTCGTCTTTCTCGGTGAGCGCGGAACCGGTTGAAGCATCCCCGCTACGCCACCTTCATGACCGGCGTTTTTATCGACTTCACGATTCTCCATCGCCTCGCTCTTATCCCGTTGATTTACTTCCCGAATATCTAGTCCCTTCATGGAAAAAAGCGCTGCCTCATGAGCTCCTTTTCAAAACGCAGCGGCCCGGGGCTGAGCGGTGTCGCGAGACGATCCCTCGGCATCGGTCTACTTCTAGTAGTGGTGTTTCTGTGGACGGCGTCGAATTTCCTAGCCAGTGTATGTGTTTGTCTTCGCTACGGCTTCTAGCATGAAGAATGTTCGCTGCCTGCTACACTGCGACGTGACGGTGTGACTGACGTGCTGCTCCTGTGTCACAGACCATCTTTGCCGACAACACATACTCTAAGCCGTTCTTTGTGACGTACATTAATACCTCGTTGTTTATCCTGCCACTGTTTACGATCCTCTTTGGCCGGGTCTGGAGATTATGGCGCTCAGGGAAAATATCTCGAGTAACTTCGTTCCGGAGTCTACTGCGACAGCTAGATTCGCACGACCCCGATGCGGAGACGCGGGGTATCCTTCACCATGAAGCGAGTCGGAATAGCGAAGACGCGCTCGATGACCCTGAAGCGTGGAATGAGGACCGGTCAGCGCCGGAGGGGAAGTACCGCGAAGACTCTAAGCTGGGCTTGAGAGCGACGGCGAAGCTGAGCTTCGAGTTCTGTATGCTATGGGTAAGAAGAACTGCCATCAGGAAACCACTCTTGATAAATACAGACAAGCTAATATTGTGCAGTTCCTCGTAAGTTGCCTCCGACCTCCGAGGATGGAAACAACCCTCAAGCAGGTTATGTGGGTGAGCGACTAATGCTGACATTGTGTCACCAGGCCAACTATTTCGCCATGGCCTGTCTACAGTACACTACCGTAGGAAGTACCACCATTCTAACGTCAACAAGCGGTATGTCCTACAAGGACGAGACTGAGTAACGGATATACGGCAGCTAACACAAATGCTCGCAGGCGTATGGACCCTCATCTTCGGCGCCGTCATCGGTGTCGAGAAGTTCACCGTTCGCAAACTCCTGGGCGTGGTCGCTTCGTTGATCGGCATTATGCTGATTTCCCGCGTCGACCTGACTTCTTCCCCAGAAACCCCATCAACCGATGATGGCGGCAGCGGCGGCAGCACCTTTCCCACAAAGACGCCGGCCGAGATTGCCCTGGGCGATGCCATGGCGGGATTCAGCGCCGTCATGTACGGCGTTTACACCATCGTCCTGAAAAAGCAGGTGGGCGATGAATCCCGCGTCAACATGCAGCTGTTCTTCGGGCTCGTGGGCCTCTTCAACCTGTTCCTGCTCTGGCCGGGCTTCATCATCCTCCACTTCACCGGGATCGAGACCTTCGCGATGCCCGACACCGGCCGAATATGGACTATCATCTGGGTATGTATACATCTCTGCCTCCCCCCCCCCCCCTCTCTGGTTTCTTTTTTCACATTCTAACCCATCTCCAACCAACAGACAAACTCTTTCGCTTCCCTCGCCTCGGACATCTGCTGGGCCTACGCCATGCTCCTGACCACCCCTCTCGTCGTCACCGTCGGTCTCAGCTTAACCATCCCGCTCTCCCTCGTGGGACAGATCGTCCTCCAAGGCCACTACGCTAGCGGCCTGTACTGGGTCGGTGCCGCCATTGTCTTCCTGTCGTTCTTGATCGTGAACCACGAGAGCCAGGCGTCCGCAGCACAGGCGGAGGATTCTTCCGGAGCGGCGTACGATGCTCTTCCGAGTGAAGAGCGGGAGGGGGATCGGTGAGAAGGGGGTTGCTGCTCTAGAAATGAAATAGAAATAGGAGGGGGGTCTGTTTATGCGAATACGCCTGTGTTTACTTTCGTGCCTACCTATGTACTTCCCTCCTTGACCATGCGTTTACATTGCTATCTACCTAGTATGGGTTGTTTGTATAATCCAGGCATTTTTACAACGATACAAGTACAATTACGCAATGAATGAATATTGGATTCCATGATTCCGTGGAGATTTTCTTCTTGTCGATCCTTGCGGCCCATCGGATCAATGGCTGAGCATTTATATATTACTTTACGCAAATTTATGGAACACAGATACAGTACAGGGACAATGGATGGATGTGTAGAAAGTGACATTAAAATTACAGGCATGGACATCCCGAAGGGGATTAAATCATTCACATAATACAGAAAAGGGAAGTGAGAAGATAAGGCAGGTAAACACTAAAGTCCAAGGTCATCAACGTGAAGTCGCTGGCATGGGCATGAGAGAAAATTAACCAAAGTAAGACAGAGAGAAAATAGGATTAGAACCCATGAAGGTATAGCGAAATAAGAGAAGTAATTGAAGTCGATATCATCAAGAATTTGGGGGGGGGGGGTATGTATATCATAAATCAAGGCAAAATATTGGGTCACAGAATGAGAAAGTAAAGGAGAGCTAAGTAAACGATAGACAATAGATAGACTATCAAGATGTCAAATGGACGAGAAATCATCTCGAAAGAATATGTATAGTGGGAAGTATAAGGAAAAAGAGAGGGCAAGAGAATGGGCAAGAAAGTCCATTGATTTTGGACTCTTTTTGAGACTTGGTGGGTTGGTTGTACATCTATACCTGTAACATGGCGTATTTCACGCGGGACGGCGACGGCACCGCCAGCTGGCCCAGGTTCTCGCTTCTTACGAGCCACGATGATGCTCTTGAGGCACCCGAGCCATTTGGCGAGTGATTCCTCGTCTGGGGTGCAGAGACGGAAGGACTTCTCTTCTGCGATGATCTGAAGGCAGTAGTGTTTGGAGCGGGACATGGGATCGACCTCGGCTGCATCAATCACCTGCGACATTGGCAGGATCTTCACGGCAGAATATTCCTATGAGCGACAAAAGTCAGTCATTGCCGTTGGTCCTCAGGGAAAGCAGTTGAATCCAAACACATACCTGTTCATCCTTATAGAAGCCCAGGCTTTTCGGACGGAGAACAACCCACAGCCGTTTCCACTGACGCACGCTGCCCTTGATCCGAAGGCACTGCAGGTAGCCGTTGCAAATCACCCTCTCTGGGTCGCGCAGGATTCCCGACATGCTGTGTCGGCCGGTATCCTGCGACAGCGGCGATTGTCCGGCTGGAGCGGAGGCAGAGAAAGCCTGAACCGGGGTTCGCGGTCTGGGGTTGATGCTCGAGTTGCTCGTCGGGCCGTCGGACCACTCGGAGTACGACGTAATATCGTTTCCGGGAGAATCGAGGTGGTTGTCAAGGCGCTTAGATCGGTAGCTCGACGAAAGCACCCGTCCCAACTCGGGGGAGCTCGCTCTGCCCATCACGTCCAGGTCGGAATGATCGGTTGTGTCCTCCATGCGCTGCCGATTGACCGCCGCGGCGTTTCCTTGCTGCGACAGGGCCAGGAAAGCCTCGTCTTCCTCGTCCGCGCGGGTTTCGGCGCGGATGCGCTGGATCCAAGCATCGGCCTCCTTATCGGACGAGACCTGAAAGCGATAGTTCTTCGAAGGGGAGAAGATGCCGAAGACGTGCTGCCGATTGGACCGGGGGGACCGGACAGGTGCGACCGCCGTCACCTCGGACAGCGTAATGGAGGCCCGCAGTCGAGTCGCTTCTTCGTCTTTGTATACGGACAGGAGGTTGGGGCGGAGAACGAGATAGGCGGGTTTCCAGGACGCTCTAAATGCCTGGGAGAAGAGGTTAGTCACAGAGGAAGGCTGCATCCACGGAGGCTGTGGGCGAACTGACATGCTTGTGCTTGACGCGGCGGTTCACTCGGCCCGTCTTCAGCACTCGATCGAACTCAAAGCTCCCGTTTTCGTTGACGGGCGAGAAGGTATCCAGGTTCACATGGCCACTGCGATAGGCCGCGCGGGGAGGAGCAGGGCGTGGGAGAGAGCTTTGTTGGACGGTGCCGTCGGGGAGTTGGATTGCCGGGGCTTGGGCGATCTCCGACATGGACGGGCACGAGGACGACAACGGCTGGCTCATGGCGTCGCGTAGCCTCGAAGGGGCCACTATCAGACCGCAGATGGTAGGAAACGGGCGAGAAACAAGTCCTCAAGTCGAGAAAGACCTGCGCGATGCAGAAAACGGGCGCTTATAGACTCCTGACCGCACCGCGCAAACGCACATCTGGACAAAGCTGGACAGGCTGTGGGGTAGAGGAGGAGGAGGAGGAGGAGGAGGAGGAGGGCGTCAAGGAACACGAATGAGAAGAACCTCCCGGGAAAAATCAATCAGAAAGGCGTCGAGCAGGCAGAAGGGAAGCGTCCACGTAGCGTGTCTGACTGCTAGGTAGAAGTCGAAGCTGGGAGTTGGGAGTTTGGGGTCAGAGGAGGCAATGTGAAGTAAGAAAGGTGCCAAGAGGGTGAACGAGGTATGACGACGACAAGAGGAAAAAAGAAAAAGAAAAAAAAAAAAAAAAAAGGGCCAGAACGTGCAGAAGAATGTCGACGGATCTCCTGTCACAACGACATGTCGCCTGATCGAATGGCTCGGCTGGGAAGGGCGATTCGAGATGATTTCACGACTGCAACGGGTTCCAAGTTCCAACGAGAGGAAGAAGAAGATGACCTCGTTTAGGGGGATGATCTCTGCCCTCGAATCCATCCCCTTCTGGGAATCTGGTTGATTTCCCACGGCGCATGGACGTTGTTTCAAGGAGATCGTTCATCCCTTTTTATTTTAGCTTGGTTTCTTCTATTCCCGAGATGAAGATCCCTTCCATCCATGCCTTGCCTCAGTTGTACAGAGTACCGAGTACGGAGTTATGCACTCTTGCATCTTTGCATGGTCCCAGACCGGGTTTCTCGCCGTGAAGGCCAACTGGAACTCAACCATCCGGTCCGACATGGTTTCACTGTTTGTGAAACCGAAATCTTTGCGTCTGGAGGCCCGGGTCTGAAACGACAGGCTTGATCCAGGGTCTCGTTGCGAATTGCGACTCTTCACGGCCGAGTCGACGACTCCACCGAAGGGGCCCGGACTAAGGATGCTAAGGATGCTAGACGGTGCTAAAGATGCTAGAGGTGGAAAATCTCAGCACTGACTCCTCCCCTTCGAGCAAGGCGACCACTTGGCCTTTTGCGATCGTCTCCTATTGCGATGGAATTGGATTCCAGCATCCTTCTCGGAGCACTCTTCCGGATGGAGTATATCTGTGGAATATATAAACTGACCGACCGCATCTCCTTCAACTACAGAGTAGTCGAACGCCGGCGAATGTATTCTAAAGCTGCCTAGGATCGAGTATATGTGGTAGCTACAGAAAAAAGTATGGACAAGAAAGGACTCCGGTCGGTGACTACTTAATAATAATAATAATGAAGGGTCAACTAGTTAACCAACTAACTGGCTACTACTGAATAGTAATTATTTGAATCTGGCTTTTATGATACTATCCACTCTGAAATAACCTCAATGCCACAAAAGCAGCCAGCACGTATTCGCTATTATTCCATACAAGCCACCGGTCAACCTCGGAAGGAGCCGCAGAATCGTACTGCGTACAGAGTATTGATGCCGGAGGAGCAACCGGGCGAGCGCTTGGATGGCCCACCCCCTTACATGCATGTTTCGTGTACCTACATCTGTTGGGCTCTTGGGAGCGACGGAGGTTCGGATCATGACCATGCAGTCTGCCAATCGTCGGCCAGTATGGAGTGGATGCTGCATGGGAGGTTTCGTAACGACGGTGCTACTGTTGCTGCTGCTGCCTCCCTAGTACTTGATAGAATACTAAGTATATCTGTATCTGGACTCCGGAGAACAAAAAGCCAGGAGACTTCGAAAGTCGAAAGTCGAAAGTCGAAAGGCCACCTTGACCGATCCGCAGGGTCACGTGTGGGGTTCCCGACCGGGACCCGTTCTGTAATTACACTCCGAAACCCGTTCTTTGCGCGCGAAATCCCACGCCGCTTGCCGACCGTACCGTATCTTACCAGCCTTACTGTAGGTACCTGTATGCGTAGGTAGGCAGGTAGATAGGGGTTATGCTGTGAAAGGGAGTGCACAAGAGGGCAGATGGATGATATTATGATAGAATAAGATATTAATGTCAAGGGTTCTGACTTATCCTGGTGGAAGCTCCTTTTCAATAATGTGACGAACCAAACCAATAGCAGTTGGGACTATTATTATTATTAGTATTATTATTATCTACTGGTATCCATACTAATTTCCAGCGTACCATAACTTCATAAGGCGGTTCCAACGGTTCGCAGGCACAACGGAGGAAAGGCAAAAAAAAAATTTTTGGTTGGAAAAAAAAAAAAAAAAAACAAAACGGTCCGTAAATAGAAATGCATACCCCATGATTCTCCGTGTCTTCGATCTCTGCTCTCGCAGATCGACTGCCCGACTGGCAGTCCGCGTCTTCGGCGGCCGGACTGAAGGTCTCTCTGGCTTGCAGGGAAGACATACTGTCTGTACTGCGTATGTACTCTGTAACTCGGCACAGCCCAGAAGGATCCAATTCATGGCTGTAATTAACGTCTTCGAGGCGTATTAGTAATGTATACTTCCAGCTAGACCGCGGTAATGGTACATACGTTAATCCGGTTCCTCTCGCTGCTAGGTAAGTCATAGTAAGGATTGATAATTTCTCGTCCATTCTGGATGGATTCTCCCTAGGTCTAACTGTCTTGGATACCCTAAGTTGCTATTATTACCTACATAGTACTACTCTCCCTACCTACCGACCTACCGACCTACAGTACTAGCCTGGAGGTAACCTAGGTAAGATTCCAAATAGAATACGTCCGGCCGTACGGGCGGCGTGGCCTCCCGAACCAAAGTTACCATACCGAAACGCCGCTTGCGCCTCCCTGGGCTTGGCGAGAGCGACTTGGGACACTCACTCATCCCCATCCCCAAAATATTCCATTCATTCCTTTCGATTCATCGTCGATTGCCTCCCGCAATTCTCGACCTTCCCTCTCCTCCTCCTCCTCCTCCCACTCCCCCAGGTTCGGTCATTGATGATCTCGTCCCGTGATCCCGTGCTTTCGGCTTCATTGCTTTGGACTTGAGTCCCCTGCGTTGCTCTCGGCGCTTCTTCAACTCCTCTCTCTCGTGCCGACTGAGAGCGAGGGAAAAAAAAAAGCCGTTAGAGAGAGAGAGAGAGAGAGAAAGAGAGAGAGAGAGAGAGAGAGAAAGGAGGCTCCCCTCCGGACACTCGTTTATCTTGTTTATCTTCTATTCCTTTCTTCTCTACTCCCTTTCTGAAACTGGGCCTTTCCCCCATTTCCTTATTTCTCTTCGATAATACTTGTCTATATTCTTATCTCGGCCCACTTCTTAGGAGCAACCCGTGGCTGGATTCAAAGTCGGCGATCTCGATTTTCATCGGCGTGTCATCCGTGGACCCGTATTCCTTTGCATCTCCGTCTGAACCTGGTCGCACCTGAGCGGAGGCTTTCTCCAATCCTCGCCAGGTTTGCTTGCCGCGTCGGTTGGATCGTGACCCCGGCGTTCTCTTCGACCCCCTCTGGACATCCTCACTCCGGACACTCGCACCAATGGGCTTGACGCAGCGAATTTCGAAATGGCTGCCCTCCTCGCCGAGTCTACCTCTAGACGACTCGTCGCGCGAAAAGGGTCGCAACGTTTCGAGATTCGCCTTTTTCAAGCGGAGGATACGGCTGAAGGGCAACTCGTCCATTTCGATACCCCTAGGATTCGTGCTTCTCTTCCCATGTCTGGTAATAGTCCTCGTCCTCCTTCTCTTCGTCCGGCATCCTGCCTCCCCCGGAGGCATCCTCATTCCCGCCGGCACGCCCCCGTCCATCAGGTTCGTTTGACCCCTGAATCTCAGGCGAAAGCGCCGTCGCTCGTCCCCTTGGCTAACCCAACCACCCCGTCACTGCAGGAAAATCAGCGAAAAATACGATAAGGTGTTTGCCACTGGCTGTCGTGTCGTCGACCAAGAAGTGCAAGGCAAGCGAGCCAACGCCGCCTTCGTGGTTCTTGCCCGAAACAAGGAGATCGATGGCGTGATCCAATCGCTCAAATCCATCGAGAGACATTTCAACCGATGGTTCCACTATCCTTACGTGTTTTTGAACGACGGGGACTTCGACGACGCCTTCAAGCTTGCCGTCAAGAACTACACCAGTGCTCCCGTTGAATTTGGAAAGATCGATGACTCCATGTGGGGTTATCCCAAGTGGGCCAACGAAGAGGTGGCCAAGGAAGGCATCAGAAAACAGGGTGATGCTGCTATCATGTACGGAGGCATGGAGAGTTACCACCACATGTGCCGATTTTATTCCGGGTGAGTCTGGCCCACCTGCCAAACACGCGCACGGTTGCTAATATTCTCTTCAGGCATTTCTACAAGCATCCTCTTCTGATGAAGTATGAGTGGTATTGGCGCCTGGAACCCGAGATCAAGTATTTCTGCGATATCACTTAGTAAGCACCAATGCCCTCCCCCTCTCCCGCTCCCATTCTGTCACTTCCCAGGGCATCTTAACTAACGTTGTATAGCGACCCCTTTATCCAGATGGCCGAGGCCAATAAAACCTACGGATTCACAATTGCCGTCAAAGAACTTCGCGAGACCGTTCCCAACATCTTCCGTTATGCGTCTGCTTATAAGCGAAAGAACAACCTGAAATCAAAGGGACTGTGGGAGATGTTCCTTGAGAGACCCCCGAGGAAGAGCAACCCAAGCCCGAAGAGGAGAAACAAGACAAGCTTCCCGAGAAATCTTGCAGAACGAGCCCGGCCAGAATACCGTGCCCGACGTCGATCCAGAAGCCATGGAGGGCGAGAAATATAACATGTGTCACTTCTGGAGTAATTTTGAAATCGCGCGCCTGGATTGGTTCCGCAGCAAGGAATATGAGGAGTTCTTCGAGATGATGGATCGGAGTGGAGGATTTTGGACCGAACGAGTGAGTGCCAATCATGATTGTCGCCCGGTATCCGACTTGACTAACAATTTCGCAGTGGGGTGATGCGCCGATTCATTCACTTGCTGCCGGGGCTCTCCTGTCCCCGGCGGATATCCACTATTTCCGTGACTTCGGCTACCGACACACTACCATTCAGCATTGTCCCGCCAACGCCCCTGCCCGTCAACTGCCTCGGATCCCATGGCTCGAAATGACCACGCAAGACGAGAAAGAGCGCTTCGAAGAGGATGAGTACTGGGCCAACGCGGACCCGGTGAAGGAGAATGGCGTCGGCTGCAGATGCAGATGCGATACGGATATTGTGGATGTCGAGGGCAAGCAAGGCAGCTGTCTCGCCGAATGGGTGGAGGTTGCGGGAGGCTGGGCATCGCCCTAGATCGAGGGCCACCTTTCTTGATTGTTCGCTGTATAACTTTCGCCTCCTCATTTACGTACCTATCTTGTTCGACTATGAGCATTACTCGGGTCGCCCTTGGAGTTATCTGCTTGAGCCTGCATATTACGTTGGGCCGTGGGGTTCTGGACGGCGTTTTTCGGATCTGACGGCTTATATCGAAGACGGTGTGACCATTCTCATAAATATTGACAAATTCATCTAGCGTGCTTTGTGTGTTTCATTTGGATTGCCGTGTTTCTCTCCAGAGCATATCCGTTGTCCGAAGGGAGCTTGGGGAGATATCAGTGTTCGGCCACGAAGTGTTTGCGAAGAAGTGCCAGCCGCGCAGTCTCTGCCTGCTATTCGGTCTTACAAACCTAGGATTGAGATCGCCTTCTCTCTGGGAGGCCTTTCCTGCCGAACCGAATGGATTGCCTGTACCATCCGTCACCAGGGATGAGTGTTTCTAGCCCACCGCGCCTCTCCCTGATCGACTGCCAGGGTCCCCGTCCGTGGTATCTGCCCCTTTGGTTCTCAAAACATAAACTGGTAGAGCGTTTACGGTCTTCTGTGGCTGATTCTCGAGAACCGTTGTTTGGACCGGGGGCATGGACTCAGTTGCAGGATGCACGACACTTACTTGCTTGGCCCTACGACCATTGTTCTAATTCTTTATTGTACGTTTCTCTCGCATTCTTGATTCTGCGCGACATGTGGTTTTCTCATTGTTTTTTGCCCTTGTTGCCACATTCCTCTCATCCCCAATCTTTCAATTTCCCTTTCTTATCCCTTCAATCACGTCATGAACTGTACATATCTTGTCTCCCTTCTGGAAGTTCTAGTCAATCTGGGTCTTTTCCCTGTCCCCATACCCTTTTATTTTCACATAACCCTACCAATGCCAAACCTCGTCGGTCCAGAAATGTTTGTTAATAGAGTACGAAATATAATGTGACTCGGATGCAGAGCTGTCAGGCGGAGTCATTTCTCTCCTAGCCTTGTATGTCCAAACAATGAGAAACAGTATTAAATTATTGATATACGTGGTCTGGCAATGATGTGCGACATCTATTCCTTGTTCGCCTCAGGAATGCACTGTGAGGGGAACCAAGATAGCGCTTCAAATACACAATGTGGGTGGAGTCGATGGTCATGCGGGTTCCAATTTGGCAGGAGACTTGCCCGTTGATATACAATTCGATTGAATGGCACATTGCGTGAGATGTATCTGAAAAGCTTCTGCCAGAATGGAGGCCGATACGAAGTAAGATCCACGCCGGGGACGAAGTATAGAGTACTAGTATAGAAGTATAGATAGACCCACCACCAGGATCCAGTCCCACTTCGTCTCTCGCATCCAGCCTACTCCGTAGATAATAGATATTGGAGGATAACAACTTACAGGACGTGTAGGAAATAATAGGAGATTATAACCTGGAGTGGTTTTGCAGGGACTTTCCGGCTGACCGAAGACCTTCGTCATGTGCCCCGCGTTTCCCAAGGAGGGACGCTTTTCTTCTTCGATCATTCCTGGTTATCTTTTCAGCCGTCTCTCTCCATCTCTTCTTTCTCTGCACCTCGTGCGCCATCGACTTCTCTCGTTATTATTTCTTATCCCATCTCCTTCTGCTCCCCCTCAGCTCTCCTCGTGCTCTCGTCTCCCTCGACTCTTCAACCACCTGACCCTTAGTTAGTTAGTTAGTTGGTTCTCTCCGGCCCAGGCGGTCTCTTCCATGGGAGCCGAATCATTGACTGGACTGTCTCATAGGTTTGTTCTGGGATCGCTGGTCCACCTGCACCGGGGTTTATTACATTCTTCCGACCGCCCCGTTTCTCGTCTGCCCCCCACACGCCGTCCGCCTCGTCATCGGGCATCCGCCTATTAGCCTGAGCTGATCCAAGGAAGCCTACTTCTGACCGTCAAAGGTGCGTTCCCGTCGGTGACGAAAAGACCCCGAGCAAAACGGAAAGAAAAAGAATCAGGTCTTCTCTGTTCTATGATCTATTTGTTCTTACCTGCGTTCCCCCCGCCTCGTCCGTGGCTGTTTCCCCCCGAGTCTCGGTTGAAGATCCGTTTGCTCGCTGGATCTACTTTCCCCTCATCTTCCGTTCCCATGACACTTACATTCTGTCAACATGGCTGACTCCCCAGAGCCTCCCTCCAGGCGCCCGGCAACCGCCTCCAACACTTCTCATCTACGATATCCCACCCTGCCACCGTTAAGCGGCTCCGTTGAAGAGTGGTTATCTCGCTCGCGGCCTATCGCCATGACGTCAACCCCTCTGTCGGAACAGCCCTCCAAGTCGCTGAGCGAGAGCTGGGCCACCTTGAGTGCGTCCGACATCCACTCCGAGGATGGCGCTCGGTCTGAACCCACCACCGATGCTGGATCTTTGATCGATCAGACCGGAGCAGACGACGTTGCAAGCCTAGATGACCGGTACAGCTGCAGCGAGACTGACGGAAATGACGAAGAGGCATTCGAGGGTGATGACTACGACTCCAAGAGCTATGTCTCAAGCTCGCAGGAGCTGCCCGCTCTTTTCCCCCAGATTGGAGGCTCCATCGACGGCAGCAATCTCACAACGACGACCGCTTTCCGGCCACCCAGCGAATCTATTGAATTCACAGAACCTGAGAATGGCCTGCCGCCGAGCGGGTGGAACTGAAGCACACGATCCGCGTCTTCGGGGGTGGCGAAGCTGCGGAACTGCAACGGCAGCTACCGTTCCACCTGGAAGATTCCATTCTTACGGCTACCGTCCAGCAGACGATGACCAAGAGAAGCCTCGATACCGACAAGCCCTTCCGTGTGCTGTACGTCGGTAGCCCCGAGTTCCGAAACATTATCCTCGACAAAATTGGCGATGTCCTGGTATCAAGCACCTGTAGCGGTTTTGAAAGTAGCTCCACGGAGTCCTCCCGATACCATGTGGTGCCGACATCATATGGCGTGGGAGCTATCCCCAATTTTGCGGAGCTGCTGCCGATTCACGTCCAGCTTATCGTTGATGAGTGCCTCGAGGCTTCCTCGGACAGTCACAGTGATGGCCCCAGTACCATCTACCTGAACTTGAAGAACAGGCCATCCTGCGCATCCTCATGGACTGGAAGAGAGTATTCAATCTCGTCTCCCTCGGAATGGACGCTGCCCGATGTAGCCATTATCTTCATGTCTAATACTGACACGCCTGCGTCTATGGAAACGCAGAGGTTGGCTCGCATCGCCATGGAAAGGCATGACATCCCCACTATGATCATTTCGGAGCAGCCACTTTGGAAGATGGCCAAAGAGCCGATCCCTCTCAACCACAATAGTCTTCACATGTGCCTGGAGTCCCGTAATCAACTGACCGGAAAGACGACTGTGGCGAGACGGTACCCGATTGATCTGAAGACCTTTGAAAGTATTACCCCCGGCCAGCTGAACCGAAATCTGGCCTCTTTAGCGAGCAGCTACCCCAAGCAGTCCTGCTGCACCATCTTGAGCCTTCCCAGAGCAGGCTCTTTCTCGAGACCAAAAAATACGCCATGCGGTTTTCTCCCCTTGCCTATCTGGGCGACAAGTATGGCTCGGCGTTGCCAGTATTTTTTGTATTTTTGACTTTCCTGTCTGCCATGATTATTGGCCTTTCGCCATCTGCTTTGTCCAACAACCAAGAGGTATCTGGTTTAAGCACGGTTCCCACCACTGGCCTTCGGCAAGTTCACGAGCCGGGACAAACGTCGCTCTCGGTCGTGCCTGCCACGTCTGGGGACGCCCGGCCTTCAGGGCCCCAGTCCTATAGACCGGGACGCCTAGAAGACCTAATTGAAGAGATGAAACTCTCCCCAGAGCAACTGGAGAGATCGGATGGCTTTGGAATCCAGGTAGTTGGGGACTGCCACCTGGTTATCAAGCCCCCGCAGAAGACTCCCACCGGCAAAAAGCAGCCCAAATTCGGCGTTCAGGTCAGCCGACGTGAAAAGACTCTGACCTACGAGCTTTCCAAGCTATTCGAAGGCGTCTACACTCTGAAGCTGGATCGGGGTGATGCGTACGGGATAGTAAATGTCACGATAACCACTAACTCGAAGCCCCCATCAACGAGACGATATCCGTAGATCTGGGGACGCCTTGGCTCAAGATTGCGAACTGGAAACGCGCCGCCCAGGTGATCAGCTCCCAGCTCATGAAGGACTTCGGCACCGCGCAGACCGGGTTTTCCGAGGCCTATGGGCGGCTCTTCACTGATCTGCAGGTACTGATGGGGGACGTGGTCAAAAGAGCCCATGTCTGTGCGGCGGGAAGCTGACGAATTCCGGCTTGATTCCTTCGGACTGTCTCTTGAAACCCGCACGTCGTTCTCTCTCGTCCAAGCAGTTGTCCGAGGTTATCAAACGCAAATGCCGTGCAGCCGTTTCTGGCAGCGTCGGCGGTCTTGCAAGAACATACTGACAAAGTAAACCGCGAAGCCAGAGAGATCATGAGCGACACGTGGAGGAGGATCAGTAGCCGTGATTATCGCGTTGACATTGTGGCCTGGAAGGATTATGTGCGAAATGCGAGGAAGTGCAAAGCCTTGGACGAAGCACAGAAGAAAGCCAAGGGCCTGATGCGACGGAGGAAATTGCCAGCCCGCTGAATTCGCGCTCTTCTGTTTCTTTTTTGTTGCTATTAGCTTCTTATGACTTACTTACGATGTTCCCCTGTGGTATTTTTTTTTTCTTTTTTTCTTTTTTTTTGCTGACTCTCATTCCATTCTATTTTGCTTTCGATGCTCTCTTTCTTTTGGGTTGGGATGAGGTGTCTCCAAGGCGAAATGACCAAGTAATTTTCTTCTCTTAATCTCTCCTGGCACATATAAAGAAAAAGAAACAAAAAGACCGAGGCAGGGGTTTTCTTGGGCGGCGACCGTGGTGGCCTGAGGCAAAGAACCTCCCCCACCTCGTAGAACAAAAACAAGCGCTCATATTTTCCCACTTCCTCTCCGGCCTCATCTTTCCTCCCCCACCAAGCTCTTTATCCCCCCCTCGTTCTTCCTATTCTAAGGTACTTCCCCACGGCTGACCCCTCCACCCGATTCCCTGCGTTCTTCTTATCACTCACACTCTTCTCTTGTCTCCAGATCTCCATCTCTTATCACTATGTCCGACGTCGCTGAGCCTAAGCCTGACCCCGCCACCGGCGCTCCTGAGGCCGAGAAGCCCCAGGAGACCACTCCCGCCAACACCGAGGCTACCAAGACGGAGGGGGCCGAGAAGCCCGCCGAGGAGAAGACCGTTACTGAATCCGCCGTTGACGCCGCTAAGGAGGCCACCAGCAAGACCACCGACAGCGTTTTCTCCATGTTCGGCGGCGGCCCCAAGAAGGAAAAGAAGGAGGAGCCCGAGGATGCTAAGGACGAGCCCTCCGGCTCTTCCAAGGCGCAGAAGGGTGAAGATGAGGTGAGTTGCTGCGTTCTCTTTTACTTGTGGACTTTCGCATGTCTCTGGAGTTTCCTTCCTCTTCCCCTTCTTATGGACGGAAACCTCGAAGCTTTCTTTTATCCTACGGGAGCCTAAGAGGCTGATAAAGGCACACCCATGCGTTGGATCCATTTCTACTGAGGCCTTTCTTTTAAACTAACGTTTCAACCAACTACTAGGATGAGGCCCCCGAGTCCCCTGAAGTTCACTTCGAGCCCGTCATCCGTCTGACCGAGAAGGTGGAAACCAAGACCAACGAGGAACTCGAGGAGCAGATGTTCAAGATGCGTGCTAAGCTCTTCCGATTCGACCGTGACAGCAAGGAGTGGAAGGAGCGTGGTACCGGCGACGTTCGACTGCTCAAGCACAAGGAGAACCAGAAGACCCGTCTGGTCATGCGCCGAGACAAGACCCTCAAGGTCTGCGCTAACCACTACAGTATGTTTTCTCCCGAGTCTCTTAACCTTCAGGCTTTTCTTTTCTTTTTCTTTTCTTTTTAATGTGATAACTGGATGCTAACGAGAAATCCCAGTCGTTCCCGACATGGAGCTGAAGCCCAACGTTGGCAGTGACCGCAGCTGGGTTTGGAATGCCACCGCCGATGTCAGCGAGGGTGAGACGGAACCTCAGACCTTTGCCATTCGTTTCGCCAACAGCGACAGTGAGTTATTCGCCCCCCCCCGGCATGAGCTCGAAGATTGCATAGCTAACCGGTCTTTAGACGCCAACCTCTTCAAGGAGGCTTTCGAGAAGGCCCAGCAGGAGAACGAGAAGATCCTCTCGCAGCAGTAAATCCGCGCGGGGTTGAAGCAATCCGAATCATGCTCCGTTGTCGGTTCCGTTGTCTATCATCTCTCTGAATCTCTTGCGCTCTTTCGGTCTGTTTTGTGACCGGTTACGAAGACTTTTTTATTACCTTGATCACCACACCCCAATTCCCCTTTCCTCGACAACTACTTGCCCCATCACTTCCTCTGTCTGACCCCCCTACCCCGATTTAATGAGACCGGCCTGAGCCGGCTGTGAGCCAGGCTGCGACGCTGGCGACGTCGATGATCTCCTTTTCCCAATCGATCGTCGTTCCAGGCGCAACTGGCCGTAGATAGATGCCCCGATCCCCGAATATACGTGTTGAAACGCATTTTTACTACCCTGATCTGATGTATTGAGAGCTTTTGAAACAATTTAAAAAAGATAGACTTGCACCGGGTGTAATTCCCTGCTGGCCGATCGAGACGAGGACCAGGGGAGTAAAAACCAAGCAGAGGGCGCCGTGAGGGCCGAGGCGTTGGTTGTGCAAGCAGGCGAAATTCCGGCGACTCGCAGGCGTGGAGGACAGGCAAGTCGGATCGCTTCATCGGCCGCGTAGAATCCCATCGTCCTCCCCACTCCAGCTTCTCTCCGCCCGTCACTTCCTCTCACCCGCGAACGTGCGCTCCCCATCCAGGCTCGCTGTCGTCTGTGATTGCTATCTTTCTTGAATCCTTCACCTTCTATTCCTTCCAAGGGTAGTCCTCCCCACTTAAGCTATTCCGATCGTCGCACCAGTGGGCTCCGCCAACTAACGTCCAGTCTCGCCTTACCAAGCAGTCGCGTTTCCTGGAGCTGCCTGGTTCCCACGGCGTCAGTTTCCTCGATCAATTCACTTGTGTGCTACAGACTCTGGGTCAGAGACAAGAATCAAGATGCCTGATGTGAGTTCTGTCCGCCTGTCGTTGTCTGTTGAGCTTTTT
Source organism: Aspergillus persii (assembly GCA_002215965.1). NCBI lineage: Eukaryota > Fungi > Ascomycota > Eurotiomycetes > Eurotiales > Aspergillaceae > Aspergillus > Aspergillus persii. Next base: position 6,254,966 of record NGZO01000001.1, read on the forward strand.
TTTTCTCTCCCACCGTCGCTTCGCCGCGTGACGCATGCCTTTAATACGCCATGATTTCTGGGCTTTCGCATGTTGCTAACGCGATCTCCTCTTCGTCTGTCTCCAGGTTAAAAGGAATATCCGACTGGTCACGGAACAACATGTTGTGTATGTTTTGAGAAGACCTGCCCCTGCGTGCCTCCACGCGCTGGTGTCGACAGCCACACACCTACCCTTTCTCCCTTCCCTGCGCGACAGGTCCTCACCTTCTCAATCCAGTGGATGTCGCATGGCTTGATAGCTGTTGCGCTACCATGGACCTCCTCGCTCTGCCCTTCTACATGATGGCCAACTCTCGAGATAGATTTTGCTTATGCTGATGGATACTCGCGGCCACAGGAACAAAGATTCTGGCGTTGAAGGGTTTCCTCTCCGAGCGTGGTCGATTGAGATCTACCTGCTCAATGAGCACGGCGAGCAGGTGCCTGCAAACGTCTTCGATAAGGTTACGTACTCGCTGCACCCCAGTTTTGGTGACAGATACAAGCAAAGTTCGTATCTCCCTTTCCCTTCTTCCCTTCCGTCGCTGTCCCTTCCATCTCAATTGCGCCTATCCCCCGGTGCTCGTCTTTCTACGCAGGCTTTTTTTTTTTTTCATCATATAGGTTTAGCCGTGGAGTCGAGTAAATTGGGAATGGACAGACAACCGCTTTTGGGAATCCGAACTCATGCGCTGACGGGCTTCCCACCACAACAGCTTTCAAGACCCCTCCGTTCAGAATCGCGGAGGAAGGATGGGGTGAGTTCGACATGCAGATCAGCTTGCATGCCGCAGACAAGGAACATTCCATAACGCACGATCTCAACTTTGCCCAAAACCGCTACGAGTCCAAGCATCCTATCGTGAGTCGCCACTTCCGCTCGTATCCCATTATGTGTATGAATACCTTGCTCACTCGTGTAATTCCACTCCCCAGACCTTCAAAAACCCCAAACCCGCCTTATTGGCCGCTCTTCGTGAATCGGGGCCTGTCCCTGGAGATGAAAATGGGGTGAAATCAAAGCGCTCGGCCGGAGCCGACGAAGGGTCCAAGAAGAAGAAGCGGACGGAGAAGAACGTAAGTCCCTCGACTAAATGGTTCTAAAACTGCTCCTTCTAACGGTAAAACCTTGGAATGCAGGTCGACATGGACAAGCTGGCCGACGGCCTCCAGAGACTTGGCGAGGATGACCTTCTCCAGGTGGTGCAGATGGTACACGACAACAAAGCACCGGACTCGTATACCAAGAATGACGTTGAGCGTAAGTTCGAAGCCATCTGTTTGTCCCTCCTCAACTTTGTAGCCCCGTCTAACCCATCGATCGCAGAGGGAGAATTCCACGTCGACCTCTACACCTTACCAGACGCATTAATCAGAATGCTGTGGGAATTCACACAAGAAAAGGGAGCTCTGTAAGCGCTGGAAAAAAAAAAAAAAAAAAAAAAAGAGGGGTCACTCAAGCTTGGATATACTCTTGCATCGAACTTCCTCCAATTATTTATGCTCACGTCCTTTTTCGCTATGAAAACGTCGTTTCTCTCCGTTAATACCTCCCCCCGTCTTCATCCTCGATCCTCAATATCCTCAGTCCTCCATTAATGTTTCGTTGCATGCTATCTCTTCTCTTTCCCTCTCTACAAACTTTCTTCCATGTTGATTTCACATTTCCTCGCTGTTTCCTTTTCTGTTTCTGTCTCTATTCTATTTCTTAGGTCTATTCACCGGGTTTGTGTCTCTAGTCTTCTCGGATCTTTTAAACGGCTGTTCAAGTATCGTACAGTTCATTCATTTCGTCTAAGCACGCTACAGTGGACAGTGGACCTCTTAAGAAAAAAAAGAAAAAAAAAAACAGATGCCAAATAGCCAGACTCTAGAAACTAAGGACGGGCAGGTAATGTTGATGAATTATCTTGACTGGGGTCATGGTTCTCGATAAATATGGGTCAAGCTTGCTATTACTACCTACCTACTTCCTCTGGGTACTTTAATTTCTTTCCTCCCCAAGATACCCTTCTTGTATTTCGATTGGGTCCTTAGGTAAAATCTCTTCAGATACCTTTACATTCACTTAGCCGCTCTATTTCGTTTGGTTTCCTCAAATGAACAGAGCAGATTAACTCGACCCGCTAGATTACATACATCACAGGGTCTGGACTTCGGTGGGGGAAGATGTAGACAGGCTGGGATGATCATACGATGGGGGGGGGGGGGGGGGATCATAAGACATATATAGTACTGGCTAACAAGCCTTCGATCGTAACTAAGGCGTCGGATACGAGATCTACAGGTTATGAGCATGGATTTTACTTAAATGGGCATCACATACAATCGACTTGCTAGGAATTAAATCAAAGGAATATGCAATAGATAGTTAAGCAGTGCACAATGAGCAAGTTGGATATCTCAAGTTCAACATCAAAAGTATAGACATAAAACATTCCGATCAGTCAACAAGACGTGAACCAAAAAGCAGAAAGAAGAAGAATGGCTGCCAAACCCTAACACCTTTATATCCATTTCATAATGCACCCCATAAATCGGCCAGAGACAAGACGCAAAAAGAAAGGCATCCCAACAGAAATGTAAGACAGGGGCCTCGAATAAAAGAGTAAAATAAGACAGGCCTCAAAGCAATCAATGCTCGAGATGAAACGAAAAATCCGAGACAACTGCTGCGCTTCAATCTATGAAACAGCATGTTTCGATGGGAAAAAAAAAAAAAAAAAGGGGTACCAAATAGTTTGGGAGAGACGAGTGGATGGCGAGGGAAAGAGTTCACAAGACTCGATTCCTGAAAGGTTGGTTCCATGGTAAGTACGTGAAACATCAAACAGTAGTCAAAAGCTTAAGGACCCACAAATATGGGAAAAAGGGGGGCCAACGACTTACGATTTCAGAAGATCTTCCAGAGTGTCGGCAGTGCAGCTCTTTCCTCGGGGGATCTGATGAGGGATCTCCACAATGGTCGCGAACACATCTCCGCCCTTGTATGCCAACAGGGCGGGTGCGCGGATATGGTCCATCTCGGCGATTTCGTAGTGCAGCTTGATGAAATGAACGGAGGGTTGGCGAGGAGCGATCGAGTCTAGGCAGTCTTCCACTTGGGCGCTGGTTTTCGACTGGAGCAAAAGTTAGTCCCTTTTCCTCCAGCCGGTATTCCGTATATCCGAAAGATACCAAGGAATGATGTCACGTACCTCGGGATCATAGACACACACGACCACTACCGTGTCCGACGGGACTTTCTCAATGGCATCCAGATATCCAACCGCATCGACCGTGTCCACCGATCCGTAGAATTTCCGGCGAGGGCTGGGCCGCCGATGGGGGACTTGCCGCAGTTCCGCCATGCGTGATTCGCGCCACCTGCGAAGGAACCGATCCTCATCTTCCTCACTGCCCGAGCCGTCCGGGGGTGTCGAGTTGTGGAGGAGAGTTGCATCGTCGTTCACGGACTTGGTAGGGCGCGAGTCGCCGAACAGGGTGCGACGGAAGGAGCCCTTGCGAGCTCGCTCAAAGGCCTGGGCATCGGCAATGACACCCTTCGGGCCGGTATTGGCGTCGTAGACGATGTTGGGAACGTGGTAGGTACTTGTCCTGGACATGGCGGGATCGTGGTCTTCGGGGTCAGAGTATTGGGGTTGATCGTTGGCGTCTTCGTCCGGCTCGGAATGGGAGTCACGGTCAGAGTCGTCACGATCTTCAGGATGAGTGGAGTATCGCTCGCGGCTGTTCTGAGCGAGGCGATTGAACTCGTCTTGGGCAGAGGACATGGTGAAAGAAAAGAAAACACGAGGGGAAGGCGCGCGGGGATAGGGCGAGCTTTTATAAAAGCCCAACGAAGACAGGTCACTGATTAGTTGGTTATAATTAGAGTCGGGCTGATCTGCGTCAGGCAAAGGATTTCTGCTTTTTTTTTATTCTTTTTTTTTTCTTTGCTTTCTTGGTCCAAGAATAATACGCCAGCGACGGACGCGAGACTGAGAGAAGGCAAAAAGAAGAAAAAGAAAAAGAGAAAAAACCGGACTCGTATCAGAGATGACGACTCGCGGGGCCAAGCGGTTTCAGATGCTTTTTTAGCTTTCCCCCTGAGAAACGTGGCCGGTGGACTCGGAGGAAATGATGAGTTGTACGGAGACGATCGACTTCTTCGGGGCTGAAAGTGGCGGGCGATGAAACAACCGACTCGGAGGGAGGAAAAGGGTGAGGCGAAAAGGCGTGGACGATCGCGTTGAGAGACTTTGGGGACTTGTTGTTGGGAGGGAAGAAGAAGGGTGGAAAGACTGGAAGGCGGACGGGATTTCCGGGCAGAGGAACAGGAAGGATCACCATCCCTCCGTCGGATCCTTCTCGAAGACAAACACCGCCTGTCTTTGCGGCCTATCGCCTCCCCCTTTTTTCGTCCTAAACGGAAGGTGTTTGGAAAAGTGGAGGCCGTCTCAGCCACGCCGAGTGGGGTGGAAGAAACGAAGAACCTTCCACGGTCCTCCATTGCAGAAGTTCAGGCAAGACCTTCTGAAACGGCAGAGTGCAGAGATCCACGGTCGAGACCAGTCGAAGTGAAGGGCATGGCCAGTTGGGATGGAGCCGAGCAGAGGAGGAACTTGGAAGACGGACGAGAGACGGACGAGAGACGGACGAGAGACGGGCGAGAGAGAGAGAGAGAGACGAAGACGGCAACCCTCCGAAGCCACGTGCCATCTGGGATCATCCATCATCCCTACAATCGACATACGTAACATACGTCTGAGTAGATGCATCTCATCCCCCAGCAGTTTCCCTCCGCAGATCGATCGATCAAAAGTTACCCGACGTTTGGACTGGTTTCATCTGCTGTCCCTCGCCAATGGCATTCTGCGTCTGGCTGATCCCTAAGGGTTCCAATACGAGGACGCCAGGATCATCAGCATGGTAAATTGACAGGTCTCCCGGTGACCTGGTGGCCTGGTGGTCTGGTTACGTGGAGATCCACCGAATGGACGACAGCAGGATGCAGGATGCAGCGATTACTGGGGCTGATCCTCCCTGCGTGGCGCTCTATAAATAATCTTCAGTCGATGCACTGGGATGACCAGGCAACTGGCCAGGCCAGTCTGAGTCGACTCGTTCTTGGGCGACGAAGTACAAATGCCCTCTTCTTCCTCGAGGGCCAACCACCGTGACATGCAACAGCTCGTCAAGGGGCCCGCGTCATCTCTTCCACCTCCCTCAATGCCCGGTCGTTTCACCTATTTCTCACCCAGCCAGCGATGGCATACGGGGGATAACTACGTCAAGCTAAGTCCGGTCAAAGGATCCTTTGTGGAAGTACTAATAATGGCACATGCATCACTTTCAAAAGACAAGTCGGTTGATTAGTTGGAGAAAAAAAGAAATCACAAATCGTCATGGCCTATCCAGAAACATTCCCTCCCCGTCGGCAATAATAAAAGAGACACAAGGACAAAAAAAAAAGAATAAAAGAAACTCATATGAAATCAATGCATCAGAGCAAAAAAAAAAAGGCTTTCAAAAACAGCAATCAAGGATGATAAGAGGGAGGGAAAGAAAAGGGATTGAGAGAAGAAAAAAAAAAACGCTCCATTTCTTGGAGGTGGGGGGGGAAATAAAATAAGCATAGAGAAGAGAAGAATAGACATGAAGGTAAAGGGGGGAGATGAGAAGAAAAAACAACAAAGGAAAGGAAATCAAATGTATGGAGCGTAAGATGCATCCAAATAACCACCCTGACTCCATGGCCAGAACTACCGTTGCCGCAGGACCACACGCTCCGTCATTGAGGATTTGTCGCTGCCACCTCCTTTCAGCGTTTCTTTCTGTTTTTCTTTTTCTTTCTCTGGTAAACACGACTCGGTGCGTCCGGTCAGAGTTGTGCGACGGCGTCTGACATAAGGGCGACGCCGCCTAAATCCAGCTCCTGGTTCGTAATTCGGTTCTCAATGACTTTCGCCGCGTTTCCGAGATAGTACATATTATGGAAGATAAGGCGACCAACTGCCCTCGGTGAATAAGATTATCGTACAATGGTGGACATTCGACATATTGGTGTAAGAAAAGGGAAGAAACTCTTGATGAGGACATCGCAAAAGACGGTGACAGGGTATCTTTGCTTTTTTTGTTGTTGTGGGTTTTCGGGGGTTTACCAGGCCCAGACCTTGAGCTGTGATTGCGAGTGATGGATTAGTAAGCCGCAATGCTTTGGGGCAGCGAGAGGTTGGGGGAAAAGAAACTCACCAGAGAATCCCAAGATCCGGTGCACAGACTGATACCATCATTGCTGACTCCCAAGCAGCTTACGCGGTTCTCGTGGCCACTGAGAGCACCGACCTTGTCGCCCCGCAGAACGTCCCACACCTTAACGAGCCAAGTCAGTCGTCGGGGTCCAGAGGAGAGGGAGGGATTTCACGCCGGACGGTGAAACAGGTTAACCCCAAAAGGGAATGGGACGGACGCATACCTTGCACTCAAAGTCATCATAACCGGCGAAGAGCAATCTTCCGGAGACCGAGAAGGCCACCGACGTGATACCACACATTATTTGTTCGTTCTGAATTGAAGGAAGCACGGGGTTAGTTTCCGCCTGCCAGTATGGAATTCCAAGCGGCCGTCCGCTTACCTGGTAGATGTTGAGCTCGCGGTCGGCGCGAATATCGAAGAGACGGCAGGAGGTGTCGTCGGAACCCGTGCCGAACGCATTGCCGTCGGGGAAGAACTGGATGGCGTTGATGTCGGACTCGTGGCCGGCGAACGTCTGGACGGCCTTTCCGGTACGAATGTCCCACAGCTTGGCGAAGGCATCGCAGGCGCCGGAGACGAAGATGTTCTGGTTGGTCGGGTTGATGCTGATGGACATGACGTCGCCCAGGTGATCCGCGAATTCCGTGACTTTCGAGCCCGACTCGATATCCCACAGCATACACGTCATATCGCCGGACGAGGTGATGATGCGGCGATCGTTGATGAAGCGACAACACGACAGGTAGCCCGAGTGGCCGGAGAGCTCGCGCGCGACGCGGGTGGGACCCTCGTTGGCGGAGACGTTGTAAATCGAACAGATGTTATCCAACCCACCGCAGGCGACGAAGTTCCCACTCGGGGAGTAAGCACAGGTCATGACCCAGGACGAGCGCAGGGGGATCGCATGGATCTTGTTGGTGGTGTAGGCATCCCATATGATGAGCTTGCCGTCCTGCGAGGCCGAGACGAGGTGACGGCGGTCGGTAGCCCAGTGCATGGCGTAGATCTTGGCCAGGTGGCCCTTGAGCGTGCGTCGGGGCTTCATTGCGATTCGCGGCAGGGTGTCCGTTTGGCTCTGCGCGACCTGACGGACTGTTTTGTTGGTCGACGAGGGAATGGGTTAGCAAATCGAGCCGGGCGAACGGGTGCGACCCGCGAGAGAAGGCAATGGACGGGGGCCTTCGGGGAAGGCGATATAGCAGAGAACGGGGGGGGGGGGAAGCGTACGGGTGGTGTCGGCCAACTCATCCTTTCTGCGCTTGATCTTGTCCTTCAGACCTTCGGCTTCGCGCCTGGCCGCGGTGATCTTGGCCTGCATCTGCTCGCCGCTCATATCGGCTGCCATGTTCAACGGATCAAGCCCCTGGAAGAGGATTGGGTTGTTGACAAGCTAAAAGAATACGGAGGGGGGGGGGAGAGGAGGTTAGGGAGAAGAAAAAGAAAAGAAAAAGAGGCGAAGGGGGAGGGAGTCGTAATAATTGAGCAGGGGAGGTAGAGGAGAGGAGAGAAGGAGAGGAGAGAGGGAGAGGAAGAGGCAGAGGCAGAGGCAGAGGCGGTGGGAGAGAAGGAGAGGAGAGAAGCAGGAGAGAGAGAGAGAGAGAGAGAGAAAGGGAGAAAAGAGGACGAGAAGAGGGGGCTGATTGGGTGTGGAGCGAAGGCGGAAGCGACCGAAGGAGAGTTTGGGATCCGATGGAGATCCTGGATTCACAGAGCAGAAAGAGGGAAAAGAAGAAGAGAAGAAGGGAAGAAGAAGAGGAGGAAAGGAAGAGGAGGAGGACAGGAAAGGGGCTCCCATTCGACTTTTCGGCTGACAACCACCACCAGTCCGTTAGTTAGTGATTCTTCAATTCATCTCTGGCAACGCTCCGGATTCCATGATTATTTGGCGCCTTTCTTAGTGCGACGCCTCTTAACCATTCTTCTTCTTTAATTATGACAATTACAATTACAGGTACAATTACAGTCTCAGTCTCCTCTTCTACTTAATTGTCCGTCTCCAGCTCTGAGGCTGTCGGGGATCCAATGATGCTGGGGATCATCCTAGGAAACTACTCCGAATGCGCCTTGGATGAAAGAACGTCGACCCGTTCATCCGAGGCAATCCGATCCAGGGCAGAGCCTCTATCTGACGACTCCGTACTCACTACTCATCGGTCTATCTTTCCATGAACGAGAAGATCCTCGGACAGACAGACCCCTCCTCCCTACGCCGAGTACAGACTCCAGACTAGTGACTACAGAGTACAGAACTCCGTCAAGACTCGAGACGCGAGAAAGGGGAAGAGAAGTGGGTTCAGCCGGCCCCGTCTGGTTGGGCGTCCGCCGGTGGGGGAATCGGTGGAGTCAGCCAGTATCGAGCAGAGGATAGGATAGGATGGAATGGGATGGGTTGGGTTGGGAACGGCTGCATGTACGCAGTACGACGGAGTATGCAGCATCCTAACCGGTAGCCCTCTCTCTTCAGTCTTCACACTGGATGCAGGATGCACTACGGTATACTTGTCGGCCAGGATCAGGTCTAACCCCGTCGGTCTGCTTGTCCTGCTCCAAGCATCATTCTTCATTCCCTTTGTCCCCCCGCAGCGCACGAGTCAATGCTTACTTTGGCTGGCTGGGAGCGGACATCCCGAGGAACAAAGATGTTGCCGGTTCGTCGGAGGCTTCGAGGAACTGCATATAACTATTCTGTCGGGTCCAACGCTCCAGCTACTAAACCTAATCCCAGGGATCCGATAAGCTTGGTACAGCTTCGATGCTGGAGGAGCGGAGGCGGCGGCTGCAGGAGTGACGGAAAACCCATCTGTCTATCTATGCGTATATCTATATCTAACTCGACGCTGTGTTCCCCGGCACGGACTGTACAACCACGGCCACCCGGTGCCTGGGGGTCAGACAGCACAACGCTATGATCACGGATGCTCCGAACACACTGCACGACAATACACTTTCATAGTCGTTAACCGTCCAGCCTCCTGCGTGGTGGGCGTGCCTTTGGGGCCAAAGCCAGGCCACCAACGCCCCGGTGGCCATTCCAGGCTGGAATGCGTCCTCGTCCGTCCTCCGGAGATGATACTCTGGCCATGTCCCACGGGAGAGAGCCATGATTTGCGGATGGCCACAGCCAGGAAGCGGGTCTCCGTCCGGCGGGAAATTGGCCTCTCCATCGACTAGCAGTCTAGCACCGACATGCAGCGGTAGTCGCTCGGTTTTTTCCCTCCAGAGCCACTCCACCGCTAAGACGATCGCTTCAAACGGTGCCTGAACTAGCTTGGCGGAGGTTTTCTCCCCTCTTTTGCAGTCTTTCTTCAAAAAAAAAAAAAAAAAGTCGGTCTTCACCCTGATTATTAATAATCATTGAATGCCCGACCGACGGACCAAGCCGTGATGTGCGTTGGCCACGACTTGCGATGCTTGATGCTTGAGGCTTCTCCCGTCCATCGTATGCAGTCATTCCTGGGCACGTTGACGTGTGATCTCTACCATTATTATTAAACAGTAAACACATAGTTACTCGGGTTACTTAGTAGACCCGGTGGTCAACCCAACGCCTGCCACTCCCAAGTCCAAGTCCAAGTCCAACTCCAACCCCTGATGAGCCTCACCTGATTTCCAAACGTGCCAAGTTTAAGTTGCTAACGGCTCGTATTGCCCAATTTTGCAGTTGGCAACGTGAAACCGGGCGTCTGCAGAGGAAGCGCAGCGTTCTCTAAAGAAGTCTAAACATAGGGCAGACACGTTCTGGAAAAGGCGAAACCGTCTCAGTAGCCGCCGAGGTTTCCTGCCAGCGTTCGGGGGTTCTAAATTTAACCCCGAAGCCATGCAGAAACACTTGAAACAGTCTGCTGCAGTACGGAGTAATACTGCTCAGAGTAGAATGTACTGTGTAGGCATCGCATGTATGTACCCCAGTCCCCATTAGCCCTGCCCTACGGAGTACATGTCCGTCCATTCGTCGTCATTCGAATGATTCACAAGCCAAACCCCATCGAGGCGCCTACCCAGGGTTCGCGCGTCGGGACGCCTGCGTTTCTAATCATAGAATTCCACCCTCCGTCTGGGCATGTCTGATTGTCTGTGCGCCGCCGACCGAGGAAAGAATAATAATAATGGCAGGGATGGAGGCCGGGGTTCTGCCCTGGTCATTGAAGATAATGATCCATGAAGAATGCTATTTCTGGATCGAGCTGAACTAAATCTGATAATCGAGATCACCATATCACCGTCGTCAGGCTTGGTAGGGGCGTTGTCGTTGCACAACGGCTTCGGCTTTTGCGACCGAGGCAGACAGGAAGAAGGTGAAAGCCTGAAAGGGAACCTCCAACTCAAAAAAAAAAATTAATAAATAAATTGGCATCAACCACAGCCGACCGCAAAAGTCGTCAAGTCCGAGAGAGGCATGATTTTCATGGGCAGGGCCAAGGGTGGGTGCTTCGCGTTGGTCTTTGCTTGCGGATCTACAGCAGACTCCGCCCGTCTAGGAAAACGGAGGACTCGATGGAGCCTAGGTTAATTAACCTTGGGGGGTTGCAGGAAGTGGAAAGGGGTACGAAGTACTGGACAGTGAGACGGGTGAAGGAGAAAACATGAAAGGCTGGTCAGCCATCGAGGAGGAGGAAGAGGGAGAGGGAGAGGGAGAAGGAGAAGGAGAAGAGGAGGAAGAATCAGCGGGCAGAAAACGAGAATTTCGGTGGCTCAGGAGGCAACGTGTGGCGGGAATTCCAGATAGTGTATATTATAGATAAATATCAAATAAAATCAAATAAAATCAAATAATATAAAAAAATACCTGCTTGATTCTCCCGGATAAATATTACTCTTGATTATTTATTCCAGTATCGTTAACGAGTTAAGTGATTCTGGAATCTTTATAAGAAGAGAGTCAGCCTGAGGCGCCTGACAAGTGACGACCTCCGCTTTCGCTTTTCTCTCTTCTTCCTCCTTCCTCTTCCTCTTCCTCTTCGTCCTCCTTCCTCCATCGTCGCATCAGCATCCGGTATATACGTCCTCGTCCTCGTCCGTTCTGCATTTGCCGCATTTCTGCATTTCCGTCTTTTCTTGGGGTCTCGTGGTCCCGAACTCTGCAGAGAAACCCCTCTCTCCTCGCTGATTCATCCGTGGCCACTCAGACTCTGAGAGTTGGTCTTGGCTCGGACCAATCCTCCCTTTCACGCCTCATCGCTCTGCAAAACCCCGTCTTCGTCTTCGTCTCCGTCACCGTCACCCGTCGACTCTGCCTCCCTCTCTCTTCGTCGCATCGGTATCGTTATCATTGCTGTCGCTGTCATTGCTGCTTCCTGCATGCCTCATGCCCTGTCGATAATATAAACACAAATACTACTTACCACCTTCCTCCCCTTTCAGGACGCTTTCTCCGCCCTCCTTTTGCCTCGTCGTGCTCGTTCGCTCCCGGTCACGTTGCCGTCAGGATTCGATCTCATTTTTTAGGGGCTGAGGTCAATCCGTCATCCTCGATCGAGTCTCCATCATCGCCTCCTGAACCCGTCCCCGCTCTGTCTGCTTTCTGTCCATATTTTCCTCTTTTTTTTGATTCTACCGTGGTCCCGAGTCGGTGTCCCATCCTCTCGCCCACCATGCGGGAGGTCAACTTCAGTATCCCCAACGTCAACAAGGCTTCTGTCAATATCACGACCACCCTCTATGACCGCCGTGCTCTCGATTGTACATCTACCCTGCCGCTGATAAATTCCCTCAATCATCTCGCCTACCTCACCACGTCCTCCGCTCGCATTCGCGATATCCTCACCGTCGATGGCGGCATCGAGAGGCTGGTCTGCATCCTCAAAGAGGGCCGCAGCCGCGACCTGATGGAGATGTGGAAGTGGAGCCTCGCCTTCCAGTGCGTTGTCAACATCGGGGTGCGAGGCTCGGAGAGCGTTCGCACGAGGGTCGTCGAGGCCGACGTCGTCCCCGTCATCGCGACCATTCTGGACAATTACATCAAGGTGGTTGATAAAGCGCGGGCTCGGGCGGACACCGAAACGCAGCGACATCCCTCCCGGCCTCATGCCAAAGCCATGCCCGGCCCTAGCGATGCCGCCGGCCGTTCGTCGCTCCTAGACCAGCCGTCGAACGGTGACCAACGTGCCTCGCGCCGCCAGGCTCCTCCGCCCAACATCGAAATCCCCCCGTTCTTCCAAGAAAACCAAGCGACCGACTCCAATGCCATGGACGTCACGTCGTCGCCTCGCATGCCGGTGGCCTCTCCGCCGGAAAGGAATCGCCACACGCAGGAAATCCCCGGCCATAGGCCCAACGAGTCTCGCCATCCGCACTCGGGCCACCGTCATCGGGCGATCCGCCCCCTCGCCACCGCCCTGCCCTCCATGGATGCTGCCGATGGCTTCGGTCTGCGCCCGGTGCGTGACGCCGAAAGACTGCCGAGCATGCTCCCTAGCCTACACAACGGCCTGGCCTCGCAGCCTGATTCTCCCACCACCCCGAGTGGTCCGGTGCAGCCTCGCAGCACTGCCCAGGCTACGGCCGCCCGACAGCGGCCCGCTCTTCGACAACAGATGTCGGCATCGGGAGAATCGGACGATGGGAATGGGGAAGGCTCGACTATGGAGGACGACGCCGGGTCTGGGGAAGCCGCCGAACCTATTGTTGGTCTTCAGAATCAGATGGAAATCGATGAGGTTGGTGAGAGGCAAGGAATGCTGGAAGGCGTTTCCAATGCCCATGACCTGACCGTGACCGATCCGTCTGAAGGACAAGAGGCGGAGACTTTCAACATCACCCATCGGTCTACCGTCGACGGCAGCATCATTAACAATGACACCACGCCGACCAACGGAGGGTTGGGCTTGTCGCCGACGCAAGCCGTCAACAATGCCAACTCGCCGACCATTGTCCCCAGCCCCTACTCCCTTTACTGGCGCGACCGCTCGACCACGCAGAATGTGACGCAGAACGTCCTGACTACGATGCCCCGGGAAGAGGACGTTTTGATGTCCCTCCAGGTCCTGGCGTACGTGTCGAAGTACTGCAACCTCCGGTCCTACTTCCAGCACTCCCACCTCGTCCCCAAACTCAAGGTTGATCGTGAGCTCCACATCTTCGAGGACGGGGCCTCGCCGATAGAGCCCGCCGAGGATGAGGACGAGTACCTCCTGCCGGACGACGTCAACATCTTCCCCCTCGTGGAGAAGTTCACGGTGCGGTACCACTCCAACGAGATGCAATACTGGGCCGGCGTGGTCATGCGCAACCTTTGCCGGAAGGACGAGTCCCGGGGTGGTATCCGGCAATGTGCATACTACAAGTGCGGCAAGTGGGAGGAGTTCCAGCGTCAGTTCGCCAAATGCCGCCGTTGCCGTCGCACCAAGTACTGCAGCAAAGATTGCCAGAAGGCCGCGTGGGTATATCACCGTCACTGGTGCCACACCACGGCCTGATATGAACGTACGAAACTGTCTAATTCTCCTAATGCATCCTGGCTTGCATAGCGTCATATCTGCCATGTGTTTCTATTTCGCTTCTTCGATTCCTACGGTTTTACATCTACCAGTGCATGGCATTTCAGAACCTGGCGGGCGTTGCTAACTCATCACAAAGATACCTTTTGTCGTCTCTTTTCTCATTCTCGTTTCATTTTCTTCATATAGTGCATGCAGTATCCCCTCCCCCATTCTCCATTCGTCCTTGACTTTTACCATTTAGCACCCGTTTACTTGCACATTTTCCGTTCTCATCGTCTGATCATGGTTTTGTTCTATTTTCTTAATTTGTCCTATTAACGCGGTGCCCGAAGCCCGTCCGTCTTTTGCCTATATGGATATTGCAGCTTTTGGACCATCATGAACATGCACAATACATGCAACTTACCATCTTATGTTTGTTTTTCAACCTCTTCTGCTTTTGTCTCTTTTTTCCCCCTGTTGACAACCCTCTCCAGTTCGCCGCCAGTCCTTCCCCTCCCGTCTTGACGCCGGGGTGATTTTACTTTGTCAATAGCTGTTTGGCATACACCACATTCACAGTCTGGAGCGATTTTCATTTGGTTTTTTTTTTTCTTGTGTCTCGTCCCTGCTTTCGATATCCCGTCATTGGCAATCCTTGGTCTTGGCCTTTTTACGTTTGTGCCAGTGGATGGCAATATCTTGTTTATCGAGTCATATGCAATCATGTGCATAGTATCTGTTATTTATCTATCTGTGACGAATTGAATGGCCAGAGGGCCAGTTGGCCACGTTACGTTTCAACGGGGCTGTTTTTCCGAAGTCTATCCATCATCTTAGATGCCTGGTGACTCTTTTTTGAAGCCGTACGTGGCTGCCAATCGCGACTCCAGATGCTCGAAGGCCGTCAGCGCGCGCTTGCCCGGCTCCAACTCCCCGCCGCCCCCAAACCCGACCTTCTCGTCGTACACTCCCTTCTCTTGGCATTGTTTGCGATATGCGGTCACCACGTCGCTGGGGACGGGGACCAACTCCGTGTCGTTCAGCGGATGGCAGAAGAACACGATACTGTACCGATCGCGGGGGTTCGGGCTGCGCTGCTCGGCCAAGGGGAAGACGACTCGATGGACGGTCGATTTGAGCAGCCCGTCCGTCCAGTAACTGAGCAGGTCGCCGATATTGACCAGGATCGGCGGGAAGACGAACTCGTCCGCCGGGCTCTCCGCGGCGAACGTCTGTCCCGGCTGCACGGGCACGGGGGCCCAGGTCTTTTCTGGCGTGAGAATCTCGAGCCCGGGCTGTCCGGGGCGCTGGAAGAGCAGCGTGATACTACCGTAGTCGGAATGGGCTCCGGCCCGCACGTCCTGGTCGTGCTTGTAGGAGGACGTCGCCGGGGAGAATATGGATGGGTAATAAAGATATCGCAAGATACTCCCCGTCGAGCCTTGACTGGGATCGTGACGGGTCGTGAAGAAATCGTCGGGGATCTAACCGGCCAGGGAGTTGGATTGCGGTGAGCTCTGCCTGGAAGGACCATCAACCCAGGAAGGGAAGGGGTCGTTGGCTTACCTGGAGACCAAGCGCCAGGAGCTTGAGGATCCGGTCGCAGGTCTTGTGGCATAGATGTGTGAAGTGGGCAATCTCGGACTCATGCGCGGCCAGGGACGGAGGAAGAGGTTGCTGGGCTTTGCCGTTATTGAACTCGCCAAAGTTGAAGGCTCTAGAGGGATAGTCAGTACTGATATTACAGTCACCTCCTGTAGCAGGAGGGCCTCCGGATCGTACTCTTTGAAATCTCCTGTCTAGAAGGACAAGGTTAGGTACTAGACTCGTAAAGAGCAGGCAGAGAGAGAGAGGGAGAGAGATCAAGTATACCCGCTGATGCTCGGGGTCCAAGGTTTCTACATGCATGCCCGACCAGCCCCGGTTCTAGATATACAAGATATACAGTCAGTCCTGCAATTTCAGACCGATACATGGCCAACCGAATCAATTGACTGAGCGCACGTTTGGTCCGATCCGACAAGTTGCCTTGTCCTCCGCAGGTGACATGAAGAAGTCCTTCGACTGTGCATCAAGAGCGAGTTAGCAAGGAAACGGTGGTCTCTTGAGCAAGCATAGCGCACCAGACCGAAGGCCCTCTTCACGTCGTCGGGGTGAAGTCGGATCCTCTGCTGTCGACGTAGAGGAAGCCATACTTGGCGGCGGCATCCAGCATCGTCTTCCCCACGGCGGGGTCGTCGGGTTTGGAAATATCGATGATTGGGAGCTGGATGGCTGGACCGGCGACAATGGATTCTTCCATGACGAGTTCAGTTCCTTTGGTCTGTTCCTTCGGTCCGGGCAAGAGGAATGTGGAGGGAGTACGAAGGAGAATAAATAGAAGAAGAGACAGGAGATGAGATGATCCGGAGGAGTCAGAAGGAATGAATGAGACGATTAAATATCGGGAAACGGTTCCTTATCCGACGTAAGCTAGGCGATTCGGTTTGCAATGCTCCAATCGGACAGAAATATTAGATTGAAGATAGATCGACGGAGGTATGCAGAGGTGTAAGTATATCCCGTCCCCCACGGGACTTCCGCGTGATTGAATTTCTTCCCCCCGTCATTCTCCAGTCTTCATCCTCTCCATCCCACCTCACCCTCTCCTCCCTCCCACTCCCTCTCTTTCTTAGCCCATCTTCTATCCTACCATCTCTCGGTTATTCCCTCCCGTTCTCGGGCTCTCCAGCTCCAGACCCGCATTTCACCTCCCCTTCCTGACCGCGCGACCTCCCCTCGAGCTGGAAGAATGCCGAGTAAGCTCCATCCATCCACCTCCCCTCCTCACGAAGCTTCCTGACGAGCTCCCCCCCCCGCTCCTCGCCTCTCGCTGGAATGCCCGTCAATTAACCTGCCTCCTTTGTCTACAGTCCGTCTCCTGGACGAATGGGCCGCCCCCCGCACCCAGTCCCTTCCGCTCTCTGCCCTCAAAGGGGCCGTCGTCGGTATCGATGCGTCGCACTACATCTCCCAGCACCTCCTCCAACCCTCCACCCGCGAGCCTCTTCTGGTCGCATTGGGTGGCTTCCCGTTCGCCCTGAAGACCAACATTGAGAGAGAACTGCAGACTCTGAAGGACCTGGGCGTTGGCTGCTTCTTCGTGTTCAATGGCCTGAATTTCAGCACAAAAGACCAGCGCCCCAGCGTGCAGCCGGAATCGGTGCGAGCATTCGAACAGGCCTGGGATCTCTACGACCAACAGCAGGCGGATCAGGTGGTGGATGCTTTCAGCGGTGCCGGTAGGTGGCTGCCTGACCTCGTAACGCCGCGGGTTGACTCCGCGCTCGACCACACGCGCTGACCGGCCTTCTAGGCACTCCGCGACCGGAATCTCTCTACCGCTTCTTGCAACGCATCCTTCACGCACATGGCATCGATTATATGGTGGCACCCTACAGTGCCGCGGCCCAGGTGAGATGACAGCCCGTCGAATGGTCCGACCATCCGTGGCGTGTTTTCTGACGGGTTTCCCACTCTAGCTATCTTATCTCACTAAAGGCTCGAATCCACTGGTAGACGCGGTCTGGGGACCGTCGGAAGTGCTTCTCTTCGACATCGACAAGCTAATCACCCGGGTGGAGATCGACCCGGCGCAGTTTGTCTGGCTTTCCAAGCAGACGTGCCTGGACGACCTGGGCCGAATGAATACCGAACAGTTTTTCGACTTCAGTCTCCTCCTCGGCTCTTCCTTCCTGCCGACATGCCCCCTTTTCGAGAACTCGGCCTTTCCCGGCAAAGGCGTTGCCTTCCGCGATGCCCTCCAGCTGTTCAACACGACGGGACGAAATGCACTGGCTCTGTGCGCTCAGTACGAGGAGGACCGCCGGATACAGGAGACTCGCTACATGGAGCGCTACAAGCGTGCATACATGACCGTCAAGCATCATGTGATCATGGATGAGGAAGGGCGCGTCGGCCCGATGGATGCAGAGCGTGCCCCCTCCGACGTACATGAGCTGATCAGTCTGCGGCTCCCGGAGGAGCTGTACTTCTATCTCTCTCGAGGCTTGTTGAGTGCCGACGTGCCGAACTATCTCACGTCGGGCGAGGTGCTGGTATCGCAGCCGTTGGGGGTGGAGGACACCGAGATCTATCGCCAGGTTGCGAGCAGCACTCTTACTCCGGTCCGCACGCAATCGATCGGATTGCTTTCAAATTCGCTCCATAGATTTTACCAGACGAAAATTATCAACGTGCGCCCCTGGTACGGCGACAAGTCCGACATTACGATCAACCTCAAGAGTCTCCCCTCGGTCAAAGACTCCATCCAATCGTGGAAAGTCCGCACCGATCAACTTCCCGAGGGAATCAAGAAGCTTCAAGTGAGTTGGCGAAGACCCGGTTCTTGTTCAATCGCTGTGATGCTAACTTGACGAATCAAGGCAACTTCTGGACCTTTCAAATTTGCCGTGCAAAGCTTGAAGGATTCGGAAGTCGTATCCAAATCCCTGTCGTCAAAAGACGTCCCGTACGGTTTTCCTCTCCTTCTTTCCTTGCTTACCAACCAATGAGGATTCTAACGATCACCAGGCACTGTCGTCGCAGGACGAGATTATCAGCAATGTTTTCTGGCGATTCCTGCAACTTCGCGGATATATTGACCAAAGTACACACCAGCTCACCCCGTGGGGAGTCTGCCTTGAGCAGGCACTCTCCGTTCTCGACGCCAATGACTCCCTGGAAGAGCCCACCTTCCTTGCGATTGAAATGCTCCGGCTTGGACTGATCAATTCGAAACAATGGTTTTCCCACGTGTCGGGAGGTCCCATGAGAGGGACCGGTAAGCACAATCCACCGCCACTGACGAAGAAGCTCGAGCTAACCAGCAATCGAACCCCAGACAAAGACAAGGGCTTCAACATGCTGGTGTCCCGGGTTGCGTGCATTGCCAAATTGCAGCACAAGAGCATCGGCTATTCCGGGCCATTGAGCAGGCAATTGTTGTGCTACCGCTCGCTGATCTCGGAGGTCCGAGGAGCGCTCCGGAGTCTGATCGAGGTCGTCTTGACCAGTCTGTTCCTCAGCGGGGATGCCGATCGGGACCGGACTGACTGGAACGAATTGAGCCTGAAGTAAGTGGGATACGACAGCTACGGTTGCCATGGCTCTTACTGACCCCCTATGTAGGCTTCCTTTCATCAACGACAATGATTGCGGTCTGGGCATTGCCGTCCGCACCTACCTGGACGACCTGCCTCTGCAGAACAACCCGACCTCGCTGGAGGCACGGGCCGAGGTCAAGTCAAAGGGCAAGGACTGGTTCCAACACAGCGACAGTTTCGAGAGCAATCTGGACCGGGCGTTCAAACTATGGGATGCGGTAAGTCGCCGGCGAGACCCTCCAGCCGACACTCCAGGATTTGCATTGACTGACATCGCACAGATCTACAAGGGGACGCAGCATGCGGGCAAGGAGTTCAAGGACGGGCCGACATTCGAGAAGGCCAACCAGTGGTTGAGCGAGCGGCGATGAAGGGTTTATTGATCGCAGTAGATACCGTAGTACTCTATAGTGGAGAGAGCCTGAGGCAATGCCAAGCAGTCGCTGAGTCAGCCGCGAGTTACCAGGTGGCCTCAGGCCGCCCGGAGCTTCCCTGCAGCTTAATAAGAATAACAGCTGAGTAGTTAGATCACAACTTCGCAGGTCGTCTCCTGCTCCTGACCTTCGTCCTCCCCCGTCAATCCTCCTCTCGACAATCTCTTTTGCCCTAAGCCCCTCCCCATCCTCCCACCATGGCTCGCTTGAGCGTCCTGCTCGTGAGCTGCCTCGCCTTTCTGGTCGGCATCGTCGCCGCCGGCTCCGCGGTGGTCGACTTGATCCCCAAGAACTTCGACAACGTCGTGCTGAAGTCCGGCAAACCCGCCCTGGTGGAGTTCTTTGCCCCCTGGTGCGGCCACTGCAAGAACCTGGCCCCCGTGTACGAGGAGCTGGCCCAGGCTTTCGCCCACGCCGAGGACAAAGTCACCGTCGGCAAGGTTGATGCCGACGAGAACCGCGATCTCGGCAAGCGCTTCGGTATCCAGGGCTTCCCTACGTTGAAATGGTTCGACGGCAAGAGTGACAAGCCCGTCGAGTACTCCGGCGGCCGCGACCTCGAAAGCTTGTCCGCCTTCATCACCGAGAAGACCGGCATCAAGCCTCGCGGTCCTAAGAAGGAGCCCAGCAAGGTGGAGATGCTGACCGACTCGACCTTCAAGAAGACCATCGGCGGCGAGAAGGATGTCCTGGTTGCCTTTACGGCTCCTTGGTGTGGACGTAAGTAGAATCTGATCTTTCGTACCCTTTCTGATACTGTTTCTGATACTGATGGTTCCGTGAAACACAACGACAGACTGCAAGAGCCTCGCCCCCACCTGGGAGACCCTCGCCAACGACTTCGCCCTCGAGCCCAACGTCGTGATCGCCAAGGTCGACGCCGAGGCTGAGAACGCCCGCGCCACGGCCAAGGAGCAGGGCGTCACCGGCTACCCGACCATCAAGTTCTTCCCCAAGGGCTCCACTGAGGGCGAGGCCTACTCGGGAGCTCGCTCCGAGGCCGCCTTCGTCGAGTTTGTGAACTCCAAGGCCGGCACGCACCGTGCTGTCGGCGGCGGTCTCGACGACGATGCCGGCACCATCCCGACTCTGGACTCGCTGGTCGCTAAGTACACTTCCTCCGAGAGCTTCAACGACCTCGTCAAGGAGGTGAAGAAGGTGGCCAAGGGCCTCCAGGACAAGTACGCCCAGTACTATGTCAAGGTGGCCGAGAAGCTGAGCCAGAACCACGAGTACGCCGGCAAGGAGTTTGCTCGGTTGAAGAAGATCCTGGAGAAGGGCGGCTCGGCGCCCGAGAAGGTCGACGATATCATCTCGCGCAGCAACGTGCTGCGTCGCTTCTTGGGTGAGAAGAAGAAGGAGGAAAACGTCAAGGACGAGCTGTGATTATGAGTTGTTTCAGTTCTTGGTTTTGTTGGGATGATATAGGAACGAGATGATATATCAGCGTACTCTTGCTACGACTATACTAGCCTGCTTGTCATGAGAAACTCTTTGTTGTATGATACAGAATGAATGCACCTGCGCGAAGATGACCTTTTGGGACGGGGATAGGGGTAAATCTGCGCGTCGAGAGGGTTCGTAATTGCTCTCCGTACATTTCGAACCTTGCCAATAAGTAAATAATGCATGATGAGCGCCGTGCAACCCGAGGATGAGATGAGACGGTGGAGTCGTTGTAGGGGCCAGATTGACGAATGGTGTTTCTTTCTGCTTGACCTCGTGTTGAGATGGCAACTTTTTGCGGCGCTAGTCTTTGCCTATCGTCATCAAACTCATAAATCGAAATTCTATACTTACAAAGCATCGAGGAGATGAGTAGATGGAAGAAAGCAGAAGAAATGGTATTTGTAATGGCGAAGATGAGACAGTGATCAGCCAGAAGTATATATAGATAGAGAGAGACCTTGAATTCGCCTCGTCAGTTTTTGCAATAAACCAGATCCATATTCGCATTCAATTAGATTATCTACCTGATCTCTAGGTCTCCAGCTTGACTACCATGCCTTCTTATCTCGTCACCGGTGCATCTCGTGGAATCGGAGTAGGCATTCCAGCTCGCTTGTTGCTGCGTCCAGCACCTTGAAACCCTGCTAAGCTGTCTCGTCTATAGTTCGAGTTCCTGCGCCAACTCTCCGCCGATTCGAGCAACCTGGTCATCGGTCTTGTGCGCAACAAAGCGGCGACTGAAGAGAAAGTATCGAAGGAGTTTCCCGGACGAAACGTCCATCTTGTGGAGGCGGAATTGACCGATCATGATGCGCTCAAGGTTGGTGATTTCTCGTATCCAAGAACGAAGAGAGACACCGTCGTGCTCACAATAGCAGAACGCTGCTGCTGAAGTCGAGAAGTTGGCCACCAGTCTGGACCACTTGATTGCAAACGCTGCGTTTGTCTCTTCCTGGTCGGCCTACGATGCAATCGGTGACCTGTATGTCTTCTTTGGATTCCATCACCCCCAGAATTGCTGCTGATGAGTGAGTAAAGGGCCGCTGGATTCCCCAAGGAATTGGACAATGACCTTCTAGAATCCTTCCGGGTCAACGTGCTGGGCAACATCTACCTGTTCTCGGCGTTCCTGCCTCTGATCAAGAAAGGCGACGCTAAGAAAGTGGTCACCATCACGACGGGAATGGCGGACATCGACTTCATCTCCGGCTTTGATATTGCCTCCGCTGCGCCGTATTCGATCAGCAAGGCGGCAATGAACGCGACGTATGCGAAGTTCAGTGCCCAGTACAAACAAGACGGCATTCTCTTTATGGGCATCAGTCCCGGGCTGGTCGACACGGGCCATTATGACGATGGTAAGTGCGCAGTGGCTGGTTACTGTTCACGAATCTCCATACTGATTGAGCTCGCAGCGACTCCGGAACAAATGGCCGAGGCGGGCAAGATGCTGGAGAAGTTCTCGACGTACGCCCCCAGCTTCAAGGGCCCGATTTCCCCTGAAGAGTCGGTCCGCAACGTTCTCGAGACCATCGCCAGAGCGGAGATCAGGAAGGGCTATGCAGGTGCCTTTGTTTCTCACTATGGAAACAAACAGTGGCTTTAGAGGCTAGATCTGCGCTGTTCATGATATGAGTAGTTGGATATGTCCGCTAACCCCCGGCTTGCCATAAGACGTTAAGAATCCAAGCAACTACTAGATGGAGATAGCTCAGATGAAATCCTCAACCGAGCAGAAACACGCGAGATTTCGAAAATATCGGCTGGCTGATGACATGCTACCATGTCAAGATGGATCGTAATGAAGAAGTGTCATCTCCTTGAAACTAAGGAGATACCCTAATCCCACGTAAGGCGGGATGTACTGCAACGCATAAGTGCAAGAAATACAGGAAGTACCGCAACGCATAGTGCAAGATAGGAGACAGTGCAACATCCCCATTTTCTTGATATGGACCTCCTGGTCAAAGACAATCCGTAAAGACAAAGCAAGAAGTAAAGTAATAACATAATAACAACCAGCGCAAAGACAAAACAAAACAAGTCTGCAACGTAGGCTATTTCTCGTAAATTGCCTTCAGGATGTCCAGCGCCTTTTGAAAATCAGCCCTTTCCTCATCAGTACGCCTGGTTGACGCAATGACGGTTCGAAAACCCTCCAGGTCATTCTTGAGCGCAATTGCAAGGAGATGGATATCTTGAATAGCGGTGTTAATATCGCGGAGTGGTAAGGCCATCAGCTTTGCAGACTGTTCTTTGATCATGTCCGCAATTTTAGAAAGGTCGTTAAGGACATCGTCCACTGTAGAGACGGATTGCGAGTCGGGAGCAGCCGTAGAGACAGACGTAGCAGCAGCCGGAATTGCGGCTTCCGGAGCAGCAGCAGCAGACGTGGCGGGCTCAGTAGTAACGGTGTCGACAGCAACGTTGTCACGTTCGGCAGACGTGGACGTTGCAATGATATCAGATGTTGAAGGAGATATGACAGTGTTAACGGCGTTATTGCTTCTAGCAGCGTTGTCATTTCCAGTAGTGGTAGATGTCTCTACAGCCGTAGAGGTCTCGGCTGCCGTATTTGAATCGCCCGTAATTTGCACTTGCCAGCAACTCCTCATCGGTGAGGTCCTCCTCTTCTTCCTCCGTTCTATTCAACAGATCCGTAAGCCCGGCCTCCTTGGCATATCCTTCCTCAGCAGCGAGATCTGCGGGCCCGTAGTGGTGTCCTGTTGGCCGTTGTTACTTGTAGTCTATTATATATTACTCTGTTCACAGCTTCAGAGTCTAAGTAGAGGAGCTCTCAGAAGGGCAGAACGGCTTCATATCCAAGGGACTGTATATGCTTCTCTCTGTTTATTAGTTATTTGACCGGTATGAGTAATCCATTGTAGGATCCTAAA
This sequence comes from Aspergillus persii, assembly GCA_002215965.1. Lineage (NCBI taxonomy): Eukaryota > Fungi > Ascomycota > Eurotiomycetes > Eurotiales > Aspergillaceae > Aspergillus > Aspergillus persii. The sequence goes on from NGZO01000001.1 coordinate 6,278,568, forward strand.
GGATTGATCCCGATTGTTGAACCCCTGGGCGACCAGGCGGGCTCGTGTCGGGTCCCCATCTAATCTGTATGACCTTATTATTGGGAAGTATTAGCAGTGGTATAACAGCGTCAGCGTGTTATCATCCAGATCACGTAGGTAATCGGAGCGGGTCATGGCCATCCACTCTGCTATTAGCTCGACGGGGAGCTCTCTGTCGGACCCTACGCTCAGGCGCTGCATATCGTTCGTGTGCTGGTGATTACGCTTACGGCGATCGAGATCGGTCTCGTGCCTGGTAGCCCAAGTTCGGAGGGTTCTGAACAGGTCTTATAGCGGGTGGTGGATTCGCCGGTTCACGGCCAGGTTGTTGACCAGGTTCACGTCTGGCAAGCCCTCTAGGAGGGAGGAACATGACTGCATGACCGGTCCACCCTTTCCTGGGTTGATGCGTGCTTCCTGGATTATCGCCCATTGGTCTGAGTTCGTCTTATATGCTCCGCTGCCGTACTTCCCAAAGGATCCTTCTTGGTCCGAGAAAGTCGCAAAGGCTCTTATTGGGTACTCTGGTCGACTGTTCTGTATTCTTATAAGATCCTTGGATCATTATGTCCTCTTCCGCCATGTCGGGAAGCACATAGGTGGCCACGTCCGGGAATGAGTACAGTTTGTATTCAGAGTCATCCCTGGCCGCTGCCAGAAGAGCATATAAACCCAGGTCTGTCCGGAGTTGAGCCTACGGCGAAGCATCATCACTCTGTAGAGCAACCCCAGCATCCACTGGCTACCCTGCTTTTGTACCCTTGTCTGGTTGCTTAATGGTTATGTAACTTAAGTCATAAATCCAAGGGGTTGACAGAAGTTCTCTATCATTCTGTGTGCCATTCCATCGGCACACCTCCAGGTTGGATTTCAATATCATGAGCTCTGATGACCGTGGGTGTTATGTCAGCTTCACTTATTCCTTCGAGAGTGTCAACTTGTTCCTCGACGACGACCTGAAAGTCTCTGCGCCGTTGATCAAAACCCGGATAATATATATAACCAGTATGAGGAGGATAAGGTAGCCGGGGAGATGAGAAGAGATGAGAAGAAACACGAAAAAAAGAAAGGATAAAATAAAAAGTCTTGAGCAGTGAATGAGATAGTCACAAGACGGCTCTCATTACCTTGTAAGCGAGTGAATCGATTGGGAAGAGGGCCAGAGAAAGAGTGTACAGCAGTAGTTAGAAGTTAGAACACAGTAGTGAATAGGGCTTAAGACGCCAGAAGGTATAATTCATTATGGACCCTAGAGGCAAGGCTAGGCAACTGTAAACAAGCCATAGGCAACGTCGCCGCGACTAAAGCTTTCTTAATATAGAATTATATCTAACAAGAGGCATCAGCAATAAACCAAACGAGATTAAATAAATAAATTTAGGGTATCTTTAAATGCCACATCCAGGCCTCCATATGCAAAGCTCCAAGAATCGCTTCTTCCCTCTGTACACGCATGACCATTCTCAATCCAAGATATACATCTATGCATCGCTAAGAAACATGACCAAGAAGTCGTATGTACCCCATTACTTGGCAGGACTGGTTGGCCCGGCGTCCGAGGAACTATGCATCGAGGCCTCGAGTTCGTCTAATCGGCGCACCATTTCATCCACTGCAGACTCCGTATTAGCACCAACTCCCCATGGCTTGACCGGCTCCTGCGAGAAGGCCGCATGAGGGGGAGGAGGGGGTCGTACGTTTTCCGAACATTTCCTGCGACACGTTGTCGAATTTATGCTGGAGCTGGTCCAGAAGATCGTCCACCGCAGCGGTCAGTTGGTTTTGCGCTTCGGGGTTCTAGCAATCGCAATAGATACACATTAGCCATTGGATTCGATCTCTGTAAACCATTCGGAGGAGCTGCGGAGAGCAGGGGGACGGATGCATGCGGGGAGTGCAGACCTGGTCACCACCGGGAAACGCGAGATCCGATGTGGAGGCTCGTTTGGATTCTTCGGCCATGACGGAAGAAGGTGATCAGGCCAACCTGAACCGGTCAAGAAAGGTGCAGCCCACCGGTGGACATCAACAGACTGTTGTTAAGTCAACATCGACCGCAACATCGACCGCCGACGGCGATAAGAAGCGGATCAGCGGTTTTCCCGAAATGCCGAGGGACTCTAACCCGATACAGCCTAGGCGCCTCTTATCATCCACGCTAACCGGATCCAGCCTAGCCGCATCCCAAAAAAATTCCCGTGCTTGTTCGAATGTCCCAAGCTGCTCCCAGCTTTCTCTCCCTTCTTGTCGCCGGTCTTTTCTTCTCTAATTCCATTCTCTTGCAGGAAAGGACTGTTCCTTTCTAGCCCATACCTCAAAATGCCCAAGCGGAGTAAATTGCTTCAGGCGCTGGACGACCATCGCGGTCGCGATTACGATGCAGAGAAGCAGAAGAAGCAGGTGAAGGCGGCGGCGAAGAAAAAGGCCGCCAAGGCTGGCAAGACTGAGGTATGATACGAAGTCTGGACTGTTGGGTGACGATTTGACTGACGATCCGTGAAGGCCGAACCCTCGAATACAAAGTCCAAGAAGAACGACGCCGTCGAGAAGGTAGACCCCGAGGAGGAAGAGGAGTCAAGCGACGAAGAAGAGGAAGAGGAGGTGAATGATGAGGAAGACGGCAAGAATGTCGGCGACAACGAAGACAACGAAAACAACGAAGAAGACGAGGAGGAGGAGGAAGAAGAAGAAGAAGAAGAAGATATCCCGCTCTCCGACCTCTCCGAAGACGAAAGAGAAGATGTGGTGCCCCATCAACGTCTCACAATCAACAACTCGGCCGCCATCAACACCTCCATCAAGCGCATCTCCTTCATCACCCCTAAGACCCTGTTCTCCGAGCACAACTCCCTCGTCTCGCAAGAGCCCATCGACGTCCCCGACCCCAACGACGACTTGAACCGCGAACTGGCCTTCTACAAGGTCTGCCAGGCTGCCGCTTCGACGGCGCGCGGCCTGCTCAAGAAGGAGGGCGTGCCGTTCACCCGCCCCGGCGATTACTTCGCGGAGATGGTCAAGACGGACGAGCATATGGGCAAGATCAAGAAGAAGCTGTTCGACGAGGCGGCCGCGAAGAAGGCGGCGGCTGATGCGCGCAAACAGCGTGATCTGAAGAAGTTCGGAAAACAGGTGCAGGTGGCCAAGCTGCAGCAGCGACAGAAGGAGAAGCGGGAGACGCTGGATAAGATCACCGCCTTGAAGAAGAGTGAGTTCTCTTGCTGGATTCGTAGAGATTGCGATGTACTAATGAATCTTTTTCTCCAGAGCGCAAGGACGATGCCTCCGGCCCTACTGATGATACCAACAACCTATTCGACGTCGCCATTGACGATTCCAACCAGCCTGGCAGCCGGAAGCGTGGCCGCGATGAGAACAGCGGCCCCTCGATGAAGCGCCAGAAGAAGAACGAGAAGTTCGGCTTTGGCGGTAAGAAGCGCTTTGCTAAGAGCGGCGATGCTGCATCCAGCGGAGACCTGCGTGGCTTCTCGGTGAAGAAGATGAAGGGCGGTGCGAAGAGGCCGGGCAAGAGCAAGAGAGCGGCCGCGAAGGGACGGGCGTGATGGACTCCTTTGACTTTCAACTTGTACTTATTCTCCTGTTGTTATCTACTTACTTGCTTGGGTTTGGGAAATACAAAAAAGCTGATTATGTGGGCTTCAACGAAGAAGGCCCTTCCATAATATTACTTCTTAAGCATCATGACTCTCGGCCTTGAAGGACCGGCCCATAGATCAGCCAGATTGGATAGATTTTAATCTTTGAATTCCATCTGGACAGGTATCATCGCAAATAGCAAACTCGTAACATCACCCATATGAGATCCCAGCCAACACAACGCCTTTCTCAATCCATTAGACGCCTGATTTTGTGTCATCTCTGCCATCATGGCTGCGCATTCGCCGTCTCTCAATCCATGCCATAGCCATTATCTGTTGCGCCCAGTCCCTAGAACTTGGAAGCCGCAATTCACCTCTTGGAAAGTAATGATATCTAGAAAGCCGGAAGTAGAAGTAGACCGCTCTCATGGCTTGATTCGGTCGACAGCTATGTCCCGATTCCATTTGTTCCATGATTCCCATTCGTCTCAGCCGGTCCGTCCATTATGTTTGGAAGCTCGCTCAACGTCCCCATGCCTTGGATGTGACTGAGAAGATGATCGACGCTCAGGCCGAAGTTGAGTCGCTGTTCAGAAAAGACCAGGTCGACCTTGGCTTTCGTGTCATCGGCATGGGCCAGCGAATGGTCTTCAATCAATTCCTTGCCTCGCTTGGTACTGCTCTTGTAAATGACTTTGTCGCAGCCCCGGACTTGGCACATCCACGTGTCGGACGGAACGCCATCCCCGGTAGGGATCTCGGCATCAGATACGTCCTGGTCGGCCAGGGAGACGGACGTGTTTCGACTCTGGAGGGTTTCTTGTAGAGGGGTCTTATGGAACGGGGTCGATTCGGGGTCGGAGAGAATGGAGCGAGTCCGCCGTTTGGCCCGAGTGGACAATGGATCGCGGACCAGGTCATGTCCGCGAACTTTGCTCGGGGTTTCAAAATCGTCCATAGTGTCCATGTTGTTATCGGACATATCTTCCTGGTCAGTGGCGACATTCCTCGCCCGCTTGCCAGTCTGCTTGGCAGCCATGGAGCTCTTGGGTCGCAAGACAGATTTCCGGACGCGGCGTTTTCGTTGCTTAGGTTGATCCTCCTCGTTCTCGTTCTCATCGTCACTATCTTCCTGGGAAGACCCAGCGTTCGTAGACCGAGGTCGCAACGGAGTGAGAGCCACGTGCGCTAGGCCATTCCTCTCGGACGCCGACTTCAGTTCCCGGTAGATGGCCTTACGAGACCAGTCGAAGTTCGACGTCTTGGCACCATCCATCAATTCAAGAACACGGTCAGCTCTGGACGCGATCAGGTCCTGCGCATAATCTACACTATCGACCTCATAGCTTTCGACCAGAGTTGAAGCGACAAGATCGAGATTCAGTTGACGCTTGGCCAAGTGGCCCGCCTCCTTTAGATCCAGAATGACCTGGTAGACCGTATCTGCTTGGGCCTTGGGGACCACCGTAGGATCAAGAGAGTGGGTCTTTCCCGACTTCTTCTGCTTCTTCTTGTCCTCTTTGACGTCTTCCCCTTCGCGCCATCGGCGGCATCTCCTTCTTCCTCACGAGGTGGGTCCTGCTGGGATTTGATCTCTTCATATGCCTCCTGAGGTTGGACGTTAGGATAAACGGTGTCTGAGTAACAGGTGACTGCACGTACCGGGAACTTCTCGCAAAGATGCTCAAACACGCTGGTGCTGGTCCATTGGACTCCTTCTTCACCTTTCAGCATGCGGGAAAGGAGAAAGACATGATGCTTGTAGAAAACCTCGGCCGAATCGTCGGCATCCTCACAGATCCCATGGGTGTGGTTCACATACTGGCATCCCCCACTCCAGGTATTAGCCACCCGCGCGTGCCTTGCATCCATTGCGGAGCACACTCACCTCCTCGCACAGATATTCGACGCTGGGGTTCCAGTTCTTTCCCTTGCGGCGCTTGGACTGATGCCTGTCAGCCAGGAAGTAGAACAGATCGATGGCCTCGACGACGTCGTTGAACATGGGCCGATAGCCCCTCGCGGGGGAGATGGAGAACCAGCCAGCTCGACCAGCGACCCAGAATCCCACCTCGCCGTCATTATGTTGTCCGTAGGCGTAGTGCGTGACATTCTCCAGCACAATGCGTTTCGTCCGGTAGTCTGGATCGAGAACTAGGCCACCAGCACACGTTCCAGGTCAGTCGCGATGCGAATCAGCGAGGCCAAGCCGGCACGTACCTAGCTTTTCCTGGTCCTCCTCCACCTCCTCCAGGGTGCCGGTGACCTGGACGGGATTGTCCTCAGAGGCCGCGAGCAGGTTGGCATAGCGCGATTTGCCGGGGACCAGGACTCTGACCTCGGCCAGGCTGAACTCTTCCCAGTCGTTCTCGTCCGTCAGAGACGGCTTTCTGGCGGCCAAAACACTATCTTCTCGCGATGTCATGTCGGCGGGGGCAGCATCGTGCCGTGGCCGACGCACGAGGGAAGATCAGATGAAGGAATCTTGCAGGCCAGACGAAGAGAGAATCGAGGTGAATGAGACGGACGAGAAGGAGGGAAAAGAAGAAGAAGAAGAAGAAGAAGAGAAGAAGGACGAGGCAGTCGAGGGATTCGCCTCGATTACACCTGTCGTACGCCGTATTGTCGGGTTGCCGCCGGTTGTGGGTAATTTACGCTCTGGAGGGTGTTTCCGCTTGTAGGAATATTACGCCTCTTTGTCTGTCTTTCGTCGCTTGCTTTCATCTTCATTTCTTCCTTCTTTTTCTCTCCTTCTCTTCTTCTCTCCTCCATCCTCCTTCCTCCTCCACCTTCACCTTCACCCCCGGCCACCGCAACCGATGGGCATCCGGCGCGGCCTGAAACTCTTTCGCACCACCATGTCCGGAGAAAAGATCTACGAGGGCGTCTTCGGTATGCTCGCTGCTTCAGCTTCACGGCCAGGACATTCCCCCCCCCACGGTGCCCGCTAACTTCCCCAGCGGTCCATAAGCCCCAAGGAATCAGCTCCGCCGAGGTAGTCCGCCACCTGCAGCACCACTTCAATCGCTCGAAGCTGTTCGAGCCCTGGCTAGAGACCGAGCGAGCCCGGCGCAACCGCGAGAGTCAGAACCAACGCCGCCGCCGCCGCCAACAGTCGCTGGACGTCAAGATCGGCCATGGAGGAACCCTAGACCCCATGGCGACGGGCGTGTTGGTGGCCGGAGTGGGCAAGGGCACCAAATTCCTCAACAACTTCCTGGGATGCACCAAATCCTACGAGACGGTGGTGCTTTTCGGCGCCGAGACCGACACCTATGACCGGCTGGGGAAGGTGGTCCGACGAGGTCCGTACGAGCATATCACGCGGGAGGCCGTGGAGAAGGCGTTGGATCAGTTCCGCGGCAAGATCATGCAGCGACCGCCTATCTTCTCGGCGCTGAAGGTGAAGGGCAAGCCCATGTACCAGTACGCGCGGGAGGGCAAGGAGATCCCAATCGAGATCCAGGAACGGCCGGTTGAGGTGACCGACCTGCGCATCGTGGACTGGTACGAGCCCGGCACGCATGACTACCAGTGGCCCGAGACGGAAGCGGCTGGCGAGGAGAAGGAGGCCGCGGAGAAACTGTTGGCGAAAGACGATACCGTGTCTACTGTCTCGCCCGTTGAGGGGGTAAACCCGACTGGACAGACTGAGCAGCAAGATGCCTCGGCGACGAAGCGCAAGTCCCCGCCTGCGGCCGAAAGTCCCAAAGAAGGCGCGGCCGACGGTGCTGCCAGCCCGGTTACTTCGAAGAAGCAAAAAGTGTCTGCCGAAGGAGAAGATATTCCAGCCCAGTCTGAGCAAGCATCGACGGACGCCCCGGAAGTAGAAGAGAAACCTGCCAGCCCATCGCAAGCAGAGGAGAAACCCTCTCCACCGCAGCCTGCCGCCGTGAAGATCGTCATGACCGTTACCTCGGGCTTCTACGTTCGCACCTTTGCCCATGATTTGGGTAAAGCCGTCGGAAGCTGCGGTCTCATGAGCTCCCTCATCCGCACGCGCCAGGCAGATTTCGAGCTGGATCCCGAGAAGGTCCTGGAGTACAAGGACCTCGAAGCCGGCGAAGAAGTGTGGGGGCCTAAGGTGAAGAACTTCCTTGATCAGTGGGAGAAGAAAAGGGTGGCTGAGGAGGGCCACAGCTGAGGTCGGATTGAATCCAGTTCTGTACAACTAGTTCGATATACCCACTTACTCAAAAACGAAGTGGCTGAAAAGTCCGAGTTATGATACATCTAATTACTGCAAGACATGCCTCCTATTAACACAAGGTCCTGAGGTGAGCAGGTTGCCCGATTCTGCTCGATCCAGCTCGGCCATTGTACTCTTTCCCTGATCCTCATCTTGCGCCTCAGGATGACTGTCATATCATCCATATCGTTGATCCCCACGGCCCGAAACAAACAACTGTAAAAGGCATTGACTTGGAGATGTAGGAGGTTATAAGATGGCCTCTTCGGAGGCCTAGACGGCTATTCCGCAACCCTAAGCCCCAGGCGAGGGTTTATACATGTGGCTTAAACCCATTATGAAATCGAAGGCAGCGTAGAAGAGATTGCAGGGACTTGTATAGCGACCAAGGTTGTTGAATATCCTACTCCAGATACAAAAGCGATTGAAGCAATAATACAAATCAAAATCTCTTGAATCCCAGTGGCTAGCGTACCGGTCGGTATCGGATTAATCAAAGATTGCAAGGCATTCATATGTCGAAGACCGAGTCCTCTGTGTTTACATCCTACCTCCTCCGTCATAACAATAACAATGGATAAAACGTGACGATCCAGGAATAGTATAGCGCTGAGGCGTGTTGTTCCGTCTTCCGCGTGCTTTACCTCTATTATTGATTGAGTCACCTCAATTGACGCTGGAAAATACTCGAACATCATGCATATTCTATCCCTCCCTAATGAATTATTGCATAGGATCGCCTACCATACCGACCGCGAGTCATTGCGGAATTTGCGACTGGTCTGTCGGTCGCTAAGTAACGTCAGCAGAAGGTGGCTGTTCCAGTATACCTGCGTGGTGCCGACATCTGAAAGCTGCGGTAGATTAGAGAGCATCCTGGATCATCCGGAACTCGCATCTTGCGTGACAAAGCTGTACCTGGACACTACTAAATGGGATTATGTGAGTTTTATAATCGGTAGAGGGACTCTGGCAGTGGTGCTGACAAGTGACAGGAGGTTAATATTGACAAGTATGGTAGAGACGAGGATGAAGCGTCTGATAACCACAGCGTGACGGTGATTATACCACGAAGGTATAGCAATCTCTTCCACCGGCTGAAAGAATTCCCTAGACTCCGCGGGGTTGTGCTGGGTTCTCACGACGAGTGTCACTCGCCGGCATGGGTAGAAACGGCGAATCGTCTTCCCCCGGAGCCGCAGTTCCGTCGCTACGTCCTGGAACCGTGCATGGAATCTTTGGCTTCAATGCCTCAGCCTGTCCGGGAATTGGGGTTTCACGATCTACAGAGTGTTAACCAGAGGTAACGAACATCTCGTCGACAACGTCAGGAAGGTCCTGAGAGGGCTTTACACACTCCGACTGAACATCGCGAATAAACAGCAGGTACGGTAGCCGGTGCTGCTCGAGCGTGTCAATACTGGGTTAACTAATTGTATCATTAGCAAGACGACTCCCACCAGTTCTTCTCGGAGCTTCCATCATTCTGGTTGAAGCCGACGCTGGCAAGCCTTGAACATCTCACTCTCTACTCGAGCAACTACTTCGGCTTCTATCCGAAATTTAACCCGACAGGGTTACACTTCCCCCGACTTAAAACTCTCTCCCTTGGTAAGCATGCCTTTATTCATGACTCGCAGCTGGACTGGATTCTGTCGCACTCCGACACGCTCACGGAGCTGTACTTGGATGACTGTCCAATTCTATACCAAGTGTCAACATACGACAAAGAACGAACGTACCTGGACCCAGCCTCGTTCACCTCCAAAGAAGGCTTAGGTGGCAAACATTACGCGACATACGACAAGCGTTGGCATGAATATTTTAACGCCATCAACGACGGACTGCCGCTTTTAACACACTTCCGGTTTGGACACCGCCCGGTTTGGTGGGATCAGGAGATAACTTCCTTCGAGCAAGAACAATACATCAAGATTAGCGCGCCGAGAGATCGATACATGGTTTTTTGTGACGGGGGTGCGTCTTATCCGTATATGGAGACGATGAGATGTCCCGAGAGGGGAAACCTAAGGACGCCACGTCCTGACTGCTATGCCGAGGACCAGAAGGCGCTAGAGGCGCTGGTTGCGAAACTGGGACAGCAGGCAGAGTGTGATCCCATTGAAGATAAATTACATTTGTAGAAGACATGGTTTATTATTGGAGTTATGACGAGGCAAAAGCAGCCACAGGTTCAGGGCACCCAAGTCTTCAAAAAGCTCTGCAGATGTTCGGTGCTCCGCAGAATCAGAGTGGATATTACAGGAGCAGAGCTCAGCTAACAGCCCTCCCTGTGGTAAATGCACAGGTCACTGAGAGCGTATGTACCTGTACACCAAACCACGGCGCCCATGTCATATTAAAGAATTTCATATAAAACCATCCATTGATTCCGCTAGTGATGACTATGGATTTGCTTTACGTTGATACTAAAATACCAAACTTTCAGTTTCCTACAAGATATAAAATCTCAGTTTAACATACATCTCACGCGCCGAACTCTGAAGCTTCTAATAGGTATAAATTTACTCGAACTACCGGAAGACGAGATTACGGTCATTCAGCCGCTGTTAAGTTACGGTGCTGATATAAATACCAAGAACAATAAAGGATATTTAATCCTATCCCTGGCAGGAACAGAACAGAACAGAACAACTCCACAATGCTGGCTTGGAGCTGGCGCCGGGGTCGTCGGGGCCGACGGTAGAAGATAATCTGTAGACCTGCTTACAGACCTTTATACTACCATCTCTATGGCTTCATTTTTCCCGAAGAGAATTAATGACTGGGATGAAGCCGGCTACAAGACAGTTGGGAGATGGCGGTTCTTGAGGGATTTCATGCAGGGGAACCAGAGGGGGAGTAGAACCCTCATTTCATGTCATGTATGTCAGCCTGTTGGCGCCGGGCGAGAAGGTGGGCATTACCAGTATGAAAGGAGATTGACGAGGTGACGAGCTGAGACAGCCTGCTATGTTGAGACCGTAGGCTACATCTACATCTAAGATACGAGGAGCTTGCGGAGCCACTGCGGTCCGGAATGAATCGAATGGATTTGCGTATATACACAGTTGCAAGCATGCAGGCAAAACACGGACTCCAGTGCCAGCTACAGAACACCCAAAATCATCGCGGACAAAGTCTAGGTCCCAGAAGTGAGTCTATCACGCCACCGATGAACATAGCCCAGAAAAGGATGATGCAACGAACGGTTCTGACTTTCCAGCCAGGGACCGGTCGTCCGGACGCAAGTTCCAGAGAAGGGAAGAATGCAATGCCCGCCAGGGAGAAGAGAGGAAAAGCGCCGCGATGAGGACAGCCGGATACAAAGGAAATCGTTTTTTAGAGGGGTAACCGCTGAAAACACAGAGGGAAAGTGAATGGAAGGGAACGATGGAACGCGCAAGGGGAAGGAATGCAAAAGATGGAAGATGACAGCAGCGTAATGAGTTAATAAGAAACAGTGCCGAGAGAAAGCAAAAGAATGTTTTATGCCGCAGGCGATTGATAGGAAGCATGAGCTCCGACAAGAGCTATAAAACAGTCAGCTATCGCCCATTCGGCCAGTCTGGGTGGAACACAAAACCAAAAAAAAGAAAAAAAAGACATACTCTGAAGAACAAATGCCTGGCCCTGTCTCGACTCGCAGGCACATTGCAGCGTCCTCCCATCCAGGAATCCAGCAGGATGATGTTAGGGAGTTCCTGACGATCCTCGTCGGGGAGACAGGGCGTGCGAAACTCGCTGAGGTGGTATCGCTTGACCATGTTGCGGCTGCTGGAATCGACATTCCCCGGCGTCAGCACCAAGAACCCCTTGTCATCAATTCGAATGAATCGTCGTTTCCACAGCAAGGTGTCCGGGAACTGCACGTTGGCCTCGCCGATGTCCACCGCCTGAGGCGCCTCGATGGCTTCGGGAGCGCTCGCTTCCTCGTTCACCACGGGACTTAGGACACCCGCTGTGTTCTTGCGGGAGTTTGACGTAATCGACGACATCCGCCGGAGGAGGCGAGACGTACGTGATTCCCGCTTGTCCTCCGGTGACGACGGCACGTCGGCGCGGTCGTTACGAGACGCAGACGAAATGGACAATCGGCTCTCCGAACGTTGCATGGTGGGCGAGACGGACCGCGGGCCCGACCCGGCGGAGGACGTTGACATGCTGCGCTTGTCGGATTTGTTTGCCGGTTCGGGGGCCAGGGTAGGCGCCGCCGGAGATGCATCGGCAGGCTCGTGCTCGACGGTCAACTGACTGGGCTGGAGATTGAGGACACCCGACTCCGGCGGGTTGCCGTTGGTCTCGCCCGGCGACGCGCCAGAGTCACGCACAATGCGAGCGGTGACGGAGACGGAGTTGGCCGCCCGCAGAGCACCGGCACCCGAGTCGCGGCGACGGAGGCTTGAAGCCCTCGAGAAGGTCTCGGGCGAATACGATCCATGGCGGGATGGCGGGTCGGAGTGGCCCAGCGACACCGACGCCCGCTTGCGAAGCGTCTCGAAGGAGGACGAGGCAGACGGGGCGGCCAGGCTAGGGGCGGAATGCGACGGTGCGTCGCGATTGCTGGAGAACTTCTCTAGGGCCTTGATCCGTTTGGAGATGCCCGACGACACGTTGATCTTCTTGGCGACCAGGACGGGGTTCGAGGCGCTGTCCATCTCCGGGTAAGGGGTTGACACCGATCGACCGACGGCCAACGCCTGCGGGCTGGGGGACTGGCCGCCGATGGCGCTGGGGTTGGACACGGCGCGAGAATTCCTCCAGGCGTCCGGACTCGTGCGCTCGTTTCCGTTATTCGAATATCCCGGCGACAGCGGGGACTTGCCGACGGAGATTGGCTTCGCTTCTTCCACCGTGGCGCTCTTCAGTTCTTCCATGAACGAATCATCCGAAAAGTTGTCGTCATCCGAGTACTCGGGGGTCGGGACCTGGATGGGCTCCAGGCAGGGCTTGCGTTTGTCCTTCCAGTGGGCAGCGTCGGTTTGCTGCGCGATCGAGAGTTCAGGGGCTGCTGCTAGCTCATGCTGGGGCTCGGGGGCCTCCGATGCGATGACGGTCGGGGGGAATCAGGGATGGAGGTTGGGCGCGACGAAGCAGGGGGCGGCGAGGGCGAGGGCGAGGGCGAGGTCGGCAGAGGGATGGACTGGGGTCGGATCGGTGATGCGGTCTTGCCCCCTGTCGCGTCGTCGTCCAGCGCACCGGAAATGACAGGGTTTTCGGTTGGTGGGGAAGGCATAATAGTAATTTCTTCTGGAGCCTTCAGGGATTCGGCCTGGAGTGGGACGTCGATGACGGCGCTAGGCGAACCGGGGCCACTTTTAGCATCAGGCAGGGCCGAGTCAGCTTCGCCAGCGTCTGTTTCAGCTTGGCTGAGAGTCTGTGCTTCTGGAGCCGCCTCCTTGGCCGAGGTTTCGCTACAATCGGTCGAGGGTTGCGTCGGAGCATCGGCGACGTTGGCTGCGGGCATGTTGAATGAGTTCTCGCCGGCCTCCGGGGGGCGACCTCCTTTATTTCAACCGTTGCTGACCCTGGCTTGGGCGGGCTTAAGGAGGCCGCATCCGCCTCGGGGGACTGCTCCATCGGCTCCGTAGCAATAGGGGCTGGCCGAGGGTCCGCCATAGGGGTAAGGGATCTGCTCGAGTCGACCGTGGCCGGGCTTTCTTCCTTCTTGTCATTGCTACCGTCTTCCATATTCTCTTTGTTTTCACTAGGACTCATCGTTGGATCCTGCTGCTGCTGCTGCTGCTGCTGGCTCTCGTCATGCACGGCTTTCTCAACCTTTTTGTTACCACCCCCTCGGGCCTGCTTTTGCAACTGCGTCTTGCGAAGCTGAAGTGCCTTCATAAGCCTTTCTTTCTCCTGCGAAGTTCCCGAAGACGATAGAGCACTCAAGGATTTGGCCCCCGGGGACATTTGAGGCCGCGAGATGGGTGTCGACAGTGGAGGAACGAGCAACGGAGGGATGGGAGGGGCCTGTTTACTGGGCGTGGCGGCGACGGCGACGCTACTACTCCCTTGCGATCGGGGCCGCGCAGTGGGCGGGCTGGTTCTCCGCAATGACGACGATCGAACGCCCGCAGGCATGGCCGCGACCGGTCGTTGCTGTTCGATGCTTCGGGATAGGTTTCCGGCCGTGCGCGGCCGGCCATTCACGTCGACCGAGGGTCGAGGACCGCGTTTGACCTTCTGTGGGTAGGTCCCGGTCCGCTCCAGCTCCCGTAGCGACGGCCTAGCCGACTGGGTAGATCTTCGCGACTCGGAGGGCGACAGGGGTTGGGACAGATCCTCGCGGAAACTCCTCACCGAGGGGGCGCGTTCGACGTTGGGCTCCACTGGCATGGGGGGCTGCGCATCCTGGGCATGGGCAGGGTCAGGAGCGTTCTCGGGGACCGTGGCAGCTGCCGCGTCGGAAGGTGCAGGCGTATCGTTAGGGACAGGCGGCTGCGTGTCCGAGGGAGTCGGGGCAGCCACGATCGTAGCTTCGGATAACTGACTGTACGACCTCTGTCGGACACTGCCGCCGGGGGGTTGTACCGGTTCCGCATCCCTGGTCAGGGTATTATTTTCTTCTGCGTCTTCCGCGATCTCCATCAGCCTGCGACGGCGGAGTGAGCTCGAGGAGGAGGTGATAGAACCTGAAGCAGTATGAAGCAGACATGCGGACGACAGGGCGCTCTCGGTGAGTTGGGAGGACTGCGACAGCGTGAAGACGGTATCGTGGGGAGAGAATTTATCGAGAATGGATTGGAACTGGACGGTGGTACGGGCTGCGCGCGCGGAACAGGACCACGTTAGCAGGACATCAAAGAGAGAGAAAGAACCCCAAGAACAGGCCGGTCCAGGCATACCTTGGACGAGTCGGGATAAACCCTCGGGCAGATAACTCAGCACGACCTTCCGGCGACGATATTGCAGAAACCCATACAAGGGGGAGACCTCCTCGTAGCCGTCGACCGAATTCCGGACCTCAGGCACCCCGCCCGTTCCTCGTTCGAAAAGGGCGACTTCATCTCTGGAGACGTAATGGAGAAGAAACCTGAAACGGGTACAGCGATGGACGAAGCACGTCAGCCCTGGCTAGACATTCCTACCGGGAATGATACGGGGGAGACAATTGCGGGGGAAATTGAGCAAGGCCCAGCACTGCTCGGGATAAGAAACGAGCAGGGGGGGGAGGGGATCAAAAGAAACAACAGATGCGGAGGGGGGGAGGGTTCAGGAACAACAAGGACGAAAAGGAAGGACGGAGGACGGGGAAGTGATTGGCAACTTACCAACCTCCCGCTTCATTCAAAGCAACCTGGTAGGCCTCTATGACCGCGGGGCTCTCTAACCCATTGAGAGACATGATGGGAACTGCATTGGAAACTTGAGGCGTTGGAGGGGAGCACAATGGTTGGAGGGAGACAGCGCCGGGGGGCGAAGGTTGGAGGGGGAGGGGGGGGGAGGTAAGGAAGGATTGGCGGATCAGAAAAACAGACGACGTTCTCGATCTCACCAGGTCAGCCTAGGCAGGGGGGAGGAAATAGGAAATAGTTAGGAAATAGGAATTAGGATAGGAGGCAGAGGCAGGGAGGAGTCGAGAAGAGGACGGAGGTGATTTTCCCCCCTGCGGCCCGAGATCTCCCCAGCGCGGCCACTAGACGCTAAGACGAAGCAATTCTTAGTCCAGTTCAGATGGCAGGACTGGAGGACTGGAGAACTGTAGGACTGTAGGACTGTATGTAAGACTGCACGGATTCACGAACCTCTCGGAATCAGGAGGCGCGGGTTCAGGGGCTTGTTCGTCCTGAGTGGGCGGTTCGCCTCCACTTGCTGGCGATAGGGATTTAGGGGGGATTGGATTAGTTGAGAACCTTGGTCCGTCTCCACGTCTTGGCTTTTCTCTCGTTCTTGCTTGCTTCCTGTTCCAGAACCGCCGGTTAAAATGCGGACTGGTCGCAGTCGATCTCAGCAGGCTGTGGATCACAGAGGCAGAATTAGGAGGACTTGCATTTCCGAACGGAGAAGGGTCGCAGGCCGAACCATGACTGCAAGGAGAGTTGGATGAATAGAGAGAGGTGAAGGGGAGAGGAAGATGAAGAGGCAGATAGAAATGAAGATGGGAAGATGAAGTGGAAGAGGAAGAAGAAGAAGATAAAAGATCAAAGCAAACAAACAAGGGTGCGGGTTAGGTAAGCCCTTCTCTCTATTAAGTTAACTACTACAGAGTATATCCTACATCCTACATCTTCATCCTCATCTTCATCCTACATCCTTATCCTTATCCTTATCCTTATCCTCATCCTCATCCTCATCTTCATCCTGTACTTCCACTTCCAGATCATCCAGGAGGTCTCCGCCCCGACCCTCGGCGACTCCCGATGCCCTGGTTTCCTACATATAATAATCATGTACTCCGAGTACTTCCTACTTTATACTTCCCATAGACATCCAGACGAAATAGCGTTCATTCATCATCGTTCATCGATCCTTCATTTCTTCCATCCATCGTCATAAGTCATGTCTCCCACTCTGCCCTCCCCCGCCTCCCTCCCCTCTCTTCCCCAGACTGAACAGTTCCGCGTGCTCGATACGCTGTTTGAGCCGTCGCCCGAGCTGCACACCTTGATGGCCCCCGTCGTGGCCAACCAGTCGTTCTCGTCCTATAGTCGGCTCGTGGACGCCGTGGGCGGCCGACTGTCGGCCCTCTCGGCAGCCAACTCCCCCACCGACCGATCCATCCTGCTGGGCATCCTGGGATCCCATCCGCGACTGGGACGGCCCAAGGCGGCTCCGGCCGAGCACCTGAGCGAGCTGAGCCAGCAGGAACAGGCCCAGTTGAACGCGGGCGCCGAGGAACTGGCGGAGAACCTGGGCCGGTTGAACGCGGAGTACGAGGCGAAATTCCCGGGCCTGAGATTTGTGTAGGTGGTTCTTCTCCCAACTACGGACGGGCTTACGGGAGGACACTCAAGAGGCTCGGACTAACGTGCACACCTTCGGGATGCGTCCCGATCCAGAACGTTTGTCAACGGGCGAAGTCGAGAAGAGATCATGGTCGAAATGCGGCGGAGGATCGACCGCGCGGATGCCGATCGCGAAATCGAAGAGACCATCCAGGTAGGGGGTTCTTGATCCCGGCCTCACCGATGCGAGGGTTGACATGATTCGTACTTTCTTATCCTCCCAGGCGATGTGCGAGATTGGCAAAGATCGAGCGGCGAAATTGGAACGGTCGCGGATGTGACCGGATCGAAGCCGGAGGAAGGAGGCCAGACCCGGCTATTAATGGACCTGGAATAAGACTCTACAGCGAAGGGATTCGATTCTTATCTTCGACCGGCAGATTGCAGATTCCCCTGCACTGCTGCGGTGATGGCGTGACGGTGAGATGTACTCCGTAAGCCTGTCATGCCAACTTGTCAGTGCGAAATGGAGCAGGACCGTCGATGGGGGGAATTTGAAACCGACGGGAGCAAAAAAAAAAAGGGTCCAACGGATCCTCCGATTTGAATTTCCATTGATGTCATCTGCGTTTCGTTCTTCGCTTCTGCTGGTCTCCGCGGCGTCCGTCTCCATAATATTTGAATGGCACAATCCAGTATCCATAGTCTAGTCATATCAAATCAAGTCAATTCATTCTCTTCTCCAGATCGTCGTTCTTCCCCTCTTCTCTTTTTCTGCTCCCTTCCGTCCCTCTTCCTGCGCTAGCATCTCTTCCTTCTTCTTCTTCTTCTTCGTCTTCTTCGTCTTCCCTTCATCAGCTCCTCTCGTACTCTTTGCCCGTCCACCTCTCTCCCCTCCCTCTCTCGCCCCTCCATATGCGCCGTCCTGGGCGCCGACTGGACCATGGCGGAGGGTTTGCGAGCGCCCAAGGAGGCTGAGAGCCCGGAGGCGTCCGGATCGCGTGCCTCGACGAGCGTGCCTGCGATCGTCACCAGCCTTGCGACTTCGTCTTCCATTCCCCCTACCGGCGACGGCGACAGTCCCGGTGTCCATCCCAAGGACGAGTACAGTCCGAGTTCCGGCAAACCCGGCTTCCTGCGCACCTCGCAGTCGTTCCCCGTCGGTGGGTTGCATCCTCGCGAAACGAACCGGACCAAAGGTTCAAACGCTGACCCTCGTGGCTTGCAATTCTAGGCTCGTCGCCCTCAGACATCGCCTCGGCCTCCAGCGGGAATCCTCCTGAACGCAGGAATTCTCGCCCGGTCAATGGCCGCAATTCCGTCTCGTCGCCGACCGTGTACGAGACCACCAGCGCCGACGCCAGCGCCATCGATCCCTTGTCCCAAGTACGCTTCTCCTCTTCTCCCCGCTGGTATCGTGACCGTGGCAGACATCTGACGGGCGCAAATAGCACATCATCAAGCGCACCAACACCCACAAGTCGATTCCCCTGAAGCTCCTGGGCCGAGCGTCCTACGAGGCGGAGGTTGGGGGCAGCCCCGATCATGGCAGCCTCGTCGAACAGGGCCCAAGTCGAGGCGATGCTGTGCCACCCCAGAAACCCGGCAAGGACAAGAAGTAAGTCGCCCGATAACTGGCTATGACTGGCTGCGACTCGCCGCCCGGCGAATTTTAATCGAGGCTGACGGGTTCGTGACTTCGTTCTTACTCCCCCCCCGCAGAAAGGGCGTCTCCTTCCTTAGTCGCATCATCGGAGGCAAGAAGAAAGGCTTCCTCGAGGACGACGACGATGTCTCCGAACCGGACACTGCGCGAATGGATGCCGACGCCGCCGCGCAGCCGATCGGCTTCTTTCCCCGACTTCCTCGTCCGCCCAAATACATCCGAGTGCGCGCGCACTACAAGAAGGAGAAGACCTTCAACCGCATCTTCGTGGCGCAGGAGCTGGAGGGCGCCGACGACGACGACTCGGCGCGGTCCGACAAGGACGCGCCCGCCTCGACGACGGGCACGCTGATCAGCAAGAGCACGGGGAAGGCCGTGTGGGCGTTGGTCTTCTCCAAGGACGGCCGATATCTGGCGGCCGCCGGTCAGGATGGCAAGGTGCGCGTCTGGACGGTGATCGCGTCGCCCGAGGATCGGCGTGAATGCGACGGCGACGGCGACGCCAGCCACGACGACGAGCCTCCCCCGTTGAAGGCGCCCGTGTTCAAATGGAGGCCCGTCCAGGTGTACGAGGGCCATACGGGCAGCGTGCTGGACCTGAGTTGGAGCAAGGTACGGACTCCCCCGGTCTGCTCTGTTGTTGAACCGTGAATTCCCTCCCCCCTAACGCAACCGCCAGAACAACTTCCTTCTGTCCTCGTCGATGGACAAAACCGTTCGACTTTGGCACGTCACGCGTCCAGAGTGCCTCTGCTGCTTCCAACACAGCGATTTCGTCACCTCGATCCAGTTCCACCCGCGGGACGACCGGTTCTTCCTGGCCGGATCGCTCGACACCAAACTGCGACTCTGGAGCATCCCCGACAAAAGCGTGGCCTTCCTGGCGACGGCCCCGGACATGATCACCTCCGTCGCATTCACGCCGGACGGGCGACACTCGATCGCGGGCTGCCTCAACGGCATGTGCAACATCTACGAGACCGACGGCCTCAAGGCCATCGCGCAGATCCACGTCCGCTCGGCCCGGGGGCGCAACGCCAAGGGCAGCAAGATCACGGGGATCGACACGATGAGCATGCCCTTGGGCGAGGCGCACGGCGAGGTGAAGCTGCTAATCACCAGCAACGACTCGCGCATCCGGCTCTACAACTTTCGCGACCGCACGCTCGAGGCCAAGTTCCGCGGCAACGAGAACACCTGCAGCCAGATCCGCGCCTCCTTCAGCGACGATGGCAAGCATGTCATCTGCGGCAGCGAAGACCGCCGGGCGTACCTGTGGCCGACCGAACCTCCGGAGAAGGCGTCTGCCGATAAACGCGCCGTGGAGGTTCTTGAGACGCAGTCGGCGATGGTGACGGCCGCCGTGATGGCGCCGGCCAAGGTCAAGCAGACCCTGGGCTTCTCGGAAGACCCGATCTATGACATCTGCAATCCGCCGCCGGTGACGCTGGTCAGCCAGGCGGAGGCCGCGTCCAAGGAGAACGGAGCTGGGAATCGTGCCTCGGGCGTCAGTCGGCTGGCGCAGGAATCCCCGACGTACCTCTCGCGGTCCAGCCATCCTGACGGCAATATCATCGTGGTGGCCGATTACTCGGGCAAGATCAAAGTCCTGCGCCAGGACTGCGCGTACCACAAGCGCCGCTACGACAGCTGGGATACGCATTCCACCATCTCGCGCCGACTGCTGCGGCGCACCAACTCGGCGCGCCACAGCATTGCGTCGTCGATTGGCAAGGAGTCGTCGCACAAGACCCCCTCGGAGCGCATTATCTCCTGGCGCAACTCCGTCATCGGCCACCACCGCGACGGCTCTCGCCAGGGCACGCGCACTCGCACGCCGTCGCCGCACCGGTTCGCCGACACGTCGCGCCTGTCCAGCCCCAGACCCGGTGCCGACTCGCGCTCAGGATTCACAACCTCGCCGCCGCCCTCGGCGTACAAGTCGAGCATGGATCGCCGAACGTCTACCTCCATGGAAAGCCCCCGGTCCAGCGTCGACCCTTCCGGAGGGGCCAACGGGGCGTCCAAAGCGGATGAATCCAGACTGCCGGCGTCCGCGGCGGCGGCGATCGCCCAGGGTCGAGATAAGGAGAATCCCCTCTGGCTGCAAGGCGATCACAGCTATTCCTTCTACAATCGAATCACGCACGATGCGATGGCCGCTCAACAACGAAGACCGCCGAGTCTGCTCAGCCCCAACCGACCCTCCGCTTCTCAGCGCAAAGCCAGCACGGCGAGTGCGCTGAGCAGTGATTATGCGTCGTCCCACGGAGAAGCTGAGGAGGCAGACGTCCTTCGATGTGATACCTGCCAGGGCACGAATTTCCGCGCCAGCAAGGGACGCAACGGAAAGCAGAAGTTGATCTGCGTGCGCTGTTCTCGGCCGATCAGTTGATCCCACAGAAAAGGATGACCTGCTCACCGTGACATTTACCCATTTTCTTCCCCCCCCTTCCATTTTGCGTGCATCTGATGTCCATAATTTCTTGGAGTTTGTGCATACTGTTTGTTTCTTTGTTTCTCATGACTGCATTGGGATGCGTTTGTATGAGCTGGGTTGTACGTAGGCGACGATGAACGGGCTGTAATTAGACATGTATATCTAGTTAGTACCTACGAATTGATGATTGAACGGAATGTCCAGGGAAGTCAAGTGTGTTTGGTGACTCCATCTGAGAGAAAAGAACGTCGTAGCCTAAACCGAGCCACAGTTGCTCCACCGTGTCTGGGCATCGTGACTTCTTCTCTACTGGTACCTTGGGGCTTGGAACAATGAAAAAAAAAATCCATCTGGCACTGCAATGAAAAACACTCAACAGATAATTTGGCTCTGGCAGAGCTCAACAAACAAAAGGAATCGAAATGATGGAAATCATCGCCATCCCTCAAACTAGATACCGGCCTGGTTCGCCAACTCCAGAGCACGTCGAAGTCTTTCGGTGCGAGCCTGCAGTTCGAGTCTGAGACTGGACTTTGCGAAGCTCTCACTGGCAATAGTTGCCAGCTCAATATCTGAAAGCTCGCTGATCAGGTCGGGAGATAAAATCCTTACAGGCCCTTTCGCACCCAGCAGATGGCGCTCCGTGACTTGTATAATGACGTTATCTGTAAACCGCTTCAAAGCCACCTTGTAGTAGGCCTTGAGGATGTCGTGGACATCATACACGGCTTGGTCCTCATTGCTAAGGTGCATGCGAGTCATTATCTGGCTGCTACTAACCGGCTGGGCACTTTGCAGACCCAGGGAGACTCTGGCTTTCACTCTCTCTTCTCGGATGGCCGAAAGAGTCTCGGCATAGTAATAATCAACCGTTTGCAAGATACCCTCCCTTTCGTCTCCCAGGAGCTGCTCGAGACACTTGCGAGCATCCTGGAGAGCCAGACTTTCTTGTCTCTCGAGCCGCGATCTGAGTTTTCTTTTTAACTCCTCGTCGCTGATGAGGTTATTGAATACTCGGTCGTTGAACTCCTTAACAGCTTGGATAGCTCTTGTCAAGTAGGCTGACGAGATCTCTTTCCATGGAGAAGACTGCTCACGAAACATATTTTCAAGAACGATAGGGTTTACGGTCCCAGGCAGCTCGACGCCCTGGGAATCACGATACAACACCCGCAACCAATCGTAAATGTTCTCAACGGCAACGGCCTCATTAGTAGACTGAGAGTATCGTTCATCAACCGCATTGTTTGCTGTGCGGAACACCCTCGCATGTCCACGGTGGGCCATATCCTGGGAAAACTCGTCGTTAAGACGACGGATACGCAATCGAAGCTTGAGCGCGCTCTTCAAGGGCAAGCCAGGGGCGTAATTGCCACTCAATGCCTTCGACACCTCTGCTTGGTATGCGGAGGCAATGTGCATCAATACCCTTCTTTGATCTGCTGCGGTCTGTCGGGAGGGCCCTAGAAAGTCGAGTTCGCTTTTGGTGCTGCGAGTACTGCTCTCGAGCTCCTTGACCATGGACGGGAATTCATTCCGAATATGGTCGTAAAGCAGGTTCCCAAGAAAACTTCTGACCTTCTCAATACCAACTCGCTCTTTACTGAGCTCGGTCCATGGAGCTTTGGAGGCAAAGAAGGCTCTCTCTCGCACGTGGCGTTGTTCAGTCGTCACTCCGTCCCGGATATCCTTGGTAGAGCGGTTTTTGACGGCGAACCAGCCATGGTGTAGCTTTTCGATCTCGTTCCTGGCAATTCGAAGTACCTGTAGGGCCATATTATGATCATATCTTACCAAACAAAATATCAATGAACTCACGCCCTCTTCGTCGCCCGGCTCTAGTGTATCACATTTGGTTATGATTCCAACGGTTCGAGCACCTTGGGAGTCTGCTGCGCGTGCCATCGAGAACCTATTCCTGTCAGAGATAGTAAAAAAACTTGAACGGAAGCTCCAACATACACTTCCTGGTTCGCAAGATTGTTTTTTGCATCCAGCACGGCGCTAGCTTGCGGTTAGTTCACTTGCATTCTAAAAAGAGTAATACTTACAGTATGATAGTCCGCTTGTCGGTAATATATGTCTGTATCAATGCACGAATGATATCGCGGTCTTCTTTGGTCTGGTATTTTGTTGGATCTAGAACGGTCAGCAGGCACCGTGATATCTGCCATGCTCGCGTCTTATCACTGACTATGGAATAGCCCGGGAACGTCGACGACGCTGAGATGCTGTTGGTTCGGCCCAGAAAGCTCAATTTTCAATATGTCATCTGAGAAACGTTTCTCCAAGTCCACCTGCTCTTTGCTATTTGGACCAGGAAGACCCATTCTTTTCGCAGCCTAGGATAGTCAACTGATGTCCAACGGGCGGAAATAAGCATTATTCTTACTTCATCGAAGGACGTGGCGAACTCGACAGGACCAAATGTCTCTGCATCAAAGGTTCGTTCAAACTGCTGCAGTTGCTCTTTCAACGTTTCATCTGCTTGTGCTGTCGGTCCAGGGATTATAGTAACTTTGACATCCGCATCTTTTGCTGGCACACGTCTGAGGACTATCTGTGTGGCAAACCGCGTACAGAGATCGCTGTCGACGGGAAAGGACAGACCGGTCAATCCTTCGAGAAGTGAGGACTTTCCGCTTGACTGATCCCCGACAACAACAAGCTTCCAAAGGTTAGCATAGTACCGCATTTCAGAAGACAAAAGTGGAACCTACCTTGGGAAGGGAGACATTTTCGCCGACGCCGAGCTCACGGAATTGATCGATGATCCCGAGGATGCGCAAGCGCTTTTCGTTGTCCAGACTCTGCACTCCTGACAACATTGAATATTCTTTCTCTCCCATCTTGGAGACAGAACGAGGGCTATGAAAAAAAAATGTAGCCTTGACTGAAGCGGGGAAAAGGGGTATCGTTATCCTCTATTATCTGCTCAACAAACAAAAAGTGGACATCTTACCTGTAGCCAAGATAAACCAAAATTTTGAAAGATAATAAGAATGTCACTGGATAGGCTTAGAATGTAGCAACCAAGTGCAACCGACTGTCTTCGATAGCTTCTAGACAGCGAACCAAGACGGAGAAGTGCAGAGAGGCTGGTTGAGAATCCTGAACGAGGTGCGTCACAGAGATGTAGAGGATTGGAGCGCTGCAGACCCCATCGCGGGTCGAAAGTCATGAAAAGCCCAACAAGTGAATAGCTGTATTCACTTATTTTGAAAGAGCAGAACCTAGCATTCAAAAGTGGGAATTCCCTTGTATGATTGGATGCTACTGGTTTCTTGCATTCTCTGCTACCGTAGAGATTGGCCTTGAAAGGCAACAGTGCCATACATGTATGTTTTTTCAATATCCTCTCTTCACCCTGGATTACTTTTGACCTCTAACTGAACCTTTACCAGGGAAATGTAGTGAGTGGGATATTCGATTTACAGAATGCCCCGTTTACTTTTGTATGTGCATCCGAGAAGAATGTATATACAAACTTGAGAAATAGAAAGAATCAACAACGCGAACCTTCACCCCACAACTGCGTAATTGGGAGGATGATTTGAATCCTCATATTGCGGTAGGCTGCCAGTGAGTAGAGCAGCGCATTCGCCGCCCTCTTGCGAAGCAAATTCATGTACTGGAAGTGGAAAGAAGGCGACGAAAGATTTCTTTCGGGGCCGACGATCCACCAACCTCTCTGTCGTGTGATCAAAGGTGTCCTCGCCAGTAACTATGTCCAATCTCAGGCGATGACTGACCGTAAGCCCAACAGCCTCTTCGCGACTTCCTAGATCATCTATTGCGCCCGCACTGCGGTGAATGGTCATGCCGAAGGGTATTTCAATCCTATCTCCCGCCTCTGTCGTTCCTGGTGAATGACCCGCTGCTTTCCAATTACCCCTTTCCCTTCCTTCACATAGTTGATGCACATGCTCAACTTTAGAACCAGATGTAATACCATCACTGTCCGATTTCCTTGAAATACATGGCGCCTTGGTTATCTCTTCAATCCTCCACTTGAGCTCTTTGATCACAGTATGCCTCACCTCCGTCTTTCGTATTCCCCGCGTAATGGTTCTATGGACAGACAGTTGCGCTGAATAGGTCGTCTTGATGCCAGAATCCAATGACTCTTGTGCCGTGATGCGTAGCTCGGTCGCAAGCTCTTCTGCCGGAAAGCTTCGCTCGTGGCAAACAGTTTCGGCATGGTGTGGAACGAGACGACGATGGATTCGGATTGGCCGTACCATATCCAATGAGCACCCAGATACTGAGCTAGCGGTAGCTTTGATAGCATAGAAAACGTCCCCCAGCACGGTTTCTGTTGTCGCTGGGATGTTGTGTGGGAGCGGGAGGGCAAAGGAGAAGTTTAGGTGTATGGAACCATCATCTCGGTTGTGCTGGACTTTTTCAGGGGCGTGCCAGAGATTGCACCGAGTTAGGGTTTCTACTTTAGCATGCACTGGCTGCTCATTGGGAGGACTCGACTGCTTTCGGATCGAGCGCTTTCGTAAAATTCGTTGGAGAACGATCTTATCTTTCCGGGTAGGTGAAGCGGGTCGGTATGCCTTGAATTGCACAGTTCGACTGAGCCCAACACTGACTGTACAGCCATCCAAGGGCTGAGTGTCAGGTGATGACACCGTGATGGTCACCGATCCGATGATTGGGGAAGCGTAGCATTCGCCATCAGACTCCACTAGGATAGGGTGAATATCTGGAGCTGTAACCTGCACATCTTGTATTTCCATGGCGTCCTAATCCTCGAGACAAGGCAGGTTTACAGCTGAAAATATAACGGCACACATAGGGAATAGTTTGTTTGAAGTAACCCCAGACGAAGGATATGATATTAACAATGATGTGCGAGCGAGTAGAAAAGACATAAAGCAAGTAAGCCGCCAAGCGCCCGAAGAGGAAGCCAAGCCGGGAAATTAAGCTTTGGCTGCGGGTCCGTCCCGCTTCCCGAGGCGCTAACCCCGTTTGGGTGTCTCGAGCCAGTCAATCTACTCCGGCATGTTTACGGAGTCCTACTATCAGAAATCCCATATCAGGCCCATTCCGCCTGTTTCTTCTGGAAAGTATAGCATAAAAAGTTCCACTGTCTTCAAAACCCTGGTCCATACCTCTCTACAGACCTATCGGCTAGAAGTATCAAACAGGAATCGGGTAAAATGCCGCCAACCGTGCATCTTGTGCGACACGCCGAGGTGCGATCACCACCAGTGCCCTGTTACTGCCTCTCTAATATCGCTTCTGACTAGATCTAGGGCTTACATAATCTAGGCCATGAGTACTGGACATTGATCGACCCGTTGTTGACGGGAAATGGGCGGGATCAGTGCCTACGACTGCGGCAAGATTTTCTAGCCCATGACTCTGTCGAACTAGTGGTTTCCTCACCTCTGTCTCGCGCCATATGGACTGCTGCCGAAGGCTTCCAACCGACATTCCTCAGATACCCTGCACGGCGCCTGGTGCTCTTACCAGACCTGCAGGAAATTAGTGATTTCCCCTGTGACGTTGGAGGTGAAGTGGAAGAGCTCAAGGCCAGAGCCCAAGATTTGAATATTCCTATAGACTGGAGCTTTGTCCACAGGGGCTGGGCTGGCAAGGTGAGCAATGCTTCTTACGGAGGTGTTGTAGGCTATGTTTTGGGGCTAATCGACACAGAGCGGACGATACCAACCTGCTACGAAGAGCATTGAAGAGCGTGCTCGGGCGATCCGACACTGGTTGAGCGCCAGAACAGAAAGGGAGATCGTGGTAGTCACTCATGGTGCCTTCTTACATTTCTTAACTGAGGACTGGGAGGACAGTTATACACTTGAAGGTCTGTAACTACCCACATGGTGGGAACGGCAAGGTTTATGCTGACGAGATCGCATGCAAATAGGAACCGGGTGGGCCAACGCCGAGTATCGTACATATGTGCTTGAGCCCAAAGGGGGCAGTGGCATGAGCGATGCCACCCTCATTGAGACCGTCGAGTCTCGTCGCCGAAGAAGCAAAGCGGATACGGTGCCGACCGAGGAGCAGGCCCAGTTGTATGTCAGGGCTCTGCGCGAATGGGAGCGACAAGGTTATTTGCTGAGTCAGAAGGACAGAGAGAGAGCACCGGAGTAAAGGTAGTGATATAGTTAATTCGGCACTTAATGAGATATATCGATCAGTGACGTGGCGGTGGCTACTATATCGCCCGGCTTATCAACAGTCGGGGTCGATGCCGGCAGTCAAACAATCAAGTATAAACATTCGGACCCTCGGCCGGTATTACGTAGTAAATAGTCCCAGATATTTTGGCCGTTGATCGCAAAAGTCCAAAAATTCTCAAGGATTCCGAGCCCTTCTTTTAAGAACCCCTTCGATAAGGCAGAGACCGGCTCAGGCAGCCGATTCCCGTGACCGGCTGCTTCCCCGGCCTCGCCAACGTCTGGGCAACATGCAACATTCAACATTCAAAATTCGACGTATTCTCATCCATCCCAGAACTAAAGACAGATTGAACTCGCTTCATCTTTCCTCACAAGATGCCTCGCAAAAAACGTCCTCACATCCCCAAGGTCAAAGGTGTGTATGGCCTGCATGGGCTGTCTGTTTGTTTTCTAACTGCGTCACATAGGTTGCTACGAATGCTCGCAGCGACGAATCAACTGCGATAAAACACAGCCGCAGTGTACCAAGTGTACGTCCAAAGGGATTATATGCAGTGGGTTCGGCATCCGATACCGATTTCGTGAAGAAGTTAGTACGCGAAGTGGGATTCGACGTCAAAGTTATATGGAAGATGGAGTGTATGTTATTCCGCCATACGCCCGCTCGTCAAGCTTACGAAGGAAGATATAGCAATATGCCAGCGCCGTTCTCAGGTAGCCAGGAAGTCTCTCATGCGTCGTTATCCAGCGCGCCAGAAGATCCTGGCAGCTGTCTCGCTTCTCTCGACACACCCCTGGAACTAACAAACCAATATTCCACAGACGCCCTTGCCGATACCCTGGCAGCAGAAATGTTCCCCCTTGTGGCCAGTCTGGACTTGTTGGAGCCCCGAAGTGAATTCCTGCTCACTTATTGTAAGTTCTCAGAATACTCATCAACTCAAAAGAAACGGCAAATAATAACCGCTCAAGTCTCTAACTATATTGCACCTCAAATGGTGGTAATGGATGACAGCTACAATGGATGGCGCTGCTTTATTCTCCCGTTTGCCTGCGCCGACGAGATGGTCATGGATGCCGTGTCCGCCGTGTCCGCCTTCCACATATGCGAGAAAGGAGGCCACCGACGTGATCACCGACCCGATAAGTTTTATGCCAAGGTCATCTCGGGACTACAAAGCAGGAGTACCTTAAGGGAATGTGGTTTAGAAACAAGACAATCCGTCTTTGTCGCAATTTTAGCTTTGTTGGTGGGTGTCATGGTCAACGGATCCTCCGATTTCCCTATCCTTTTCTACATGCTGCAATCTGCGCTTGAAGCAATCGGCGGGGAAAGGGGGCTTGGAGATGGAGAGTTTGCGAGATTTATCATGCGTCAGATTCGCAAGTGAGTGTTCGTCGCCTTCTAAAACCAAAAGAATCACTCACTGACTCCACTAGAATGCGAGTCTACGCAGCACCATTACTCAGCCAACAGACCGGCGTGCAGACAATCCTGTCCTCTGCCCAGAAAAGTTTCGATTGCTTGTATTTCAATTCAGGCTTGTATCCAGATCATTCATCGACGTTTGACCTCATTGTGAGCCTTCGGCAGCAGGCATATGACATCTACCTACAGCGAGCCATGCTGGGGCATGGAGGCAGAAGACATAAGGAGCGCATCGGACGTTTTATAGATACGGTAAAGTCACTTCCAGATGCGGCTCCGGGCCAGCATACCCTCGTATGGCCATCATTCATCGCAGCGGCGGAAAGCTGCATTCCCGAGCACCAGCTCTTCTTTAAGGAATTTCTAGAGAAACAGTATCTACTGAACGGCTTCTCTAATATTTTGAAAGCACTCACACTTTTGCAACAAATATGGACCGCAGAAAACAGCGACACATGGCCTTCCTTGCTTCCTCAGTCACGGCTTTTTGTCATGTAGGCCTAATAGCAGGCGTACAAGTTGGGATTCACCGGAACCCTAACACTATTTTCAAGGCTGCAAATTGAGCCGGGCATATTGAGTTTGTTCATCAGTATTACAAATCTACTTTAGCATGGAGTATAGCTGTCACTTTATCGACTCTCTAGATATGTCTTGCATGTGTTATGACTTGACTATTGATCAAATACATCGACCACCTTTCTTCAATCATTTCATAAATCTGGCTATGCAGCGTTACTGTTAAAGGGGCCTTACAGCGCAAAGAACTGTCTTGGAAAGAGGATACCTCAGGTACGAATAGATGCCCGATAGTTATGGACGTCAATATCGTGATAATACCTCGGCGGTGATTAAGCTTGGCCCAAAATATGCGCATACTCATATCTTCATCAAGAATCACTATTACCTTCTGATAATCCAATGGTCGATCGAGGAACGCGGCCAATTGCTAAATTGACTCAAACCAGTGCATCGCCTTGGGCTGTAGATTTCCCCTCTAAATATCCTTTGGTAACGCCGCCAAGATTCGGACGTATGGGTCCAGAGTGAGGCTGTCACCATCGCGATGTGGTAGTCCCGGCTTCAGTGTCTGCCTGCACGCAATCCCAGACATGTTCAAGTTTTCTCTTCGCTTCGGGCGTAAACTATAGGGCTAGTAAGCGAAATACCCCACAGGTGTTTTTATTTTTAATTCCCTCAGGGGTGACGCTAAAATGGCATGCGATTCGTTCATTCTCATTCAGCTACATCACGGCACGGCCTGTCAGGTGTCGGCAGATTCAACTGTCTTGCGCGAGACTAAATCAGACGCTGTTTCTTGTCATTCGTCCAGGCTGCTCCCAAATCCACTATCCCCAACCAGATGCTAGGAACGCACCAGAATTTGCCGCCGATACGATGGTGAGCCTCGACAACCACGATTGACAGCCCGGATTGTCGGCTACAGGCCACTGAGAGCGCCAATGATAACGACGTCAAACATACTAATCTTCTAAGGGAGGTTTGCTAAGCAATTAAGAGAAGGAGTGCGGGCGAAGTCTGTTTATAATGGACAGTGGAGGAAATGAAGCCTTCCTTATATTGGCAGGACTATGAGAATTCCACCATCAATCTATTCTGCTGGTGACATGAGATGCGAGCTACAGAAGCTTGCCCTATAGAGGAATACGGTGCATACTGATTGTCATCTGGCAGGCCAGAGCGCGATCTTCTCATAAAAATATTACTACAGACCTGCAGCCAGTGAACAGCCCGAAAGAAGAGAGTTGCTGCATGCGATATTTGTTTCTTTTCACACAGGAGCAAGAGACCGTATGCAGTTACCATGCTTGTCAGATGAGACGATTTCCAGTACCGCTGGCATATGGAAAGACGAGAATAAGGGACGACGGTTGAATCAGGGATACCCCTGATATCGATCGTGTATACAACAAGGAACGGCGTTCATTACATATACAGACGCATTTGCGTGTCCATACTTCATGGGCTTGCCAACTCTACAGAGTACGAGGGTCCCGAACAAAGGCCCACCCCGGGAATGCCATAGGTCAGCGAGCGTCTCCCTTGCTGTCGTGACTGAAACCCATAATAACCATCCTCTGGCTGCCAGAAGACGAGCGGGGTACGTTCCAGCAGGCTTTATTCCTGTAGTCCGTGCGGAATAGTTTATCTGACTCGTATCCAGGCTTACGACGCATCCGCTGGTCCAGATGGCGAAGCAGCTGACACTGACGGCGCCATACGGAGGATATGACAATTAATCATAATCCCCCGCCGGACCGCCGGAGTGTTTACCTACTGCTTCCGGTACAAGTTTATCAGTGTCAAGGACAAGCTTTCCATCCACGGCCTGGTGATTGGCGCGGCTAGCGTCGCAGAGGCAGAAAGCCCCTGTTACCTATTCCCCAGGTATGTGTGTTTACATTAGTAATTTCCCAGGGAGCTAAGGGGGTATGGGTATATATACGGACTTGCGGAGGTTGGTATGTAGGTAGGTAGTACCTTAGTAGTAGGTGGTATGCACCTAGTAAATACTAAATGGTAGTACCTACTTGCAGGCCGGGGCCCGCGAGTTCCGCCAGCAAATGGACGAAAAGCCTCCTCCGTACCCCGCCTTGCGAGGATCGACATTCACGAATATTCGACGGGCCTCGGGGACGAGGACCTTTGAGATTGAGGGTCTCTACTCCGGAAGGCATTCAACGTGCAGTGCACCGTTGTACTGCTGTCAGCACTTGGGGCAGCCCGGCATGTTGGTAGCCCGCTGGATAGGTAGCTCCAAATTGTCAGGGAACCATGAGCTATTGAGGATTAAGGTATTCACCCCCCTAAGGCAGTGTGACCCGAAAGTCGAAGACCGAGGTCTCGACCGAGATGGCGGGCCTTGCCACTCACTAATCAGAATCAAAGGGGATCGATCCCGAAGCGGTAAGATTACCGCCTGGCGCATGCTGGCAAGTGGGAGAAACAGTTCGGGATTAATTTGCCAATTAATGGTCACGACTACTCTGTACTAGCTTCTGCTTGGCAGAGAACTGCGGGTGGATTCCGCCAGGAGGACGGAGGGATAATCACTAATCACTAATTAATCATATACCTAGTGAGTGTTCTCAGACTCAGGGAGTCAGAGTAGGACAAGGAATGCTCCCACGTGTCACTAGGGTGGATTGGAAGTGTTTGTGATGTCATGGTGAAAACACCCACGAGGGCTACCAGGGCACAGCTGCCGTACGCTGTAAGTGTAACGTCCTGTAACCCACGGGAACTTCAAAGTTCCCGGGTCCCAACCGGAAGGCAATCCACGGGAATGCAGACGCCGAGGTGGGGAGGCGCCGCGGTGATTGGCGGGCGGTGCTGTAACTCCCCCGCATGCCGCGGAGCTCAGCTTCGGCGGGCGGGGCAGTGACAGTACCTTACCCGTACTGCGCCGTACTGCAGCGTACTGTACCTTTACCGTTCCTTACGTGACCAACCCTGACCGAGAACCGAAACATTCACCAATTGCTCCCCCCGCAGTGTTTCTTCTACTTTCTTCCCCTCTCTTCGCACCTTCAAATACTTACTTACCTGACCTACTGTCTCTCGTCTTCCCTCTCTTCCTTTCTTCTCTCTCTCATCCGACCCTATCCCTCTCACTCTCCACTCACCTCACCGTTTCTTCATCATGGCTGCTTTATCTACTACCATCCAGACTCCTCTCGTCAAGTACGAGCAACCCTTGGGCCTGTATGTATCCTCTCCTTCTTCGTTCCTGTTCACTGTCTTTTCGTTTTTTTTCTCGCCTCAATTCTCAATTCTCAATTCTCAGATCGCTAATGCCACTTGCTCACCCAGGTTCATCAACAATGAGTTCGTGAAGGGCTCCGAGGGCAAGACCTTCGAAACCGTCAACCCCACCGACGAGAAGGTCATCACCTCCGTCCACGAGGCCACCGAGAAGGATGTCGACATTGCCGTCACCGCCGCCCGCAAGGCCTTCGAGGAGACCTGGCGCCAGGTGACCCCCAGCGAGCGCGGCCGCATGCTGACCAAGCTGTCCGAGCTCATGGAGCGCGACATCGACACCCTGGCCGCCATCGAGGCCCTCGACAACGGCAAGGCCTTCACCATGGCCAAGATCGACGTCGCCAACGCCGCCAGCTGCATCCGCTACTACGGCGGCTGGGCCGATAAGATCCACGGCCAGACCATCGACACCAACCCCGAGACCCTGGTCTACACCCGCCACGAGCCCATCGGCGTCTGCGGCCAGATCATCCCCTGGAACTTCCCCCTCCTGATGTGGGCCTGGAAGATCGGTCCCGCCGTCGCCGCCGGTAACACCGTGATCATCAAGACCGCCGAGCAGACCCCTCTGTCCGGTCTCTACGCCGCCACGTTGGTCAAGGAGGCGGGCTTCCCCCCCGGCGTCATCAACATCATCTCCGGCTTCGGCCGCGTTGCCGGTGCCGCCATCGCCAGCCACATGGACGTCGACAAGGTCGCCTTCACCGGTTCGACCCTGGTCGGCCGTCAGATCCTGCAGGCCGCCGCCAAGAGCAACCTCAAGAAGGTGACCTTGGAGCTGGGTGGCAAGTCCCCCAACATTGTCTTCGACGACGCCGACATTGACAACGCCATCTCCTGGTCCAACTTCGGTATTTTCTTCAACCACGGTCAGTGCTGCTGCGCCGGCTCCCGCATCCTGGTCCAGGAGGGCATCCACGACAAGTTCGTCGCTCGCTTCAAGGAGCGTGCCGCTCAGAACAAACTGGGCAACCCCTTCGACCAGGACACCTTCCAGGGTCCCCAGGTCTCGAAGCTCCAGTTCGACCGCATCATGGAATACATCAACCACGGCAAGCAGACCGACGGTGCCACCGTTGCCCACGGCGGTGAACGCCACGGTGACCAGGGATACTTCATTCAGCCAACCGTTTTCACCGACGTCACCAGCGACATGAAGATCTCCCAGGAGGAAATCTTCGGTCCCGTCGTTACCGTGCAGAAGTTCAAGGACGAGGCCGAGGCCATCAAGATCGGAAACAGCACTTCTTACGGTACGATTATGCCCCTCCCCTTTTTTTTTTCTCTCTCTGCTACGTGCCCGCAAGCTAATACTTTCGTAGGCCTCGCCGCCGCCGTTCACACCAAGAATGTCAACACCGCTATCCGTGTTTCCAATGCCTTGCGCGCCGGGTGAGTAACGCCGTTGAAAATACAATATCGAGCAACTGGGTTCTAATTTTTTTTTTTTTTTTTTTTGCACAGGACGGTGTGGATCAATAACTATAACATGATCTCTTACCAGGCTCCCTTCGGTGGCTACAAGGAGTCCGGCATTGGCCGTGAGCTCGGCTCGTATGCCTTGGAGAACTACACCCAGGTCAAGGCTGTGCACTACCGTTTGGGAGACGCTCTCTTTGCTTAGGAGGCTTCATAACGACGTAATGAATTTTAGCGGTTGGTTTGGACCTAGTCACAGGATCTTGGGCGATGGTTTTGGATTTCCATTGGTCTTGTAATACACAATTTGATACCAATTCATGACGTTCAAATACATCCATGCTTGCTATATATGTTGTAGTGCCGTGTCTGCCGCCGACCCTTACTTATAAGAATTTACTCTCTTCTGGATAGGATGTAACTTGGTGGATGTGCGAAAAACAAGGGGCACTATAAAAGACGAGGAAAAGGAGGAAGTATCCCAAGTCCCCCTGTATAGGTACGCGGTATCATAACTTGGGCCTTGCAATACAAGTAAAATAACAGCAAATAAACTACCGATAATGATTAGAATAAACTATCCCAACCCAAAAGCTAAAAGTGTATGTAAAGCAAGGGGGCTGAATTGGCCCGAGCGGTTGGTGTTGTGTGCGTGTGACGGGATGAACGTTCGGGGTACTTCGGCTGCGCGAGGCGATGGATTACATAATCCCGCGGCCACAACCATGGATGATCACCTGACGCCCGAAAATCGCATTTCTCACCGACATTCCGTATTCTTCAACACTCTCTATCTCAGCAACCATGGCTCCAATTGATGAAGCAATTGCAGAGTTAGAATCGCTAATGCCTGAAGAACGACCTACTTTTACTTTTATAGCGAAAAAGTATGGTATTGACCGAATAATATTTTAAGACTTTTCCGCGGAGTCCAGCATTTAAAACATGAGCAGTATTATAATTTATAACCAACGATCACTTTATACTTACTGATCAACAAGCTAAAGTTCTTATTTTAAATATTAATAAATTAAATGAGAATGGCTTTCTTATCGGAGTACTTACTAAAGGTAAAAGAATCTTCTCTAAGTAGCTATTTAAAAGAGAAGGTAAGAAGGCGTTGGAGGCTTCTTATTCTCGATGGCCATACGTGACTGCCTTTAACATCCAATATCAGGGAGGTATTCGGAGCTAGAGATGATTAAAGTAAATAATAGTAAGAAACCGAATGAAAATGGTAGAGAAGTGCGAGAGAACTGATCAGCCCTAGTATCGGTAGAGCTCTACACCTGGAAGCGGATCACATTAAGTACTCAATAATATGACAGACTAGGGAACTGTAAATTGACATTATTTCTCCTATATGAAAATAGCATCCATGATTAGAACTGAAAAAAAAAAAAACCATCAATGTGTCATCCTTGGCCAGCCTTACCACCTCAATCAGGATCATCACTGGAATGTTCTCAGGTGAGGCAAGGTCATAGACCTTTCAGTGAACAAGGGTGAGAAAGAAATAGTTCAATTTATTACTACAGGTCCAAAATACCTCTGTTCATAGCACGGTAACTAGTTAACGTGGAAGTGGCTTTTATCTAACGGTTTCCTTGGAAACATTGAGATGTTGGTGCCCAGAGTTGACTGCGTACGATGGTAGTCCGAACTGGACGAGTATGAGTTGCAATTGCATGTTCGCTAGACTGAAGAAAGCGCAGGAAACGTTAGCCAGCCCGATCCGCTCAATTAAATACCGACCATGAACGCCTACTTGCGGCTGATACAATTCCTTGGACCGAAACTAAACGGATGCAGAACGTCTTTCACATAATTTTAAAATCGAGGGTCACCCAAAAATCGTTCAGGTGCGAAGTCCTGCGGTGCGGTAAAGTTCCGTGGATTTTGATATGCCGCAAACTGAGGAATGGACACGATCGCCTACAGTTCCCGTACCGGAAAGGGGAAAAAAGTCAACATCTGTTTCAATAGATATAAAGCAATAGTTCTTACCCATGGAGGAATAAAGTCCCCGGGAATCAAGGCTCCGTTAGATCCCACAACCTGTGGCAAACCCATGGGCGTTGGGGGGTGGGGGAACATCCGGGGGGCCTCCTTAATAACTGCTGGCATGTAGCGCAGCTGGCTGCAAGCCTCCAGCGCAATCTCCTTGGGAACGGCTTTCGGATCTCGTCTTTCAACTCATGAACACGGGAGGGGTTTTCAGCAGGTAGACCACGGCGCTAGACAGTACGGAAGCAGTAGTCTCGGAGCCTGCTACCATCAGGCTGCTCGTGTTGGCCACCATCTCGGGGAAGGTCATGCCTTTCTCAGTGCCAGCCCACTTCACGATGTGACTAAAAAAGCCTAGTCGGTCAGTCGACATGGAGAGGCGCGCTCGCACCTTAGCTTTAGTGAACTCGGCGTGGGTGGCTTTCTCCTGTACGACGGGCTTGGGCACAGTGAAGTCGAGGAGCGTTCGCGCACCGGAAATACGCTTTAGTACGTTGGTATATGCCGCCTCTTTGAAGTTACTGGTGACGAGCTTCATCCAGAGATGATGAGCGGAGCTCCGAAGACAGCCAAACGACTCCCCGAAAGCCATGTCCCTGGTGATATCAAAGGTAGTGAAGTCGAACCATGTGACCATATCAACCGAGGTGGGCTCATCGGCCACCTGTGCCTGCAGCTTCTCTATCAGTAGAGAAATGCATTGCATGACTAGGGGCTCCTGCTTCTGGAGGGAGCTATCGGAGCAGGCGTGGGAGAGCAGACGTCGAAACCGCGTGTGGTCGGCGTCGTTAGACAAAGCGATACTGGGGGCTCGGTCGATGGTTCCGTGGTAGAATCGGTCATCCTTTTGGTTCTGGCCATGGCCTGGTCGCGAACCATAGATCTTGGCCCAAGCATCAGCGCAGATGAAGGACAACTCGTCCGGGGCGATGCGAACCACATCGCCATATTGGTCGTGGATGACCTTGGCCCAGGCGGTATACTCGCCACGTAAAATCGCTATCTTATATGGCAGGCGTGTTGCCACACGGTCCCAGGATTATTTGGTTCCTGGGATAATGAAGCCGGGAATTTCAAGCTCTCAGGGAAAGAGGCCTGGGAACCTCAAAATCCCAGGATGAACTTCCCAGGATCCTGGATACTCCGGGGAAATTTTCCCATGGTCTCACATAGTTCACCAAGATTGTGTCCACGACCTTGAGAAACAAATCACGGTTTTTATCGAGGCCACCCACAGGAGACAAGGCCTCCAGAGAAGGGGGAGGTTGGAATAACTGTATACACTTCATCATAGCCTTTTGCCTTTTGACTCCATGATTGGTGGATGGCCGTCTGATTCACTCTCATATACCCCCTGAAAACTCGCATAGTCAGCCATTAGAAACCAGTAGGCATGAAATGATTTACAACTACTCAGCACCCCAAAGCTATTGAGAACGTAGAAATTAGCTTATATGTTGTAATTATATTCCGCTAGTTATCAAAAAATACTTCGAATCTCATGTGTTGTCGAACCTCAGTCTCAACGCGCAAGAAACTGAAAACAGATTATCCATGCACCATCGGTAGATACCACATCATTTATCCAGCAGCTT
This sequence comes from Aspergillus persii, assembly GCA_002215965.1. NCBI lineage: Eukaryota > Fungi > Ascomycota > Eurotiomycetes > Eurotiales > Aspergillaceae > Aspergillus > Aspergillus persii. The sequence goes on from NGZO01000001.1 coordinate 6,315,753, forward strand.
GAACAGCCAGCTGCTGCACAGAAAGTTGGCTCGTCGCCTGGTCCATAGTGAATATACAGCCGATCTCGTTACGGAACCAGTCGCGGAACTCAATAGCGACCAATGAATCACCATGGTCTCCGATTGATTTCCCAGAATTGACATCTTCTGCGGCGACCCCGAGAATACCGACAATCTGCGCAGTCAGAGCCTCGATAGTGGCAGAGGTACGTTCCTTCGGAGTCTGACAGTGGGGAAGAACTGGAGAGAGAGGTTGAGTTCTTTCTACATCGTGCATATCGACGCCCGAGTCTTTTCGCGACTGCTTCTCGGCTGGATGCGCCGATGATGGGCAATGATAGGAAAACATAGGGTCTAAAGCAGCGCACTGCGCTTGAGACCATGTGGCAGATGGCGCCCAACAGGGCCCAAATCCAGCGAATATGTGGGTTTTTCCGAGACTCGTCCGCCAGCGCGCAAAGGCATTAAGTTCCCGCCCCCTTAGGCCGTAGCGGCTGCTGGAAAGATTCAAGTATCATCTTATCGAAACTTGATTTCTGATTTGGATTTGTAAACGCCTAAGCACGTCCTTCTAGAGTGCCCGCTGCACATTACTAGTCGCAGGGAATCTGCTTCATTCGGCTAAGCACCGGCATAGTCCGTTGTACAATAGATAGGCTTTATCACGTTAATAGAACTTTGCTTGATGGATTGAGGTTTTAGAAATCTCATACCCTCCTAGTACTATCTACGTCGTTGAATCTCCCTATCGCACATCCCTATCGCACGCAGCAGAACTCCGCATGTCATCGAAGCGAGGGAAGAATTGACTGTGAGGATCGGAAAATAACGATGCTCAAATCGGGTATCCATAGCTGCATAGAGCTGGATTATTCCTAGAATATCCCCCTGGCTCGGAGCAGAATTACCGGCGATGTAAGCGGGAGACCGTGCTCGCCGACGTTCGTCGACTACCGGTATCCACTTGGTTAGAGCCCAAAGCTTGTGTCGGGTGTTTGGGCTCTTCGCGCCCGTGGTAGTACCGTAGAGCATGATAGAGTTCCAGTCCACGTCGGTCCAAGTAGGTACATCTATATGGGGTAGATGGGTCAATTCTAGCATTGGAAGAATGTCGGCAGCTGCAACAAAGCCACGCCCATTCGCTGCCATTCGGTTCCTGCAGATTCCAAATTGCCCGTAAATCTCATCGTGTGAAAGACCCTCGGCTGCTTCCTCATATCCAACAAGTCTATCGCAATGTAGTTGCAAAAGAGTTGTAAGTCCAAGACCACCCTGTTCTATACTCCAGATATAAGGGTTCTGATGCTCGTGGTATAGACCTAGAATATGTCCAAGCTGATGGGCAATTTTTTTCGTGGCGGCTCGCTGTTGCCAACCATTATCAAAACGTACATTCAATATCGCTAAAGATCCTGAAATAACGTCAGTAGCCGGTCCAATATATTTACCGACAATCGTAAATAGTTCTAGATCGGTGTCGGATCTGTCAATAACCACGCAGTCGCGGCGATTTCGGAAACATTCCTCCTGGGGAATATGGACAAATTGAAATACGTCAGGTAGTCCGGCCATAAACCACATATTAGTTGCGCTTCTAAAATAGTTCGTAAGTTCGGTTAATATTTGGTCATTCTGGTAGGTAAATCGAACTCTATATCCAGGCCAGGTGGTAGTGACTCTGTCGTCAACGCTAAGCGGGATGGCATGCTTGACTTTAAGCGAGGACTCCCAGAGAGGGTGACCTGCATCTACATATTCTAGGCCGACAAAGGCCAAGAATACAAGTAGATTAAGAATATTCTTCATTTGGCGTGTAATCCGATCCAGAGTAAATTATGTTGATGGGAATAGCTCTGAGTCCTGATAAGTGGGGATAAGAGATCTAGATAAGATAGTCTAGATCTGAACTTATAGGAATATTTAATCAGAGAAAAGATTAGATTCGAACCGGGAAGTAGCATTATAACTTTAAACCTGGGATTCTCCGTTTAGAAGTGCAGGGGATTCGGAAAGGTCCACTCTGATGCAGGATGGAAGGATGGAAACACCCGATATACCGGTACAGCGTGTTAGACTACCTGATCGCGCTTGGTAAAGGCGTGGCCACGATAGAAAAGACTCTTTAATACGTGAATTAGACCATTACTAAGACAGAATTCCATAACTATACGGGCCTAGAAGCATTGGTCTTGGGCTTCTATAACCCGCAGTATATCCTCTCCAGCTTATACAGTCTCCTCGCACGGCTCTGCGAGCACTGCGCCCGCGAGCCCATCCGAGCTTAGTAAGGACCGCGAGGTCATCGTGAAACTAAAGAATGGGAACATAGTAAGAACCTACCAGCGCGAGACGTCGGCGACGATTAAGGAAAAGACGGAGAAGACACGCGTAAGAGTGTCCAAGGATCCTATTATATCTACCATAACCCTAGCCGCGATACGCTTCGTGGCCGCGCGGCAGCTAAAGTTAGATAATCTAACTGTGCTGCCTCCGTCTTCATCGCCGTCTTCAACACCAACTCCATCTTCATCATCCACCAAGCCCTCCTCTTCTGGTGCGGCTACCCCAGTTTCCAGGACAAATTCACCAATTCAACCATCAAGAACAGTCGTTCCTACACTTACACCAGTATTATCAACCACAACGTTAACACTAACAGTAACGCCCCCCGTCACTTGCCAACCTAAGTCCGCTTGCTCTTCTCTAGCCCTGTACTTTACATCCTAGCAAGAATAATAAACAAACTAATATTTACTTACAGGGGTAAGCCATCGCTTGTGTGTCAATGCACAGAGTCGGAAACCAAGTATTTTACCGCACCGGCATTTGACAGAAGTTACGATATCTGCGGTTATACTACATCCCCTTCCACCACCTTTTCCGAAACTATAACCTCAGCTCCTACAGTCACCATCTACGTCTGGACGAACCCGATTGAGAGTCTTATCTATTCATACGACACCGCGACTGAAGTAGCCGATCCCTGGACACATACAACGTGCGACGAGCCAGCCACTATATCAACCCTCCACCCGCAGCCAGGCACTGCAACCATCCATATATGGGAAGCTTGGCAGACCGACGCCATCGGACCAACCGTTATCCTCGCTACTGTTATGAACGATACAGACCAGGTCATAGTAGCTGACCAGAGGGAGGCTGTTAAGGTGAACCTAGGTGAGAATCTTACTATTCCTGTTACAAACCACGAGAACTGCCCAATTAAGATTAAGCCAGTCGTATCCGTGAAGTTCTTAGATGAGGGGGAGCGTCGCCGGAGTTCGTTAAACAAGCGGATAGGGGTACCCCTCGCCCCTACCCCGGATCTCATATTCCACATTAGCAGCGATACTTTCAACTCCGTGGACGACTCAGAAAAGAACAAAGAACAGAATCTGCCATACTGCTCTGTAGGAAACTTGTATTTCGGTAGTGCCGCGGATCAGCTAGCGGACTTTTTAAGCGGCGTAGTTCCGCTAGCAAATATTGTCTTAGGAAGCTTCCGGTAGGTTCAGCTTCCTATTCTGCTTTTTGAAAGGCAGAATATCTTTTGCAGTGATATACTAACCAAATCAGAATCGACAGTTAGATTGCTACCTTGAATACTGATTAGCGTGGCCGTGTACGTGGCATTCGATTTCAAGTGGTGCGGTCTTGTACATTTTATAAATACTATATTTAAGAAAGTCTGATAACTAAGGCATGTAACAGTTTAATCCTTTGAAAGGTTGCTCAGATGCTATTTTGTATTGTTCTTTATGAATGTGCTTTTTAGTCAGTGCTTTTTTTAATATATGCCTTGTCTCCTCGAAGCCCATGCGTGACCCCGCTTATTTTAGGTTATATCAGCAGTTAGTATCGTAGTAGGTCCTTGTGGGTTAGTAATTTTATTAGTAGACTAGCTTGAAGGCGCTTCTTCAAGTGTTCAACATCCTATTCTCGGCAATTAAAGCGCGTCTACCGTCTCTGGTATAAGGTAGTTATTATAGGTTAGTTTAGGAAGGGTATCATTGCTGTTAGTTAAAATAGTTAAACAGCTTCGAGTCGGCCTATGGCGATTGTAAATCGTATTAAGGCTCGTACCTAGACTAACTAGGCTACTAGCTAGAATTATTATCTATAATAGACTTTACAGTTGCGGACCTTGCGGTAATATTATATAAATCTGTAAATATATCTCTGTTTTTTATTAAAAAGGGTTTAAGCCTCGTATATTCTTTAAGTAATAGAAGGCCTCTATATCTCAAGAATTAAAGATTAAAGATTAGTAAACTTAAGCTATAACTAGTATAGCGATTAGAGGAAGTATAATGTGACGATCGGATGTCAGGTTGATCGGATAACTAGTTAACTATCAGGTGCGACTTACTAATATACTAACCAGAGCGCTTCCGCGTGTGAAATTTAATCACTATTTAAAAGCGCTGGGGGTTGAATAGATATAGTAAGAAGGAATAAGATTCTCATCTTACTCATCTGTATCAACCACTACCATTTAGTACTAGGTGCCCTGGTTTGGCTGACATCTGCGGACGATTCATCCTGTGTTGCTTCGTTCCTGAGCTTTGAGTGGTTGGAATTCTTCCGGCATAACCGCTATTATATAGTATTTCTATCTATATACCGGAGATTACATTACTCCGCAAACCGCGATGGGATCATTCCTTTAATATAATGGAGGCATCTGAGATCATTCAGGAGGTATTCGGAATCTTGAAATGATTATTCAGATATAAATATAACCTCCACCTTGCTGTATGTAGGATTTTAGTAGATAAGAAGAAGTAAGCAACAAGAACAACAAATTGAAGACATTTCAAGCATACCTGTACTGCGCAATACCAATTTCTTTCAACACATGGTTATATTATATATATTAGACCTAGTTTGAATTGCAAGGAGACGGAAAGACCATGTAATGTAACACTTCGAACGCCAACTGGAAAAAGAAGAACCATGAAAATGATATTTCGAAGATGGGACGAAGAGCAAAAAATACAAAACAAAATTATAAAAAGTAAAGGGTGATTGGGTATTTAATAGAAATGCGTCGGCCGGGAGTCGAACCCGGGTCCCTTGCTTGGAAGGCAAGGATGATAACCGTTACACTACCAACGCGTCTTTCTTGGAAATATGTTCATATTCATGCCCCATAGACCAGGGTCGCTCACCATTATCTACAAAACAACAACGGCCTGCATCTACACTTTACACGTTCCAAACTCACAGCCTTGAATGTATAGGCGTGCGATTGAATGCCGCCTCCTGTTCTGCCCATCTCGGACCCCGATACTCAGCGGCTGCATTCGAGGCCACGTGGCGATGCATGTCGTATCTGACACCATTAGCTTGGCTGTGTCAAAAGCTGGACAGAACTTACTCGTTCATCTCTTCGATCGTCAGCTTCTGATTCTCGTTGGCCACTTTATACCGCTGACTCGTCTTTTGGCTGGAGAAGCCGATTCGCTCCGAGATATTCTCCCTCGCGCGGGCGCTCGCGGCCTGGACCCGGCTGGCCCTGTTCTTCCGGATCTTTTCGTACAGACTGAGCCCGGCGCTGACGTTCTCCGTGTACGAGTACGTCGGGCTGAAGACCAGACCGAGCGCCGCCGCGTCCTCAATAGCCTGGCATGCGCCTTGGCTTTGGTCCGGTAACATCGGATGGGCCGCGTCGCCGAGCAGACAGGTGCGCCCTTTCTGCCAGTACGGATACGGCTGATGTACGAAAAGACGCCACGGTTTGATGTCGATGGAATTCCGGAAGAGGTCCAGCAGCTTGGGGTCCAGCTTGGGGAACGGTGCCAATAGCTGCTCTCGGGATGCTTCGTAATTCCACCCTTCCTCGGCGTGGTCGCTGAGCGCGGTCGGAAAGAAGCAATAGAAGGAGTGGATTTCGCCGTTGCGGCACGGCGAGAACACAATCTTGTCGATGCCCTGCCCTCCCCAGAACTCGATTGCACAATTCGGAGACATGTCGGTGAGTCCGAGCCGGCGTACCTCGGAGGTTTCGACGACGCAGTGATAACAGGTGGACGTAGATTGTTTGCGTTCGGGGAGAATGCCGAGCGTTCGACGGACGGCGGACTGACCAGGAATTGTGTTAGTCGGGCCTACGTAGGCACTATATGATATGCAGATACACCCACCCCGATGCCATCTGCGCCAACGATCAGATCGTGTTGAGCCGTAATGCCATTCTTAAAGGTGATGGTGCCCGTCTCGTGGTCCACCGATTCGCATGCATGGTTCAACACAAGCTTTGCTGGCTCACCCTCGCCCGGGCCCGTCGCCGATGTCATCAGCATCTCATGCATGTTGACGCGATGGAACATGTTATACACCTGCGTCGGGTTAGCCGTGATTAGGCTGCCCAGGGTGTGCAGTCTGGAGGAAGGAAGGGAGAAAGGAAGTATGTGACGGCGCATACATAGCCCCATCGGTCCTTGTAATCGGACAAGTCATAGACATCCTGCACAGTGCCCGTCTCCCAGTCATGACGGATCAGCTTCTGCAGAATGACAGGCTTTCCGATCGTAATGTCGACTCCCCATTCCTCAAGCCACCGAGTACCATTGGCCGCACAGCTGATAGACGCCCCGACTTCACCTGCAAAGTCGGCGCGTTCGTAGACGGTGACCTTGTGACCCCGCTCTGCGAAGAGATGTGGCGGCCGCAAGGCCTCCTGTTCCAAATGAATGAACATCTTCATCGAATCGTATTGAACGAGGCAAAAAAAGAAAGGGCACGTGCAAGGTTGGGTTGACGTACCGATACCGCCACCGATGACAGCGACATTCAACTGGTGCCAGTGTCCGGCCATGGTGATGTTCAGGAGTGAAAGACTAAATGGAAAGTTGGATGAGTGAGCCAGAGCCCATTTGACCCCGCGCGCCAGAGCTCATATTTAAGTGCGACCGGGCCTTCTGGTGAGCTTATCCATGCTGACGGTGGCCTCTGGTGGTAGTGGCGATGCGTGCCTCGTTGCTGGTGGGAGGCGGCCCGAATCCTGGACGAAGGTTGGCGGTTACTATCGGGGGGTGCTGGACAGAGGAACATACCCGACCTGGCGGGCCGCGCACCTGGTAAGCCTAGGTCCGTTGGCAATGACGTATGGTCTTACCCCAAACGGCGGTTGCACATGAACCTAGAGACGGTGCACTGCTTGAGCGGGACTGATGAGGGCGCGTAGAATGGTCGAAGGAAAGTCAAGCCGAAGAAGTGCTTGTGTTGCACTCCCACAATGGAGGGCCTGGCACAGCAAATTGGGTTATTGAGAATGAATGGCTCCAAGAAGTTGAAAGGAGAACTGAAAATGCACTGCTGATTATGTCTAGTAGTCTATGGATATATGAATATATAAAGTGGAACCGCTTATAAAGAAACCGTCGAAATCGTGGAAGAAGGCCAAAAAGGAGCATAACGCCCTGTCAAGTCAAGGTGCTACTCATGCAAAGAAGTTCGAATATTTCTGCCCGTGATGTTTGGTATCGAGAGGGGTGTTTGGCATAATAGGGTTTGTTTTTGAAGCGAATCAAACAAAGACCTGTTACATACCAAGCCCGCAGGGGATCCAAGCCTCGTATGGCGTGGATGAGACGAGTGCGACGGGAACCCTTGGTGTACTGGACAAGTCGTTATGCGAGTTTGCCGTACTCACCTGGTAGGGTGACCCAGTCAACCTACGGTTCCCCAGCGTGGCAATTCACCAGGTGCCTGGTGCAGTCCCTTGAAATACTGGGGCGCCAGCTGTTCGCAAACACCCCAGATCCGTCGGCGGTTCGCGACGCCGATCACGCTGAGATCGTCCATGCCGTACCGAGGCGTCGTCATGCTATCCAGCCACAGATAGAGTCGCTTGTAATTGAGATCCTCCGGAGCCTTCTTCCGGGTCTGGCTCGCATGCAATTCCCAGAACCACGGCATATCCCACTGCATAAATTGCTTCCAGAAAAAGTTGTCCTGGGTAAGCAGCTGAATGCTCAACGAGGCCTGCGTCAGGGCTTTCAGCGAGTCACCCGGAAGGTATAGACAGATGCGCTCGACGAGTTCAAATGGCAGCCGACCGAACGGGCTGGTGGGATTTCGGCCGCGTGGCGCGACTTCTTCGGAGGGAAGTTTCAAACCGGCGTGGGTGGTCATGCTGCTTTCTATGAAAACATCCAGATTGGGGATGTTCGTGGGGTGCGTCGCGCAGTACTATAAACCTGCTTAGTTCAAAAGAGCGTCAAATGAGCCGGGCGGGACTTGGCATGGCTTACCTCGGCACCGGGAATGCATTCCCAGTATCGGCCCTGAGCGCGATGGATGTCGTCTCCATAGCTTAGCTGCAGAGCCGAAGAGGACCCGTTGCTCAATGTGGCCATGATATGGTAGAGAACGTCCAGGTTGAGGTCCTGCGGATTGGTTGATCCGGTGAGGGTTCGCGTGAGAATTTCGAAACAACACCAGTGAAAGGGGAGGACGGGTCCGGAGGCTTCGTCTGTTGCGTCGGAATAGCTGTAAAACAAGCACGTTAGCGCGGCATTCATTATTTTTATTTTATTTTATTTTGTTTTATTTTCCCATTTCGCGGGAATGAGTGACCGTACCATGCGTAGACGTCTCGATGCAGCGGTCGAGAGGAGTCTGGGAGCACGATGAGTATGACGACCGACTGACGGAGGACGATCGATCGGATTTACCAGGCTGAGCCTTGACCACCAATTCTCCCTGCGGTGCGTTTGTCAGCCCTGGCTTTAAGCGACGGGTTCATTGTGACGGAAGACCTACCATGTCGGCATAGTATCCTTGCTCCGAGATAAACGCTCTGCAAGAGACACGTTTAAAAATAAGTCCCCCTCCGCGATAACGGTCAAAGCTGCGGACACACTCACTTTGCCGGCCCTTTCGAATCCTTGTTTATGGCCAAGCAATGGGCTTTGTAGAGCCATTCGATTTTTTCGGAGCCAACGATACGGGGGTCGTAGCTGCGAATGGGGGCTTCGTCGTTCCCTTCCTCGCGGGCCACCTGGTTAATATCCTTGCCCGCCTGCAGGGCGCGCGTTCGTTTGGCAACCCATCTTCTCCGCCGCTCCATGGCCGTTTCCGACTGGGGTTCGATGTGCATCCCCGAGAAGCCGACGCCGCAGATGGCGCAGTAGCAGTCAAAAGCCATCACGAAAGCAACCGTGGCATCAAAGGCGGGGTTCGTAGAGTGAAGCTAGTTTCGTCGATGAGGGGGGTTTGCAGAGGAAGAGGAGGGAGGATTGAAATAGCTGGGGTCTGAAGAGAGGAGAAGCCCTTGAACGGCGATCGTCTCAAAATTATTATTATTAGATAACGTTGGAGGGGGCCCACAGCGGAGATGGGGGCAACGCCGTGAACGAACAAGAGTCGCTGACGGGCGAGCGACGAAAAACCTTCATGGGGGGCGACGATCCTGTCGAGAGTCGAGCCATTGACCCATAATTCCAACACGGGGCAACAGGAGGGCTTTCCGTGTGCCAGATCATGCCGGACCACCGGGTGTGCTGGGACCAGTCTTTCGTTTCTGGTGGATGGTGGATGGTGGATGGCAAATGGACCCAGGCAAGACAAAGGCAAAGAAAGAAAGACAAAGGAAGGGAAGAACGAAAGCGGATGGCGAAAACCCCCGGACGGCACGTGAGGGCTTGGCGGTGCTTCCGGCGTGCAGCTCTTCTTTCAGCTCTCCGCTTCTCCTCCTCTTCGTCTCCTCGCCTCTCCTCCTGCTCGGCCAATCGCCCGGTCTGGACGAGCCTGTCGCCAGAGCTCTCGACGCCATTCTCGTCTCGACGTTCCAGAATGGCACGCTGGCTTCCGTCGCCGTCGATCTAAGATTTTAGTCTGTCATCTGACCCCATCGAACGGTCCTTGCATCTTCCCTCGCGGACTAGAACTCTCCAGCTCCAAGCATCACATCATCTTATCGTCTTCGTCCTCGGATACCCGACGATTATTCCGGCGACATGTGCATCTGTCTCCACTATCCATGCGCTTTCCGTGGCAACGGCTCTCAAGGGAGGCGCGCGCCGTACTCTGAGTATACATACACACACATACATACATTCTACCAATCAATGCCGATTCTCAGATGAGGAAGGATCAGGCCGTTGTGGAAGCTTGGACGACAACTGTCAAGGGGCTCCCTACTCTACTCTCTAGGGGTGCTGTGCTCCGTGGGGATGATTTCGATTTCCACCTCCGCAGAACGGCTTCGTGATCCTACATCGATAATCAGCAAACCCGTCAAATCAGGCCGCTCCGACAGAGGCAGAGGTCCTCACCGCCACCGACACTGCCCCACAGCACTAGTGGCGCTAATCAAAAACCCGCGGGAAATTCGGCATCCATCCTGGCTCATCGGACTTTGGTGCTGACCGCCAGATTCTCAGGATTGAAGGCATGTCAAAAGGACGGCATGTCGCTCGCTAGACACCCTTTCATGCCCAAGCCGGATTGACTAAGACATCTCTATCGAGCTGTTGTTCCATGTCGGATCGCTGCATTTGATCGCAATGGCCTCTCTCTGCCTGACTCGAGTGCCAACTGTTCTGCTTTCTGTCAGACAACACGGTCTATGATGCGTGCCACAATCCACGTACCCAACTGAGCCCGTGGCCTGATCCGCATTCTCCTCGTTTCCTCCAATCCATCATGCTCTCTGCCTCGATCGTCGGACCGTACCCAGGACCATTGCCAACTTCCCCGAGAACGGGCGCAGTCTAGATGACAGCACTCGGATAGTTTCTGGTATCTCGACGGACTGAACCTATTCTGCCACTATCAGGCACTACGGCATGCAGAAGGATATCACAATCAATCTGCCCCTTTATGCCTTGCGACGGACGTGTCATGGATGTGCATCGGCATGTGCCTTGATGGTTAGCAAAGCACCGCTCTATCGACAACAGCCGCCTTGCCCAGAACGGGTAATCCGGGGGTTAGATAAATTGGGACATGCTAGGGCCAAACGGCGCAGGCGTTTCAATGTGGTAGACCGGGACTGAGAGTACCCGCCCAGAACGCACCGAGGAAGCCGCAGTCTTTTCTAGGATGGTCCGTACATACCACGGTTGACAACTTCGTATGCTCGATCTCTGTAGAACGGCATCGTAGCTCATGCTCTTTTGGGTAAACCGAGCGTTCACTAGCTGCCAGTTCAGACCGGCTCAAATGTGACCACTCCCCTTTGCCCGCAAGATAGCAGCAACGGGCACTTCGGGCGACATCATGGCACCTCCTCGCCAAGTGAGTTTTGAGCCCCAAGTCTGGGGATATTAGCCATCATACGATAGCCCGAGCGAAAGCTTTTCCCATAGTCCATATTCTCTAACCGCAGCAGCCAGTGTAGCGTCTGTGACAAAGATTGCTGACGCAGCTAGGTGGTAAGTTCATACTTGTCGTATTGGAAGAATAGAGGTCCTGATGCCAACTCACTGATTCTGATGCTGGGCATCTTTGGTATGCGTCTCCACTAAGCATTGTTTCTGCGTGAGCTATCTGTTGTCAGTATATACCTAGTTGCCTCAAGGAGTTCATTATTCGGACATGCAGAGTAGTAAATACGTGCGGGGAAGTAGCATGAATGGAGTTGTACTTCAGTATTGAATCTGCAGCCTTGGACTAGAAGGCCGCTGTCAAAGTCATGGCAATACTACGAAACGGCGTTGGAGTTGACGGTTATTATTGGGGCAAACCTTACCTTCGGATGGCCGCAACTTATTGTGAGTGATAGGCAAGCTGGCGTTCGTGCACTGTACTATATATACCCCGCTCTCTTCCTAGCCGTGATAACAAGATTGGAAGTCATTGACATATGTCGTGTTAGAGGCTAAATCTAGCTAATTGCATTTTTTCTATCTTTAGTCACGAGCCCAATTGCTAACTAACTAGACGGTAGCCATTTAGTTCAGTGTGATCTAATCTATCGCACTTCGAGCAGCGACCCCAAGCAAAGGAATTTTATGCACCAATGCAGCTTAATCATTGTTCCTTTCTCTCTTAGTTAATTTTTGCTACTGTATCTACTGTATGTCAAATCCGGTCTGTTCCTGTTTGCGTCACCTGCCCACTCCGTCGACCGGAGCGTAGCATATGACGTCATGACAAAATCCCCAGAGCAGCGCGTCAAGAACATCTGCAATTGCTCATCCAAATCTCAGAATAGCGGTATCTCCCATATTTTGGGCATCTTCAATATGGCTGCAATCCGAGAAGACTCAAACACGCCCCCCACTGAAGAGTCGCCTCTCCAGCCGGTACCCCCACGAAAAGTAAAGCGTTCTGATATCTTCTTAATTTACTCAACATTCCTCGGTACGTTTTGCTTTGGGCCAACAGAAGATCAAGGAGGAGGACGAGGAGAAGGAAAAGAAGAAAATGTTAATATTACTAGGTGTCTTTATCGCAAGCGCTGACGAGTTTGTTGTGCTATCCACATATACAACCATCGCTTCAGAGTTCCACCGTCTTTCAGAGGGTTCATGGTTGCTAGTGGCTTATAATTTTGGATATTGCATTTCTCTGCCTGTGGTAAGCGACTCCAGTCAATTTGACGAGCAAGAAACTGACTTTCGAACAGTGCGGAACACTAAGTGATTTATATGGCCGCAAGAATGTGCTTCTTACATCGTACGGGCTATTCCTACTCGGATGTGTCGCATCGTATGTACAGGTCCTTAGATTGTTAATAGCAGGCAACTACAGTCAAGGCTGATAGCATATTTGCATCCAGTGCGGGGAGTGGTTCATTGTTTCAACTTGTTCTGGCAAGAGTGCTTGCAGGTGCCAGTGGTGCCGGGATGGTAGCTCTTGTTTCGATTGTCATCATGGGTATGTTACCACTGGTTTAGCGGATTGATATTATGTTGTCTAACAAGATATAGACCTTGTCCCGCCTAGGGAGGTGGCGATGTATAGAAGCTACGAGAATGTAATGAGTGTTATCGGACGGAGTCTGGGAGTACCTATTGGGGGCTTACTATCGGATACCGTCGGATGGAGATGGTAACACATACACCGGAAGAATAAGAGAGAGAAAGAGAGAGAGAAACAAGGCTGATTTGCAATTAGGACGTTCTGGGGCCAAATCCCCTTTATCCTCTTTTGCACCCTTGTCGGAATCTACGCATTACCGGGGTTTCGGCATGAAACTGAAGTCGGGCGCTCGTCGGAGGACTCGCCAAGTGGATCATGCCTACGAGATATCGATTTCACTGGACTGATCACATTTTCAGCTACGATCGTTACATTCTTGCTCTTACTTCGAGCAGTAGCAATGGAGGGAGACAACAAAGCTTTTCATATCAGCTCCCTATTTCTGGGCCTTCTCCTTTTCGGCACGGCGTGCATTGCAACCGAACTCTTCTGGGCTCGGAAACCGTTAATCCCGGTACATTTATTGCTGAAGGAGCTGGGGCTTTACTGTCTCATCCAAATTCTGTTTCATTCAGGTCGAACAGCTGTATGTTTTGATCGCCTTGCCTACATATAATACTAATTAAAGCCCTAGCTCGTTGTCAACATCATCCCCTATTTTATCCGTGTCGAAGGCGCCAGCGACTTTCTCTCCTCGATGATGTACGTTCAGGTCGCTGTGGGGGTTTCAGTGGGAGGAGTGATTTCCAGCTTAATAATTAAACGGTGCGTTGTCCTGGATATCCTTTTTTTTTTTGGAGCGACATGGGCTTAGATATAAACAGCACAGGAAGATACAAGACGATGGCTGTCACATCGCTCATCATCACTATTCTATCATTCTTGCTCATCTTCCTCATCTGGAGTGATGGCTGTGAACTCTGGGAATCCTCTATCCTCTTTTTTGTGGGGTTCGCACCGGGGATTCTGTTTTCGTCTCTGTTTATTGGCATGTCGAATAGCTCGGCAACGGACTGCATTGCTTCCTGCATTGGGACCTTCTACCTTAGTCAACAGCTCGGGATAATCGTTGGTTCTGCATGCGGTTCTGCATTGATTCAAGGCCTATTCAAAATGAACCTTGCAGCTCAAATGGAGGGCACTTCATACTGGAAGGTATGTGCTAGTGTACAGATATCGCAACGGGCTGGGCTATGCTGACTTGCTTCGGTCTAGGATTTTCACAACATTCTCAATGATGCCAAGTTCTCGCAGACATTACCACCTCCCGAACAAGAACTTGTGAAGTCGAGTTATTTGGCTAGCTTTCAATATGTACCTTGTAAGTTCAGTTTCTTGCCTTATTTTGGTCAATCCGGATCGTAACTGAGTTTTCAACTAGTGTTTGCAGCGGTAACTACTCTAACAACGCTGCCCATATTCCTGTGTCTTAAGGAGAAAAGGCTAGAGTAACACCAGTCTGGAAGATTGGACCTTCAAATACTAATATATTGTTTCGGGAGTGGGTGACATGCATCTCTTTGTGTTTTTTCAAGCCAAAAGACATAACGCGACTTAATCATCTCTCGCTTGAAGTACGGAATCTCGAACAGACTTCAGAAACTGAATTGCCTTTGTACCTCCCGTTCCAATTCCGCCCGCTGCACTCCTCATGACGCCTGTGGAATCAAGCTTGGCTCTGTTGGGCTCCGGTTGGCGCTTTGCCATGACAACGACGTACCTTGCCACCATCTGGATGTGGGCTTGCCGGAGCTGCAGGAGCGCATTAAGACAATTCTCGTAGGCTGCAGTCAACAGAACATTTTTCGACCATGATCGGACATACTCCCTTATATTTAGCATCTGCTCCGCCTTGGCCAAAAAGTCGCGGTGTTTTCGAGGCATATACAATCGCATCTCCTGCTCAGAGGTCCTTGGTTAATCATCTCTCCAAAACCGGCGTCACGGTCAGATAATTATTACCTTCAAGTAGTCGGACTTGGTTGACGGCTGACCCCCTTTCCCTTGATTTTCTTCATGCTTTACGCCTAGAATAATGTCGACGAAAGCGAAAAGGGAGCTCTGGGCATTGCTTGGTCCGCAGTACTTGCGGTACCGGCCCCCGTTATGCTCTTCGAAGAAAACCCCTTCCAGGTGCTGTACGGATGCCAGGCTCTTCGTGCCTTCGAGAAACGGACGGAGTTTGTGATAGAAAAAGCTCTGGCTACAGTCCTGGTACATGCGCGGTAACAGGGAGGTCATGTCGTTCAACGTCACAGTCGCCCGTTTGAGGTATGAAATAAGCTGTTCCGTATCCTGATTGTAAGCAGCTTCAGCGGCCTGAAGCAGAATCGGAATCAACGGCGCCCCGCACTCCTCAATTGCCAGAACGGTCCCAAAAAAGCCATCTTCCTCTGCGGATCCAGTGAAGGACACCAGCGTTTGGACATTGCCTTTCTGTAGAGGCGCCCTGTCGTCCCCGAGTCGACGATAATTCCACAAGACTTGTCCTGCATATGTTGGAACCGGTGGTAATCCAAGGTAGGCTGAGACTTCAATCATCGGCTGAGAAATACTCAAGGGTAATCGCTATCATGGGGTTAGTTTTCCTGGAGTCTAATCCTGTAATCCTGAGCGCAAAGCCCTGAATTGGAAATTGTATTACCTGCATTGGGGAACTGCCTCCGAACAGAAAACCGTTAATTATATATCCCAAGATCACATAGGCTCTGCGCCTTTCCACTTCGGTGAGCAAAAATTCTGTAGACAGGACAGGTATCCCATGCACCCGTTGGCGCAATGATCCGTCTGAAATGAGCCTGGCCAAGTTGGTGGCAATTAGTTCCCAGGGTGCATAGTATGGACTTGGCAATCGTTCCAAGGGTAGTACCGATGGTAGAAAGCCCCTTTCGGGAGATATATCGTAGCTTTCGAGGGTAGTAAGCAGTTCAGCCATGGAGGATTATTCGGGTTGTGAAAATTATCACTTAAAATACAACATTATGATCTGTCGTGTCCACACCAGGTTATGGATTTATAGAATCTACATTTATAGATCATTTTCCCTTGGTCGCGTGAATGACTTGGCAGTTTCGCCGTTTTCGGTTCACCCTTGTTTGGGAAATCGGCATATATGATGCTTATACATCCACCAATACGACCATCTATTTACCCACATGTACATAATATGTTCTATTGGTTTGCACTATAAATATGCCGAGTATTAAATTTACTACGACTCTATGATTCTTACATACGCGCTGGCATCTCCGGCTACATTCTTGTAACTACTACGCAGCCACTACTACGCTGTTTGCGGAAGTGGATGTAACCGATCTAGATCTACTATTACTACCATAACATATGGTTCATCTCTGGTTCACCTCTAGTGGATCCCGAAGAATCCGTCCAAATGGACCCCGAGAGGCACACTGAAGAGGCAAATCCTGACAAAGTGTTGATAAACATGTCAAGACGTTGACATGAGATTTGGGTATCCCTCGTTAAACCGCAACCAGACTTCAAGAAACCAATAATAAGCGTTGCCCCACATCCATTGGGTTCATTCGTAAGGAAGCATGCGTAATTTAAATTAACGTTTCCCACCAATTCGTGGACTAGACTGCTGTAACTTGTTGGCCCTATTCCCTTGCCTAGAAGGCGGAGATATCCTGTTTCGTTTTAATCGTCTATCCTAAAGCCACGCGAAGCCTATGGAAATAAACCAGAAGCGGAGGCAGAAGGTGGTGATAGTGGGCGCCGGGCCTGTAGGCTCGTTGGCAGCCCTGTACGCTGCCTCGCATCATGACGAGGTAGAAGTGTACGAAGTTCGCACCGGTATGCCTGTGACTCACCGATGGAATTGGAGTTGACTAAGCGTTTAATCTACAGGTGATATCCAGGGTCCTTCCGAGTTGCCTCCCAAGTTCCGAAAATCGATCAATTTCACCCTGTCAGAGCGCGGCATAAGTGCCATGAGACAGTCAAATCGCAGGGGCTTCCTTGATGCTGTCATGCAAACGGCCATCCCTATGAATGGCAGGATGATCCATGCGAAGAACCCCTTGGGAGGTCTTCGGGAGGCGTTCCACCCGTATGATATTAACGGAAATTCCGTATACTCATTGGAACGAACGGCAATGAATAAAGTTCTCCGGAAGGAGCTCGACGAGACACCAAACATTACCATGCACTTCAACTACCGATTTGTCCGAGCCGACTTCTGTGCGAATAAGGCCTGGTTCAAACAAGAGGGACAACCCGAAATCGAGGTCGGGTTTGACTTCTTGATCGGAGCGGATGGCGTCCATTCAGCAGTCAGATACCACATGATGAAATATGCTTACACGGATTACGAACAGAAGTACGTTGATACCAGGTGGTGCGAACTGCGTATACCACCTTCTGCTGATGGCCACTTTCGTTTGTCCCCTGACCAGGTCCATCTATGGCCTGGCGGGGATTTCATGCTCGTTGCATTTCCTTGCCCGGACAAATCATTCAACTGCACATTGTTCGGCCCCGCTGCCTATCTCGATGCATTGAAACGCTCTGCATCTGCGAAGCTGTTCGGGTTCTTCGACACCTATTTCCCCGGAGTCTGTCCCCATCTGATATCCCAAGAATCACTGGAAATGCAGTTCCATGAGAACCCCCATCTGCCATTGTTCACGGTCAAATGCAACCCGCATCATGTCGGATCCAGTGCCGTCATCATCGGCGACGCAGCACATGCCATTCTGCCCTTCTACGGCCAGGGTCTAAATTCTGGAATGGAAGATGTTCAGATCCTGTTTAACTTGCTGGAGAAGAACGGCGTGTATGCCATGTCCAACCGAAAGGCTCGCAGCGATGCCCGAGCACTGGCGCTACAGGAATATACGGCTCAGCGCGTGCCGGATGTGTATGCTATCCATGATATCGCCAAACGGGTATATTTCGAGATCAGACATGGGGTGAATACTCCAGTGTACAGGATCAGAAAATATGTCGAGGACTCCTTGCAACGATATGTGCCGCTGCTGGGCTGGCAGACCTTACACTCTCGAGTCAGCCTTACCGGACAGCGCTATTCGGAGATAGTTCGTGTCGACCAACGTCAGGGTAGGGTACTTATAGCAGCTGCAGCCTTGATCGTCTTTCTGATCTGTGTGACTATTGTGAGATTCCTGATAGCAGTCTGGGTATAACCAGGTATAACCTTTCTTAAGATAGGCGATGTGATTTCATGGTGTATTAGCAGTCTATTGGAGAATTTTAATTAATAATATATGAATGTTTGCTCAATTCGCAGTACGATAATGAAAGTTGATATTGTGACGGTGCTGTGCAACCTGACTATAAAGCGAGAACAGCTAAAGGATTTTCTCCTTGAATCCTGTTCTTTTGTCTCTAGAGATCTCTAGAGACACTTATTTTTAGGCCGGTACGGCTTTCAGTATGGAAGTATATAAATAAATATTTATATAACACTCTTTAATATCATATATTACTAGAACTTTCTATACCACGGGTATATATATATTTAGGCTGCGACAAATCCGCTCCGTTAGACGCTAAAGTCATATGTACTTGGATATCCGAAAATCCAAAAATTAGCCGCACTAGCATAAGTCATAACAGGCTAAGGGTTAGGGACGGCGCCAAGAAATGACTCATGGTCACTCACAGTGATTAAGCATGAACGACAATGAGTGACCTCCGATCATTTGTGACTAAACATGATACCTACAAAGGCTAGAATGATTACTCCGACTGGGAAAGGCTGAAAGTAGCAATCCAATTGGGTCTATCCTTGCCTTACGCTGATTGATTGGTGGTCTTTGCAAGCCTATCCAACAGATGAGAATGGTACAAGCAGTTGCTGGGAAAGAGAACTACACATAGTGCCATATTTGTCCTTCTTCTGTGATTATTTCTTTTGTTTTATGTAACGGTACACTACGCTGAACTTTAAGAGCCCTATCGGTTATTGTATACCTGGGTTAATCAAGCCTGTATTGCACAAGCGTTTGTCTCAAGCTTCCAGAGAAGGTAGAGACTGGAATGAGTCGACGGACCGTTAGTGTAAGATTAGAAGAGGACTTGATTCGTGTATCAGAAACCACAAAGGTCGGGATAGTGAGCACGAATGGGAAGCTAGGTCTGAAATGGGCTCTTAGGACCCATAACTGTTACCAAATAGGACACCGACAGAGTCAGTAATATCAGGTGCTGTCGTGCTTGCTACATGTGGCTGATGAGCGAGATATAAAGAGATGCTGCCATCTCGCCTCATTGCCCTTCACCAACCCTTCGGATTGTATCGTCCTGAGAAGACAAAAGTATTCATTGATCTACGACCTGAACCCAAGCAGTAAGGCCCCGACTTCTACTTCCATTGCTTTTCTTCCCCCCGGTTTTGTGACGAAATCATATTTTGCCGATGTGAGGTTCTATACAGTGAACGCATCCATTTTTGCTTCGGAAGAGCGACATCGTCTGAGAATAAACCTAACGCAAACTTGCTGAATCTGGAGTCTGTATTTTGCACTCAATTTGCTGACTATATGGATTTATGCCTAGATAGGATGACTCGCTTCGTTTCGCCTTCTCATCATGTGTGTGGGCTGGGGGTTAGCTAGTAGGTGGATGACTGGCACCGATTATGTTGCGCATGATATAGTCCAATGGAGCCAGAAATGCATGAATAGGCTGGAAAGGAAGGATATGCGAAGTATTGTAATTCAAGTCATTTAAATGCAGGGTTAATGAAACTGTTTAGAGCATAGCAGGTGTGATAACCAAGCAGCATACATAGTGTGGAGAGTATTCATCATTGTCTCTTCAGCCCCAATCCATTCACTAGGCGATGATGTGGACGTGTGTACGCTGGGTGTTTCCGAGACGAAGAACAATATGATTGCTTCTAGAATGGAAATGGATTAGAAAAGGAGGCTCCCATAGGCCAAGTCTGCCAGCCTCACACAGAGGGTCAGCCCATCTCAACCCATGTCAGCTCATGTCAGCTCGTGTTGCTTACACGGAGGCGGAGGTATACTAGACCAGCTTTTGCCTAGCGTGGCCACGACATAATAAACCTCATCTTCAGCTGCCCCTCGCTTGCACCGTCTCCATTCAACGATCTGACCTGGTTCTGCGGGCAATTCCCTTTCACTGCCTATCTGATAACGTCTCAATTGCCATCACAATCACTGAGGAGCGAACGTCTCGCCGTTGAAACCATGGGGCAAGATACCCAGTTCCAGGCAGTCTGGGACCATGCCAAATCGAGATATCGGGCGCTGACGGACATTGACCTCGACGACCCTTTGGCGCCGCATCCTGCCTCCACGGCGGACCTCATGGGAATGCTTGACTCCCATAACCACGAGTTCAAGCACTTTCGTGAGAAGCGCTCCCTGGTATTCGGCTCCTTGCAAGCCGCCTGCAAGCCGATTGAGCTGGTGGGAAACCTGGCAGCCGGGGCAGCCTCGATGGCCTTCCCTCCCAGTTCGCTCTGCTTCGGCGCCGCCATGTACCTCATCAACGCTGCCCATGGGGTGTCCGCCTCCTACGATGCCATCGCTGATCTGTTCGGCACGCTAAAGGACTTCCTGGTGCGGTTGCAGGTGTACAACCAGGAGGACCTACCGTTGGAGTTGCAGGCCAAGTTGGCGGAGATATTGGCGATCTTGCTGGAGATCCTTGCAAGATCAACAAAGGTGGTACGAGGCGGGTCCCTGGGCCGCGTGCTGCATTTTACCAAGAACATCCTTCTTGGGCGGGACGAGGCTCTCCAGGGGCTGGTCATCAGACTGGAGAAACAGTGTCAGAGCGAGCATCGCCTGGTGGGAGCAGAAACGTTGGCCGAGTCAAAGAAGACCGGCAAGGCCGTCGCCGGCATCGCCGTGTCTATGACCGAGACGACTGTGGCCGTACAAGAGGGCAATGTGAAGATCAATGAAGTGAGCCTGGGCGTGAAAGGCATCTCCATCGGCCAGGAGGAGTTTCGCCAGGAGATGCGCGAAGAAATCAAGGGGGTCATGGCGGCGATTGTCTCGACCTCGGCCGGCGGCGGCGGGGGAAAGGGCATGCAGCACCAGGAGGCGATCAAGAAGCTCCTCGAGCCCTCGGTGAGCCCGCTGGATATCTACACCGACATCGCGAAGCGCCGCGTGCCGGGCACCGGTGACTGGATTCGCACAGAACAGGTGTTTCGCGCCTGGACCGAGCAGAAGAACCCGGTGCTGTGGGTGTCAGGGAACCCGGGCAGTGGCAAGAGCTTTCTGTCGGAGAATATCATATCGTTCCTGCAGGAGATGCATCCCCAAGGCGTCAATCACCCATCCCACACGTCGATCGGTTACTTCTTTTTCAAGGACAGCAATCCGGAGACTCGAAGCTTCCACCGAGCCCTGCGCGATCTGGCCTACCAAATCTACCAGAATGACCCTCTCTATCAGAAATACATCCAGCAGAACTGTCATTCCCCGGAAGACGTGAAGACGATCCAAAGTGCCTGGCGGACCTTATTCTTGAACTACTTCGCTGGTACTGCCACCGTCGATAGCAGCGTTTTCCTGGTGTTTGACGGTGTGGATGAAGCCTTCCAAGAGGATCGGCAGACCTTTTTGGAGCTGCTTGCCGACATTCGACGCGCTGACCCACGTAGCGTGAAGATTCACATCGTGTTGCTAGGCCGCCCAGAGATCTTTGATGACCTCGCTGAAGCCCTGGACGAGTCGCTGCCCACCATCCACGTGGACTGGCGGAAGAACAGCAGTGATATTGCCCACTACGTGGAAACCAGCATCAAAAAGTCGCGCGTTCTGAGCCGCGCCCCCAAGCCTCTACGCGGCGAGATCGAGGAGACGCTGACCCGAAATGCCCAGGGCATGTTTGTGTGGGTGGACTTAATGTTGCGAGAGCTAAGCAAGAAGACGCGAGCAAGCGCTATTCGAGAGTCCTTGACCAAAGCGCCGCGAGGGCTGGACCAAATGCTGCGTCATGTTCTGGAAAATTTCAGTTCGCTGCTGAAGGACGAAGAGCCGGACGATTTGAACGAGATGCTGGCGTGGGTGGCGTGTGCGCAGCGCCCCTTGACCCTGGGCGAGCTCGACATGCTCCTGAAGATTCGTTCTGCGGAAGGAGACGGTGTATTCAATCTCGAAAACATGCTGCGCAAGCAGTACGCTTCGTTCTTTACGCTAGTCCGCGAGGATGGCCTAACCACGGCAGATTTGCAAGGCGACGGCAGCGGCCTGTACAAGGCAGAGAGCGAGGCAATTGACGACGAGGGCCTAGAGGACGTTGAGAACGAAACGGACTTTGATTCCAGCCCCTCCACTACGAACGTAGTGTTCTGCCATGCGTCCATCGGTGACTTCTTTCGCGACCCAGTGCAGGGCAAGGTATCTGGCGGAGACGAGTGCACACCCCTTGGCGTACAGATTGTGGATGCCCGTGTGCACACACTGAAATTTTGTTTGGAAATGGTTTCTGGTATAAGAGCACCAATGGATCCGGAAGACAGGGAGTCTATGGAGTTGTATGCCCTCAATGCTTGGGACTACCACCTTCTACACGCAGTCCCAGTCATTGAGCAGATTGTCCCAGCCGAAAAGCAGAGTATCGCACGACTACTCGTGCCGATGCTCCGGGACGAGCCAATCACCAAACGCTGGCTGTCCCATAAGTCTCCTGAATTTGTCACTCGCGACAGCCTCGATCCTATAATCGCTTTCCTCACAGACCGATCAAGTCGCGAAGTACTAGACCAAGAGACTCTAGAGTGGCTTTCATCGGCCATCGAACAACCTGGGGAGTTTTTCCGATCAGCAGCAATGGTAACGGCGAGGGAATGGCTCTATGAGGATTACTGGGCCCCCGAAGTGTGTGTGAAGACGGTGCTGCAAGTTATACGATTGCTGGACGGAACGGCCGGTGGCGAGGCGTCAGGCGAGGTGCCTACCGTTGAGGAGATTCGCAGAGCTGCTGAATGGCTACCGCTTGAACAATCTGCGAATTGGCACCGACGCCTGGCCATCTGCCTCCGGGCTTACGCTCACCATCAAGCGGCCATTGATGAGTTTGCTCGAGCGTTAGAGATTGACCGTAGGCTTTGGACCGCCCGGGAGGGAATGGCAAAGGCATATATGGAACAGGGCAACTACACTCGGGCCTTAGAGCTGCTTCAGTTTGACGAAGTCTACGTGGAGAACTTGCTCGCCGAGGGCAAATGTGGCGACGAGGAGGGCCGGGATCAGGCGAACTCCGGCAGCCTGAGTGACACCTGCGAAGATATCGCAGCCTGTTATGCCGCCTTGGCTGACCCTGCAAATGCCTTGGTCTACTATCGCAAGGCATTTGAGAATGCCAATCGGCGGTATGAAAACCTGCGAATGTGCCTGCAGCTTCTTGACGAGCTTGACGGCGGCAACTGCGCCGAAATCATGCCTCTGATAAAAAGCCTCGAAACTGAAATCGAGGGCGAGGGTATTACGCGCCTGACGGAGTGCCTGCTTTCCTATTGCTGGTCCGATAGTACCTTCTTTCGTACCTGCGCAGCTGTCACACACAAGGCGGGCGAGATGCAATGGCTTGAAAATGCGTATCAGACTGCAATTAGCGCGGCCAAACGCCGGAGAGCACCAATCATTGCCTTGGCCTTGGACACCTGTCTCGCCGAGCTATACAACAAATATAGTGGCAAGGAGGACCAGGCCATCGACATCTGGAAGCGCATAATGAACTTCCCGGTTGTGCCAACGTCCGAGGCAAATTACCAGATCCGCTACTGCAAAAGCAACGTTGAAAGCGCCTACTCCTACAATCTGTTCGCAAAGGCTCTCAAAGAACATGACCCTACCGCCAGAGAGCCTTACATTCAAGCTCTTGATGACTTGGCCAAACATGCCACCATGGAATTGGAGCAGAAACCCAGCGACATTTTGGCTAATAATTCTGCCCTGTACATGGGCGTTTGGCACCGACTGCAGGGGCATGACGACGAGGCGATAGCTTACTTCCGGCCGTACGTTAAGAGCAACCTTCTTCTGCTATCCGACGATGACCCAGAGAATGACCAATGGGCCTGGTTTGAATTGGCGCATGTCTTAGCCCGTGCTGGCCTGGACTCGTATGCTCGTGCTATTCTGTATACGCACCATGAGCTCCTCGACGAAGCCGAACTGCCACCCACTGGAGGCGTTGAGATTGCAAATGATGAAACCGCCGCGATTTCACCGCAGGTGGCCACACTAGTGAGCCGGATGAAAACTGCGTGGCACATAACTAGAGGGAACGGTGTCTGGGATTGTGATGGATGTCGACGGAGCTGGGGGAACTGGACCGAGGCACGCGTCTGCCGATACTGCCAGGCAGATTTATGCGATGGATGCTTTGAGCGCATGAAGCAAGGCGACTTGGCCCAGATCTGTCACCCTGATCATGACTGGCTGTATATTGCAGCCCCAGAGAAGGTGGCTCCGCCGGGAGAGATCTACTTTGAGGGTCGTATGATGCCGTTTGACGAATTCAAGGCGTTGCTTGCAAAGAGGATCGGATAGAAGCCGGGACACGGGGTGAAGCACCTTCCATGTGCCAGGTACCCTCCCATATGATCCCTCTATAGATGATCAAGTAAGCGAGATGGTTTGTCATGCGGGGTTTGGTGGGGTCAAAAGAAGACGAACTTCATCTTTTGCCCATTCTCGAGTTCACATCATCCCTGATAGCTGATTATCTCCTATACACAAACGAAAAATAAACATGGCCTCCCCTACCGATATAACCCACCTCCGCCGCTGCGTGGAACTCGCCCGTGAAGCCCTCAACGCAGGCGACGCACCCTTTGGCTCCGTCCTGGTCTCTGAGGAAGGAAGAGTTCTAAAAGAAGATCGTAACCGAGTCGTCACCGAGGCCGACGTGACCCACCATCCGGAGTTTACGCTGGTGCAATGGGCGCAGAAGAACCTGTCTCCGACGCAGCGCGCTACGACCACGGTCTATACCTCCGGTGAGCACTGCCCGATGTGCACGACTGCGCATGCGTTCGCGGGCATGGGACGGATTGTCTACGCAAGCTCGACTGCGCAGCTTCTTGCTTGGGGAAAAGAGATTGGAATAGAATCGGGTCTGATTGCACCGCTGGCGATTAATCAGGTTGCACCTTGGGTGCCCGTGGAAGGGCCAGTGGCCGGGCTTGACGAGGAGGTGAAGGAGCTGCATCGGCTGAAGCACTCGGGGGTGTAGAATATACTGCAACTATCCTGGTCAACACCGGCCATACCAGGCGCGGCGATGGAATTCCAATCTCGGGGGGTTCCGTCATTGTTACCCAGACACAATGTATATAAGGATCCCCAATAAACCTCTGGTATACGACTCTTGCTACGGCTTTTTCGCAACAATGCGGACGTGTTCCTAGCACCCATAGCACCGAGTGATGATTCATCGCTCTGTAAATTGAGGAGGTTTTTCTAACAAACCCATGAAATGATATGGATGCAACGGTAATACTGGCCTTGCTTTCCAGACACACCAAGTCACGCAGCATTCATGACCCTTCATATTACACGGTGTCTTCCTTTGCTTCCGAGACCTCCATGACCTCGGCATCGTTACCCGCAAAGGCCTTATCACCGAAGGCCACCGCAATCTCCTCCAGTGTATGATTTGCGGTCTCGACGTAGTAGAAGTACACCAGTGCGGCCGAAGAAAGACAGAAGCCCGCAATGATAAGGTAGAAGTAGCCGTGAATCCCGGCAAAGGCATCAGGAGATACCATGCCGATCAGGAAATTAAAGACCCAGTTGCTGGTGGTGGCCAACGCCATCCCTTTACTCCGACCACGTAACGGGAAAATTTCGGCCGGAAGAAGCCAGGGCATCGGGCCCCAGGTGAAACCGTAGACGATATTGTACAGCATGCCGAATGCATACTGACCATTTGCCTTAACATGAACATCCAGGTTCGCTTCTGTGAATGCGCAGACAATGCCTAGTAATACAGCCATCAAGAGCCCTGTTGATACGGATATTTTAGCGTCCAGATTACTTTATTTTGGTCTGTGAGACATCTGACGGGCGACCAACCTCCAAGAATCAGTAGTGGCTTCCGGCCCCATTTGTCCGCAAGCCACCAGGTGACAATCGTTGCTGCGGTGTAAGGAAGGGAGTTGGCTGCGGTGAACAAGAGTGACTTTCGATTGTCAAAGCCAGCTCTGGCAAGAGTGCTGGGAAGGTAGAAGGAGATGATATTGATCCCGTTTATTTGTGCGAACATCTGAACGGTGATGCCGACAATAGTTCGCTTGCGGTATCGAGTGAACATTTCCTGCATAAGGTATATCAGCTATCTGGAAGAGGGTAATGATATCATAGTGTCTGAGAGGACTCATTGAAGGAAGCAAGAGTGCCTTACCGTCCACGTAGACTTCCCAAGGTTGGTTTCGTAGATGACGGCTTCCTGAATTTCAAAGAAGACCTTTTGAACCTGCGTGTCCTGTATGTTGCCATCGGAGTGAAGGTCAGCGATGGTTTGCAGACTTTCATCCATGAATCCGTTGATTGCCAGCCATCGAGGTGTTTCGGGGAGGAAGAATGACATGCTCAGCAGAATGAAGGACAGGACGATCTGCACGATGAACGGTCCTTGCCATGACATCTCCGTGGGCAGCAGGAAATTGAAGCCGTAGTCCACCCAGCAAGAGAGCATATAGCCTGCAATCAAGAACGTATACTCAATTCCAACCATCAATCCACGGCGATGCGGAGCCGCGATTTCTGTCTGGATGATGGGCACAGTCATGGAGAGAAATCCGACTCCGAGTCCCTGGATGGTGCGGCCCGTGAGGAATGTAGCAAACCCAGGCGCGAACATCTGGATAAAGGCACTGAAGAAATAGATAAATGCACCCAAGCGGACACACTTCTTTCGTCCGATCATGTCGCCGAGTCGGCCGGCGATGAGTGCGCCGAGTGCAGCAGACGCCTGTAGGCAAGCAACAGAGATACCGGTTATAGAAGGGTCAATCGAAGACGTTGAGCCATCGGCTCCTCCGTAATCCTTGAAGAAGCGCGACACGAAGACTGGATTGACCAGCAATCCAGACATGATACCTGCCCAGCGTCAGTGACGCGTCTCGAGGATGCATCGACCACGGGGTTATCCTACCGGAATTGTAACCAAACAGTGCATCGCCCAAGCTCCCGAACGCACAGGTTGCATAGAGGAGCGGCGTGCCTTTCACTGGATATCGAGCACTGACCTTGGTAGGCTTGATTTTCTTCTCCAGCCATCCCATTTCAATCGGTGTGGGTTGCGGCATGGCGGCAGCCCGAGGCCGATCCGTGGCTGCATTGTGCTCCCGCACCGAAGTGCTTTTTTTAAGACTCATTGCATTGACGCGATATCAGGAAATACGGACAGTGATCGCTGTATCGTGCAGACCCGGAGTGTGTAACATACCATGTTCTTTCTGCATACCTCCCGAGCGAGGGAGGGAGTTTTATTTCTACCCCGGACCTTGACCCCCCGGGGAAAAAAGGCGTGCTTTTCTCCACAATGCCAGGGCGATAATCCCCGGCGTGTTGCCCCATCGTGTCTCAGGTAACCCATCAAGCAATTATTCATGAAAATACCGCGTTGTTGACGAAGCTGTTCAACCCCTCCGGTAAAGCCCTAAGGGCCCCTAAAAAGTGTTCCCAAGTGGGTTTCCGGCGGCATCGCACGGTTCCGGCGGTTGACGAGCATCGGTTCCGGTGGCGAATCTCTCGGTTCCGGGAGGTTGCTGAATCCTTCCGTCAACATGCCTAGATGTACTTGCTAGCAGGATCCTCAAGTATGGTAGAGGAACGAGACCGGGGCCGACTCCAGAATGACTCTCGGGGGTTTGAATCCACACATACTCCGGAGTACAGTCCAGTCGGAGCTGCTGAAGGTGGATGAGTATTTTCTATAAATTTTAATGTGTACCAGGCATCCGACTTCCCTTCATTGGAGGGACAATAGCAAGCAAAATGACCGCCATCACAGATCGCAAGGTGTGTCATTTCCCTTCCCCCCTTCTGTCCTCCCTAAAACTAACCATCAGTGCGGTGCAGACTGGCAACAAGGCATTTGTCCTTCACCCTGGTGGCTCCTTTGATTTCGACGATCGCCCGATTCCTTCCTTGCAATCAAATCGAGACCTTATAGTGCAGATTGCCGCGACAGGTCTCTGCGGCTCCGATGTAAGAGTGATTCCCCGTCAGACGATCAATATCCGACTGCCAGTCCCATGATATGATGCTAAGTTGCTAACGACTTGGCTCGCCACGCAGGTGCACTACTGGCAACATGGCGCCATAGGCCGATACGTCGTTGAAACGCCCATCATCCTGGGGCATGAATCATCTGGAGTGGTGGTCGAGTGTGGAAAGGAGGTCGACGGATTTGTCGCCGGGGACCGCATCGTGTTGGAGCCTGGCAGCAGCTGCAATACCTGTAGACATTGCCGCTCTGGCCGCTATAATCTTTGCCACGCCATGCGTTTCGCCGCTACTCCTCCGGTCGACGGAACCCTCGCGACCTACTACCGCGTGCCCATGGAGTGCTGTTATAAGCTACCACGCCATGTTTCTCTGCGCGATGCCACCCTGATCGAGCCTTTGAGCGTGGCGGTACACGGTTGCCTACTAGCGGGTACCATGCAAGAGAAGTCTGTCGTCGTGTTTGGAGCGGGCCCGGTCGGTCTGCTGTGCTGTGCCGTTGCGAGAGCATTCGGCGCATCGACGGTGGTGGCCGTGGATCTTGTACCAAGTCGGCTGGTTTCCGCGCTCGAGCACAGTGCTACGCATACATACCAGATGAGCCCAGACTGCCCAGAGAAGAATGCAGTAGACTTGTTGTCGGCGACGGGAATAGAGACGGGGTGTGACATCGTGCTGGACGCTACCGGGGCCGAGTCCTGCGTGAATTGCGGCATCCACGCTCTGACGCAAGGGGGCGCCTTTGTGCAAGTGGGATTGGGCAAACCGAGTCTCTCCGTGCCGGTTGGCCAGATTTGTGACAAGGAAATCGTGTTCAAGGGAAGTTTTCGCTACGGGCCTGGAGACTTTCGACTCGCTATCGGGCTCCTCAATTCACGCCGGGTCAAGTTGGACGGCCTGATTACCCATGAGTTCTCCTTCGAAGAAGCCGGGGACGCCTTCAAGAATGTGGCCAGTCGTTCTGGGATCAAGAGCGTCATTTATGGCCCAGGATTCGATCAAACGGTGGCCAAGGAATGTTGTGGCGCAACGATAACCGCTTAACTATAGAGGCCTTATTACTTCCAAAAGCAACCACAAAATTTAATGTGACTTATGTGAGCTGAGGCGGAACCAGGTGGCCTGGCACTAGTAACTGTGCTCCCAATACATGAATGAGTACATGGGCATGGGATCAGAGAGTCTCCCCATTCCACGTCATGTCCCACAGCCAATAGAGTCCGCCATCCACGTTTTCGCCGTAGAAAGTGTTCCCCACGGGGGCAGGCACCTCCCATTCCTGCGTATGTAGCTGCGAAATGCCACGTGGCTGTCTACCCTGCTCGATGATTTCATGGTTTCGAGGTGCATCGCCGCCTTGGAAAGTGGCAAAAGAGAGGCCGTCGCCCGGTCCCAGAGCTATACAGGAAAGCCTGACGTTAGCAGGGCAAAGCGTCTTGTGCATAAATATAAATACTGGGGATCTTACCGTACTGAACAGACGCCAAGCTTTCGTTTAAGCGATGGAGCCTGTTGACATCCGGACCGGACTGGTCCGCAAGAGGTGAATGACGCGAGCCGAGGTCTGTATCAGTGGGCAAGCGGAGAGCGTCTTCAACGGAGATCGGAACCGCATCAGATCCAGCTCGGTGGGTCTGACTCGTTGTTTCCCCGGGATCAACGACAGATGCAAGCATGGCTTCTGACTCTCGCCGAAGGAGCAGAGCCACGACGTTTTTAAGAACGATGGTGCTTTGCTTCGACAGTGCGGACCTTTTGCCAATCAAGTCTTGAACACGGA
Source organism: Aspergillus persii (assembly GCA_002215965.1). Taxonomy (NCBI): domain Eukaryota; kingdom Fungi; phylum Ascomycota; class Eurotiomycetes; order Eurotiales; family Aspergillaceae; genus Aspergillus; species Aspergillus persii. The sequence goes on from NGZO01000001.1 coordinate 6,345,621, forward strand.
GGATCCGCGTGATGGTGCGTTTGGCATGCTGTGCCGTGTCTGACAGGGGCTCTGAGATCGCCAGAACAGCGAGCACAATGGCTGCGTGGAATAAATTGATGGCGAGAAAGGCGACCAGGTGACTCTCCATTGCGAATCGAAGAAGGACCGGCATTTCAGTGATCTTGGAAGTCCTCACGGCAGCGTCCGTCCATAGTTCGGAACTCGAGACTGGCGTGTCGGAGAAGACGGCCTCAAGATAGGTGCCAGATTGCATCCCGGACTGGGTAGAGGTGGTCGAGTGGTAGGATGGAGAGTCTGCTCCCAGTTCCGTCGAGGGACGTTTGTTGATTGTGGATAATTGGTTGACCTGCAATGTCAACAAAGGTCGATGCAGGACGATGAGGATATTGTCGTAAGTCAGCTGCAGCGATAGAGATTGTAACGCGTACGCCCTGGAGCTTGTCCCCCCGTCGGGCAGGAAGTCTTTCTCCAGGTCCAAGCTCAAGTGGCCAGGTAGAGCATGTCTCCATTCCTGGAGCTCCCTTGTGGCTTGTTTGACCAACGAGAAGTATGAATCCCCAGCCAGTTGTTCTGACGTCCTGAAAGAGCGCGAACCGAAGATAGCCTCGAGTGCAGGCGATGCAATCAGGTATAGTCGGTTTAGCTCTCTCTGGTAGGTAGAATAGCATATCAGCTCATCCTGGGAAGCGTCCGAAACGACGAACGTTGGGTTCTCCAGCACGTCGTACGGCATCTGAAGATTGCAATCTTTATCATTGATGCCCAGGGGGCGACCATAAGTGATCGAAGCAAATCGGTCCCAAGTGTAGATGGTCCACCACACTCTTTTCCGCTCCTCGATGTCTTCGGCGTCCCCTCTCAGACTCTGGCGCTGCAATCCTATGGATTGCGCCATTTTGATTGTTGCCCCGAGTAGAGAAAATGAGAGATTGGGACGACCGTGGTAGACGTGGTGAGATCCGAGAAGAATGCAGGTCTGGGCCGCCGTTATTGAAGGCTGATCCATCAAATCTACCAGATTGGACTCCACAATCTTCATGAGATCTGCACTCCATTGACCCCAGTCGTTGGCTTTGTCTTGGTCGCGCACATTCATGTCGTCTTTTCCCGCTCGATACCAGGCTGCCATTCCCAGCATGACGGTTAAAAGTAGCAGAAAGGGTCTTTGTGAGGGATACGCGCATCCATCTTCGATGGAAGAGAGCCGCTTTCGGAACTTCGGTTCATAAATGGCGAGGGAGAACCAGTGCACGGAATCGAAGTACTCTGCCACGAGACCATAGACAAGGCTCATGGATGGAAAATCCTGGCCTAACAGTGCAGATATTGGCAGGCGTGCACCGGTTCCGGGCACGGCCAGACGACTCCCACTGGCGGCGGCCGTGTGATAGCCAGGAATCGCGGACGTGATCTGCTCGTCGATGTGATGGCTGCCAAGCTCACAGAGCCGTCGAGCAATTCCGAGCGCCGATTCGGCCTCGCCGCAATCCAGGGAATCCAGGGATTGCGGAATACCATACATCTCAGGGTCGGCGTGCCTCGTTCCATTACCCCGAGGGCCACGCGTTCCATCCCCGGAGCGTTCGTCGGGGGGTTCTGACGAAGCATCGGCTTGGGTCCGGTCATCTTGCGAGACATTTTCAACTTTCCTGCGTCTGTGAGATCGTCAGCCAGGCTAGATACCACTTGGAGAGACTCCCGTCTGCACCATACTTCCGCGACGTTGCCTGCCGGGCTCGGTTTGCAGGCGATGGCCGGCAAGGGACGTTGGCTCGAGCACATAACGAGCACGGTCGAAAGGGATCACACTACGCACTGTTTAGCACGCAGCAAAGGTGGTCTCCAGGATGGTTCTACCCGAGATTTATGTTGCCGACAGCGGTCACAGGCACTGCGGACTCTGGTGGGTAGCGGCGAGCGTATCGGACTGGATTGGTTGTATAACGAAGATAGCAACGAGGTTTCTTGTCTAGCCTGGGAAATACGGCGGCGATGCATTCTGCATAGTGCATACGTCTAGAAGATCTAGAATCCATATTCGTGACCATCATTCCAACGAGTCCCCAACCCAAGGGCGCCACTGATCGGGACAAACTAATTCCAGCCCGGGCATACATATTATTAATCTAGGTATAAATCTAGTTAGTTAGTTAGTTAGTTAACTAACTAACTAACTAACTAATAGTAGTTTAGTCAGTTAATCTATTCCGATTTATTCCGATGACAACCGCGAAGATGGAGGTGATTGAGGAGGAGCGACATAAGGCCGATGTGCGTTGTGTATAGTTACTAGATTTCTATCGGCGTCAATTACCTACCGCAGCCACTCGGCTTGCTCCAGGATCTGCAACGCAATCTCCTTCACACTTCGGCCGTCCGTTGAGATGCGACAGGCCCAACTGCCAACCTCCTTCTCCAGGACCGAAGCCATTTTATAGCTGCTCTGAACATGCTGATCTAAGAGACTGCCTATCTCCCGTGCTCGCAGTCGCTCCGAGGCTGCCGCATCCGTGGCCGTCAATATAAATCCGCGAAGGTCCACCGCAACCTGCTCGTGCTGGTCTGGGTCGGAAGGGGTCCGGCGATCGGTGGATTCTCGGATCGTTTGTTGAATCATCTCGCGATCGAGAACCATCGCGGTCCCGGAAAGAATCAGTCTGGTACAGCCCCGATGCCGATGATAGATTCCCCACATCGCAGCGAGGTTCAACAGGAAGATCTCCGAGCTGTCTTCTTCGGGCAAGATCATATCCAGATTGTCTCCGTCGATATGTGCATGAGGGAGGTTGCGCGACCGTAGCTGGGCGGACATTTCGTTCGCGACGGAGGTTTTACCCACGCCCGATCTGCCGGATAAAAGAATCACTTGAATTGCCATTGCGAGATGTGGTAGACGATCGTTGAACTAGCTTAAAGAAACCTGCGTCTGTTGTTCGAGGGAGGGAAGTCGGGCTTAAAGATCAATGCAGCAGGAGAAATCCGACGCGGCCGCCGGCCAAGTGAGTCATCGCAAAATTACGTCTTCTCACCTCCTCATCCAGGTATATCTGACTCAAAAGCGGGTTCTCGCTCCAGCACTCCTGTTGAAATTGCTGGAGCAGGTCGTCCCACTGCTCCCCCATGGAGAGAGTCAGGTATTTGGCGGGCACCATCAACCAGTTATAGGGAAGGGGCTTCTTTCTCATACTACGCGCCTGTAATCTAGGCGACAAGCTGCAGGGGGGGGGGGGGGGGGGGGGGGGGGGGGGGGGGGGGGGGCATAAAAACATGACTGGGTTCCGTGAGCTCCAGCTGAAAAGGCTGTTGAAAAATTTAGGCACATTATTCCGTGTTTGAATGATCGAAAACTGCCAGGCTGAATCTATGCGATTCCCCCTGGCTGAGTATCCAGGATAAGAGGTAGATGGGTAAATAAGTTCCGGACAGTTGTTGGGTTACTGAGTCAACTTTTAGCACAGTAGATATATCCCTATACTATAGGGTAATAACCTACAGCCTGGGTGGTTCTCGCCGTATTTATGATTGTTGAGTATCACGATGGCTGGATCTTATAGCAGGGATTGGGAACAGATATGTATAAGACACCCCGCCCCTGTAAAGATAACTCCTTAAGTAAATTAATAAAGAATCAACCTTACTATTACTTATCTTAACAGTGACAAGTGACAGTCTCATACTCTCTTCTCTTTTGCTGTTCTTCCTTTCCAGGCTCTCTTCCGATTGATAGTCTGATACCTGTCTTTCTTCTGTAACTTCCCCGCAACTTATCAAATCCAAACTTTCGATATCCATGATAGATCTCGATTCTTCCTCGCTTTTCACCCCGGTTGCGTTTCAGAGGGCCACAGCGTGCGGTAGCGCGCGTCACCAGCACCAGTTTGTGGCAAATTGCGTCCCAAATCGCGATGACTGGCTTGCTGTGCTTCATGTCATTGGACAATTTCCTTCCATCATGTCATTGGAGGCTATTCTTACAGCGTCATTGGACGCAGATCTTACCGGAAACGACTTCGGAGCTCGTATTTTGGGCTACCTCGATTCCCAAAAATCCTACCCGCTTCTGTTGTTGTCTTCTGCAACTTTAACTACGCTATGACCTGTGCAACCACAACGCCTCAGTCTATCACTAGGCCAAATATATTAATGCTCTCCATGACATCCTAATAGGTCTCCTTGAGACATTACACTCTAACTTGAAACTCCAACTCCAAAAGATCTACTATGAAAACGATGGCCCTTGAAGATCAAATTACCTCGCTGCGCATTCCCGCCTTCAGGATTCCATGGCCTGAAGCCTGTTCACCAGATGCAGAAGTTGTTGAAACGCAAACGATTGCCTGGGCAGAAAGTCACGGCCTATTTGCCAATTATGTCTACCGCGAACGGGTAAAGCGCACTCGATATGGCTTTCTCGCTGCCCGTTGCTATCCGAACGCTCAGCGCGAGCTTCTGCAAATAATTTCCGATTATTTCCTCTGGTTTTTCCTGGCAGATGATTTATTTGTCGATCGAGTTGACACAATTACGCCCGATACATTGCGTAACCTAATAGCAATGATTGATGTGCTTGACTTTGATCGCACAGGCATAGAGCCCGTCTATGGTGAATCGGCCTGGCTAGACGTATGCAGGCGGCTTCGATCCCTACTGTCTGCAGAGCACTTTGAGCGTTTTGCGCAGGGTATGCGGCTGTGGGCGACTACGGCGGGACTGCAGATCCTAAATCATTTACAGGATGTTCCAGCTGGTATTCGACAGTATGAAACCATTCGGCGTCATACAAGTGGAATGAACCCGTGTCTTGCATTATCAGACGCGGCTAACAAGGGCCCTGTTGATCCTGACATCTACTATCGGTTCGATGTCGAAAGGCTCCGCCTTTGTGCAAATAATATTGTTTGTTGGAGCAATGATATCCAGAGTTTAGGAGTTGAGATACGTCAGCCAGGGCAGTTTTGGAATATGGTAGGGACTCATGCTGCAGCGGGCCATACATTGCAGGAAAGCGTGGATTACACGGCTACACGAGTAAATACGGAGATTGGGGAATTTATATGGCTTGCCAAAGCGATTAGGGTTGATGCAGGTATGCAGCTATGTGGCCTTGTCGATGGGCTTGAATATTGGATCCGTGGATATATGGACTGGGTTATGCAGGATACTAAACGATATGCGCCTGAGTTTGCTGCTAATGATGCAGATGACCGTGATGTTTTTCAGGCCAGTTAAATCAGCACGTCACCAGATGCCCATAAGCTCGACAGGTAGCGACCGCGAGGAAGATGGATGTCAACCATGGACCATCATTATTAGTCTGCGCTTGTGGACGGGGAGTTGGCGGTTTTCAGTTATAAGACAGGTTTTGTCACATTTTCATGATTGCCATTTGCCTCTATTCTGAATTCCCAGTGTTCTGCGTGCTGTCAGTATCAGTATCAGTATTATTCATTCGCCGTCCCAGCCTATCATAGTCGATGGCTATGCGGGAACCGCCACGCCGCTATCAAGCAGCTTTGGGCAGTTAACTATGTATAACTATTTACATCTGTAGTGTTTGGGTGTACTGGAGACCTGGCTCCACTCGAACTCGTAGGTCCGGGGTCGCCCCAGGTCTTCTGCGGTACCTATATACCCAGAGGGTTGAGACCCAACGCGCAATTCTAGCTATCTCTCAGTTGGAAACGATATGGAGATGGAGGAGCCATGCGGAGAAGGAATGATATGTGTGGTTTTGGTGGTCGTATATTATGATAGGAGAGACCGGAAGCCACGAGGGTCTAACTGTCCTTGCGTTCGGGGCCACACGGAGGGAAGACGGACATGGAGCAGGGGCTATCTGTAGTATTGGCGCCTGAATATTGATGTCCGAAGAGACCCAACACATGCTGGCTACCCTTGCAGTGATAGCAGTCGTATATTGATAACTGAAGAAACCCAGCTGAGTGCAGTCAAGCGACCTCTCTTGTTGAGCTGTATGGAGGCGTGTTGTCATCTCCCGGTGGTGGTGAAGCAGTATTTCGAGAATCTCCTTCGAGTGATTAGCTTTTGCTTTTTAGACTACTTGATAATATTCGGCGCTTCCTGCGTATGTCTCTGAGCAAGCTTGCAGATTCTGCGTTATATCATCCTCTCTCCACGCGGCCTTCCAGCCACTTCCCCTGCGCCCTATTGGCCTCGCGTTGTTGTATCTTTAGTAATGGGGTGAATCCCGTTTTAAAATATGATGATGGTTTGGTAGTTGCCATGTGCGAGTCGATTCCGGAAGAGATGCGTAAGATGAGTTACGCTACTGCGTCGTCGGGTTTAGCTTTTATTCTAATGGGTGGGAGTTGTGATATCTGAGATTAGACAGCTTCTCTAATCCGTCTCCAGTTAGCGCTGTCGTATGCTTTTCGGGGTTTTCGATCGGCGATTCGAGATGATTAGTGGATCTGTTCAGAGTATGTTGCCTTATGATCCGATCCATGGTGGTCGTGGTATAGGTGGCACTTTCACAAAGTTTCCCGATGCGTCCGTTCCGGTGAGATTAATGGAGGAGTGGCTTCCAGGATGACTCACTAACTAATAACTAACTAGTTACGTGGGGGTGCCTCGAGTGCGCAGCCTTGCAGGAACACGTAGCTGTTACCCCTCTTTCCACAACCTGATAATCAGCGCTTTGCATTCTCCTGCTCATAATATATGGTTTTCACATTTTAAACCGCTATTAACGGGATACCTGGACTCGACTTGTTTTATCGTGTTACTTGTTTTGATCCACCATGACCTTAACGCATGATGACTACGCAATCACTTGGATATGCGCCTTGCCGCTGGAGATGGCGGCAGCGAGAGCCATGCTGGATAGAATCCACGATCCCTTACCTAAACCGCCCACTGATTCGAACGCGTATATTCTGGGCGAATTGAACGGCCATCATATTGTCGTTGCTTGCCTACCAACAGGTGTATATGGAACAATATCAGCTGCAACTGTTGTGTCTCATGTGGTTTCAACTTTTCCGCGGATCCAGTTTGGACTGATGGTAGGAATTGGAGGAGGTGTTCCAAGCACAGGCAATGACATTCGGTTAGGTGATGTGGTGGTTAGCAAGCCGGATGGAAAGTATAGTGGGGTGATACAGTATGATTATGGCAAGGCGATTCAAGGCGGGCAATTCGAGCCAACCGGCACCTTGAACAAGCCGCCACAGACCCTCCTAACGCATATGGCTCACCTTGAAGCAACCGAATGACGAGAAAAGAGGATACTATTTCAATGATTGTGCAGGAAGTACTGGAACGGAATTCTGATATGCAAGTTCAATTTTCATCCCACAACAGCATACGGATTATCTTTTCCATTCGTCCTATCGCCATATTGAAAAGGAGAACAACTGTAAAAGTTGTGACAAAAAGTAGTTAATAAACCGGCAATCGCGCTATACCAGGACACCTTATATCCACTATGGATTGATTGCATCCGGAGATCAACTGATGAAGGACTTAGAAACGCGGGACCGTTTAGCTCAACGGCATGGGATACTCTGCTTTGAGATGGAGAGGCAGGGCCTTATGGATAATCTTCCGACACTTGTCATCCGAGGGATATGTGACTATTGCGACTCCCACAAGCAGAAACAGTGGCAAGGATATGCAGCTTTGACCGCTGCGTATACAAAAATGCTGTTATCAGTCGTGCCTGTTCCCTGCACAGGTTGGGGCTTAACAAAGCGTGATAGGGTGCGACACTGGGTGGTCCCGCTAGCAAGAAATCCAAAATTTGTTGGTCGCCAGAATCAATCAGGAAGCTAGAAGAATTAATCACATGCAAGATGGGCCCAGAAGGATCGCAATCACCGGTTTGGGAGGGGTTGGAAAGACACAAGTGGCCCTTGAGATAGCACACCGCATACGCGACCGAGATAACGAGTGCTCAATTTTCTGGATTTCATGTATAAGCTATGCAATGATTGAGCAGACGTTCTTAAACATTGCACAGGCACTCGAACTTAGTGACGTGAAGCCAGCAGAGGTTAAAGAACAGATTAAGGCATACCTCACCTCCAAGCGTGGAGGAAAGTGGCTTTTAATTTTTGATAATGCGGATGATACCGAGATGTGGTTAACGGCTAGTGACACAGCTCTGGCCCTTGAGGACCTTCTCCCTGAGAGTGAACAAGGCCGTATTCTATTCACTACCCGAAACCGAAAACTTGCCATGAAGCTGGCACCATTCAACACTATTCTAATTCCAGACGTGGATAAAAAACTGCACTAAAAATCCTCCAAAGAACATTGGGGAATGAAGACTTGCTCAAAGATGGTGCGATATCAACTAGGCTTCTGGAGAAACTGGCCTTTCTACCTTTGGCAATTGCACAGGCAGCAGCGTATATTATCGAAAACGATATAAATTTATCTACCTATCTTGCACTTCTCCAAGAGCAGGAGCAAGACACTGTGGAGCTCCTCAGCGAAGACTTTAGGGATCCAGGACGCTATAAGGATATCCAGAACCCCGTGATCAGTACCTGGTTGGTATCATTCAGACAGATTCAGCACCAAGATTAATTAGCAGCAGATTATCTATCTTTCATGGCTTGTATTGATCCACGGAATATCCCCAGTCCCTTCTTCCTCTCCAAGGATCCAGGAAACAAAGCCTTGACGCTTTAGGGCTTCTGAATGCGTACTCATTCACTAATAGCCAGAACATGGATATAAATATGCACAGACTTGTGCATATTGCAACTCGGAACTGGCTCAGAAAGAATAGTCTGTTTAGTTACTGGATCAAAAGAGTGGCTGACCATATGCAGAAGATTTTTCCACATACATACTATACTAATCGTGGTCTTTGGCGAGAATATCTTCCTCACGCTTTGGCACTTGTGCATGAAAATAAATTCATTATACAACAGGAACAATACATTGAGTTGCTTAAGAAGATTGCAGGTTGTCTTGCTAGTGATGGAAGATATTACGAAGCAGAGGTACTATACAACAAGCTGATGACGATTAATCAGGAGAAAGATGGTCTAGAACACCCCTCCACTCTGACCAGCATGGCGAATCTGGCATCAACCTACCGGAATCAGGGACGATGGAATGAAGCTGAGAAGCTGGAGGTGCAAGTGATAGAGACAAGGACGATAGTGCTAGGAGCTGAACATCCTAACACTCTGACTAGCATGGCGAATTTGGCATCAACCTTTTGGAATCAGGGACGATGGAATAAAGCTAAGAAACTAGAGGTGCAAGTGATGGAGACATTCAAGACAGTGCTAGGAGCTGAACATCCCTCCACTCTGGCCAGCATGGCGAATCTAGCATCAACCTACTGGAATCAGGGACGATGCAATGAAGCTGAGAAGCTAGAGGTGCAAGTAATAGAGATAAGAACGACAGTGCTAGGAGCTGAACATCCCTCCACTCTGACCAGCATGGCGAATCTGGCATCAACCTACCAGAATCAGGGACGATGGAATGAAGCTGAGAAGCTGGAGGTGCAAGTAATGGAGACAAGGAAGACAGTGCTGGGAGCTGAACATCCCGACACTCTGACCAGCATGGCGAACCTCGCCTACACGTTGGAATCCCAAGGGAAGCTTCCATATGCTTTGGCTCTAATGGAAACATGCTTTGAGTTGCGCAGCAAAGTATTAGGGCCATCTCACCCGTATACCCGATCCTCCTCTTGTGCTCTTGGCAACTGGATGGATGAACATAATTCATCCCCAAACCATACACCCCAGCAGCGCCCACTAAAATTGAACATTTGCAACATCCACAGGAAATTCCACCGGGGTCTACAACAGATATAATGATCGCTCAGTCGCCCCGTGAAGATCTCATCAATCTACCCTACACCCAGAGACTCTCAGTTGCAAACTTATTTATTGGAAATCATCCCCTTCTTATCGCTTCCAGAAAACCCTCACCCACACCAGGAGGTCAAGACTTACAAGACGTTGATTAATTGGCGCCACCGTCGTCTGCGCCATTCAGCTGGCAACGGACGAATTGAGCCGTATGGGTAGCTTATTCTCAATTTTTCAACATAAATCTAGTAAAATGTACAGTATATTGTAAGTATCCTTGCATGGAAGGAGCAAGTGCACCACTAACTTTGAAAGACCCAACCTTCAATTCACGAATAACTGGTTAGTTAAGATTACTAGGTGGTTAGCCACGAAGTGGAGCCACTTCTCTAACGAACTGAGTCATTGAATTCGTTGTCGTTAGGTTCTAGATGAGCCGAATAGAAGGATTGGACCGTGTGCAATTAGTAAGATCAGTGAGCGAGCTAGTTGTGTCATTATAATTTTTACGTTTCCGGGACGTTAATATTCCCCTGTGTGATATCTTTCGCCGTTTCGTTGGATAGCCACTGTAGATGGTGGCTGGAGTTGCGGGAGGGGTTGGGTCCGATCAGCCCGGATTTTCGCTTCATTCAAGTCTCGTACAAACGATGTGGAAGGATGATGATCTCGCATTTATTGTCCTAGGTTATTCCGGCGTTGACCAAGAACTAGAATCACGTGGAATGGTTTGGTCGATGCCATTGTGTTGAAGTGCGGAGTTGACTAAGCAATGGCGGTAGTTAACGTATCTGGTAAGCGAGCGGGCCACCCCAAGCGAGCGGGCCACCTTGTATTCTATATAAAATGCTACTTTTTTATACTTCAATATCTCGACAACGAAAGGGCTAAATAAGTTATAATTTAATTTATAAGATAACAGTATGTATTTAACTAATATAGTCAAGTTTCAAAGAATTCTTTCAACTATATATGTAAGTAAAATAAATTACGCCTGTATTTTTAGTATTTTTAAATAATCTGATGCCACAAGGTAAATTATAATAATATAATTATAATAAGCTATTTATATAATATCTATAATATAACTGATATTCCTCTTTTTAAAGTATATAGTTATCTCTTTTTGTTGTTGAGATATTGAAGTATTAAAAGTAGCATTTTATATAGAATACAAGGTGGCCCGCTCGCTTGGGGTGGCCCGCTCGCTTACCAGATACGTTAACGTATCTCATAAACGAGTCGGCACCACAAACGAGCCGGCACCTCCACTCCAATTTCTGCCCGCGGGCCAAATACTAGGGGCTTTATCAACAAAACAATTATATTTCTATCTAAAAATTAATTAGGAACTCGATTAGGACATTGTAATCATCTATGTCCTAGAATATGACAATCACTGCACCTCGGGGGCGCTCGTACGCGCGGCCTATCTGCAGGCACTGCAGGGTCTGGAGGAAGCGTATTTTGAGCTTCAATAACCTCATTCTCGCGTGGAAATCGCTGTAGACCTTCCTGAATAGCTGATCCCTCTGTAATAGCTAGCTGCCTAGTAGAGCGTTTCTTTTTTCGAAGCTTCTTTTCATTAGCAGCGCGTAATTCACGTATTTCTTCGCGCGCAAGAACAAGCTCATTAAGGTGTAATTCATGACCTTTAATAAGCTTATCAAATCGCGTCTCTAGCGAAGATGAAGGGCTCTGCGTACGCTCACGTATACGCGCTTTAAGTTGCTGCTTCACGGTAGATGCCTGCTTTTCAAGCTGCTTTGTTGTATAAGGCGTTTTTAGAGCTGTATTGGTAGATCGACTGCCTGGTGGTGTAGGGGTCTTTAGCTGAATATTCAGCTTACTGAGTACCCTATCTGGATTAAGTGGAACTAGGCCAGCACCTGCGAAGCTATTCCGAATAGTATCTGCTTGAAAAGCGCTTTCACGAGCTTGTGGAAAGGCTTCTAAGAAATCAAACTTGTCGATATGATTAATTCCTAAGCGTGCCTGTTTCTCAACTAAGCTGCCGTACGCCCGCTTTAGAGGCGAGAAACAGCCAACATCTAGAGGCTGTAGTAGATGCGATGAATGTGCAGGCATGCAGATAGGAATAATATTATTCTCACTGCATATCTAGTCAAATTAAGGTGTAAGGTGGCTGCCATGGCCGTCAAGAACTAGAAGACGATATCTTCCAGTTGTACGACTAGTAGTAGTCGGAATAAAGAGATTTTGAAGCCAGCGAAGGCCTATTTCATCCGTAGTCCATCCATTAGGACTAACTTCGATCCTACTATCGCGTGGGAGTTTAATGTCTTGATACCAACCCTCTATATAGACCTTACCTTTAAAGATCACACATGGAGGAAGTGCCCAACCGGTAAAGTTAATACACTCGATCGAAGTAACCCATTCTCGATTACCTAGCTGTACAAGAGAGGCCTTTCCATAATAATCAGCTCTAGTAACTACTTGAGCAGTAGCTACTAAGCCCATAGCGAAGCCAGTTTCGTCAAAATTGTAGATATCTTCCTGTACGATCCCGTGTTGCATTATAGTGATCTGTACGTGATTAAACCACTCCCTAATAATCTTAGGGTCTTCGCATTTAGCACGTCGATAGTTGTAGCGTCGGGTATAGCGAGTTTTTAAGCGATCTTGTCGTTTAATAAAGTTGGTGGCCCAGTTCTCTCCGACTGATTGAATTGGGGTAGTACCGCGTTGAGCGAGTAGAATATTGGCCATTTCTCGTATATGAGATGGCCGCGGAGGGGCTCCACGTCGATCTAGCGATAGAATCCATTGTACAAGCGATTCCTCTTCATATTGAGTTAATTTATGATTATTAGCGCGTGTTTCTGAGCGATTTATTCTTCCGCGTAGTCGATCTTGTAGAGTAGAACGAGGCACATTATAATGACGCGCAGCTTTAGCAATTTGGGTAATTTGCTTGTTTTCTATAGCAGAGATTGCTAATAGAATCCTATCCTCTTGTTCAGCTAATTTTTTTGTCTTTTCACGCGCTTTTGGAGGCATGGTTGGTGGTTGAATTGAGTGAGGTTTTTGATCGCGGTCAAGACGCGTTGGGGTGCCGGCTCGTTTGTGGTGCCGGCTCGCTTATGAAATACGTTAAGACGATCATCACCTTGCTCGGCAGCGAAATTGTGGTATTGCGTATTCTGCAATATTGCAATATGAAGCTATAGAATTGCGGTCAGAATAAGCGATTCTAGCATTATAAATAGACCTCTTAGATAGCCGGAAAGGAGGTCTTCAACACCTTCAATCTGCTCGTTTGATATAGACAATTCAATTGCTTCATTCGACCATTTTAGTGGTCCAATCTATCCGGATTCTTAGTCATTCTGCCTGCCAAGCCTTCGCCCTTCCACACATTGCTATCGCGTAACATCCAGCTGTTTGAGAAGTGTTCGGCGGTAACTCTCGGCAGAAATATTCAAAACCCCCAGCTGGTGGCGAGGGCTAAAAAAGGGAGCAAAGCCACTAAATATGGCGGCTGTACGTGGCTAGGTAGTGTAAGTGACACAGAAGTCGAGAGACTTTACTTCCGACGAACGTTGCGAGAAAAGGCCACGTCAGCAGGACAGGCTTGGCGGGTGAATTTTAAAGGGTTTCAGGGCGTTCAGGTATCACCAAGAGAGGCTGGGAATAATCATTCGTGTTATAACATCTTTTACAGCTCTAGTCTCTATATTTGTAGCGAGCACTCCATAGACGTGCAGATAATATGATTGTGGATTAAGCCTCGAGCGAGCAAACCTCTAAAGCTTGGCTATTTACAGCGCCTTGCAGGTTAGCGGGGCGCCGGAAACGGCTCCCATTGCACCGCCTGCCTGCCGTCCGCCACCGCCTGCCACGCCGGGGGCGTCTCTTACCAGATTAGGCAAGGTACCTGCCCGGTCGGGCATAGTGCCTTGCCGCGCTGCCGCCCGCCGCTTTTACGGACGGCGCCCCGTCCGCAACGGTCTATATAAGACCCAGGTGCGTTCCTTGACTGATAACGCACTTCCTCTTCCCTTTTTCCCCTCTCCCCTCCGTCCTCGTCGCTCCCTGTCTCCCGTCGCCCCCTCGCCCGTCCCGCTCCCCCGACACACAGCCCTCTTCGGTGGTCGGTCACCGCGCTATTTCTCTTAATGCCTCCACCGTGCGAATTTCCAGCCGACGTGGATTATATTAGCCGCGAGCCTTAACAGGGACCGCGATCCCTCTACGTTATTATGATCCGTTACCCTCCTACCCACACGGGATACTCACCAGTCGACTTGCCATCTTCATCGCAGAGGTCGGTATCTAAATTACTATCCAAGACCGCTCTGGTTCTCTCAGTATGGCCGTCTGAATGCCCTCCTAATCCTCTATTTTCATTTCATCTCGCTACCCCGGCTCGACTCGGGTTTCTATGTTCAGGAAAATGACCCACTTAGCGTACTATGCAGCTATCCTGTCGATGTGCCTGAAATTGCGTTAATTCTCCACTGGCTATGGACTCGACAGCCCTTCGATGATGTGACCCTGTGACAGCACAATACTACCTGCCTCAGCTGGCGCGGGTGACCAATAGCGAAAATCACGCATTACTTCGCCCGGACTCGCTTCAGGATGCGAGGCACAGCCCGACCAGGCAGCGTGCTTGGAAGATGCATGGATTGGCCTAGACCAGAATGAACAACCGTGAAGGATCGCCGTTGGCCTTCATGCTCTGAATGAGGCAGCTGAACTTGGAGGAGAAAGAGGAGATTATCAGCTCGGGGGGGGGGGGGGGGGGAAGCAATGCTTTCTTTGGACGAGAGCCGACACGTCATCGCTCAACGGGGACGGGATAAGATCAACCGAACATGATAGAGTCTTAATCGAATATGGCTTCCTTGCATGACATAGACACAGCCTTAAACTAAGAAGTAGGAACTTTCAGCGCGACAGGTTTGGTTTCCTACCAGACTTAAAGACTAGACAAGAAATCGGTCTAGTTAATTAAATCAAGAAAGCCAAGAGAGCGCCATGCCAAGAAGACGTCAACCGTGAATTTACATCGCTTCGCATTTCCTGTCAACACCGTTCAACATGCATTTACAATTTATATTATAGCTATTTAAAGGTGTGCTACCTCGCTGTATGCACAATTCTTAAGTTATTATCAACCGACTACGTCGGATAAGCGACTCAACTGACGAAGAATAGGAGTCAGTTCATACAATATATTTGTAGCTATGTAAATCAAGTTATAGATCTACCATTATGAGAGAATCGGCATCACAAAGGTCGAAAGAGAGCTAGACCGTGGGAGCACGTAGATACGGATGCGGTATGTTTTCAATATATCCAACTATAGTGAATAAAATCTATCTGGGCCAAGAACGAAATTGCTCCAATAGCTGCCTTGCCGGTAGGAATCGATCAATGTGACGAAGACGCCCTCTTTTTTTTTTGGAGGTCCTCTATTGTTGTGTCCATTCTGGGTTAATTCCGTTACGAATGTAGCCTTCTTAGTAAACTCAAACCAATTAGTCTGACAAAAAATAGTCCCCACTTCACCACCTAGCCCTGGGAAAATAAATATAAGTATCTGGCCCAGAAAAATAATACATTTATTTTCTTCTCCCATCAGGCTTAATACTCTATTATAGTCTCTTATACTTTTCTTAAAATTTCACGTCCGCCTATAATAGAATTTCCCTTAATATTTCATTACTTCATACCGGATTTTACTTAGCCAAACCACGTCTCACATGCAGTGACTGGCCAAATACCCGAAACACCTCGCGCGACGTACCCTCAGATACGACAATTATAAAGCATTTTCCACAAATTTCTGAGGCTATTCTCTTAATACTATTACAGCTGGTTTGGGGTTATATACAATAATCAGATTACTTAACTTCCATTCAATCTAATCCTGAAGTAGTCTAATAGCACCTAATTAGAAGAAGTCTTAACTATAGAGGTTGCCAGAAGAGCAGGCCTCCCAGTTCCAAGAATAATCTACTACGGGGAGCATCCAGATAATCCGCATACTCCAGTATCAATTCTAATAACTCATATTCCTAGCGATGAACTTGGCAGAGTTTATAAAACACTTAATAACACTGAACGAGATTCAATCTAATTATAATTAAAAGATTATTTAAAAGCAATGCGAAGATGGAAAAGTCCATAAAGAGAAAACAGAATTTGCTCTTTATTAGACACGGCTATCAGGAATATCCGCATACCTAATCATTTCGCTGGCCCTTTCGAATCGGAACAAGAATTTAACAAATACCTACTAAGACCTACTTAGCCTGGCGCATTTCCTTCGGAAACGGAATACAACAATATACTTTATCATGCCAAAAAAATAGAATTAATATCTTATTATATTATTTTCACGCACGGCGACCTCAAACACCATAACATTCTCGTACAAAATAGACAAATTACAGGTTTTTTAGATTAAGAGTCAGCAGACTAATACCCTAAATATTAAAACTTCATAACAGCGCTCAGGTTCACTCGAGAAGATTTCTAGTAGTATAATTTCGTGATCGGTCTTAGAGATGGTTAATATATAACAGAACTGGATTATGAACGCGCGTTAACTTCTTTAACAAGCTCTTTATATTACTAATAATATAGAATTAAAAAAAGACTCAGGCCTCCTTTCAGAAAGTTTTTAACGTATAACAACTACCTATAATTCAGATAAATCAAATACTACCAACTACTCAAAAAACCCTCCTCGGTCTTCATCCCCCCTAACAAAAATTATATACAGAATTTTAAGGCCCTGTATCAAGGATAAGTAATATATTAATATAAATAGAGTTAAGATAATATTCCTCACACTATTTATAGTCCGCACAATGCAGAGGCTACCACAGGCCTTGATTAATCATTATCTGCGGCACCCATTACGTGTACATTTCCCCAGGCCTTAACTTCAGCCTCCAGGGTTGCTAAATTACCACATTTCAGGATAATCTGGCCGCTGATGGGCTTCCGGAGAAGGTCCAGAACCCAAAACACCCAAACACGGCACGTAACACCTGGAGTGTTTAACTGGTTATCATATGTCCTTATGGCCTGGTCCAAATGACTCCCAACCAGCTGGAACATCGGCGATCCTAAAAAGACCCACGAGAAGAAAGGATTTGAAGACTCCTGCAGTAGGCCCATGATCGGACTACTCGCACTCCTGCAAATAAAGCTCTAAATCAGTATTAAGAAGATGCTCTGATTCAGTGGCTTACTAAAATGCGCGATTTGAATCTCCCGATTACGTTATAATCCTTTATGAATGGGTAAATCTGACCTTTAAACGCGTCTTAAGTTCTTGGGTATATCGCTTTATTGATAGACTTTCCGCTTTAAACTCGATCCACGATTCTTAAGTTCTTGGGTAGAAACGTATAGATGTAGAGGATATCGGTGAACTGCAGTTTTGGTATAATTAGCTTGCTAATCTGTTAAAGGGCCTCCCTCCTCGCCTTGTCTATAATTTCGATAAATGCGGCTTTCAACCCGGTTAATTAAGGAATCAGAAAGTTATAGGGATTAAAGGAAGAGTCTGCGATATTACTGAAGCAGAGCATACGGAAAATATAACTACACTTGAATGTGTTACTATAGATAGTTAGAATATGACGCCGCTTTTTGTCTTTAAAGGTCAGCGATTTATAGAAGCTTGGTATAATAAAAATCTACCTAACTTCTATACTGCTGTCTCTGAAAAAGGCTATATAAATAATAATCTCATAATTCGCTGGCTTTATCTCTTTCACGAGGAGACAAAGGATCGAATAAAAAAAGGAGAAAAACGTATTTTAATCTTTGACGGCCATGCCTCGTATAAGACAGTTAAATTTTTTCAACTTTACGAGACATACGAAATTCTTCCTTTCTATTTTAGACCTCATACAACTCACCTCTGCCAACCGCTCGATGGAAAGCCCTTTTTAACATATAAAACGCGTTTTCAGTAAGCAAATAATATCATCGCACAATAGTGTGGAATCCCGTCAGATAAAGCGTCATTTCTACGCGATATCGCAGACGTACGGAAGAGGACATTTAATCAACGCTTGATTAAAAACTCTTTTAAAGAACGCGGTATCTATCCTCCTAACGGAACTCCTATAATTCGCGAGCTTTAAGCAAAACTACCTCCAATTCCTGATCTCTCTGCACCTGATCTACCTACATTCCATAAATCTACGCCTCCTCCGAATCCTCCTTCAAGCATTAAAAATACGCCTCCAAAATCGTCCGCGCAGGTTAAAAAGAATGAGAAAAAGGTTCTTCGTTATCTAAATAATAAGAATAATCTTATACGCGTCAATCGCTCCTTGGAGCAGATTTTTAAGCAATAAAAACGTCAAACTAAATGTCTCCAAATAATGAATACGTCTCTAGAGCAGATCAAGGCTATACAGGAACCCCGACACCGTCAATATACAAAGCAATCGATTACAGGGCTTCGAGATAAAAGGGTATTAAGTATAAAGGACGCGAATCATTCAATTGCGAGCAGGAAGGTAAAAGAAAAGCAGGATAAAAAGCGAAGAGCAACCAAGGCATAAAAGGAAGCGTACGGCCACCACCCACCTGCACCTGCTGTGGAAAATGAAACACCGGTTTCTAATAGTAAAATGGCTGATACACCGGATCATGAGATTTTTTTTATGGATTCTACTGGTAGTGGGCGTTAAAAATTGAGTTATTTTGAATATCTTGCCATTACGCTGACGACCACCCACCGCCGTCGGGTCTGCCACTACTAGACGCTAGAACCAGCTAGTTAACAAGGGGGCGCTGAAGCGCTTACTAAGTAAACTGACCAAACCAATCATGGACAAAATCAATTAGACCCTGCAAATTGTGTGAAAACATGATGTGACTATTTTCTATGGGCTGTTACAGCCTCAGAATAAAGAAATGAATCTTATTGTAGGTTAGATACGAAGACACTAAGCTGAAGAAGAGAAAGGAAGAAGAACAACAGAACGCTGCTAACAGGGAGACTAAATAGTAGAGGGGAAATGCAAACAAGCCAAACTCATAGACATTCTAATCCTCCTGCAATCTTAACATGAAACTTCGATATCTGGTTCATGCTGTCTTAGCACCTCTTTCGGGATTTGGATTGCTTGGATCGTCACACTACTGCTCACAAGCGGTGGGGCGGCTACCGCATAGCCATTGACTATGATAGGCTGGGACGGCGAATGAATATTATTATTATTATTATTATTATATTCATTTACCCCGACCCCTCACTTTTAAAGCGATATGCGGGCTACCACTACTTTAGCTTTCTCTGGAAGATTATATACATGCACCACTTCATGCAAACGAATTTAGAGCCTCGTCGGGGCCTGTCATGGCCTATTTACCTTTATTTCTCGTCATGGCGGCCCCCGGGCGCGCGGCTACAAAACCTACCTGACTTTTCCGCAAAGTCGAGTACCGCTCCCAGAGTACTGTTTAAACCGTAATTTCCCTGCTAATCCTTTGCCCCAAGCAGAAAAGACGTATCGTTAAACCCCCCGCCAACTTCTTTGCGGAGTTTCTGTCATAGCACGCTCAGTCTCGGGCAATCTATAAGGACGTGAACAACAGTCTCCTTCACTCCGCATTCGCATTTATCGTCCTCCCGGAAACCGAAGAGCTTGCCATGGGGGGCGAGCCATAAGTGACCCGTTCGTAGCTGTGTAAGTAAGTAAGCTCGGTTACGTAGTAATATGTCGTATAGACGTCGCGTATGGACTGAGGGCAATACAGGGTTAATCCGGCGAAGGTGACCGCCTTTTTCCGAGCTCTTCCATTCGTGTTCCTATTTCTTTAGGATCTGTTGTTGGATGTATCCCCTTTCCTGCGAGAACAGCCGCCGGAAGGGGTGTGATCCCTTTAGACCCACCGCTTCTTTTACTAAGCGATTTACCGTCTTATTTCCAAGGTCATCACAATACCCTGGGATCCACTGGAGCCGGAGGGGGAGCCCTCGTACTTTAAGTTTACTTGCTGCCTGAAGGATAGCATGGATGATACACTGACCAGACCCGTTGCCTGGGTTCCGGATTGCCTGTAACGCCGACATGCAGTCATAGAGGATTATTACTAGTTTCCAGTCCGTTACGGGCTGTCCTAATATATTATACGTTACCTTAAGGGCCAGGCTAATGGTATAGAAGATCCTAATAAGCTCTGCGCTGTAAACTGACCAGAATTCCATGGGTCCGATACAGATCGTGCGGTACTCAATGATATCTAGATTTTGACCTAACGCCACTGCTGCTGCGCCGAGTTAGTTATATTACCCAGAGGCGTCTAAGTAAATAATTACTACACTATTAGCCCTCAAGGCAACTATATTCTTCTTAGCCTTCTGCCAGTCAGGTTCGATCTCGATCTCTATAAATGCTGGTGAGATCCATGGTGCTAGCGGTCGTGAATCAATAATTTCTACGGCGTCCAGTCGCTCTAGATTTATGGTCTTCATAGTTTGGGCCAGGGGGAACCGGAACTTTACTACTGCGTTGTGGCTTCGCTTTCTAGCCCTAGCTATTGCCTCACGTACTGGATGGTTGGTTAAGAGCGTATACAACTTAGCGATTGTTTTCTGTCCCCTCAGTTGAAGCCTTAGATGTGTTGGTAGTACGTATGTCTCTATTTCTAATAATTACGTGGCCACTATTCGGAAGGCGGACATAATTCGGATAAGTGCCGCTCTTTATACTGTATTCAGCGCTCTTAGGTGTATCTTATCTCTCAACAGGTCGTGCCAGACTGTCGATACGTAGTCCATGATAAGGGTCACGCAAGCTCGGTACAGCTGTCTCATTTAGCCTGGGCGGAGATACCTGAGGCCCCCCATTACTAGGTTTACCTTTGTAGCTCGCTTGACGGCTTACTGTACGTGCCCCTTCTATCTAAGTTCTTAGTCGAACATAACTCTAAGGAGTTTAGCAGTATCGGAGGGCTTAACGATCCTGTTTTGCATGATGATTTGCCCTTTGCCCTGTTCCCCTTTCTTTCTTATTATATAGATTAGTTCTGTCTTTTCTGCTGCGAAGCAGGATCCTGTGGTTTCGGCCCATTTCTCAATACGTGGGATATCCTCTTCCTATATCTTCTTAAGGTTTTCCTCTACTAACCGGCCTGCTCGCCACCGGAAGTAGTCGTTAATAAAGGCTGACGCCCCGCCATAGTAGTTAACCGGCTGGTCTACTAGGTCTAAGTTAAAGAACGTGAATAGGATAGGAGATAACAGGAATCCCTGGGCTAGCCCTGCGTTGGCGAGGGGCGTAATTAATATTTCAAAGTCGTCGAAGCCGATACTCGCCGCCCGGTCTTCCATAAAGCTTTGAATCTATTATCTAACGATAGGTGAGACTCCTTTGGCTCTCAATCGATTTTCCAGGCTTCTTTGGTTGACTCCATTAAATGCCCCTTTGATGTTAAATGCCACCAACATGATTACTTTAGACTTTATCCAAGCTCTATCGATCGCGTTTGTCAAGACTAGGAGAGCCTGTTCCGTACTCCGCCCTGGTCTACCCCCGAATTACGTGTCTGGAAGCAGCCCATAGTATTCGGCATAGAAGGATAGGCGCCTAGCTATTACTACTTCGAGGTGCTTTCCGAGTGTGTTTAACAGTAAGATAGGCCGATACGCTCCCGGCACTATATAATCAGGTTTTCCTGGTTTCCGCAGGACTACTATTTTTGCCCGCTTCAGTTATGCGGGGTAATAGCTTAGTTCCAGTGACTTTAAGAATAGATATGTGATGTGTCTCCCAAGATATATCCACAGATGTTTCCACACCCGTGTCGGAATAGCGTCCTCTCCAGGTGCCATGGTGCCCTTGGCCCTTAGCACTGCCTTGTGGACTTCGTCTTCAGTTAGGGGTTCCCATAGGATTTCCTCCCTCTATGTCGTGGTTGGCTCGTCACTGGGATCTACTATTTTCGGGAAAAAGAATTCCATTAGGAGAGCGGCCTTAGCCTTATTTTCTATAACTTTACCATTCCCCGCTTTCAGGGGTAGGATGTTGGCGTAAGTATCTCGAGGTTTTATGTACGAGGCTGCTTTCCATAAGTGACCTTCCTCTACTTTATCTAGGAACTCCCTCCAGTGAGTGGCTTTAGCTTTTTTAATAGTTCTCGTCCATGCCCTGCGCTTGCAGCGCATTTCTTCATATAATAATACTAAATAGGGGTCCTGGCCGCCTCGAATTCTGCAGTTTTCCTGCCATCTCCGTCAGGCGCGTTTTATCTCTGCTTGGTGGGTCTTCAAGTCTGGGCTAAACCATCGTTTAGAGTAGGGGGATGGTTTGGTCAGGGGTATGAGTTATTCAGTTACTTCAGTCACTGTCTTGATTAGATTCGCTACGGCCCAGTCAAGCTCCGATTTAGTTATAATTGACGGCTGTGGTTCTAGGGTAGCTTTCACCATATTCCCTATTTTTATCCAGTCCGCCCGGTTATACATCCTTCTGGGTCTCTAATTATCCCTAGTCTCTGGCCTTATAGACCACTCGGAGTAGATTACTTCATAGTCTAATCTATAGTTATCGTGATATAGGTGGCACCTGATTACTCTTGTCGGGGAGTCGGTTACAGTGAGGTCGATCGTAGATCTCTTACCAGGGTGGTTTAGGGACCAGTGGATCGGTGTTCCTCTTAGGAGACACCCGTGCAGGCCCCAGTACTAGAAGAAGTCCACAAGCTCCTGTGCCTTTTCTAGCTGCACTTGGTTAACTAGGTTTATTTCCTAGACTGGGTAATATCGGTTAAAGTCGCCTGCTAGAATGATTGTCGTTTACTTAGTTTTCTCTCGAGTGTGTTCCTGTATCGTAAATATTATCTCGTCTAGGACGAGTTGTATCGGCGTGTCCTCTTAAAGGTGAAAGATATCCACTAGCTGGATATATACAGAGAACACGAGGAATTAGGTATCAGTTGTCCATACTTTGACTGCTGTGATATCCGGGTGGTTGCATTTAATTTGGCGGTGAGAGGCGGTTAAGATCCTCCTGTTAACATATATTAGGCTTCTTTTCCTCGCGTTTCCGCCTATATATATTGGTTGATAGAGACGCCAGGCACTATAGTTAACGTATGTTTGGAATATTATAACTGAAGGTTCCTGGATCAGAATAATATCCAGGTTTTATATTTAATAATCGTTAATAAGGGCCTCCATGCACGGCTTTAACTTCATAATATTTAATTACAGCAAGCTCAGGTTTCTCCGGTTCATTGTAAGGGGTTTGGGTTAATAGGAGTTTGACACGTTCTATCTCCAGTTAGGTAGTTTTCATTACAATCCAGGCATTTCGCTCTCACGCCGGGGGGACAGCTCCGCTGTTCATAACTACCCGCACAGTGGCCACACCTCGCCCCTTCTTAACATAACCAAGCCAAGTAACCAAATCTCTAGCATCGGAAGCACCGTTTCCTCTTAATTTGATATAACTCGACACTCCCAATATACCTTTACTCCACTAGGAGGCCATTGTTAATGATCCATTCCGCCGCTTCCGCTGTGTTCAGCCAGATGCCCATAATCGCCCAGTCACCGGGGGCCTTGTCGGGCCTTCTAAACCACGCTATGTCCTCAATCTAAAAGCCCCGTGCCGGTAGTCCGTTTTCTTCCATGATTTTCTCTATTCCTTTGGGCTTATTTCCTTCCAGGTCGAATTCTTCCGTGGGGACACGATGGACCACAATGCCAAACCAGGACTTGACCAGCTTCGTGTCATTACTAAGCTCCCTGAGCCATTCTGTATTATTCCAGGCCACCTCCGCCGATTGTGGATCTTTGAATCTGACAACGTAGCCTGTTTTAGTGGTTCCGATCCCAGCTACCTATGCGTCTCTGATTGCGTCTACACTCAGTAGGGCCGACCGGATCTTCGCGTTTGCCATGTCGGTTGAGAGGTATCTTCCAAAACTATTAGTCCCGTTATCTCCATTGCTGGGCGGGTTTCGTGTGCTTATTCGGACGCAGTTAGGCTCTTTCCGCAGTTATGTGAATGGGATGCTGGGTCCTTCCGGTGCTGCCATAGCCGCCACATAGGCCCATGTTGCCGTTGGGGCGGCCGGGGTTACTATCAAGAACTCTATCTAGGCCTGGAGGGTGTGCACCTGTTCGCGTAGCTCTTCGTTCTGTGTTTTCAAGAGTTGCTGGCCTGTTTTAATTTCCAGGATCTCCGTTCTAGCCAGCTCGATCACCTTTATCTGATTCGTGATAATACTTTTAAGGCTTTCAATCAGCCGGCGGACCTCCACCGTTATAACGCGTCCAGGGTTTGCTGCGCCGGTGTTTCTATTGTTAATGATATTCTCAGTGTTAGAGGAGTTTCGGAGTCTCTTTTTACTGCGTGTCAAGTCACTTGGGGGGAGCTGCTCAGGGGATTGAAACGAAAATATCGCGTTTTCCCCTGACGCGTTTCCGTTGGGGTGGGATTCGGCATCCCCATCGGGTATATCCGCCATCGGGCCGCTTTTAGTTCGCGGTCGGCACACAACAACACCACTCGAAATAATTGCTTCCAGGGTTCTCAAGGCGCTCTTTTTCGGGTCGGAGGGTCCTGGAAGTTCCCAAAAGCGTACCGTGCGGCGAATGAATAATACCGAATACCGAATACCCTCCGGCATGACACTAGATACTAGGGTTTAACAGGTGAGTGTCTGCCTAAGCTACGCTAACTATTACTTTAAATAAGTTTGTATTTGTCAAAACTATGTCCATGCCTATATATGGCTTTGCCTCTAAATATAAATCAAACTCGGTCAACAATGCTGCCCTGAGAGTAAAGCAATTGCGTGTAAAACGCTGTTCCTCGATACAAGAGCATTCAGAGGCATTAGCCTATCGATAATGCAACTGACAAGATATACCATGCGGTACACAAGGTACAAAAGTCGATTAAAAGTCAAGCCCCGCCTGCAGCAGACACCATGTTCGCACGTTTATTCTATAAAAGTTAATTTTGTCCTCGCAGATTTTCAGGGAAAAAAACTCACTACCATAAAGACTGCGCAAAACAGGCTGACTCCAGCCCCAAAGCTCACACAAGCAAACCTTAAGATATTAGTTTATATATACCACAAGAAAGGATGAGCGAAGATCCCCGCTTACAGATAGCGCCAAGCGTGCACAATTATATCCAACGCCCGTTCTCGAACAGTATCTGGAAGTTTATTTAGTAGCGCACTGCTGGTTCCCGAGACAACTTGAGAAACCTACTCCCGGGGTAGGCTGGGAAGCAACTTAAAAAGGCCATTTTGGGCGACATTAACGAAAATTACACCGGTAATGGATAGTCCAAGGGTCATTCCAAGGAGTTGAGCTGGTTTATTGTAAGAGATTTTCCGAAACAAATACTAGATTAGACGAACCTAGCAGCATCAGAGTAAGGCCATCGGCAGCTTCAGAGGGGGCTACGACGGCCTGGATCACAGCAAAGGCTGCCTGGGTGTATGAACCGGCGCCTAATCCAATTACAATTTCAAGACCGTAGAGAATGGCCGGTCTTATATGGACTTGGATAATAGTAGCTATGTTTTGATTAGCTTTGACAGAGACATAAAGAACAGTTATCACCTTACCTATCAGAATTGCTGGAATCAGGGCTACTATGCTTCCGAGTAAGTACCATGGCTTATAATAACCAAAGCGAGACATCAAGGTGCCACTTGACTGAATGGCCATAATTAAGATAATAATAAAAGGAAGCAACCTGACCGCAGATTGGATTGCATCGTCGCCCCGAGTAAACTGAAAGTAGATGGGTATGTAGTACACAGTTAGATATGTCACCATTCCTACTGTAGCGCAAGCAAAGAATAGTAGGGTCGGTTCCTTCTGCCTAAAAAGATGCATTGGCAGTAACCGATCCTGTAAGGAGGTAGTAATAGTAAAACCTTACTAGATACCAAATAAGAACCAAAGCGTCCCGGACACTATGAACAAAGCAATTATTTGGCCACTATTCCAGGCGTATAGAGTCCCGCCAAAATTAATCGCCATTACTAGGGTTGTAAATGCAGCAACGTTCAGGAAGCTACCAACCCAATCAAAACTGGAAAGCTTTTGTCGATAGGATACTCCAGGTGCTGGGTCTTTGGACGGAATTACAAAAATATAGGTTAGTATAAGAATGGCTCCGAAAAGTAGATTAATATAGAATGCCCAGCGCCAGGTATACTTTTTAAAGCCACCCCCAACGACGGGGCCAATAACGGTTCCTAAACCCCAAACTAGGCCTCTGTGTCCTTGTTAACAAGTCTATTATTAAAACATTCACATAGTGGACTTACATCAAGCTCAAGTATTGCGGACGCTCACGGCTCGTAATATTCGTTAACAGAAGATCCAGAATGCCGAAGTACATTCCATTTCCACCTGCGCCTGCGAAAACACGTCCAACAATCTCAGCGTTCATGGAAGGAGCGGCGCCAAAGAGTGCAGATGCAGCCATAAAAATAACAGTGGATATGATATACAGCCATTTCGAGTTGAACAGAGCGTATAGTTTGCCGTAAATAAAGACCATTACCACCCCACCGATCATAAACCTATTTCCCTGGGGTATATTTAGTAATGCTTATCAAGAAAGGCTTTCGTATTTAAACTCACCCAACTGATAACCACGGCAAATTCTCGACCGCATTAAAATGAGTAACGATAGCCTTGACGTTTAAAAAGTTAGAGTTTCATTCTTATGGTAATCGAGAACTAACAAACTGGTGCAATATCAGCAACAATAGTATTATCCAGAGCATAGATGAAGCTGCCTGTCA
Source organism: Aspergillus persii (assembly GCA_002215965.1). Taxonomy (NCBI): domain Eukaryota; kingdom Fungi; phylum Ascomycota; class Eurotiomycetes; order Eurotiales; family Aspergillaceae; genus Aspergillus; species Aspergillus persii. The sequence goes on from NGZO01000001.1 coordinate 6,372,221, forward strand.
ACGTGCTAGCAACCAAAAGAAACCACTACAGCTGTCAGTAACATCTCAATTTCAATCTCAATCTCAACACACTTACTTTAATTCCATGGATATGCCGTTCCTCTTCACCCTCCGGCACATTTTCATCTAGGGGCTCTTGTTCTAGAGTTTTTTGCTCAGTAGGCATCTGCATGATGGCTCAGTCTCGGATTGCCAAGTTGTACTTAGCGATATTATGAGGCACTTGATAGAATAGAGGTTCTTTAGAGAGACACATATATAAGAAATGGATCTGCTGAGCACGAGGTCAGGGGCATGGTAATTACTTGCTGAATCTGTCGGCAGACCTCTCTTCCTTTCTGGAATTCAGCAAGGCTTACCACGGAGTTCTGTACTCCGTAATTGAGGTTACATTTAATAAAAGTAGTGTATACAAGGGTAGTTGATATAAATCAGAAGATTACTGGTTAAGAATAATAATCTATCGGGCAAGGCTGAAAGCGGCTCCACTTCCCGCTGAATCTCACGTAACATGTGAATCTCTGCTTTCCTGGAGTTGAAAATGCATTTCTCCGGAGTTTGTACTCCGTAACTGAGGTTACATTTAATAAAAGTAGTGTATACAAGGGTAGTTGATATAAATAGTAATAATCTATCGGAAAGGCTGAAAGCGGCTCCACTTCCCGAGGTTGTTTTGGCGTTCCCTCTAACAGTGGATTCAGCACCTTTGCTTGAAAAACAGGAGATATTTGCCTTTTTGCCAGTTCGCGAGTCAAGGTTCAAAGTAAGTCTCCCATTCAGTGTAATAGCAACGTTCTGGTATCGACATGTGCTAAATTGGATGGTTAGTTCCTCATACAATCCGACTTTGATACCAGCGCAAATCGGCAAAGATATCTCTACTACTTCGAGAAGAAACCGTTGCCTCTTGCTGCATGTTGCCACCGCATTTGCGCTGGCGGTGCTCGAATTCTGCGAAGATTCAGAGTTGTGCTATACATGGCCAAACTTCCCACCTTTGGAAGATGATATCGGTGGCTTTTGGTCTCCTCTGGCTCGATTAATCCGTGAGTCTATTGCCGGTATTCCGGTTTGGAAGTCGAGGCAAGGCAACCGCCTTCGTCATATAGATACTGTTGTGATCCTGCCAGACGACTTCAAGGATAGCGATGGGAATCCATTGCTGGACGACTCGGAGTTGGATCCGTTCCTATCCGCCGGCTACCCTGTTATGCTAGAAAGGACTCTCAAAGAATATGGACTCCAGGTGGGAACTTTTGACCTAGTTCTCAAAATGATAAAGAGTGATCTTGAAAGCTCTTTCTCCATGGTCAAGTCCCATGTTACTAGCGCAGACCTCCACTCCCGTCTTTAACAACTATTGTCCAAGATCAAAGATGAGGACGAAACGCGTGCCGAATGGCGTACTATGAATGAGCTTGCTATTCTTCCTCTAAGAAATGGTGAATGGGCGTCTGCTAACAGTGGCCCGATATACGTACCAAAAACGGAAGAATTTAACATCCCGGCCGGCGTGAATATTCGCATTTTAGATCCAGCAGCAGTTGCTAATGAAGACCGCAAAGCATTCTTCATACAGTTGGGAACTGTGGAGCCGTCGATCAACGCAGTCCGATCTGCAATACTGGCAAATTATAGTCCCTTATATCGTGAGGTAGACATTCAAGATTCGAAAGCTCATCTTCATTACTTATATCTGACGCAAGGGCGCCATCTAATTGAAGATGATCTTTGCGATATTCGTGTTTACTGCAATTATGACCTTACAAAAAACCCATACGTCGAAGATATCTACCTGCCAAGCGACCATCCATTCAGACCAGAGGCCCTCCTGGGGCGAATAGAGTACTTCCCGGGCATGGAAGTATTGCTTATGCATTCAACATATCTAGAGAGCATTCCAACAAGACCACATACAACCCATCCATCGTGGCGCGAATGGCTAATTGACTCACTTGGAATTTGCGGACGCCTGAGTCTTGTTTCACCCGATGGCGATACTCTTTCAGACAGCTGGATCTACGTAGCGAAATATCGCTCTGAAAAGCTTCTTGGGCTGTTGAAGCATCTCTAGAAATATCAAGGGTCAGGGCTGCGCCAGAATGCTCATCTCATTCTGGAAATTCAAAACACGAATGCAACAAGGCTTTGCAATATGAGGCTGCCTGATGACTGTCAGCTTTGGGAAACATATCTGCCTTTATCCAATCTTCAGGCACTTCGTCTACGTTTTATGGAGGAAGATGAACCCTTTCCGTTCTTGTACCTTCAAGAGCTTTCAGATGAGGAACTCTATTCCAATTGGACTTTGGAACGGTTTCTCGGTAGGGAAAGACGACAACATGGGGTTCCTCCTCAATATTTTGTATTGGATTCAGAACGCTAATTCCGATGGATCATCCCTTACCTGGTATGAGCGACTATGGGATCTCTATATCGCAATCGATGCAAAGCACCTTGCTACCGAGAACCGACTGGCCGTCAGGGACATCATTAAGTAAGTTCAATGCTCCCGAACCTGAGACGGGTTGCTCACCTTCAAGCCAAGATCCTTTTTTGAAGACGGCGACTACATTTTTATTCCTGTTATTCAGGAGAATGATCCGTATGATGCAGCATGGGTTGGCCTTGAGCAATGTTTGTGGGATGCACCACCAAAAATGATTTCGAAGCATTCTCTCAAATATACTTTCGGGCAGATTGTTGATGAAGATCAACTGGAACTTCTTTCACGATTCTTCAGGCACATATTAAACATCCCCAATGCCTCATGGTCACATATTACAGGGGAACTGGTAGAGCGGAGCCAGAATGACTGCGTCGACTTTGATCAAATATTCGACATGTACAAGTACCTCTTTGAAACGGGAGGTTTTCTCGCCGAAGATTTGCGGTAAATATAGAATTCGTTCTTTCTATGTTGGGGCTGCAGCGAAATACTAAACTATGATCAGGCGCGAATTTGAGGATGAGAACCTGATTTTTGTTTTTACCAACGGCGAATCCGGCTGGTACAAGATCTCCGAGTGTTTGTGGTCAAGTACTACAGATATACGTGGGAAGGTCACCCTGAATGGCCATTATGAGGATCTGAAGGAAATTTTTATTAATACTTTGGGGGTCAGCACGCTCACCCTTCAGATGGTATATGATGAGCTGTTGGAAACAAACTCGGAATCCACAATCGAAGAGATAAAAAAGAAGATCTTTTCTTTCAATGCTCTTCTTCAAACAGATGGAGATCAGGCCGACCCGACTCCACTCTTGGAAAGGTCCATATTTCCCGTCATTTATTCAGAAGGAACGATAAGGCTCACATCTGCCGATACGGAGTTTGTGATACCTGACCGAGAACACCTGGCACGACAATTCAGAAGCAGGATCAAGATGCTTGAGTTCAGTCTGGAAGAAGTGCGTCGCCTGAAAGTCTTTTTCGAGTGGGCCAATCTCACACATCGCTACTTATCGGCATCCATCAAGGAGTTGACTTCCTTCTCTGGCGAGGTAACACAACTAATATCAGCGCCACACCGAGATTTGAAGAGAAAGGCTCATGTCAATTCTCCGGTGAGTATTATATATTTATTAGCCAGGCCAGATTGCTCATATCCACTACATTTTCTTAGGGTCGCGGCCACGTTCAATAGCCCGAGGTATCACGCGGATTCATCGGGACTTTATGAGTTACTTCGCACGGCCAGAATTGAAGCCACCGATGGGGTTTCCTCAATTCTGAGAATTTCTCAGGATGGCATAGTGGTGGACGTTGAAGAATTGATTGGCAAGCTGCATATCAGTGAAGAGTCATCTGGTCTTATCATCTATGTGCCGAAGGACAAAAGGGCTCAAGAACTCTGTTTCTGCGACCTTTTGCCCAGGCAACTGACCGAATGGCTTATGCGAGACCCGACCACACAGATCCCTGACGATGCTGAAGGCGATGCAGTGACTGTGATCGGCATGATCTTGAGCATTGATCCTTCCGCTACCGCTACCGCCCTTGTTTTGGAACGCCAGGGTATTGTCGAAACTAACATACTGAACGAAGATCCCGGAATTGACGACGGTATACCATCCCAGCGGCTACAAAGTCATGATAGATCTCCACGTGAGGTTTCCCTAGAATCAGCGGACATTCTCACCCAGTCTATCGATCAGAGTCGCCGACCACCGACGTCGGAGGATGATATGGAGTACCAACGGTTCCTTGATAGGGTCCTACTGGCTGCGAGAAGAGCCACATTCCCCTCGAGTGGACCATTTAACATGAGCAGCCTGGATGAAGCACTACTGGAAGAAACCCTCCATCGATTTGATGGCTTCCATGGTATTGACGTAAGGAGGACTTTCCGCGCGGACAGCCACCTCGAAAGAGACAAGAAGATCGGAGCAGCGGGGAATTATATGTATGTTGCATATCCGGAACTTGCTGCAGAGATCCGATACTGACTAATCTTTATGAAGGTTTTGAACTGCTCACTCGGCTGAACCCAGCTCTAACGGGCTGGAGTTATCGGAATTGGCAGAGTAAAATTCGTCAATATGCCAGGGTCCGCCCGGAATACGCCAACATGGATCCTTGGTATGGGAGGGAGACTACCGACATTACATACGATGATACAGAGGGCGATTTCACGGCCCTACTTATTGATAATGGGTACCTTGACGCTGACGAATGGGAGGACATGCGCCCGAAGTATTACATTGAGGTTAAGACGACCACAGGACCTTTGGGAACTCCCTTTTATATGAGCAAACATCAGTATGAAAGAGTGAGTGTGTTGACAATCATTTGTAACGTCGACGCTAACCGGGCCCAGATGTGGGCTGTTCATAATAGGAGCGACCGTTCGGAGGTCTACATAATCTTACGAGTGTTTCATATCGGAGATAATATTGGGATGAATGTTTATTTTGACCCGGAACAGCTCAGATTAGACGGAGAACTTGTATTTACTGGGGGGACTTGGTCGGTCGTTCCCGGCTAGTTTTTTTGGTGCGGATGATTTGTCCTGCGCACAGATCAATAAGCAGAGTGTTGCGAGGCAGCTATTTGTAGGGTCTTGCGGTAAAAGTGTTTTTTTTTTTCATATAACATTTCTCCCTCTTTCGATGTCCCTCTTATTGCCAGCCCTCCATAACCTAATACTGCAGATAATAGCTCAAAGATCAATCCAAACACACTTTTAGGGCCACATTAGAGCGGCAAAACTCTGTGTAGAGCCATATTTAAAAACAATGGAAAGAACTGAAGGGTTATCGGATGGACTAAGTAAATTCACTTCGCGCCTTGGTCGCGCAGTTGGTAAGGGTATGGCAACTCGCTAGCTGGTACTCATGTATCCGGTAACTAGGTTTAACAAGGTTGTGTATCTCATCTGCTATGGTGCAAGTCATTCCCTAAAATAATAACGGCCGATAAAGGAAGTAAGCTAAAGACCCTGAATGTTAAATATATTAATGAAAAAAACAGCACAATACTAGCAAAGAGTTACAATGACAGAGAGACGAAGTGCTGAGGTTATCTAACGACTAAAGCCAGAGTGACCTTCCTCAGCTTTGGGCTTAAGCGGATACCCTGCACCCCACCGGTTGTGAAACTCCGTACTTCTTTCTTGGCTTGCCCCTTCTCTCGATTCCCCTTGGTTCCCATCAACCGTTCTGGGATTTTGAGATAACTGTCTAATTGTATCGTCCGACATCTGCCCGAGCCATTGTTCAGACCGATTGCCTGTGACAATACGTTTTGCCGATATCAGGTCCCCGATGGTTGAGACTATTAGCTGGCGTGAGTCATCGGCAGAATTGACATCTTCAAAAGAATTAACTCGGGCACTCCCTGCAAGATCAGATGCGACGGCACAGATATTTAAACACTGTTCAATGCTCTCTTTTTCCTCTTGCATCGTTTCTAGCCTAGTAGCTTCGTTCTTGGAAATCTTTTGACGCTTTTGAGCTTCTGCCAAGCGGCTCTTTAGTTCTGCTAGCCTTAATTCGAGGGTTTTCGAATTGGCATTGAGCTTTGATTGAAAGTTGTGAAACATGGCTCCCGTGACCTTCTTAGCGTGTTGCAGCTCCGCACCTTCCGTATTGGCGGATCCGGCAGGTAGATCGTGCGTAGAGACCGAGTCGTGCAACAAGCCAGCTTGTAGGCTTTCAATATATTCCGAGGCTTGAGCACAAATCTCCAGACATTGCTCTGTGCTCTGCTTTTCGTCTTCAATCACTTTAGAATCTAATTCTAAGCTCACAGGGCCCTCGCTAGCTTCATTAAGCAGCTGTAGGTTTTCGGAGATCTCGTGCAAATGATCCTGAAGATCTGATGTAGCTTCATCAATCATCCGCTTATATTCATCAAGAACATTAGTGGTGACTGCGGCGTGACGACTAGTCAATCAAATTTTATTGTCAGATCAGACCTTTCTGCGCGGCTGCGAAGGCATACATACAAAGTGGCGCATCCGAGGGCGATACTGATTGTTGCCTTGTATCCGGCTAGGGTTGTTCTGAGATTGTTTATATCACCACCCATATACTGCAATTTTGCCCAATCACGGAAGCTTGTCCGGTCGACACCGGAATGGCTCGTACAACGTTTCAGAGTGTCCTCGAATTCTTGGCATATTGTGCCGCATCGTAACAGTGGCTGCTTCAAGGCATCTAGTTCGTCTTCAAGTTCGGCCGCCGTGCCCTTCAAAGTCTCCAGAACATCATTAAGCGACTGTAACTCATCTCGTAGATCTCTAATTGCCCGTTTGCTAGATTTGAAACTTTCAATCAATTGGTAGAGTGACTTGCTAGTTTTGAAAAGCAAAGCCAGCCAGTCCAACCAAGCCAGACGCAATCCCAAAAGCTTCGGCCATCACAACTTGTGAGGTTTATATATACGGTGAAAGAAAGAAAGAAAGATTAAGTCTGCGCCGGATATTTGAAGAATAGAGGCTTTGTAACCCTGTTCGAGAGGAGAGGGCTGCCCGTCATTGATATGCCCGTTAACGAAACACGGCCAGAGATATACGTTTACCCCTCGTGTGACCATCGCTGGCTTCCCGGCGGCTAGAGGACGTCTTTAATTGGATTAGCAGCCGCTTATGTAACACATAGGATTGGCTGGGCGGGGAACAATCAATTTTCTTGTTGTGGATGTGTCAATTCCCGCTGGGCGCCCGATTACATAGGACCTCAAGCCCAAGGCCTCGATTGAGCTTTCTGTGTTGCTTGATCTTTGTCAAGCCGTTTATAGTACAAACTTATTTCTCCACAGAAATTCAAGATTCTAATACAAAAGAGAACGCATGGTTTCTAGTTTAACATCACTCTTCCATATTGCACTAGCCCGTCGCTCGTTTCCTCACCTCGTTAGAAGATGGCGAATCACGTCTTAAAGCCGGCTCAGGAGACTGATTACCATGGTTAGCATGGGTTGAAATGCCATGCTTACTCGTCTGAACCCCGTGGAGTTGCTGCGAGCTGTAGTGGTGGCGCCTTCTATCAAAGTAGAGTTACCAGCTGGAGTTCCGAAACGACTATCATAACGCTTTTCAGCCAGGTGCCGAAGAGATTCGTCTGTCATCGAACCAACCAGCTGCGCTGAGTTACCCTTAGACAAAGCTTTGTTGACATCGAACAAATCTGCTAAAGTGGTTACCACGACTTGGTCGCTATCGCCGTCAGCTATTACTTCCCCAATCCTGTATGTCTTCTGGCGGGAAACCTCGCTAGCAACTTTGCACACCTCTAGACACTGCCTGGAAATCCTAATATCCTCTTCTAGGCGCAATCTTTCACTACCACTCTCGGTGTCTCCATTTGCAACCAAGGATTCTAAGCGCTTTGCGAGCCGGCTGATGATATCTGTGAAATCATCTCGACTTCCATCCAGGGCTCGGCGTGTTAGAAGTTGTGCTTCGAAAGGCTTGGGCGTTTCCTCTTCAGCGGTGATTCGAGGCGCATCTCGGAGTAGAGACGGCTCCCGATTTGCCAATGAATCCATATAAGTTTTTGCGTCTTCACAAATTTGAAGACATTGCTTCGTCACTTCTCTTTCATCATTCAAGTCAATGTTTATATTCGGGGAACCCTTGCTCTCAACCGTCAACCGCGCTATTTTTTCATCGATTTGCCGCAAACGGATCTCCAGGTTATACGCCGTATCCTTGACTATCTCATTGTATTCGTGAAGGACCTGCTCCGAAACCTTAGATGCTTGTCTTATTGATCAATGTCAGCAGAGTCCTAGTGGGACGGAGCATTGCGACTTACATTGTAATGGTGCCTAGCCCAACAGAAATCGTCGACTTGTACCCGGAGATGGTATCTATAAATTCGTTGATATCGCCCCTCATAAATTCCATTTTTGTCCAGTCTAGAAAGCCCGCTTTTGATTTTTTACTGAAAGCTTTCATCAACTCTTCGAATTGGCGGCACACTTGACTGCAACGGTAAGTGGGCCCTCAAGGAGAGTCAACATTGCTGTCTCAGTACTGATCACTTGCTTCAACGAATCAAGTATATTGATAAGATCCTCAAGCTCTTCCAGGAGCCTCCGCAAAGTCTTGTTCCGGTCTTGGAACCGTCGAACGGTCTCACAGAGCGATTTTGTCGATTGTAATGTGGCAGTAATTACAGCCAGCATAGAGGCAGTTATGCTAAGAGGGTCTGCCATTTCGACCGTAGTGAAGGAGGATTCTGATAACCGGTCTAATCAGGAGAAATCGAAAAAGAAATGTGAAGACCTATTATCTGGAGCAGGAGCAGCTGCGCATATGAACGTTGGGTCCAGGTTTGGAGGTGTCTGTGTGAACGTATCAGAGTAGCCGAGTTGGCGCCGTGGCTGTAAATGGTGTTCCACCAATTTGCGGGGGTTTCGATCCGTCACACATCACATGTTGCGGACTGGCTCTATAACCCATGTGCCGGTCAGCCTAACAAGAGTTTCAAGAAGAGAAAGACATCCATGCAGTAAGAGACGAACCTCTTCCCCCCCAAGTCATTAATACCGTATGGTATGTTTGTGCTGATATATGCGCCCCTTCTTGTAGACCTGAGAATAGCGTGGAGAGGGAACGGCCAATACGGTAAATTACCCACTGAGCTAAAACAAATGAAGACACGGTTGATCTTCTTGTTCAAGTAAAGGAGTAACCCGTATCGTTGCCTATCTTTATGCTACTGACATATTTCAAAATATATCCTGCGAAATTTGCGGGATTCGAGGCATATTCCCTAGCCTTTGTCGTCCACACCGTGATTGCGTGACTGTAGGCGCCCGCTGGACGCGAAAATAACAACAGTGGAACGCTGACTGCGGGGTTCTTGTCGGCCCATTGGAGGCCGGGCAAACGTTCGGGGCGATTCGTTTCGGTTCCGGAGGACATTCCCTACTTGCATGCTACTTAAATCAAGGCTGGGAGTACTCTGGAGTAGTGCATGCGCCCACAACCCGCACAACTCAATGATCCATCAGCTATATATTATAGATAGGGTTTGCCCAACCCCGATACTCTTTAGATTAAATTTCACAGCTCGCCTATCTCCGCTCCCTCTCCCCGATTCTGTGCGGGAGATATTGATACTATGGCGGAACCTATCAGTCTGGCTTCTGGGTTGCTGGCATTAGCCACTTTCGCATTCCAGTCAAGCATTAAGTTATATGAAACAGTCAAGAGCTTCCATTCCCATCCGAAGCGCGTACGCGATCTTCTGGAGGAGCTGGAGGCACTGAGCGGGGTTCTTGGCCCACTCACCGAGACGATCAGCAGCATTACTGATGTCGACCTTGCGGCGCTTGACCTTCCCCTGTTACGGTGTGGTCACGCCTGTGGAGAGTTCGAACAAGAGATTCAAAAGTGTTCGATGCGATCCGAGAGTGGTCGCACGAGCTTTCGCGATTGGGCCAAACTAAGGTACATGGGCGATGACATTGATGGCTTTAGGCGCTTGTTATCTGGATACAAGTTGACCATTAATATTGCCCTTACGGATGTCAACCTGTGAGTCTCTTCATATCGGATGCAGTTCAGCATCTCATAACACCCCTTATATCCAGTTGATTAACGTGGTTAGTCGCAAGTCATCCATTACAGCCGAGAGTCTTAGGGATTACGAAGATCTTATCGTAACAGCTAAGGCAGATCTTGAGGCTCATCTCGAAACCATCGATGGAAAGCTTGAGCTTATATTTAAGAAAACGGTGGCAGGATCCGATTCGGATGCATCCGAACGACGATTGATCGAAGAGGAACGACTAAGCACGGAAAAATGCCTGCAAATCTGTACTCAGTTGTCCAACCACATTAGCCAAATCCAGTCCACACGTGAATCCGGTGACAGTGCTCCCGGGCCATTCGATTTTGATCCCCTGCCTGAAAGAGTCACGAACGAGAGCCTGCAGGATTGTAAGAAAAGGTTAACTCTCACAGCTGCAAAGCTCGAGGGGCATATGAAGGACCTGATGGACAAGTTATTGACAAAGTCGCGATTAAATATGACATCCGAAGAGGAGTTTGCCGACCTTACTAGGTTGCGAGAAGAGTGGGAGACAACCCGTCAGTGCATGGATATCTGCTCCAGGGCAGATGATCACCTAAGGGAGAACATCAGCAACATTGACAACTATGCCACCGGTGATGCCGTACAATTCATGGTTTCGACAAACGGCACAATCATCCACGGTAAAAATCGAGGAGTGGGTTGGAGGTCGAGGCAGGTTGGAGGCCATCTTAGCGATGTTTCTCTCCAACATCTATCACGAGACTTCACAAGTATCAACCTGGGGAGCACTCTGCGCCCATCTTCACAAGATAACTCGTCGAATCCTCCTAACGATGCGATGTCAAGCGAAACTATATCCGAATTCAAGGAAAGATATGGACGAGGCTTCCGACTCTCACCTAAAACTTCTCAGGACACACCCATCAATGTAACCGCTGGCGTGGAGGAGCGAAGCAATTCACCGAAGGAATAAGGTAGCTACCGGTTGGTTCGAGTTCCCTTTTATACTACTAGGCCAATCTCTTTTATTAGCTCCTAGTATCTATCATAAGTCGTGCCCAGCTATCGAATTACAGTGGTACTGCTGATGACCCTACGCGATAGTTAATTGTTTTGTGTTTATATTATAAGAGCTGTGTGTTATTAAGGCTATTTCAACGGCCATTATATGTTTTCGTAGGAACAGCCCATTTCGCGTCAGAAACTATCTTTATGCTGGAACATATCCTAGTTTTAGTAGTTTTAGTACTTATTGGTGCCCATATCTTCGGAAGTTCTCTGGATCGTTCGAGTTAATAGATTTAGGGGGAGTAAATAAAGGACGCGTGACAGGGTTTAAGAGCACGCCTTGGAAGGAGCAAGAGGCTCAGCCCGTTTCGACGAGTTGGCGATTGTTTCACGTGACCTTGATGGCATGTGGCCGCGTAGTTACGTAATCCATCGCCTCGCGCAACCGAAGGAATGATATTCGTATTGGAAATGCAAAAATAATGAAGGGGGAAAATACTGCATTACTGAACTTATTTTGATCGATTTTATTGTTTATTTTAAAGCTCTGAGACTGCATAAATATAAGCTAGTTAGCCTAAGTTAGAAACAATCAAGACCTTTAATCAAATCGTTAGAGATCACCTTCTTCTCTCAGGTTATTTAGTCACCTTTGCCAAGAACAAATCTGCAATAGTCATGAGCGAGAGAGGTGTGTCTATATCACCTCCCGGAGTCGGACAGGTGCGGGTGTGAATCTGGGCTCGCAAACGCCCAAGCACGTCCTTCTGGAGTGCCCGCTGCACACCACCAGTCGCAGGGAGCCGATGAAGCACCTTGAGGGGATCGAGGGACTGCGCGGGCGGGTGCAGGACTACGACGCAGTCATTGTCCTGTACCGATATATCGGGTGTTTCCATCCTTCTATCCTGCATCAGAGTGGACCTTGCTCATCATTCTGAATCCCCCGCACTTCTGATTTCTGAACGGAGATTCCCAAGTTTAAAATTATAATGATAACTCCCGATTCGAATCTAATCTTTCCTCTAGTTAAATATTCCCATAAACTCAGACCTGGACATATTATCTCTAGATATCCTATTCCCATCTATCAGGACTCAGAGCTATTCCTATCATCTACCCCAGATCGGATTACACGTTAAATGAAGGTTATTCTTATTCTACTTATATTCTTGGCCTTCGCCGGCCTAGAATATGTATATGCAGGCCACCCTCTCTGGGAGTCCTCGCTTAAAGTCAAGCATGCCGTCCCGCTTAGCGTTGACGACAGAGTCACTACCACCTGGCCTGGAAATAGAGTTCGATTTACCTACCAGGATGACGACACATTATTCGAACTTGCGAACCATTTCAGAAGTGCGACTAATACCTGGTTTATGGCCGGACTACCTGACACATTTCAATTTGTCTATATTCCCCGTGAGGAATGTGTCCGAAATCGCCGCGACTGCTTAGTCATTATGGCTGGAGGATCACAGGTGGAACAATTTACGATTGTCGGTAAATATATTGGACCGCCTACCGAAACTCTTCCAGGATCTATGATAGTCTTTAATGTACGCCTTTCAGTTTATCGAGAACGACAAAGGGCCTTTGAGCAATTTGCCCATCAGATTGGACATATTCTAGGTCTATACCACGAGCATCAGAATCCTTATGTCTGGAGTATAGAATACGGTGGTCTTGGATTTTCTTCTCTTTTTTATTTACATTGCGACAGACTCTTTGGATATGAGGAAGCAGCCCAGGGTCTTTTAGAAGAGGAGATTAACGGGCAATTTGGGATCTGCAGGAACCGAATGGCAGCGAATGGACGTGGCTTTGACGCGGCTGCCGAGATTCTTCCAATGCTAGAATTAGCCTATCTACCTCATTCAGATCCACCTACTTGGACTGACGTGGACTGGAAATCTATCATGCTCTACAGCACTAGAACGGGCACTACGTGGACCGGCGACCGACGCCAACATCGGGATCGGGGTCTGATCAGGCTTACGCCGCCAGATGAGTTGGGTCCTACGATTGAACGTAATCCTGTTCCGAGCCAGGGGGATATTCAAGCATTAATCCAGCTCTATGAGGCTATGGATACCCGTTTTGAGCATCGTTATTTTCACGATCCTCACAGTCAATTCTTCCCTCGCTTCAATGAAATGCGGAATTTTGCTGCGTGCGATAGGGATATTTAACAACGGAGGTAATACTATGTTCTACCATACCCAGGGGAGGGTTTGAGACTTCAAAACCCCCCTAACTTCGTTATTTCTACGATTTCGTAAAAAAGGATATTTAGTAGAAAGCTTAGGGTTACTAAATTGTATTATTGTTAAGATGATGATTGTAAGGGGTAGCCTGCCGTGCTGAAGGTAGGTGTTACGACCACCTGGGCAGCGGACAGAGGGCTCGCTCCGCCTCAGGAGTGCGGTTCGCAAACGGCTCTACGCCGCCACACCAGGGAACGCCAGGCGGCGATCCTGGCAGTAGGGAATCCCAGGCGGCCCTCTGGCCAGTACGCTCTTCGGGCGTTCTACAGGAGGTTCCGCAAACTACGCGAGCAGGGCCTGACGGAGCAGGATATAGAGATCCGCTGGATCCCTGCTCATATCGGCGTCGAGGGGAACGAACAGGCAGACGTCGCTGCCAAAGATGCGGCTCGCGCAGCTGGAAGACGACGACGACGGAGAGGAGGAGGAGGAAGACCTGGAACACGACACCCTGCTTGCAGGTCTCGAACTAGACGACGAAGACGATGGTTACGGGGAATCGTGAGGTAGGGATGCGGTCCCATCTCTACCAGTAACGCGCAGACGGCCCTATACAGGGCCAAAACACCCACATAGAATGGAGCGGAAGGAGTATGCAGCGCTGCGTGGGATGGTGAGGCACTAGACACGCAGTAGGCGTGTGGCAGCTGCAGCTAGTTGTGTTGCTTTTTGCTTTTTGATTGTTTACTACACTTATGGGTTTTTATGCATATTAAGCGCCTGGGTACAAGGTTTTGCTTCATTCGGCGAAGCACCTGCATAGCCCGTTGTACAATAGATAGGCTTTATCGGGTCAATAGAATCTTGATTGATTGATTATAGTCAAACCGACCTTGTACAGGACGTTCTTAGCGACCATGGCAAAGTCATCAAGTTCATCAAGGCAAAGCTATTAGAATGGCTAGAGTGCTTAAGCCTTCTGGGAAGATTGTCAGATGCTCTAAAGGTACTAAGGGTACTGGGAGCCCTCGCAGAGGTATGACCTGATTTTGTAGTATTTAGAGAAAAAAGCTAATAGAACCTCAGAGTCCATCATTACAGGCTTCTGTATATGATGCTAAACGTTTCTTGCTGCGCGACTACCAGACAATATCAGCTTGGCCACTCCAGATCTATAGCTCCGCACTTATCTTTAGTCCTGAAGAAAGTCTGATCAGGGCTGAACAGAATCTCAAGAACACACCTAGATTGTTGAAGAGAATCCCACAACTAGAAGGTACCTGGGACCCTCTAATCCAGACACTGGCTGGCCACTCTTTCTGGGTAACTGCGGTGGTGTTCTCTCCAGACGGTAAGCAGATGGCGTCAGCATCTGATGATTGCATCAGGCTATGGGATGCAAGCACGGGCGACCACCAGAAGACACTGACTGGCCACTCTGGCTCAGTGAAGGCGGTGGCGTTCTCTCCAGACGGCAAACAGATCGCGTCGGATTCTTTGGATCGCACTGTAAGGCTGTGGGATGTAGGTGCTTCCCTGCGCTCGGCCAGATCATATGGAAGTCGTCTGGAGGCACTGCGCAAGTTTCGCAAATGGCATTGCCAGATAAAAGTCCCTGGGTTTCCTACCAATTTAACATACTCGGCAGATGGTCAATACCTCCGGACAAATCTTGGTCTTTTTAGGATTGGTGACAGTGACTTTAATGGTGGTCTGTCACTCAAAGGGGACTGGATATGCTATGGAATGGCACCGGTATTTCGAATCTTACCAGGATTACACCCAGCCTGTTGTGATGTTCGGGGCGACCACATCGCGATTGGTTCTCAAAATGGCCAAGTACTGTGTCTTGAGTGTGATTGTAGAGGGCTGGAGCAATCATTTAACTTGCATTAAGATAGATATTTTGTACGCGTAGTAATGCTTCCCGCTCTATTACTGTTAATTACTACCCTATATTTTCAAATCTCTTTATGAAAGAAGGGCTTATGAGGATTGGTGAATTTATACTTGCACAGCTTACCACCAAGTGTGTTCGGCCGGATTTCGGCTTCGGTAAGCATGGTCACTACTTTGACTTAGTTAGTTTTGCCTTGTTGATGACAGTTCACAAAGTATTCTATTAGTTAGTACTGGAAGACGCGTGCTGCGCACGCTGCGGCCCTGAAACAACAAGAAAGGGAGGAGGTATGAAATACATGAGATTATTGAGGCACATTAAGGAGATGGACAAGGCTAAAGCACACAGAACAGGTCACGGTACTGTAGTGAACTCCAGTGTACTTTTATTTCTCTGTCTCTCCTGAGTAAAATAAACACCGTCCCGGGCTTTCATCGCCGGGCTTTTGCTGTCGCCCGGCACCGTTACATCTGGGCGGCCCAGAAGGGTAAAGATGGTGCGGACACGGAGAACGGTAGAATATTCGGATCTACTGTATTGTCTTTGCACCCTATCCGGCCATATCTCATGATCAACCCTGTGTGGCCGCGGTATTATGTAATCCATCGCCTCGCGCAACCGAAGGAATGATACTCGTATTGGAAATGCTGCATTACTGAACGTGTTTTTGATCGATTTTGTTGTTTATTTTGACGCTCCGAGACTGCATAAATATGAGCTAGTTAGCCCTAAGTTAGAAACAATCATGACCTCTAATCAAATCGTTGGAGATCACACCCTGCCCCAAGCACGTGTCCTTTTCCTCTCCATTCTTATGGGTCTGGTCATAGGTTGTTCCCCCCCGTTCCGGTCAGTCCGGAGCCATACTGCGTAGGCAGCTCTCCGGAGAACTAGTGATACTAGTAGTGATATGGTGCATTTCTCAGCCCCAGCTGACAGCGGGGTAGGTAATACCTAAGATCACTAGCTCACTACCGTACAAGGTCCGTCGATTGAGCCTTTTTTAAGACTATCCCCCCACGTCCTCATCGTCGGTACTAGAGAAATAACAGCCCAGCCCAGCGAAACGAAACCAACCGCCTGGCATGGAATGCCCACAGCCCGTTGGCTACCGGTGGCGCTCGTCGAGATTCTTCATCCTGTGCACGGTCAGCACCGCCCTGTTCGCCGAAACCTTTCTCTATGGCTATCTCGTGCCTATCCTGGCCCATATGCTCGAGGTGCGATTGCGCATCGACCCATCGCAAACCCAGCAGTATACCACCACTCTTTTATCCATCCATGGCTTTCTAACGGTCGTTGCCGCACCGGTGATTGCACATTTCGTTGACAAGACGCCCAGCCGCAAAGGCCCTTGCTGATTGCATTGACAGCATGCCTGGTTGGGACGATTCTAGTCGCATGGACTCCAACTCGTATGTGGGTTGCCTCGTCGGATGGAAGGTTAACTAACAGCCCGTCCCAGTTTGGGCTCTATTCCTTGGTCGGTACCTCCAGGCCGTGGCTGGCTCGGCGACGTGGATCGTCGCATTTGCCCTTCTGCTGGATTGTACGGCCGCCGACAACCTGGGGCAAACGACCGGCATCACCATGACTTTTGTAACCGCGGGAATCATGGGCGGGCCTGCCGTAGCGGGCGTCTTGCTGGAACTGGTGGGTTACTGGGCCACCTGGTCGGTTCCCATCCTGATTCTTGTGCTGGACATCATCGCCCCTCTGTTCCTGATCGAGGCCCGGCAGTTTCCGTCTATCAAATCCGACGATGCACCACCTTCCTCGAATGCAGGTACAATGATCGCAGACGAAACCACATCTCTTCTTGCCGACAATACTCCCCAGCCCACGAAGACCGACACTGCCTCGTCCGAGCCGCCACGGCCCCGAGGCTTCTACCGTATCATGCTCTCCGATCCCCGAGTCCTGGTCGGGCTATCCAACACCCTTCTATTTTCCGGGATCATATCTGGTTTTGACAACACCCTCCCTCTCCACCTGCGAGATGTATTCGGCTGGGGCAGCATGGCCACGGGATTGTCTTTTTTCTGTCTTCAACTTCCGTCCTTCTTCCTGGCCGCGGTATGTGGCGTGCTCCGTGATCGCTGCGGCGTGCGATACCCAACCACCATCGGCTGGGCCCTAGCCGCCCCCCTTCTCTGGCTTTTGGGGGTTCCTGGCGATGAAAAGTTCCCCTGGGCCAGCCCCGAAGCCGGTGGCAAGACAATCTTCTCAGCCACTCTATTTGCATTTGGGGCGGTCGCCATGTTATTTCGCGGATCCGGGAGCCTACAATTAAACCGTGAGTAGAACGCCATGTGATAGCGACCGTGCCCGCGTAACTACTAATTAATTTGCCCAGTGGTCGTCAAAGACATGCAGTCGAAAGACCCTTTCATATTTGGTCCTGGTGGGGGGAACGCCCGACTCCATTCCACCCTAGAAATGGCGTTTAGCTTAGGAATGATGCTCGGGCCTTTGGTTACCGGGGGGCTAACAGAAAAGGTGGGATATTATTATATGACATTTACATTAGGTATGATCGATATTTTCTCCTCCATGTTCTGATGAGTATGACTAACCTGGCCTAGCATGCTTTTCACTAGCCCTGTCGGTGCTTTGTTTCTACTTCCTAGATGGCAAGCGGCCACGGGAAACTACTGGTACCTCTCCGGCCTGAGGGCACAGTCTCTACCTGGGTATGCATATATTCAATATTCAGGTGGGGTATATAAAGAAAGCAATGGAAATGTCTTGGTGAAGAAACGCTAAAAGCAATGTTTTATATACAAACGAACATACTCGGTCCATACTCCTTTGTCGGCGGGTTACATGAATTAGGCTAGCTGCAAGCTCTCTCCAGCCCTTGCCGGTCGTTCAAGATCGATATCAGCACCGTGCCTCCTCAACCTCAAGGTCCTCCAGCCACAGGCTTATGGACTGGTGCTCCTGTCGATTTTGTATACACCCACACGCTTCCTGAACTCGCCATCCAGCCGGCTCGTACCCGATAAAGCAATGCAAAGAGCTATAATTCAACGTTATTTAGCCCATGGCAGTAGTCTCTCACGCGCCTTTTCTAGAAGGCCTTGGTGGTGTGTGGATTAGGAGAGTTAAAAGCACGGCAACGAGTTACCATGAACGTCCTGGCTGAGAACAATGCGATTATGTATGCGCCTTGTCCTCCCTCCTGCCCCGCCTTTCCTCCACCGCAGCCTAGCTAAAAAATAAGAGAACTTAAATCTTTTCATCCTAATGAAGTAGATTCTCTGATGTATCCTCTTTAAAGGTAAACCTAAATTCGTAGAATGAGAATAATATCGTTTATGTATATAATAAGCGCAATACTATATGATTGTCCACCGGTGCCTCCTAGCCTGTCACGCTCTGGCTGAGGGTTATATCGGGGCAAAGCAGAGCGAACTATCCGCAGACAATTATCCGCACGGGGCCCAGCCTGTCCGATACCCTAAAAATGGCGTGAAAAAAGCGGCATTGCGGACAGTCAGTGGCCCAATCCTCGGGCACCGCCAGATTTTAACATGCAATTCTGCTCCATGTTTTTGTACCGAGATGGATCCCAAATTGGCCCTTATATCATACAAAGCGAACCTGTGCTGGCTGGGTGATTGGGCGTCGGCCCATCGTGAAGACAGCGATATCCTACCTAAACTCAATACCATCGTCGACTCCAACTTTGCCATCTCTCCTACTGGTAATGCTGGGCACGTCTCACATCAAGAATCTTCCTCCACTGAAGGCGAAAGTCTTTCTTGGAGATTTCGCAACGGCGTCGGGAGTGAATTCACCCAGTGGCTGGCTGATATGGACCAAGTGCTCAAAGAATACACTAATCCATCACTAGTACACACTGGCGTCCTCTGTGCCATGAGCAATTGGGTTCGTAAGGTGTTCGTGGCAAGCGTTGCCTACGGGTCGTGGCATTTCTGGCCCACGCCTCAAGCAATGACGTTCAACAACTATACCGAAATTGTATGCGCAGTTATAGGTGCCATGGTACGAGGATGGGCTGTCGACCACGACACAGAAGCCTCAATTAGGGAGAACAATTCGCTTAACTCAGGCCCGAACAAGCGAGGTCTTGGGCCCAGCGAACGCTAGAGCCATCCGTGATGATTCTATTGTGCGGTCTGCCTTGGGGTCCACTGACCTATTTATTTTTCAGTCTACGACACCACGGTTTCGCATGCCTCGTAGATAGCCTTCGGGAGAGGGATAGTGACTCAGTCCATCATGTGTCTATTTGACAAATCCCCCCGTACTGCTCCCCCATCGTCGCCGATGATAGCATCCCTATCATCGTTACCAAACTGCTCGCCTTATGTGGCCTTGAACTCGTTGATTTCCAGCACGACCTTGGAGAAAAGGAATGGAACTGTCAGCCCCGAATGTGTTCTAAATATCAGTTCGATGGCTGGAGAGCGCAGTTGTTTATGGTTTCTGTGGGCATGGCACGATTAGCGGCTATGGTTCTGAATCATGACTATAGCGAGCCATTAGTCCACCTAATGGATAATTACGGTTACCGACTTTTTCCTGCCGTCCAGACTAGGCTACTTGTCTTGTGTCCTTGCCTTCCGAGGTGGTCCTCGGACGTCATGAGTCAGGCGTATGCAGAGGCAGGCACATCGTGTGGTCAGAGTGATTGCTTGCTCGGTTCCTGCTTCCAAATGCCATGGCAATAGGCTGCCGGTAGTTGATTTATACAACGATGTTCCACTAACTGAAGCACTCCTCGGCCAAGCTCTGGATCTTTTGCATGCAAAACAGGACAGCAAGAACGGTTTGACACAGTGTCGAATTGTAGTCCATGAGCTGCTTTCAAATGGGCGGTAGTTGTGTGGGTTGGTTTAATTATCTGCGGCGGATTGAATCGAGAAAGCAGGCAGAAGTTCTATTTGATCCTGGGGTCAGAATCCGCATATAGCTACAGATTCTTCGGAGATAAACTAGACAATAAGCAGTCTCCTGTTTTACTAGATTAATATATTTATCTAAATATATACATCCGCTATATCTATTAGTGAATACCGGCTGGCCCGCTCTATTGTGAGGTCTGCTCACCCAGGACTTACCTATGTTATGTGCTAACACACTTCGTGGCGCGGTTTTCCAAATGGAAGAAGATGGAACAGTGAAAACCTAGGATGATATAATGGGATTAAAGCCATTCTAAGGGCCCCCAGGGGACTGAGAATATTGTAGCTTATAAAGTAGCTATCCTGTCCCATGTCTCCTACGATATCTATTGCTCCTGCAAAATATATCCAGACACTAGCACTGCTCAAGGGCGACCGTACCTGAAAGTTTGTGGTCACCATCTGGAGTCGGATGGGCGATTCTGCCCCCAGAGTTCTCACTGCCGCCGGTAATGCGATTCAGGAGCTGTTCCTCGTCGACATCTTCTTGGGGTTGGGTTCCATTCAATCGCGACAGCATTCCACGTGAGTGACCATACTCGCGGCTCGCGTGTCGGTGGTCCCGGCGGCCGCCTCCTATGGTATATAACGCGAGCGCCATGTGGTGGGAGGGAACGTCTTCTTTCGAGGATCTCAGCGAGGTTGATATGGCTCGCTCCCAGAAACGTTGAAATAACGGCCGGAAGGAGGGCATGCAGGCGGCGAGAAAATAGATTCCAGGCTCTATAATTGACCATCCCAGCAGCCGAACGGATGTCATGGTCGGGTCATGAAACCCAGCACGGTTATAAGGAAAGGCAAATCGAATACAAGAAGTGAGGATTCCACTATGGCGACCCCAGCACAACCGGTTAGCGAATTTAACGTGTCATGTCAGATATAGGAACGGGCACATGGAGCAGGAAGGCCCTTACCCTCCTCCAGTGGCAAAGATAATAACCAGTCCAACTTTCTGATTCCGAGTGGCGTGTAGGTTCCACACCATGGGCAATGGGAGCACCAGCATCACAGCGTCTGTGACTACGTTGGGGAATGACATCCATCGGTAAAATTCTATGATATCAATGCAGGAACCCCCTCCCGGGATGTCCTTATCCCATTGATATTGAACCGGGGAGCATTCGAAGGTGACGGCCAATCCAGTCCCGATAAAGGTTGCCACGAGGACAAACATCAGGAGGTAACTGATGATGCACTGGTATGGTTTGTTGAAGAACCGGAGGTAAAACCCCAAGATGGCCAATTTGGACAGTGCTACTGCCAGTGCCCAGAGCCAGACGCAGGCGAAGATGCCTTTCGCCCAGGCCACCAACTTCTTCGGGTCCTCCGCCTTGACCACCTCGATATGTGTGCCGACGCCCGCCAGAGGGATAAGAACTGGACAAGTCATATGCATTGATCAGGATCCTTTTTTTCAATTATGCATGACAAATAAAAAGTATAGGAACAGGTGGTGGGGGAACACGTACTTAACCCTTCAATACAAAGCGCAATATTCACTACTAGTGCGGGCCAGATAAACCAGTCATCCAGGCCTCTTCCTGTCCGTTGCCGATGCTTCATCCATAGTCTTACCAGTGCAAAGACAAGTTCCAGTACTATGAAGATGGTGGCGGTTATGATCAGCTCATGCGCACTATATTCATCGCGGTCTGCAGGCGGGGGCTCCGTCGCCCCCTCGGGGGTAGGCGACATGATTGATTTGCGGTACTGGGCAAGCTGTCTGTGTGAGTTCAGTGAGCAGACAAAAGTAACCCAACACATTTATCTAGCTTATAAAATATATAGCGCCATCAGTCCGTCATATCCCAGTCAAACATTCCTCCGCGAGTAAGCCGGAACTGCCTAGGTACCTACGTAGGTAGGATCAATACAAGTAGGTATCTGGCTTTCCCCCCTTCTCAGCCCCCGTACATGACATAAATACCTCGATTTAGGATAGTTAGAGATTACATCTTGTCGTGCTGACCATGCAACCCGATATTTGGCCCCTTTTGCCTATTCGGCATCTCCGCCAAGCCGCACATTCTCAAGCCTTAGCAGAAATAGCCCCCAGCAAATACCACTACAGCATAGCGAACACCATCAAGGGACCCAGATGGCTGTTTGGTTTGGCTTCGTTGTCGTCTCGCCAGCTGGACAGTGGTTCCTTTGACCGAATACCCCGGCATGTGCTCTCTAATCGGAGCAATTAGCGGCAGTGTGGACAATGCGTGCGACCCTCTGGGCGTAGAGTAAGCTCACTGTCGGTAAATGTCATGCACTCGGGGTAGCATTGTGGGCTGCGGGGGAATGAGGTCCGATCCTACCCCTCTGGGGTGATTAATATATATGGCGCAGGCTGATCAAGGTCGATCACCAGCGTGTCGGACCGCTCGGTTACTGGAATCCTGCAGATCACGACACAATGTAGTTTAAGGCACTTTCAGCCCTCGTATTCTCGGATTACCTAGTTGGGATATGACATCATATTGCCCTGCCAGTAATATAATCGCAAACCTAGGCTACTAGAATTATACTAGCCTGACGCCCAGAGCGCCATGATCATTGAAAATAACGTCAAGAATAATGTATGGATTGTAGCGCTCACTACCCCCTCTGCAGTTGCTGCAACCATGCAAGGATGTAATGAGTTCTGATTAAGGCACTTCTTGATCCTCCGGGTTGTATCCTGGTCCCCGTTCTTAGGGGCTTCTGAATTCAGGTATTGGAGCCACTGATGTAGCCTTTTAGGGTCCCTCGGGCCTTCCCTGGGTATTGCCGTCTTGCGCACTGGACACAGTAGGCTTGATGCCTCGTGCTTTAATATACGGCATATTTTACCCGACGTTCCTTGCAAAATATGGTCGTGCTCAGAGCAACGGACTCCCAGATTACCCCTTGTTCAATCGTCCGATTGGCTTGGAACTGCGTTCTCGAATTTGGTAAAGGAATATGGACGCAGGACATTTGCCGTTCTTCTTCTAGTAGTAGGTCGGTGAGTACTGAGTACGGCCGTGCCCCGAGGCCGGGTCATTGTCATCCGAAATGTATGTAGTATACCTAAGTTGGCGACTGAACTAAATACCATGCCTGAAGAAAGATTTCTTGCTTTTTCTTTTTCTTTTTCTTTTTCTTTTTACGGACTGGTAACCGAGGGAAAGCATTTTGGGTTTTATCTTGAATCTTGATACGTAGCAGACAAAGTTGAACCGGGAAAGGACTGTCAATCAACAATCAAGAATTCAAATCACGCCTCCAAAGAAACTTCCATGGCCGACATCACACTCCCAACCGGTTTCACCACGTTTACGAGAGAGAGCCTTTCGTCGACGCCCTTCAGCAGCTCGTTCCAATCGTTGAGATCTCTCTCCAGGCTGTTGAAAGCCTGCAGCATCGTCATATCTCTT
The DNA here is from genome assembly GCA_002215965.1 of Aspergillus persii. Taxonomy (NCBI): domain Eukaryota; kingdom Fungi; phylum Ascomycota; class Eurotiomycetes; order Eurotiales; family Aspergillaceae; genus Aspergillus; species Aspergillus persii. Next base: position 6,395,649 of record NGZO01000001.1, read on the forward strand.
GCGCGGAGCAGACGCTCCTCTGCCGAAGGGATTGAGCCCAGCCGCGGGAGAACCGTGTCCATAATGATAATTCGCGAGGACTTCCTCAACGCCGGGAGGAGACGCTTGAGAATGGCCGTCGCTTCGCGCATTGGCCAGTCGTGTAAGATCATGCGCAGGAGATACACGTTGGCGTTTTGGCAGGGCTGTTCTTCGAAGAAATTGTGGGCCTGGACGGAGATCCGGGACTTAATATTCGGCGGTTGCTCAGCAAGCGCGGCTTCCCCGTTTGCAATGTTTTCTGGTAGGTCCTGCACGATGAAATTGAGGTCTGGAAATGCGTGGGCGAGTGCAATACTGGCAGCACAAGTGGAGCCCCCGACCTTATCAAAGACTTAGTTCCCTCGTCACACGGCGGTGAAAACGAAGCAAGATGTAAAGGTCAGGAGAAGGGGACAAGCAAAGTACCACTGCTGCCACTTTATCATAGCGGGAACAACAGCGGAAAGGGAGGTACGTACATCGACGACTGTTGCTTTACCCAAGGCGGCCCAATCGTAGCCTTGTACAAGATGATGAATCGCCGTACCCTGGCTATTTTGGATATTCTTCATGTAGCTCGCGAATTGCTTCGTTCTTTCCGGCAACGTCGCGAGGTGATCGAAGAATGGAAGATCAGTCTCAAAGGCAACGTTGTATGCTGTCTGGTTCTTTTCCACGCTTCCCGGCCACCTCTCGGAGGCTTCGACTAACTTCGACGCCATCGGAAGCGATGCCTCACACATAAACGATGCCCAGTCGTGGAACATTGGGTTAGTTACCAGAAGAGCAGAGGTCGCAGTGTGCGCAATAGTATTCGGCTCCGGCTCAAAAAAGACATGGTTCGTCATGGCCATCCGGGCCACTGTCTTCAGTTGCCTTTCAGAGACATTCGCGCACGCTGCAACTACGCTATACGAGACGCTACCGGTCAGAGGAACCCGAGCAAAGATTCCAAAATGGGTTAACCATCGCAAACAGGTGACATATTGATACTAAGGCGAGTAAAGCCGCATGGTCAGCAACGAGAACATCCTGCAAGGAACGGCAATACACGTACACCAACCGCCAGATGAGGCAAATACTCGCTAGGTCCTGCAGCCAACTGAAACGTCTGCAAAGCAGCCTCCATCAGTGCCTGTCTGGCAGCGTGGATCTCGGTTGGAGCCGAGGCTGGCAAGGTGGTGACAGGGGCATCCACATCGAACGACGGTAACGCGTGGCCATCGCGACGCAGGAACAAGCTGATGCGGCACACATTTTCCTGGATTTTGGCGGAAAGAGCCTCTAGCAAGGGCTCCGAGGTTTTCCCGTTAGATGGGCGGGGGAGCTCTTCCTGGGAGCCGGCGTAGTGTGCTGGCGAGGCGGTGTTTGCTGGAGCCATTTTGCGTACAGAGTACAATAGTTGGAAAGTCAAGATATTGTGCGTCGTAATGCAATTCTAATTCTTTCATTAAGTCGAAAACTTTATAGTACCGAGGAATTCTAGACACACCCAACGTAAGCTGCACGCGCACCGTCTTCGCTCTGCAGAGGCACGGTCTCCAATTGGACCCGATGTTACTTGCCAGATATGATACGCACAAGTCCAAGCCCACGACTTCAGCTGTAACTAACAGAGTACGTTCCTCAAACCTGAACAGTCCTAGCCCATGTGCTCTGAGGATTGAACTCTAGTCTGTCTAAACCGCTCCGGCGCCGATCTTATCCCGAGTCTTCGGAGTCCCGGGCGGGGTCCGGGGATGACCGACCGATCGATACTCCCGAGCCCCGAGCCAACTTCCGAAATCCCCGATCGGGCCGAACCCAAACTCCCGAGACAATACCCGAATTTTTCCCAGCGAGAAAACAGAGCGCGGCCTTGGAGTTGGTCAGAGAAGCGCTCTTTGCACAGTGTGTAATATGTGATGCCCGGGATGGGCGAGACGTATTTGCTACGTATAGTCAGCTTGGTGTGGAATGTCGATGTCGGTCTTCACGGTGATAGGATTGAGGCGGACCATCATCACTCTTCCAATGCTATTGGGGAGCGGGTCTAGTTTAACTCTTGTACTATCAATACGTTCCTGTAGCATCCCATGACTTTTGAATACAACCCAAATAGCTTAGCTGAATGATCTACGATTTAGGTTCCTGCTGTACAAATAGAGTACATACATATAGATGATAGGTCGTCTCTGCCGGGCTGTGTGTGATCTGGAATGGGTCCCAGACGAATGACCTAGTCACAGCATGGAAATTCTTTAACTATATTAATACCCACCCACGTTCATCCCGATCTATGACCACAACCCCGTAGCAGGAAATTACAAATCGAGAGCCGAGTTGGGATTCAAGGTCACAGTATCCATTTGAACCTCGAGGTGTATCCAGGGTCTTTGCCCCCAGTGCGTCCTGTAAAGCTCGCTGCATTTCCATCCTACGAGGCACCTCTGTCCGCGTCAAGATAGAACCCATTTTGATCCGGCGCATATTCTGGCGGGATCTCGGGCCATGCGTCTACCCCGTCCAAGATGGCAACCGCCATACCACCGCCCAGATGAATTTCGAAATGACAGTGCATGAGCCACGGTCCTGGATTGGTCACTTGATATCGCAGCACGACCCAGGATGGCCCGTCAAAGGAAGTGATGAACGTGTCCCTGAGATTCGGGTTCTTGAGATTAAATTTGGTGGGTTCAGCCCGGATCGCCTCGTCCACCGAGGCGTAGTTCCAGATCCCCTCGCCGGCCCCGATTTGCCACGTTTTGCCCGTGTGTTTGTGCATGACGTGTGGAAACTCCTGGGGTTGATGGGGCAGCGCCCCGACCTGGATAACCAAGTCCACCCAGGTGCCGTTCTTGGTCCGGATGACCAGGCTCTGGTCCATCGCGTCGGCAGAGTTCGGATTGTATAACAGCGGAGCGTATGCGCTTCGGTCCTCCGCATACATGGCCCCACCCGTCATGGTGTATTGCCATGCGTTGTGTACTCGATGCGTATTCAACAGGTGCTGCGCGTCGGAGTGTGCCGCCGGTGGGTTGGGGGGATACGGAGGGAGATGATCTCGGTCGAGCGTCACAACCGCCGTGGTGTTCAACCCCCCGTAATTGATGACGCCGGGAGCCTCTGCAGCGCCATGACCACCCTTATATCGGAGGGTGGCGTAAGAACCGATGATCTGAGTCAACCCGGTATCTATCACCCGGATCGTGTAGTCGTGGGGTTTCTTGTCCAGCTTGACCATCACCGAGTAGCGTTCGCCGGCGTAGAACTTGACGGTGTCCACCAGCTGGGGCTCGATGAAGTGTCCGTCCGCCTCGTACACCCACATCCGATGCGCGTCGATGGAGAAGATCGGGGTCTTGAATGTCGCCGCGTCCACGAAGTTCAGGCTCACCCATTCCGCTGCAGGATCCACCTCGATGATCGCTTCGTCGCCCGTTGCCGGAACGCAGCCCCGTTGAAGATGCAACGGGATCGCCTCCGGACGGCCGTTGGCGAGGTATTTGTTTTCGGTCGATTTCACAAATGGTAGGCATCTATCCACCCTCAGTCACCCTGCACGCAACAGAGCGGAAGATGTATAGATGTATGTAGCTCACCCCTTATCGTTCACGTGGCCCGGGTAAATCGCCCACTTCATATAGGTACTCGTATGGTTCACCAAGAAATCCTCACCAGGGCAGTAAACACTTCCCTTTCCATTGATTAGGAGGCTATCGACGCAGCTGAGTTGGAATGGTTAGCTGGGGTTTAGCCATAGGAGCAGGGCATGCTTACAAGATGGTGTAACCCGATGCTTCTTGGGCGTCCATATATTCCCAGGACTTAAACTGGGTCCAGTCAGAGACCACAATAACCTGAGGATTGGCGACCGCCATCTGCATCGCTTCAATATCCCGGGGATCGTTGCTGATGAGTGCCCAGGGAGCAGGGTTGGCCGGTTTGGGTCGGTTCGTTTATCAGCGAGATGTCTCCAGGCAGGGTGGAAAGGGCCAGGACAAACCTTATGTACAACGCGCCATATAGCCCGTCTAGCAATGTAGTGCGAGAGTGCGAGTGCCACCTACAAAGGGTCAGGGAAGCGATCTAGCCATGATATGCCGGAACTGCGCACCAATGTGTTCCTGGTGGCGACGCTTTGAAGCGATAAATGAACGACTCGTTCGCCTCGATCGGCTTCTGCGTCAGGCCCGGCACACCGTCGGACCACGGCGTATCCTGCATCCTGCGCAAAGTTAGGCCAGGTCTTATGGTGGGATTTCATGGCGGAATACATAAGCCCATGCCAGTGGATGGTGGTATTGAACGGCATTTGATTGTGCACGACCACTTCGACATCATCATCCTCATCCCACGTAAATGTCGGTCCTGGGAATTGGCCATTCATCATGATCATCTCCCTGGCCTGTCCGTTGGGCGCTCCCCACTCCCATGTCAGAGTCAACTCTTCTTTTACCACCGTGGCTGAGACGCACCCGGCCAGGGCAAGCAGCAAGGCGGCCCGGTAGCGGCATGAGAGCTTCATGGTGCGAAATTGGACCATGCGAGTTGGATTCGAAAGGGCGGTTCTTCGAGGGACATGGTTCCACCGGCGATTATTACCTAGACAGCGCCATTAGGTACTGGAAAGCCACCATGTTTCCATTCCCCGACCCTGGCCGGTCGGCGTAGCAAGGATCAGTCATCTTCCGTCGCTGATCGGGATAAGAGGTCGTCGGTGGGGATCTGGTCCGCTTCTACTGCTCCAGCTCAGCTCAGACTCGTGTATGCAACGGCCCATAAGTCCGAGGGGCCGTCGTGTTCTCTATTGCCCTCCCGTCGTTGTCCTTGCTTGGGCCCTTCCACGCGACAGCATGAGGCTTAATTGGAAAAGATGCAGACGCATCGTTCGCTGGGTGACCAGGGCGACAGTGGTAGTTGCGACCATTGCGTTGGGCGTCCAGTTCTTCGTCAGGAATCTCCTCCATGGGGATGTTCAACCATTGCGCATGCCGGAATCCACTGCCATCAACCACAGTCCTCCCTCGAAGACAGTCTGGGAGTTGATCCGAAACGACAACCGAACCTCGACCTTTGCAGACATCCTGGGGCAGTTCTCCAATATTGTTGGGGGGTTGAATGTGCCCAAGGCTCAATTTACTGTCTTCGTCCCCACGAACGAAGCGTTTGAACACGAGACGTTTGCTTGGGATCTCCCCCCCTTTTACTGGATGTACCTGGTCGGTTATCACATGGGACCTGGCGCCTTCACACGCGATGTGCTGGCACGCATGAACACGGCGCCGTCATTTGTGTTCGCGGACATCTACGAGAAATATCGCCAGCGCATCAGTATTCAGAGCCTCTCGGAACGCTCCTCGTTGAATTACAGGGCGCGCTATGCTACCGCGGACATCGTGAGTGGATCCGTTTACCCTCAATGTCTAGAGATCTAAGCCCTAAAATACCCACGCTGCGCGCAGGCTGGGGTGAACGGCTTCGTCCACCATGTTGACCGCGTGCTCATGCTCCCTGAATCGACCTCCGATCTCCTCCGTGATGACCCCGACCTCTCCACGTTCCGGGAGGGCCTCATCCTGACCAACGTCGCAGCAATTGTCAACGACACCTCCTCTCATGTGGGCCAGACGCTGTTCGCTCCGTCCAACGCAGCGTTCGACAAGCTGGGATCCCAAACGAAGCAGTTTCTGTTCAGTCCCGGTGGACGGCAATATCTGAAAGCTCTGATCGAGTACCACGTCGTGGCCAACCGCACAATGTTTACGGACGTATATTTCCAAGAGAATGGACAGGGAGAGATGTCGCTCCGCAAGGGATCCACGGTGAGTTTGACAGGCGTTGCCCTCCCCCCGGATACACACTGACGGTTTCGAACCATGCAGCTCGATCTCCCTACGCTGGTGCCGGGATACAATCTCAGCATCTCCATCGACACGGGCGATTCCTCCCGTCTCTCCCCCCGAATCAACAACGAAGTCGGAATAGCGCAGCCGGACCTAGTCGTCATGGATGGTGGTGGTCCACAAAATCGATACTGTTCTACTGCCTCCGTGGTCGCCTCGAGACAATACGGAGTGGCAAAAACAGTCTTGGTTTGGCTCTCTGTTGCACTGGGCAACGAGCAATTCGGGGTCAAGGCGGGGGAGTTGGTGAGGCGACTCGAGGAGTACGTTGACGTCGCCAGAACGTAGTAGCGTGGGTGGACTGCATAGGATGTGGCAGCTGGTTCTATTATACAGGCTACTCAAGAAGTACTGCTACATATCGTAAAGAAACCCTTGATCATTATGATTCCAGTTACAGGCTGTAAAGTAACGCTCAATTCAATACGCCCCTGCAAGCAGCGCCAGATGACCGACAAGAAAGGGCTGTACAACCCACACCAGCACGGACGTGTGGAACTTTGATGGCTGCCCCCAGCGTTGGATGGGCCATCGTATACCGCGGTGAATGTGTCTATCTCTAGTCGGCATAATACGTATACATTGAAGCAGCAACATTCCCGAGCCCCGAGACCGCACACATTCGGTCGGGTCTCGGGGCCCGAGAACGTAACCCGAGCAGTCGGACCGACTTCAGATCTGACGGGAAGGAAATGTCAGAGCTGTAGGACGGTTTTCTGTATCAGCGTAGATGAAGATGTGCGCATCATCAATCCATATACTACTATCTATCGGGGCAACCTCAGGCCTGCTGGTCACTGAATGTTGTACGATATCCGGATGAATCATTGCGACGGTTCCTATCCACCAGTGTTGTCCATACCATACCATTGCATCGATTGTGCCTTTGCAGAGAAAGATGGCATTCAAAGGCTCTGAGGTCCCCCTTCAAACCACTGAGGTGTTTGACGTCAGCGACTGTGTCGCGGTCATCACAGGCGGCGGAACCGGAATGGGGTTGATGATGGCGAAGGCGCTGGAAGCCAACGGTGCCAAAGTCTTCATTCTTGGACGACGGCTGGAAGTGCTCCAAGAGGCAGCCAAGCAATCAGTGAGTCCTCTTCTGCCATCGCCGTGTGCCTACGTTTGTCCTCTGACCGACGGATCTCTCATCTCATCCAGACATTCGGCAATATCTGCTCTGTGCAATGCAACATCACCTCCAAGGACGACCTCCAAAAGGCGGTCGATTACATTGCCAATGAGGACGGCTACGTGAACCTTCTTGTGAATAACGCGGGGATCGCGACGCCCAATCTCGGGCCACACGCCTCGCGGCCCAATGCCAAGTGGGACGTCTCCGCGGTGCGCAAGTACTGGTTTGACAGGTCCTTTGCGGACTATGCCAAGGTTCTGGAGGCGAATACAATCGCACCCCTGCAAGTGTCGTTTGCATTCCTGGAGCTTCTGGACAAAGGGAACAAGGTGCGCGCGGATCAGGCCAAGGCGAAAGGGAGGAGAGACTACGTGCGCAGCCAGGTCGTGATGCTCAGCAGTGTCGGTGGTTTTGGGCGAGATAATTCGGCGTTCATCTACGGAGCCAGCAAGGCAGGGACGACGCAGATGACCAAAAACCTGTCGACGTATTTGATTCCGTGGAAGATCAGAGCGAACGTCATTGCACCCGGATGTGAACACTCCTACATCGTGTAACCTGGATCTATCTATTCATGGAAGGCTAACTGGAACATGCAGATTTCCATACCGAGATGACGGAAGACTTTTACAAAAGCACTGGGGGAAGGCTGCCAGCTTCCATGGCGCCAGAGGAGCGATTCGGTGATAGCAAGGAGATTGGGGGAACGATCCTCTACCTGGCTTCAAAAGCCGGAGCGTACTGCAATGGATCTGTGATGTTGGCTGACGGTGGATATTTGGGTAACCATCCCAGCGCCTATTGATCTGGCTTGCATTTAGTACTTGATAGGAGCTCGAGTACGAGATCCCGAACGAGCGTCAATACAGACTCTACCATTTAGGATATTTAGGATACATAGTTCACCTACGGACGGAGTCGGGTGAGAACAATTTAATGAAGATGAGATAACCAGCCGATGGAGAGCCTTTTTCCAATTCAATGTCTCTCTATTGTGTCATATAATCCATGCTCTATTATCTGGGGGGCCGTAACCAGTTTGGAATTGAACCCTGACGCTAGAAAGCACAACCCAAATTCTACCTCAACTTATCACGAATTCGGCGGATTTGGAAATAACAGAGGACGCGGGTTTCCCGAGAAATCGCTCGGCGCAAATCGCCATACACCAGGGTATCTCCAGCCCACCGTCCAATTGATCAACTGCCGGGCAACAGTTCCGAGAAAGGGGGGCGTCACTTTACCGTCCAGTCGGAGTGTGATGTCTTCACATGTAAGGGTAAATGGGATGTCCCTGGACAAAATGCATTCAATCAGCATGACTTCTATGGCACGAAATCTTGAGGGTAAAAACAGTTCGCGGCTGTCAAACCGCTACGTACTTGAAAATATTGTGGGATTCACCCTCTGAGCCCCTCTGAGCCATGCCGAATACCCCCTTGAGGACCTCGCTGTCCACTACATGGAGGTCCAGGAGCGTCGCGATCTCATTGTGCAGGTGCTCCTGGACCAACGGGCCGAGACTCTCGAGGAGCGATTTCAGCAGTGTACCATTGTAGACTTTCGGATCTGTGTCGAAAATATAATCCCGGAAATTTTGCAGTTCCGACTCGAAGCGCTTGTGCTCTTGCACGTTGACTGCCATCACATCGGGGTTGCCGGTTATTTTACCGAACGCCGGAAACAGGGACTCTTCTTCTTGGTCATGGTGATTTTTCAGCATGGAGTAAAGGCACTGGTTGAATATGAAGAAGTCTCGCGCCTCGGGAGTGTCCGGGCGTATCGCCAGACACTGGTTATATGAGGCATTAAAGGCGCGGAGGAGTAAGTTGTGGATGTGCGCCATCATGCGAGCCAGCTCGTAGGCATAATGATCTCGTGGGACTTCTGGGCGAGTATCTATGCCGGTGTCCGTAATGAGAGCGAACGGGGCGTTTGCCCACAGTTGCTGCCCTTGTCCGGACATGGAGAGCTGGCGGCAAAGGGGGCGTGGTTTTAGGCCGAGCAGACGTGAGGAGCTGGAGCGGACTATCACCAACCGGCGAGTGGTGGCAATGCAAGGGACGTGAAGTGTGTGCAGTGCAAGCATTCCCAGCTACTGACAATAAAAGCACCAGTCGCATGAAAATGGATTACAGCCTTTCTCCCTGCAGCTTTTAAAAGCAATACGTATTCTTTGAATCTTTCGGGTGGGGCTGTGTCTTTCATGTTGTCTCGGGCCCGAGGCCACCCCTGACACCCGAAAGTCCGAATCTAGCTCCTCCGGGGCGGTGCTGAAACTTTAGCCATGTATGCACTGTCGCTTCAGCCAAAGGCCCAATGATATACTACTGGGACTTTCTTGGGCTAGTTAATACTATCTTCTACTAACGGGTAAGAAGGGAGATGCGTTTATCTAGGGCTGCGATATGTATTTGTATGCATTGATACACATAGATATACGAATGTCGATTTGGCAATTGCCCTGGAGAACTGACCAGGCGAAGCAAAAGACATGCCTCTAGACTAAGGCTGGCCGCATAGGCTGCAGGAAATTCCTTCAATGCGAGAACATACCCTCCAGGCATATAAAACTCATTGGTCGTATTTCATATTGACAGATATTGATTAAAATCTTTCATTACATTATAACTGGGTATAGACAGATACAGGGTATTTAGAATCACATGGAATAGAGTCATTTAATATCCCTCCAGCCGGTCTCTTTCTTCCTCCTTTTATGATCCAGACTAACTATCTTTTCCATCCTTTATTTGGCCAGCAAAACTTCCTAGAATCGTCGATTTGAAAGCTTGAAACAGCCATTGGTTCCCCCACCGCTCATTTCTTTAGCAACCAGAATGCCTCCCCATCTGTGACTGCCAGCCAAATGGGACATCATACATTCAGGCATCATCATTTTTAGTATCAGGTTGATGCTCCGCGTTCGCCTGTTCCCGCTTTTGCTTAACAGATCGCCACTCCATACCAAGGGCGGGCAAAATGGTCAGGCAGGACACGGCGAGCACGACGATGAACGCCCTCCGTAAACCCTCATTATAAATTTCCAACACCTGCCCTAGCTTGTTTGCAGGGATAACCTTGGACAGCTCTGCAGCACCCGTGGCCAGAACTTTCTCCATATCCAGACCAGGAATCGTGGCGAGGTGCGAGCGAATGTAGTTGGTAAAAAGTGCCTGGCTAATGCAGTTGAATATCGAGCCCCCTAGCGATTGCATGAAGAACATAATGGACACGCCGATCGAAACGTCTTTCCACTGCAGCACCGTCTGAGCGGCCATGCTGGGTTGTTGCATTCCGACACCGAGTCCCAGGCCATACAGGACCTGGTACCCAATCCACTGGGAGTGACCAGTGGATGGTGTAAAGGTGGTGATCAGGCCTGACCCAACAGACGTCAACACGTTCGAGAGGAACATGAAAGGAACATAGTATCCCAGCCGAGAAATCATGGCGCCAGATAAAATGGACCCGACGACGAGGGACAGTACGACCGGAATGGTGTCAATACCGGCATGGACCGCGGTGGTTCCCTTGGTGGCCTGAAACCATAATGCCAGCGTGTAGAGCATGGCAATCATGCCTCCTCCGATGCACATTGCGAAAATTGCACCAAAGAAGACGCTTCGTTGGCGTATGATGCGCGGTGGAATAGTCGCATCTTCCTGCCGCCAGACCTGGATGATCGCGAACGCAATAATAAGAACACCGGCCACCACGAACAGCGCAATGATCCGGCCACTTTTCCAGGGATAGTCGTTGCCACCCCACTGAAGAGCGAGGAGAAAACAGACAATTCCCGGCAAAAACACAAGGGTGCCCAAAGGATCGAGACGGATGAACTGACGAGACAACGTGTCAGAGTTCGTCACTTTGGGAACACGGAGGAAGAGGGCGAGGATCGCGAGGGTAAACCCGCCAATGGGAAGACTAGGTAGAAGGTTAGCTATGAAAGCATTCTCATAAGGCACAAGAGAGCTCGTTGGGGGGGGGGGACTAGAAATGCATACTTAATATAGAAACACCATCTCCAGGTCACTTTATCTGTGAATGCACCTCCCACAAGGGGACCAGCGATGGAGGCAACGCCAAAGGTCGAGCCCATAAAGCCGATATACATGGGACGTTTGTGAAGCGGAATGATCTGGGTGATTATGACAGTTGCACCAGAGAATATCCCCGCCGATCCACTCCCCGCGATTGCGCGGCCAACAATAAACGCGTTGGAGTTGGGAGCTCCACCGCACAGCGCAGAGCCAACCTCGAAGATAACGACTGCAATAATGAAAACTAGCTTTGTGTTGTAGAAGGTATAGATGCGCCCCCACAGCAGTTGAGTGGCAGCGCTGGTGATAAGGTAGGCGCCCGCGTACCAGCCAATGTCGTCCAAGGCATGGAACTGGTTTGCGATGCGCGGAACAGCGGTTGCAATGATTGTGCGGTCCTAGGTAAAGTTGTGTGTCAGTAAAGATTGTTCCCAGCTTTATTCAGCAATGGATGGGGGCAACCCGTACCAGGGCAACAAGAAACATGGCCAAGAGGATTGCCGTCATGATCAATGCCAGACGGGATCCTGAAGCGTGGTTATCCTCATTTTCGGTGGCCCCCTTGGGCTTCTCGTCATCGGAGGCCTTCGTGGACGGATCTACTTCCGCAACTGGTGGTATGTCGGTGCTCGAGGTCATCTTTGCGGTAGAAAGGATTCCCACAACATAGAAACAAGATACACGGAGCGGATTTTGTGAAGGGAAGGTGGTGTGAAGGTATGAGCTGAAGAATGGAATAATAATATACTAACCGAAGTGGGGCCATATTCGGGCCTATTACGTTTCGGTCCCGAGGATGTTCTTCGGGACCGAAGACCACATAAGACTCCAGCCCTAGTATACAGTACATCTCTGAGTACCTGAGGGAGTTAATGCTGCAGCCTACCTACCTACCTGAGACATCGTGTCATAGACGAGAGCTTATGGGGGTAGTCTATCCCACCCTTTTATGAGTAATTGCAATGGGAAGAGTATTCCTTGACGAAGGTAAATACTAATTCTGGACGCAAAAGATTTTCCCCTTAACACCCAGTCTGGGCGCCTACAAATGTCCGTAGTACAGTAGGTATGTTACAAGTGAACAAAGCAGAACTAGAATCCATTCACGCTCCATGTACAGAATTAAACAAAACTTAATCATCCGATTAGAGCAGCCCCAAGCCAGCAACCGCCAACCGCAGGGCCTCCAGGGCACTACGGGTACCAATTCTTCTCCCTTAGTTCCCGATTGACCTTGATGATCGATTCGCGAGCTTCCTTCCATGGTTTCCGCTTGCCGGCATCGAACAGTCGGTAATGAAACGGCAGCAGCAGACCGTCCATAACCATATTGCAGAGCTCATGATCGGTAAGCCAGAAATGCCAGCCCTTGATGCCGTAGCCGAGGTTTTCTTGCAGCCCCAAACCGGCCGCCTGGTCGACCCACTCCATCCAGTCAACCCCGTTGACCAAGCCAGGGGTCACCGGGCCATTGTCGGCGAGACTCGCGATCCATTTATGCTGTTCGTCCACTGAGCGCCTCATCTCTTCTTTCGAGGGCAGGCGCGACCTTCCTTTCCAAACCTGGGCGAGGGCCATGCTGGCAATGTCAAACATAAGGAAAGCCGGGTTCATGAAAGACAGGTTGCCCATGAATGCAAGGGAGTCGGGATGCTCAAGTGAAATAACATTCTTGTAGAGACGGGGCATTTTACGGCCATTGGCAACTGGGATTCCTTCCGTTTCATGGTAGAGGGTAGGGTTGCTTTTTCCAAGCACGGAGTAATCGACAGTATATCCAGTACACCAGATGATTGAATCCACTTCCATCTTAGTCCCGTCACTCAATTCCACTGTCTTATCATCAAGGAATTGCTTAATAGGACACACAGACGTGATGTATCCTTTTGAAAGATTTTCCACCAGGTTGTCGCTGACGATTGGCCTCTGCTGGTTGAAGGATGGTGCCGGATCTAGCCCCCATTCAGGCTTCAAGTCATAGATCCGGTTGCGTAGCCCTAGAATGACTTTGTCCATGGTCTTTTTCCACAGGTCTGGGGCATACCGTGAGAGCAAGCCTAGCAGAAAAGCCTTTCGGTACGTGCGGACATGATCAACCGGCTTCCCATCCACCCATCGAGGAAGCTGTTTAGAGTATCAGTTCCTGGAAGCCACTTAATTTCAATCAAATCAGTCTTCGAAACGTACCACGATAGCACCACTGCGATGCGACAGGTATACGTGCTTGGCAACGCCCACCAGGACTCCTGCAATGTCCGCTGCTGTATTCCCGAAACCAACTACCAAGACTCTCTTTCCGGCCCAACCTTCGGGTCTGTATTTATTAGCTCCGGAAACATCGACCGCAAGAAGCTTGCGGAGAATATGGCTGGGACAAACCGTACTCTTTGAATCCAATTGAGTGGGTAACATCTCCTTTAAACCTCGCTATCCCTGGCACCTTGGGAATATTGGGAACCTGGTCTGGTCCCATGGCATAGATCACTTTATCGAACTTTTCGATCACCCGGGATCCACCACCGACTGGCGAGATTTCCACCTCCCATTTTTTGGTCTTGTCTATGTACTCCGCACGATGGATATTGGTGCTGAGTTGGGCATGGGGCATAAGACCAAAATGCTCGGCGTACAAAACCAAGTATTTGGCCATATCTGTGGCGCGAGGGAAATCAGGGGTTTCTGGGATGGATTACCAATCAGTTCCTCGTGTTACGCCATGTGCGAGGCAGTGCTTGAAGTCTTCGTGGAAACCCATACCGTCTGGAAATGGAAAGTCTGTAAAGCAGCCCTTCAAATCGACTAACGTTAGTCTGATGGTATTCGGAACAGAACCAAATTGAACAAACCCTATGCTTTGATCCGTTAGAGACGGTGCCTAGCATGGCCAGGTGTTAGCCTGACTGGGTACATCCACTGTCGTTGGCATAGAACAAACTCTGGAGCACCGAGATGGCAGAAGGGCCCTCGTTGTAGTGCCAGAGGCCGCCAACATATGGGTTTCTGTCAAAGCCGGTGACATTGAATCCCTCTTCAAGCATATTCTTCATGGCTACCAGGCCCAGGGCTCCTGCATTATCCAAAGGCCAATCACACCATTAGCATTGGGATGAACATTGGCGAGATACAAAGTTCTCATGGGGTCGATCAAAGCGATGCTCGTACCTAGCCCTAGAACAGCAACAGACGGGCTTTTCTCGGACATCTTCAGAGGTACCAGGCTGTATACTAATGAAGAAGTGCCTATCAAGCAGGGTTTGATGCAAGTATTCACGAACAAGCCTCGTGTTATGTTGTTGAGAATGCTGGTGAGGAACAGGGATGTATTCTACTTCAGTGAAATGGGGGCCCTCTCTCCTCCGCGTACAACCATGGGCTGCGGTATTTGCACCCGGATTTGTAATCTCACTCATCCTGCATACAATTCTCTGGATGTCTTCAGTTGACGAGACCAGAAACTGGAATTTGATTCTCGGACTCTGATCCTTTTCGGCCCCGAGACATGACAAATTAGGCCGCCCGCCTTTCAAGGGTTCTCGGGGGTCGGGAATCACTCGCCCCGAGCATTTAGGGCACTATAGGACATTGTTTCCACCTTAGGTCTCGGGATAGGGTGGACCGACCGACTCCGGGGAAATCCGTATTAGCTGATTCCCAAGTTTACCACTATCGGCTCATTCTCGGGGATCCTAGTACGGAACAGCGCTCGGAATAGTGCTTAGGGTTGCTGATACAGGGATTGGGCTATGGCGTTCCACTGAATACGAGGACATCAGGGTCACCGAGACTACATTGGGAGAATGGCCATTAACAAAGATATTGAAGTATTAGAAGCCTTGGTCATCGTACTCCGTAGAGCTTGTATCTCATCAATTTCGATATCTGGTCCGTGGGCAGAGAATAGCATTGAACATGGTGAATGAACTACACGTTTATCTCTTTGGGGATCAGACATTTGAGGTCTCTACTAAACTTCCCCTACTCCTTCATTCTGAGACCTCACCTCTGCTGGATGCCTTCTTCGAGCAAGCGTACCACGCGCTTCGATCCGAAATCGCACAGCTCCATGCTCGGGACAGAGACACCTACCCTCGCTTCTCGAGCATCGCAGAGCTTCTAGCGTGGAGGAATAGACAAGAGAAGGTCCACCAACCCATCGAGACGACGTTGACTTGTATCTACCAATTAGCCCAATTTATCAGGTTTGTCGTGTCCGAAAAAAAGGGCCACTCAATCGCCCTCTACAGTGTCCAATCCATTAGCTAACCATGGACAGTGAGCATGACGGATTCGGACAAGCCTATCCTTCCGTAAGCGGAGGCATGTATCTCCGGTCTATGCACAGGTGCGCTGGCTGCTGCCGCAGTCAGTTGCTGCAACACCGTGTCGGAGCTTCTTCCAGTTGCCGTTCAGACCGTTCTCGTTGCACTTCGCACAGGGATTTGCGCGTGGAACGCCGCCAAGACTGTCAATGAATCCGAGGGAAATTGGTCGATAGTGCTGCATGGTATTTCGCAACGGGAGGTTTCGGGCCGGCTGCAGGAATTTTCCCACTCGCAGGTAAGTTGTACAGGAAGAAATCGAGCCGCCTTTTGAGAATTTTGGGCTTCGCTGACTCCTGGAGAAGCGCCTGCCCATTACGTCCCAGCCCTATGTCAGCGCCTACGCCGAGAATTGGGTGACAATCAGTGGACCGCCTCGCGTACTCGGTCTTTTCCGTGACTTGAAAACCTTCCAGACTGCCCATTCACGCACAATTAGTATTTTTGCTCCGTATCATGCCTCACATCTGTTCACAAATGCAGATATTGAGGCCATCTTGTCGACGACGCCGGAAGGTGCCTGGGGCCGTTATAGTGCGGTCCTACCGGTCGTCTCGAGCACCTCCGGCAGACTTATCGAAGGGGATAACCTTCGACGTCGCCTGGAGGCTGCACTAGTTCAAATTCTCTTTGAGCCTGTCCAGTGGCACCAACTCACGCAGGGCGTGGCCTCCGTCCTCTCTTCACGTGGTGCTTCCCAGTTCACGATCAGCCCAGTTGGCACAAATGCTAATGCTGCTCTCGGGGCTGCTCTCAGCTCCACAACCGGATTATCTAGTGAGGCTAACCCGGAGAGAACTCCTGGGACATCTCAAGTCGAGAATGGTCAGATTATTTCCACCAGCTCGAAAGGCTCTTCAAAGATCGCCATCATTGGCATGTCAGGCCGATACCCCAGCGCTGAGAACAATGAAGAATTCTGGGATCTGATCTTCCGAGGACTAGATGTGCATAAGGTCGTCCCTGACTTTCACTGGAATGCACAGACACATGTGGATTCGACGGGGAAAAAGAAGAACACAAGTGCAACGCCGTATGGCTGCTGGCTGGAATACCCTGCCGCGTTCGATGCCCCGTTCTTCAACATGTCTCCCCGTGAAGCACCGCAGGTGGACCCGGCGCAAAGGATCGCCCTGATGACGGCTTATGAAGCCATCGAACAAGCCGGCATTGTCCCCGACGCAACGCCATCGACTCGCAAGGATCGCGTGGGTGTATTCTATGGCGTGACCAGTAACGATTGGATGGAGACCAATAGTGCGCAGAACATCGACACCTATTTCATCCCGGGCGGTAATCGTGCATTTATCCCAGGCCGTCTCAACTACTTCTTCAAGTTTAGCGGTCCAAGTTACAGCGTGGACACGGCCTGTTCGTCGAGCTTGGCGTCCCTCCATGTGGCCTGCAACGCCTTGTGGCGAGGCGATATAGATACTGCAATTGCCGGTGGGACAAACGTCTTGACAAACCCGGATTTTACGGCCGGCCTGGATAGGGGACACTTTTTGTCCCGGACGGGCAACTGCAAGACTTTTGATGATGGCGCCGACGGATACTGTCGAGGCGAAGGAGTTGGCACCGTTATCCTGAAGCGACTTGAAGATGCAGTAGCTGACAAGGACCCTATCCATGGCCTGATTCTCGGAACGTACACAAACCATTCCGCGGAGGCCGAATCCATTACGCGTCCCCATGTCGGAGCTCAGAGAGACATCTTCCAAAAGATTTTGAATAGCTGCGGAGTTGACCCCTACAGCGTCAGCTATGTGGAGATGCATGGGACCGGTACCCAGGCGGGTGATGCGAGAGAGATGTCGTCCGTCTTGGATACTTTCGCTCCCACGAATACTCGTCACCAACGGCAATCTGATCAGGCCCTTCATCTGGGCTCAGTGAAAGCCAACATCGGACATGGTGAGGCGGCCTCTGGCGTAAGCGCCCTCACCAAGGTTCTGCTCATGATGCGAAACAATACCATACCTCCCCACTGCGGCATCAAAACGAAGATCAATTCCAGGTTCCCGCCAGATCTCGAGTCGAGAAACGTGCGCATTGCAAAGGAGCCGATCCCGTGGGAACGCGCTCGTAACGAGCCACGCAGGGCATTCGTGAACAACTTCAGCGCCGCGGGAGGCAACTCGGCGGTCCTGCTTGAGGACAAGCCCGACGAACTCGAAATCGAGGGAACCGATCCCCGGACAACCCATTTGGTTGCCATTTCTGCCAGGTCGGCAGCTTCCATGGCGGCGAACTTGAAGTCGCTGATGGCGTATATCGAAGAGCAGCATGATAAGCCACTATTTCTGCCCCAGCTGTCGTATACTACCACCGCTCGGCGCATGCACCATCTCCATCGAGTTATGCTTGCCGGATCAACTACCGAAGAAATCAAGCGCCATCTGGAAGCAGCAATCTCCCAGGGCGATGGCACAACAAGGCCGAAGTCACCACCTAAAATGGCCTTTGCCTTTACAGGCCAGGGGGCGCAGTATGTTGGGATGGCCGCAGCGCTCTACCGAAATTTCCGTCAGTTCCAACATGATATATCCCGCTTTGACGAGTTGAGTAAGGCCTTGGGCTTCTCAAGTTTCAAGGAGATCATCATGGATGAGTCGGGGAGGGGCATCGAGGAGTTTTCCCCAGTAGCGGTGCAGTTAGCCACCGTCTGCATACAAATTGCTTTATCCAGGCTGTTAATATCGTGGAATGTCATGCCAGATGCTGTTGTGGGCCACAGCCTTGGGGAGTACGCCGCGCTGAACGTTGCCAAGGTACTCTCCGACGCAGATACGATTTTCTTGGTTGGCAGACGCGCTCAATTACTGGAAGAGCGGTGCACCCTTGGCACACATAGCATGCTGGTCGTCAAGGCCGGCCTGTCGGAGATTCAAACTGCTCTTGCTGGCGCAAGCCATGAGGTTGCATGCGTCAATTCTCCAGAGGAGACCGTTCTTGCAGGACCCAACGAGCAGGTCGAAGCGCTGCAACAGATACTGAGCGACCAAGATTTGAAATCCAAAATCCTTTGCGTACCCTTCGCCTATCACTCTTCTCAAGTTGACCCCATCCTCGGCGATTTGGCAAGCGTTGCAGACGGAACAGCGTTCCACAAGCCCTCGATCCCAGTTATATCTCCACTGCTGGCCGAGGTGATTGAGGATGACGGCTTTGTTGGACCCGAGTATCTGAGGCGCCATTGTCGTGAAACTGTCAATTTTGCGGATGCTCTTCGATCCGCAAAGGAAAATGGGGCAATCAAGGATGGATCCTTCGTGGTCGAGATCGGACCACATTCCATCGTCACCGGAATGGTGAAAGCGACCCTCG
This sequence comes from Aspergillus persii, assembly GCA_002215965.1. Taxonomy (NCBI): domain Eukaryota; kingdom Fungi; phylum Ascomycota; class Eurotiomycetes; order Eurotiales; family Aspergillaceae; genus Aspergillus; species Aspergillus persii. The sequence continues at coordinate 6,414,382 of NGZO01000001.1, forward strand.
GGCCTGCAGTAACCGCCGTAGCAACACTCCAGCGCAACAGAGATGATTGGAAATCGTTGACCGGTATGCTGTCGTCTCTGTATTGTGCTGGCGTTGATCTTCGCTGGCACGAGTATCACCGGGACTTTGCGGCTGCTCACAAAGTGTTGGAGCTGCCGGCATACAAATGGAACCTCAAGGATTACTGGATGCAATATATGCATGACTGGTCTTTACGCAAGGGTGACCCGCCTCTTGTCGGCCCATCGGTTACACCTCTCGCCTCTACAACCATTCACAACGTGGTGGAGGAGAGCATAGATGCCATAACCGTGGAGTCAGATATGGCACGTGCTGATTTCAATCCTCTGGTACAGGGCCATGAGGTGGATGGGGTTCCACTCTGTACACCGGTAGGCGATTTGTTTAAGCTCCTTCAGGTTTCTATTCGGAAATTATAATTACAAAACTAACTGATTGCAGTCCGTCTACGCGATATCGCGCTTACCGTTGGCAAATATCTGCTTCAGCGCTATCACCCTGAGATGGACGACTGTCTTGTTGATGTTTCGCACATGACCGTCATGAAGGCCCTTATTGCAAAGCCGGAGGGCCCCCAACCACTGCGGACATTTGTGACGGTGGACTGGGCAGCTAAGAGAGCGAAGGGCCGGTTCTGTTCTTTTGACGTAAGATCATTCAATGTACCAGTCAAAGGGGGGCGTCATTCTAACACCTCATGCAGAAGAAGGGTCAGCCAACTGTGGAACATGCCACCTGCGAGATCCAATTTACCGATAGGTCTCGATTGGAGCAGCTGGAACAAACGGCTCACGAGAAAAAGGCACGGATGGCGAGCATGCGCAAGTACCTGGAGAATGGCCCGACACAACGGTTCAACCGAGCCATGGTGTATAAGATGATCAGTCCACTCGCTCAGTTCCACAAGGACTATCGGCCCCTTGACGAGGTGGTCATGGATAGTAGCACTTTCGAGTGTGCCAGTCGCGTGAGTTTCAAAGGCGTTGAAACCCAGGGCACGTTCCACACCCACCCAGCTTACCTGGACGGACTCACCCAAGCTGGTGGGTTTGTCATGAACTGCAACGACAATAACGATCTAGATGTGGAGGTCTTCGTCAATCATGGCTGGGAGTCCTTGCAGGTTTATGAGCCTCTCAGTCAAGAACAGACCTATTCGACCTTCTGTCAAATGTCCGAGAGGGATCAAAGAAAATATCAAGGAGACGTGACAGTGTTCGATGAAAGCTGGAGAGTTGTCGCCAGCTACAAAGGTATCGTGGTAAGTCTTATCTTCCTTCGACCTCACCGGAAATAGCGAAGATTCCATCTTAACCTCGACATAGTTTCAAGGCGTTCCGCGAAGGGTCCTCCGCTTCTTCCTGACCGTCGATGGGGTCAAACCACCTCGGGGTCAGCCACAACAGAAGGGAAACTCAGGACCAGCACGGTCTGCAGTAACAGTATCTAAGCCTTCGATGCCCTCGGTCCCAGCGGCCGGCACCAATACCACGAGAGCCAACGGCCCAGGTTCTTCCACTCCGTCAAAGCATTCAATTACTGGACCGGCTTTGAAGATCATCTCAGAAGAAAGCGGTGTCTCGCTGAGTGACCTGACAGACGACTCCGTTTTCTCTGATATTGGGATTGACTCCCTTCTCTCCTTGGTCATCACTAGCCGGTTCCGTGAAGAACTCAATCTGGACATGGAGTTTGACGATATCTTTACCAGATACACGTCCGTGAAGGAACTGAACACCTTCCTCGGACAATACGGAGGGCCAGGCCCTTCGGACAGTTTATTTGAACAGCCTCATGCCTTTAGCGATGCGGTGCCCGAGATCCTCCAGCAAGCACCTGAGCTTTCCACGAGGCAGCCCGTCGGCGCTCCCAGCCTGTACGTCGGCGCAGCCTTCGATGCCGCCCTGGGTATCATCTCTGAAGAAAGCGGCATGGCGGTCTCGGAGCTGACGGATGACTGCGTGTTCGCCGACATTGGCATTGACTCCCTCTTGTCCCTTGTCATCGTCAGCCGCTTTCGTGAAGAGCTGGAGCTGGACATCGACATGGACTCCGTCTTTATCGACTATCCGACGGTCAAAGAATTGAAGACATTGTTCCAGCCCGAGGCCTCTGAATCTGAATACACAGGCCAGACTCCATCTGTCCAACTCGACCGGTCGGATCAAGAGACCTCTGGAAATCCGTCCTCGGCAACCTCTGAGGGCTCCGACTCCGAGCAGGATGCCGCTGGTCTGAAGGGAGGGCAAGTTTCCGTGCCTGCAGCGACCTCCGTGCTCTTGCAGGGGATCCCCAAGTTCGCCGAAAGGATCTTGTTTCTTTTCCCCGACGGCGCTGGTTCGGCAACGTCGTACTCTGGAATCCCACGGCTGGGGTCGAATGTGGCGGTGATCGGCCTCAACTCTCCCTACTACAAGATCCCGGAGCTCTTCAAGTGCCCCTTGGACGCCCTTATCGACAGCTACATCAACGAGGTCCGCCGCCGCCAACCCAACGGGCCGTATCACTTCGGTGGCTGGTCTGCCGGGGGCATCCTCGCCTATCGCGCCGCTCAGAAGCTGATCGACGCAGGGGAAGCGGTGCAAAATCTCCTGCTGATCGACTCGCCCGTACCAAAGGGTCTTGACAAGCTTCCCCAGCATTTTTACGACTACTGCAACAAGCTGCAACTGTTTGGTCAACCGACCACCTCAGGATCTGAGCGCGCAGCCGCCAAAGCGCCAGCATGGTTGGTCCCCCATTTCAATGCCACCATCGACACGCTGCACGAGTACTACGCTACGCCTCTGCCAGTCGGTCGGACTCCGCGCACTTCGATCATCTGGGCGTCTGAGAGTGTTATGGACGGTAAGAATATTCCCAAAATGCCTCCGCATCCGGACGATACCGAAGGCATGAAGTTCTTGACGGAGGCTCGCACCGACTTTTCTGCCGGCGGATGGCAGGGTTTGTTTCCAGGGGGTACAATCGTCTTAGATCGAACAGAGGGGGCAAACCATTTCTCGATGATGGTAAGTGAACATCTTCTCTTGCACCCACAGCGTCACCTGCGAGGGCAATGGTCACTAACCTGTAGCGCTGCAGAGGGGAGATCACGGGGCTAAGTTGGCGGAATTCATCGCCCAGGCGCTGGCATGATTGAGAAATGGATCCATGGCTGAAAGCTCGACCATCTTCAGAACGTTCATGCGAGATATTCAATCTATTTTACACGTGGTTTTAGAAACTTGGACCAGCAGTTTATCCTTCAAGATAGGGGTGTATGTAGATGGATCGAGTGTGCTTCGAACTTAGCTTATAGGCGTTTTATAATAGCTCTTTACCCTGAAGCAACTGCGGTGGTCAATGGCATGGCGGGTTAGCTCGGAACAGCCATTGTAGACGGTGATATGACATCCTCTCGGGGAACGGCATTGGCAGAAGAACACGACGGACCTGGTTCCTCAGGTAGGATTCAATCTGTGAGTTCTTAGCGAAATCAATGCAGTTGCAACGTAAAAATAGAAATCCTTGACTAGTTTTTACGGGTGCACCCTCTCGCAAGTCACTGGAATCGTTTGAGGAGTGGAAGTATTCCAAACGCCTGAAATAAACCAAGCAAATTTTGTCCACACATTTGGTCCGGTCCAGTGTATCTGAGGCCAATTACCAATAGTCCGGACGCCACATGGCTAACTCGGTGCATTATACATACATGCTTGCAGGAAGAAGTCCCATGGGCTCAAGAGATAAGGGAAGGGTAATCCAATTGCGAATCATCCTTAGGTGGTAGCCAGTGGAGCATTCTCATGAGGATTATGCGGCGTAGCCCATTCTCTGCAGCCTTCTTGAATCTGGACTCGGCTGTTCGTAGGGGTGTGACTTGCCCGGCCATGGCCAGGATAAAGGAGGGCAAAAAGAAAAAGCAAAAAAAAAAAAAAAAAAAGAAAAGAAAAGAAAAGAAAAAAGAAAGGAACCGCCACGGGCTACTTACAAGGACGCCGTCAGCCAGTAGCTGCCAGTAGTTGCGTCGGAGCTATGTATCCCATGATCGCTTCCAGGTTGTCTACTCCCCCGTTGCCACTCCATTTTACCATACCATCTCAGCATCCAACGGAGATCCTGCTCGAATTGCACCCCCCGGTTCGCAGAAAGCTCTTGGATTCCGAGGCTTGGAAACCAATGATCGGCCACGGGCCCGCTGGGCTGAGGCTTATCCTGGCTTGCCTTTTCTGCTACTCGCCCCAAGGGTTACAGTGGCGGATACGATTGGCCTCCTTGGGGGGGCGATAGATTGGCTGGTGATCAGACCTCGCCTCGGGGGAAATGGAAATATCAAGCGCCCATTCCAGTGTCTACCAGTTCCACCTCACGTAAGAGGAAGGGAGGGGTAGATTCAGCCCCGGCCTAGCCAAGTCGTCGGATGTAACCCTTATTGTATGTTGCTCGTTGCCCCACCGCAGCGGAATGAGTCTCGTAAACACGAGCATCGAACTTTCGTTCCACCCCGGTGATTCACATGGCAAGTCGCTGGATTACCGATCCCTGTCGGGGGTTCGTGTGACCCGGCAGACAAGACAGATTCGAGGAAGCGCCTCTCCAACGTGGCCGAGTTCGGTTCTATATGGCGAGGATCGACCAACCAAAGCGGCCCGACCCACGGAAAGGATGCTAGGAATTCCATCCTACCTATAGGTAATAGGTATACAGAGACATCCATGCGTGCACCGGTCGGCCTCGAAGAATCGTCTGCGTAGATTTCAGATACTAACGAGCTGCAGGGTCAGCCACGCGCTTAAATTTTTCCCCCTTCCTGGTGGGATTGTGTTTTTTTTTTTCTCTTTTCTTTTTCTGAAACCATAAGACTACTAGACGGTATGCAAGGATGAGAGGATACGAGATAAGGGGTGGGGGTGGTGACGGACCAGTTACATTCCCAAGGCAGCCCGTGTCCGAGTAGATCGGTCTAAATCTCGTCTCTCCGCACTAGAGTTGCTCTGCGTCTGGTGGTGTGGTGGGTGTCGACTCGATTGGTTAAGACGCAAGCAGGATGAGTGATGATGTCTGTCGGCAGACGTAGGGGCGTCGCGGAATCGACCAATCTTCCACCAACGACATCCGGACGGCCTTCCTTTGGGTTGTGCGCTGGTTCCAGATCTGGCAGGTCGTATGTCCAGCGTGGCTGCACCGATCTCGATCCTTCGGTGCGAGCATGACGCAGAGCGATATGATATAAGCCTAGGCTTCCAGCCAGGCCCCCGATTAAAGAACCCCCCAAACCCTCGCCCTCAGCACCATGGACGTCCCGTGTGTTGAGAGGAACGCACCCCGACTTCGCCGCAATCTCTTCCCTCGAAGCGTCTCGAGAGTATCCGAGCCAGTTGTGACAATTGCGCCAAGTCCAAGGTTCGTTGCAGCAAGGAGCAGCCGCGGTGCCGCCGCTGCATCTATCAAGGCGTCAATTGCACCTACAGCCCGTCGCAGCGCGCACGCAAGCGGCCGCTGGACAGATTCCATGCGCGGTCACGGCGATGCGACACCTCGAGTGGCTCCGGCAATGACGCTGCGACGACGGACACGCCATTCGAGGGCGATTCTATTGAGCACGTCACCGACTTCAAAGGCGGGAACGCATCGACAGAGTCCGATGGCTATGCCTTCTCCGCCTCGAGCATGTTTCCCGCGGATGTCGACAGGTTGTTGAATTGGGACGATTCGGTCGCGACTCTGGACGAGCAGTCGCCCTCCCGCGAAGACGCCTCGGGCTTGCTGGAGTCCCTGGCCATGCCCCCGATGCCGCGACCCGACCTGCAGCGCACCTTGGATGATCCGGACTCCCAATTCCCTTGGTTGTTCTGCCACGAGAAGGAAACCTCGCCGCTGCCGCAGGGCCTGAGGGTCGGGCCCGCCAGCCACGGTCCCAGAGCCCATCACCACTGCACGAACCTGGCCATTTCCACCATCCAAAAGCTCGACGTGCCCATCACAGGCCCGTGTTCCTCGTCGAGTAGCCCCGGTGCTGCCACCCCGGTCTCCATGGAGGGCCACGGCGCCGAATCGCTGAGTTTCGACACCATCCTCAAAGATAACCACGCGGCACTAGACAATCTCCTCACCATCCTGCATTGCTCATGCGCCGGCAAGTCCGATCTCGTGCTCTTGATCACGATGGTGTGTTCTCAGATATTGTGCTGGTACCAAGCGAGCCTGGACCGCAGCGGCAGTAGCAAATCCCACGGTGGCAGCGGCAGCATCAGCATCAGCAACGGCAGTTCGGCCGGCCACTCGCGTGGATCCTCCGGTGGCACCACGACGCTGCGCGAGATGTCGCCGTCCCCCTTCGAGAGAGTGTCGATTCCCTCCATCCGGATCGGCATGTACACACTCGACCACGAGCATTCGGATCGCATGGTAGCACAATTGATTCTGACGGAGCTGGTGAGGATGAAAGAGGTGGTGGAAGTGTTTGGTCGCACTTATTGTTACCGCGGAGAGGGAAGTCGAAGTCATCTGCACCAGGCCCTGGAGGCATTCCTGCGCAGTCGACTGAAGACCGCCGTTCGGACTGCCTGTGGGCGATTAAATCAGCGATAATCATTGCTTGTCATATTCGATGTTCAGGATTTAGTGCGACGGGTTCAGAGCGCCAAGCCAGTATTTTTATTTGTAGAATCCTACTAGATTTTAATGATGCAAAAGACTTGTAAAGGAGGTTCTTGTTGTCTCTATCTAACAACTAAAGAATAGGTGCTTGCAGGCCATATTTTGTGGCCGCGGAACTGACTAAGCAATTACTTCATCACCTTGCTTAACCGATTGATCTATCGATTAATATTGATCGTACGATTATAGAGCTTGAATCGTATGATCAAGCCCCTAGAATTGCATCTTGGAGGCCCCTGAAATTGCATAAATATGGCTTCTTTTTGCGGTAGATTAGAATGAATCAAGACCTTCAATCGTTTTATATGATTATATAAGCTCAGCGTATTAATCAGCTCTTTGCCAAGACCATTTCTGCCATAGTTATGAGCCCGGTTCAGCTCTAGAGGATATACCGCTTTAATTAATTATTAAAGCTATATAAGCTCCTTGCTCCGAGCAAAACATAAAACGGCATCCTAACGGGATCTTACAGGGAAGAAGCGATTTAGTAAAGCTGACCCGCTGCTGAAGCTAATATAACCTTCTTATTTAATTCAGATAGCGCCACGAAGGTTAAAGTCATCTTGAAGTACCGAGATGATTGGTGTAATTAGATCCTTAATATTAAAGAATATGCCGAACGGCTTGATGTATGAGACTACTTTAATCCGGAGGATTCTCCGATTATACAACGCCCTGGAGCCCCCGTGAAGTTAACGAGGCCCGGAGAGCTCTCGGAAACTAACTTTCGCGCATATTAACTCGATCTTCAAGAATATAAGGATGCTCGGAACAATATTACGAAGATAAAGGAAGCGATCAAGATCTCTATCGCGATTCACGTACAACCGCTGATTAAAGAGAAGCGACGATTCGAAATACTGAAGGTACTAAAGGAGTAATACGAGCCGACGGAGAACGAGATAGAAGAAAAGACTCTAAAACAGTACAAAGCAGTTATTAAAAGATCTTCACGAAAAGGCAAGATTAACGCATGGATTAAGGATTTTAACCACGCGTACCTCGTAATCAAATGGCTCAACATGAGCGAGAGCCAAGATAAGTATATATAGAAGGACTTTCTTCGATCGATTAAAGCCGTGGATCCTCTATATTCGAGGCTGCACTACTCTAATATTCGCAATACCATTTACCGCGCTTTACTGAGCGATTTCCGTACTTATCTCGCCAACAGCGGCCGAGATGACGATTCAGCAGCAGCGCATACTTTCGCCATGCTTAACGGTCAAAGTGATATGCTAACAGACGCCCAAAAGCCTCAAGATACCGGAAAGAAAGAGGAAGGAACTCCTCGCTGCGTATGCGGTTTCAGGTATCGTATGGACAAATGTTGGCAACTTCATCCTGATCTACGGCCACCGAATTGGAAGCTAAATGGTAAAGTAATGAAAAGAAAAGGATTAAGGACTTTGCCGCAGGGTTATTAACACAAGCCTAAATGGTCAGATCGATCATTGAAAATAACTGGAAGTAAGATAATAAAAGGTCTCAAGAATATCACGTCATGGCCCGCTCGACGTTCCGCTCAAAAATTACTTTATTATTAACACCGGTTCCTGCACACATGTATGTAACAAGATATCGAGATTTGAGGAGCTTAATTAATTAAGCGGCGGTCAACTTCACGCTAGCGATTTAACTATTAAGATTTAAGGATTCGGAAAAGTCAGGATACGGCCAAATTGCGGAGGAGAAAAGGGGGATAAAGAGATTGTCCTTACTAACGTCGCCTTCGTTCCAGGCCTCCATATAAATATCCTAAACGCGCAGAAGCTCAAGCAAGCCGGTTACGACTTTAATATAGCCCGTAACACGATCTCACGAAATGGCAAGAATATATTCCGTGTAGAGGAGCATTTATCAGGATTATAAATCATTAAGAAGAATAAAAGCACTCACTACAGCTTCGCGATAATTAAAACTGATCGCTATCCACGCAGGTTAGCGAAATCTCATGTTCTAAAAGAGAATATTAACTTATAGCACCGCCGCATAACTTATCTAAATTAGGATGCACTTCGTCACTTACTAAAAACCGCTTAAGGTATTCAAATTAACCATTTTCGAGTAAAATAATATAATCATCTGAAATACGAGGTATGCAAGGTATCCAAGGCCCCGAGACAGATCTTAAGACAGCCCATGATAACGGCCAAAGCGCCGCTTTAACGCGTATACTTTGATCTTATACAAATAAAACCTGCATTAAATAGTAATCAGTGGATTTCATATTTTTATGACAAGAATTCGCGCTTCTACAACGTCTTCACGCACCGCTTGAAGAACGGCTGCGTAGGAGCCTTTAATACCTATATTCGACAGATACAACGTATCGTTAAAACAAAGATCATCGTCTTTAAAAGTGATCATGAGTAAACTCTCAGTAATGCGGTCAAGCGAGAAGAAGAGCTTAAAGGCATCATTCACAAATACTCCGTGGTCGACACGCCTAAGTAAAATGGCGCTGCAGAGCGTGCAGGAGCCATTCTCATACTTAAAGGAAGGAAGATGATGATCGAGGCCAAGCTGCCTCGCGATCTCTGGCCGTGGGTCATGGGAGGAGCAGCGAATATCGCTAATCGCACCCCTACTGAAACCCTAAACTGGAAAACGCCATACGAGATGATTACGGGCGAAAGGCCGGACATCTCAGCGTTCCGTATAATCGGTTATATTGCATATACAAGACAGGACCAACCGCTAAACGATAAAATGGCCCCCCGCGCGTATAGAGGCTTCCTCCTTGGCTTTATGGCCTCGAATATCTAGCATATCTGGAACCCGAAAAGACAACGCGTTGAGGAAACGAGAGATGTCGTATTTGATAAGACACGATCCTATAATCCCACACAACCGTTTCTTGAAGACTTACTTAGCGAGACATCTCCAGAGCCACCCACAGAGGTGCTTGACTTACCGAGAGACAAAGGGATCTTTCTCGACGAAGAGACTAATCACATTAAAATAGAAGAAACCCCACAAGCTGCAGAGAACAATCAGGAATCAAATAACACTCAAACTGGCGAAATCGAACGAGAATCAAGCTGTAAAAGGAATCAGGAAGGTCAGAGGGTAGATCAGACCTCTTATCACGGTAACCCCGCGCAACCGAGCAATCTACTAACACCTGAATCAACACCTAAGCCACATACTGAAGCTCACGAAGAAATCGATTCAAACCGTGGCCGCACTAAGGCGATTCCTGGAGGATTCCCGGAAGACTCTACACCTAAGATACTGAATCAAACACCGCAAAGCTCAGTGGCCCCTCCACGAGACAAATCACCGTCCGGAATCTTGCAGGATTCGCTGCAGAACTCGATACTTGAAGCAGAGAGCTTACGAGCTTCACCTGCACCACCCGCTCAACTTTACGAGTCAGAGAGAGATCACGATTCACACGATTTATCAAGATCAGGGGGTGGAAGACGTAAAGGAAGAGGTCCTACCGATAACGGAACCCGGGAAGAGAATATACTGCATACAAAGCGGAGACCAAGACCTATTCAAAAGGATCCAGACTTTTACTACAGCAACGCGATTACTAATTCCCATACTCCCGATCCTTATATTGCTCAAAAGGCTTTCTCAATGGCTATAGAGCTCGCAGGGAGAAAGAGAAGACACTAGCACCGCAACGAGCTTCCCCCTCCGCCAAATTCCTATACAGAAATACTGCAACACCCGCTCAAGAACGAATTCTTACATACTGCGCAAGTCGAAGTAGGAAATCTCAAGGTAAAAGGCTGCTTTACCCTTGTTGATCAAGAAGAGGCTCGCGATTCACAAGTTCTTCCGTTAAAATGGGTATTTACATACAAAGTCGATGAAAACGGCAACTTCATAAAAGCGAAAGGACGGATCTGCGTAAGAGGAGACCTTAAAAAGGATACAATTACTAACAATTTTACGGTAACAGCATCTGCTAGAGTGTTTCGAGCCACCATGGCACTGATAGCTGCTTTTGACCTCGATACGGACCAGAAAGACGCCGTGAAAGCCTTCCTGAACGCCCTGCTCGAAGAAGCCGTATATACGAGATCGCCAGAGGGATTTCATACAAAGGGAAAGATATGGAAGCTCAGGAAAGCGCTATATAGACTGCGGAAATCGCCACGCCTTTAACAGCAAGCCCTCTCCACTACACTGCTCAAGTTTGGCCTCTATCCCGTCCCTGAAGAACAATGTCTCTTTATAAATCAATATATGATAGTATTAATCTACGTTAACGATATTATCATTATCAATCTACCTACCGCCGAAGCTCGAGAAGTCGCAAGAAGATTCAAGGAAGCCCTCGCGGAGGAATACGAGCTGCGAGACATGGGAGAAGTAGGCTGGTTTCTGGAGTAAGGATTATCCGAGATAGAGCTCGCAGGAAGCTCTGGCTCTGCCAAGACGCATATCTCGAGAATATCGCCGTGAAGTTCCATTTGAATGACCTCACAAAATGGCCAAATACACCGCATTCAACCTCGCTTAACCTCGATCCCCACGAAGGCCAGGCAACAGAGGCAAAGATCAAGGAATACTCGATAAGGATAGGGTCAAGCCAGTACCCCACAATGATCACACGACCTGTTCTGTCCAACGCGAAGCGAATAAACGCTTGAAATTTGTCTTTCAATATCAAAAAGAAGGCTTGAGGGAGGATTTAGTGAATCTTACCTACCACGGGAAGCCTATATCACAGATGGTTTGGGACGCTATATGGTATGGTGGTCGGTCAAAGTTAGTGATTATGGAACAAGATGAGGATAGCCCTCGACGAGGCTATACTGCGAGATCCTACATTAAAACACTGGAAGAGGGTCTGATCGAGCACTACGGACCAGGTATTCCATTTCAACAAGATAATGCGAAAATCCATACAGCGTGTACTACACAGGAGTGGTTAGAATCACACAGGAGTTATATTGTTGAATGGCCTCCCCACTCGCCTGGTTGAAACCCTACAGAACATGTATGGAGTCACTTAAAGCGGAAGCTTTTTGAACTTCATCCTAATCTCTATTTAGAAGGTAAATCTCGAAGTTGTTCGAAGGATTTTGAAGACTCTATTCAAGAGGCTTGGTGGGCTATTCCTCAGGCAATAATTGATCGTTTAGTTGATCCAATGCCTCGCAGAATAAAGGCAGTTTATCAAGCTCGTGGCTGGTATACAAAATACCAAATAGCTTCAATTCTTATGTATCTAGGTGTTTTTATCTGATATAGTTGTTGAGATATTCAATTATGAAATATATGTATTTACTTGTTGCGGGACGGGTGTCGGGAGACTTTTGACCTGGAATTTTAGCAGGCGTGGCTCTCTGAAACTACCTTTTGCCTGACTCACCTTTTCCAATGCAATGTATCGGAAGGTTCAGGGCAAAGTTTGAGATGAAAGGCATGTGATGAGATACAAGGTTACTTGGAAGAATTCGGCCAATTTTACTCCCGCTCTTTGTATATCTTTGAGGTAAACTCAATTATAAACGAAACGGAAATGTGAGACAAGAAAAAAAAGCAACCAGTAGAGTGCATAGCATGGCTGTCTGTTACAGTCCTTGGTCGAATATGCAATCGCGGCCAGGCAAAACATGTCTAATCCAGCCTATCTGGCCCTAGCCAGCAGCAACCGAATAACCCATTCATGTCCACTCTCCTTAGCATATGAACAGAGGGGCCCGGTTTGTATCGGTTCAGGAGTCCTACCTTGACATCTGGTCGCGTTAACAGAAATCGGACAACGTCTTGATGCCCCCGCGCCAGGCAGCACAGGTGAGCGGCGTGGAGCCTCGCTCGCCCTTGACGTCAGCTTCGACATCAGGTCGAGCCAGTAGTAAGCCAACAATTTGTACATGCCCACCCCATGCCGCGTACCAAAGCGGGCTCGAGCCGTTGATATCCCTCGAGTCTACTTCGACATCTGCTCGATCAAGTAGCAACTTGACAATATCTTTATGTCCGCGCTCGGCCGCATAGGACAGCGGCGACCGATTATGTCCGTCTCTTGCATCTGCATGGACGTCTGGCCGGGTCAGGAGGTGTCGTACAATTTCCGTGTTTCCCCTGCTAGCAGCACGTGAGAGCGGCGTCAAGCCGTGCCTGTCCCGAATGTCGGCATTAACATCTGATCTGGCCAGCAGCAGCGGAACAACGTCTGCGTGTCCGTTCCAGACGGCAAACCACAGAGGTGTCAGACCATTCTCATCTCTTGCGTCAGCGTCGATGCCTGCTTGTGCTAGCAGCAGTAGGACCACTTCTCTTTGTCCACGCCAGGCGGCGCGCCAAAGCGGCGTCGTACCATCGTCATCTCTCACATTGGCGTCAACATCGCGTCGGGCCAGTAAGAGTGCCGCGATGTCCTTGTAGCCACCCCAGGCGGCTTGCCAGATTGGGGTCAGGCCATAGCCATCTCTTGCACCAGCTTCGACCTCTGGTCGACTGAGTAGTAATCGAACCACATTTGTGTGCCCATTCCGAACAGCATGGGAGAGCGGCGTCCGACCGGATTTATCTCTCGAATGTGCTCTAGCTCTTGGATGGGACAAAAGTAGTCGAATAATTTGTTCATGTCCACGGCAGGCAGCGCGTGAGAGCGGCGTTTGACCATAATCATTTATTGCTTCCACGTCCAATGTCCGGTCGCTCAAGCAATAATTGAACTGCGTCTTTCTGCCCGTGCTCAGCGGCATACGCGAGCGCGGTCATGCCATTATCGCATACATCTTTAGGACCAAATAATCCTTGCTGCAGTAAGACCTTGAGTAATACATAATCTCCAGTTGCTGCAGAGAGATGTATCATCCTTCTACCATCGTCGACTTTTGCTATGATATCTTGCTGCCCAAGCAGCCGTATCAAAGAGGGAGGTAAGAGTGCTAGAAGATCGATCGGTCCTCGTCGATCCACAATGAAGTTAAACAAACTCTCTAGCAAGTCGGACATCGTGACGGTAGTTGGTTCCTCCGATTCCGTGGCGGCATCGCTGCAGCAGGCAGAAGGCATGTTTTGAGTTCAATATGTCAGTACTGACTGGATCATTGAAATAGTATCCAAGCCAGAATAGATGTTGGATAGGAATAGGTTCTCACATAACCGGCCGAGAATTACATTCGTTATATCCTTTGTAAACAGTAAGGGGATTAAGAGTTGATTCTTGGGGAGGGTGGCAGCAGCCCGAGCTGGTTGAGGTGCACTCTCCTCGGTATGTACCGGCATGCTAGCCCCTTACAGTCGCTGGACCAGCGAACTGATCTATCCAAGGAGGTAGCGGCCGCCATGACTGTCTGGCTTGTTGTCAAGCTGCACCCCCTGGGCCTGGTACTGTTGTCTCGCAATGCCCGTAAATTGGCTCAGCGGGGACGGGTAACAGCTGCTTTGCGCATCTGCAGGACGGTCGAGCAAGATAGTATAGAGCAGCATTGCCCATTCACGCCACTGTTACTAGGACCGTAGGATGTTGCGTGGCTGTTGTCGCACAGAGTGTCGGATTCGAGTCATTGCACCTTTCAGCTTGCGCAGGTCTTATTATCTGCCAAACGCCCAAGACAACGAGTCGTGGCTTTGTGGAGAGGAAGCAAATGCAACTGACACGGGCCATAGCGACGTTAGGGGCAGACTGATAGCTGTAATACTATGTACTTCTGGTAAAGTTATGAGGGCACACGTCCGCTATTGGGAACCAAAAAAGCCATTAAGGCAAAAAGCGTAGGCCAGGCGATACAATACAAGACGCGATAATCGCTATGCCTCGCCATCATTCCTCTCTCTCCTCTCCTCGTCCATCTCCATCTGCTTTCTCGTAGTCCTTCTCCTTCTTTCCCTTTCAATGGCCGCTCCCCGCCGCTTTGCTGTCCGAAGAGGTAAAAACAAAAACAGAGCCTATGCATATGCTGCAACCTCTGACGCGTTCAGGCTGCGACCTCTGACGTGTTCAGGCTGCGACCTCTGACGTGTTCAGGCTTCAACGCTACTAGTACTAGGCAGGTATGGTAATTCAACGTACAGACAGCGCTGATCGCGTCCGATATCCACTAAGCACCCTCCTTGGACACGTCGATGAGAGTAACAGGAAATGCTGACCATTTATAACCATGAATGTAGATCATTCTTGACAAAAAAGACCCATTCCCTGGCTTTTCCTGCGGGAACAATATTCGCGTTCTATTGCCCGATATGCCGCCCAACGCAAGAACGCTGTTTGCCAATTCGCCCAATTTGCCAACTCAGCGTGTGGTGCTTACTTAAAAGGCGGGGGTTGATGCAGCAATTCTTTCTATTCTGGTACAAATCCACGTAGTCGCTTTATCAATAGTCGGCCTGTACAGCCATCTAAGCCAGGCGACCGTTGATGCGATAGCCACACTATAAAGCCTGTCAAAATAGCCAGATCACCCAAACCTGCGTTGCGAATCATCATCACCTGGACGGATATCACGATGCGAATTCTCGGAATCAATTCAGTCTACCACGAGTCGGCCGCCACATTGCTCGTTGACGGACAAGTCGTTGCAGCGGCCGAAGAGGAACGTTTCTCCAGAATCAAGCACGCCAAGCCGGCGAGAGTGGATAATGCCGCTGAGCTGCCTCTTGAAAGCATTCGGTATTGTCTTGAATCCGCCGCCGTCAAGCCAGAGGATCTTGACGCGATTGCCTATTCCTTCGACCCGGATCTGCGGGCGCGTGACTTTATCTTGGACGACAGAACAGAAGCCGGGGATTGGGGAACGGAGCAAGGCGAGAAGACTTTCCTTGCCCATCTTCGTTCGGTGCCCGATGCGTTGGCTACCCACTTCGGCCGAGCCGAACAGCGCTTGACCTTCATCCCGCATCATCTGTCTCACGCGGCGTCCAGCTTCTACCCGTCAGGGTTTGAAGATGCCGCCATCCTCGTCGCGGATGGCATTGGAGAGGCTGCTTGCACGTTACTCGCGCGGGGCGATAAGAACGGAATAACCATCTTGCGGGAGATTCCATTCCCCCATTCCATCGGCTTCATTTGGGAAAAGATCAGCAAGTATCTCGGATTCTCCGAATACGACGCCTGCAAGTCCATGGGCCTAGCCGCGTATGGCGACGCGTCCAAGTTCAAGGACGCCTTCTCACAGCTGATGCGGGTTGAGAGCGCCGGCGGATACGCCGTCGTCAAGGCGACAGCCAACTTTCGCTTGCCTGATTTTGAACGCCTGGAGGTTCTGTTTGGGCCCGCTCGCAAGCCGGATACACCGCTCGAGAGCCATCACTATGACGTGGCCGCCTCTCTCCAGGTCGCCACAGACGAGGCTCTTCTCGTGCTTGCGAAGGAACTCCGCCAGGTGGTTGATTCAAACAACTTGTGTCTTGCGGGCGGCGTCGCCCTGAACTGTGTTAGCAATATGGCTCTCAAAGAAGCGGGACTCTTTTCCAACATCTTCATTCCATCAGCTCCCCATGACGCGGGCACGGCGATGGGGGCCGCACTAGAACTGAATCATCGCATGGGTGGCCCGGCGAGTGCCGCCTCCGACACGCCGTACCTGGGCCCAGAGTATGACGACGCCTCCATTGTCGCAGCATACGAGGCCGCTGGGCTGTCGCCGAAGCTGTCCAGCTCGCCGGCCCTCGAGGCTGCCCGCATGATTGCCGCAGGCAAGATTGTGGCGTGGTTCCAGGGCCGAATGGAATTTGGCCCGCGAGCTCTGGGTAACCGCTCGTTGCTGGCCGACCCGCGAAGCTCAACGACGCGCGAAATGCTCAACGTCAAAGTAAAGCATCGCGAGACGTTCCGTCCTTTTGCACCCAGTGTTTTGGCTGAGCAGGCCGGCGAGTGGTTTGAACTCGGCGAGCCCTCCCCGAGCTACGACTTTATGCTCTTTGCCTGCCAGGCAACCGCGGGGCAAGGGGAACAAGTACCGGCCATCTTGCACGAGGACGGCACGGCACGAGTACAGCTGGTCCATCGCGAGCGCAACCCTGCGTTTTACGAGCTTATCTCCCACTTTGCAGACTTGACTGGGGTTCCCATGGTGCTCAATACGTCCTTCAACGACAGCGAGCCAATCGTCTGCACCCCGGCTGACGCTATTGCCACATTCAGGAAGACGCGCATTGATGCCCTCTTCATAGGCAGCAGATTTACCACCCGCGAAAACTGAGCTTAAAACGAAACAATTGCCCTCGATCCTGGCAAAACTGGTTTCCTCTACACGGGTTCGACTCTAGCCTTGAGGCGGGGAAGGTATGGGCGAGGAGCATGGTTAGTCTACTGTGTTATGTCACGTAGTAGTGGATTTAATACAAGTAGATGTAAAGAGTTTATGATCAGAGTAGCACTTGCCGTGATATAGAGTCGTTCTTACCTGTTTGTTTTTGGCACTCGACAAGAATAATACTCGGGTATAACCTGCACCGACGCCGTCAAAAGCCTGACCGATGAGCGTGTGTTACACTGGTAGGAGCTGTAACTCACTTAATTATGGCATCCCTTGGTTCAACCTGACAGCTTGAGCGGCCGCCGGAGGACAAAGGGCAAATATTTGCTCCATTCAAATGGTAGACTATGCGCTGTTCCGTCTGTGCGGCCGAGAGGTTATGACCCGCCCTCGCAGCACAGCTCTCGTACCCTTTCACCTTACGACAAGTATCAAGGCTCGCTGCTCTGCACGAGGGACGCCAGCATTGGAGCTTAGGCAGTGCCCATGCTCCCTGTCCTCATTCACCGACGGTATGCCCGACCGCTCCACCTTGCGATGTTGCTGGCGTGGCTGCCGAGGAATGCCCTGTCGACGATGCCAACTTCCGGCTGTTACAGCAGCGTAGGTACTTCTAGCCCTCCTGCAAAACACGAAGGCGACTCAACAGTACTTCCATAGCAGAACTGATCTGAGATCAGCTCCTCTTGTAGCTAGCTTAAATACACAGTAGGCGATAGGGGTAAAAGATCAAAATTTGAATGTAACATGTACAATGTGGATGTAGAGCCTTTAGATGGCGGACTTGCTATTCCGGCTTTAAATTTGCAGACTTTATGTATCGCCACCAGCGGAAGTTTAGTTAGGTCGGAAATAAAGAGTGGAAGCATGCCAGACCGTAACTGAGGCAGGTCAAAAATAATACGCAGAAACTTTGTTGTCTCTATTCTCATCTCTTCCCGCCCTTGAATTGTTTTGTCCTCAGCCCTTGGTTGTTTTTAGTAATGCGTTCTCTTGCCTGGCGATCTGAGCAAAAAGTCAAACCAAGCATCTGCTGCTGATGCTCCGCGTCGCGGGCTGCTTCAACGAAAGTTTCGTGGGTGGACGATTATGCTGATTGATGTCTAGATAAAATATTCAGCCTATCTTTGCGGTATGCGTCCTCTTTCCTACAGACAAAGGTCGAATAACTGTCCCTCTTGTTAAACAAGGAAATTAGTAAAGTAGCCACTGCCACGTCCAGCGGCTGTAAGAGAGCGGTCATGCTCACGAACGCTGCTGCCGATGCGATGCCGGTGCCCAGTCCGCCAGGGGTGATGTACAACGACTCCCACGCCCCGGTCTGTCCGCACTGAATACCGCATCTGCGAGCACAGTTGACTCGTTAATTTTTCAGGAGGCCGTGTTAGGCCCAAATCAACTGGAATGGCGGGCAGCCATCCAGAAAGAGCATGCCTCCCTTCTTGAACATAAAATATGGAAAAAGGTTTTGTAAACAGACGTGCCCGTCGGAAATCATATAATTGGCTGCAAATGGGTCTTCAAGACCAAAGCCAATGGAACGCGCAAAGCGCGACTGGTCACCAAAGGCTACCGGCAGAATCATGGCGTCGATTATTATGTGTCAACCTAATCAACCTAAGATGGGGTAAATTACCACTATCTCAGCATTAGTGTGTTTGAGCCCCTGCCCACATTGCCATAGTATTTGTATGGTAAATCGGGCCATGTCGGAAATAACTGTATCGTAACAGAAAGGATGTTTCATATAAGACACCACGATCACGTATTCAACAGACTCATTGGCCCTGTGGTGTGCAGATCCCTCGCTTTGTATAACATAGAAGCGCTGCCCGACATTCCAAGCAATATGATACTAGAAGCAAGGAATATTTTTTGCTAATTATTGTCACCCTTACTGGATGCAACAAGTATTTGGAACACCCCTTTAAGGGGTCCGGACATTGGTGTGCGGGGGGTCCGTGAATTCAAAGATTAAAACAGAGAGGTTGGGTTAGCCAGGGGACATGGCTTATCCTTGGCTGTCCTTGGCTTCTCCACCCTTCGGTATTTTCATCGAGCAGCGCGTTAGCCACCCTTGGTGTTTCCCCAATGGCTTCAAGAAGCCTTGTGCTCCACCACCGAATGCACATAACTGATGCAAGGGTTGGCCGTGACCCCAAATTCCATGTTTGTTTCTAATTCCTCTTTCGTGAGACTTTTTTTCGGACCGCTAATGAACCCTCCGGGCGACGAGACATAGAAACATTAGGCTTCCTTGCATCTCAAACTACTCTTCAGCGCGAACAAAGAGGGGAAGGGGAAGGAAGGGCCGGGGAAGAAGGGGATTTTGCATCACCATCTGAGACATTTTTAACAACTTACGCCGGTATAGTTGCCGTTTGTCCAGCTACGTGGCTCCTAATTAATGGATATATACGCCGCACCACTTTTAAACGCCAAGGATAGGCATATGAGCGGAGCGTGGTCCGACTGAAGCTGCATCTAGTTTAGCGCGAATGATTGCTTGTGCTACAGAAGATTGCGTTTCGCGTGAGGGGATTTGGGGGTTTTAGTAATCATTCGTATAAAGTGGCGCCTTGTCTTTGAGGGGAAACCTAATAGTAGATAACGAAGCTCCACTAAGTGCGAAACCCAGCCGACGTAGGCTTGTCACCTAAGAATACTAGCATATTAGTGCCCAGCAGCGCTCGTTATCTACCGGCTCGCATTCGAATAATATTCTTCAGCGTCAAGATGACATTCCTATCCAACATCGAGCCTTCCTTTGTTGAAGTACTTGCCATTATCAATGTTCTCAAAGAATCAATAGCACGTTATGAAAAGGCCCCCGAGGACACTAAAGCTCTCGAAGACATATTATCAGTGTCGGGAAAACTACGTCGCACAACGGCTGATCCTCAAGTTTTATTTCGACGTTTTAATTTCCAGCCTCTGCAGAATGCTTGCGTTAGGATTGCAATTGAGATGCGACTATTTGAAAAGCTACCGGCATCTAAAGCATTCACCTGCCAGGAATTGGCTAACAGTGGAGGCTATGATGTGGAGTTTGCCACCAGGATTGTGCGTGGCCTGGCAGCTGGTGATGTTCTGGAGGAGGTTGGCGAAAATACGTACCGGCAGACCAGGCTCTCGCGTCTATGGGCTCGCCCCGAAGCTAGAGACTATACGATTCACCAATGGGAGAACTTTCAGACTCCCATCTGGTCATCAATCGATTATTTCCGCGAATTTGGCTTTCGAAGCCCAACGGATCCACAAAATTCACCAATCACATTTGCAATGGGTGAACGTGATAAGAGTCTATTTGATATACTCGAGGAGGAACCTCGTCGACTGGAAATTTTCAAAAATGCTATGAAGAGCCTTGCAATTCCGGTCTCCGCTTATAGATTTGACAAGCTTCTGCCTGGCCGCAATGATATACTTCTAGTAGACGTCGGTGGCGGAAGAGGTCACACTATCCAGGAAATCTGCTCAAGTTACCCCAATATTAAGGGGAAACTTGTTCTGCAGGATCTCAAGGGTACGTTCAACGAAATTAAGCCTGACGAGTTCGAAGGAAGGGTTGAGTTCCAAACATATAATTTCTTGGAGAGCACACAGCCTGTTCAAGGTACGTGTCTAACTTATTTCTGATAAAAGATGGAAAGTGATACGATATTGCTAACGGAGTGACTAGGTGCCACTGCATACCTCTATAAACTGGTTTTCCACGACTGGTCGGATGCCTACTGTCATCGGATTCTTGCTAATTTGGCACCTTCCATGTCTCGTAATTCCAGACTACTTATCTGCGATAAAGTCCTTCCTGAGACATCGCCCGATTCCCACCATGTCCTCAGTGATATAAACATGCTTTTTATAGCGGGCAAGGAGCGGACAGGTACAGAGTGGAGCCAATTGCTTGACAAGGCGGGGTATGTCCTTATAAAAGTTTACTGGCTTTCAAAGCCTGGGTACGGCATGATCGAGGCCGCTCTGAGATAAGCTGGCTTTCGACCAGTCTTCTTCCAATATTGTAATTAGTGACTCAGGTAAAGAAGCTCAGAAATCTACGTATTGATACCTTTGGATTCTAAAGCGATGTCTCTCACTTTTGAGAGAAGAATATTCGACCCACTGATGAGGATAGGAATGCATAAGGTAATTTTTTTTAATTATATTCACTCATCTGGCACTCAGT
Organism: Aspergillus persii; assembly: GCA_002215965.1. NCBI lineage: Eukaryota > Fungi > Ascomycota > Eurotiomycetes > Eurotiales > Aspergillaceae > Aspergillus > Aspergillus persii. The sequence goes on from NGZO01000001.1 coordinate 6,435,412, forward strand.
AGGCACTGAATTGGGTAAGGATTTTGTAGATTTGTATGTGATTTGCCCATGGAGCAAGTGGAGATGCTTCTTACGTTTAAAAGAAAGTACCCTCTGCATTCCATACACCTACATCCAGAAAGCGATAGACCAAATAAATTTGGAGGGTTCAGATACTCTGCTTTGTTACAGATGTGCCACATCTAAGAACCAAGACGCGTGGTAATATGTGTCTCGCAGGGCTACGAGCAACAGCGCACACAATGACGCTCTAGACTATTAGGTTAGAATTCGGACTAATTTTTATATGATAGAACTTGAGCCATATGAAGTCCCCTAGATGCGTGCAAAGACTTTCCTCAGGATAGCCTCTTTCCGACATTCCGACTATAGTATAACGCAGAATTAACGATTGAAGAGAACAGATGCTCACTACAGCCTAGATTTAATTTAAACAACTAACACCGTGTGTAGTGCTTTCTCGCTGGTTGATCATTACGTCTATGCCCCATTGCCAGAAAGCTATGCGTTTGTGTGTCTGACGTCGCAAGGGGTCAACAATCTGGACCTGTTCATGGGTCAGCGCCTGCTAATCAGACTGGCTGAGATAAGGTATATACTTCGTAGCGGAGCAAGAAAGCAGCGACTAGTTTCTTGACTTTCGAAGACCGCAAGGTGTTTTCCTAGGCAAGCTCGACGTCCCGCCCCAAACTAGGCGAATTCACATAGCTCAAAGTAAAGTATCTGCGTTATTACAGAGGATAGCATACCGTCAAAACATTCCGTTCCAACTTTCGTCTCTCCTCAGCCTTCAACTCCATCCACCGCTTGGGTCTCCATCTAGTGGCGTCCTCACCAAAGGTTGATCGTCCCTGTTTCACAACGTACGGGTTCATTCCAACAATAGTTTCTGGAGCTAAGTAATGCCCACAAATTGTTATGCCACTCGCTGGGACTACTCTCTCAAGCGGCGAGCTAAAAGGCGGATATAAACGAAGGGCCTCCCAGAAACAAGCGCCTAAGTAGGATAACCGTTGGACTTGCTCCCATTTCAGAATTAAACATGGTCCTTCTGTAAACCCACGCACTCCTTCAAGTTCTATCAGCACACGGTTCATTGAGTGTGGGTGAATGAGGAGGTAATAAAACAGGGTTTGCATAGAGCTTGCCGTAGAACCGGAACCGGCCTTTATATTAGCGGAGGTCCAAGCTTTTGGAGCATTGGTTAATGTTAGTGGGTTTTCCTTTTAAAGCAATGGGGATGAGTACCCGCGCGGAACGTTCGGTTTGGTCTCTTGGACCTTCAAACATACCCGGCTTGTCAATTTTAGTTCCTTTAGTTACAATGTTATTTCGTTGCCACTGGCGCTCTGTAATATATTGGTTCACCATTCCAAGAATTGTTGATCTAGCTGTTTTTTGGAATACCGTAGTCATTGGATTTTTGTGCAGAAGGCGGTCCAGCCAAGGCACCTGCCCTATCTACTATTTAAATACGTTAAATTTGTTTAGAATGAGCGACTTCGAGGGAACTTACTCAACGGGGCTGCGGTCTTCATAAACTTCCCAACGACGCTTAAGATACAGTTAACATCTCTGCCCTCCTCGATAAATCAGTATCATTTAGAGAAGGTCAGTGAGCCAATCAGGTCGAAGGCAAAATATTATAGTTAGCTTTCCAGATCACAGACATTTCCAGTGTTCACAAATCATGAGAGGCTTACAATTTCCTGCACGAGAAACAACCCGTCAAAGGTACGTATGAAGGCCCCCCGGTAGTCGGTATTGGGTAGCCAATGAAGTCTTAGAACCTCGTCAGGTGCGGCTGCATATCTATACAAACTGGAGTTCCATGATTGGCCCGATTTGTATTGTCGTCGAGTTCTGGAAAATCTTGCGCCCGCCATGTCTTGCAAGTCGCGTGTTCTCATATGTGACAAGGTTGTCCCGGAGATGTCACCACCCGCGCATGTTATCTTCAGCGATCTCAACATGCTTTCCATTGGTGGCAAGGAGCGCACACTCAAAGGGTGGAGGAAACTTCTCAACACCGCTGGGTATGCCATTACGAAGACGACCAGTCTGTCAAAGCCGGGATACAGCATAATTGAAGCTGCATTGAAGTAGCCAGAGCTTTATTCGACTAGAAATTGTCACGCGGTATGCTCGATACTGGAGGAAATTGGGCTTAGGCAGAAATAGCAATGGTTTATTGACATTGCACACCTTACGAGATATTGGGATACAAGGGTTGATAAGGAATAGGCGCCGTAGAAGTAGTAGCGGTGGTGTATTGGCTGACTACCCAAGGCATTGCATGCAACTTTATTGATAAGTGTCAAAACAAATTCCAGTCTGTAACATCAAGCATTCCTCTGAGAGTTCACCTGTCTGTGCCCATTTTTGCTGCCACTATGTGGTAATCTCTTAACCACATTTAACGGGTGAGCCTCCGAAGCTCAATTCTTCAATGATCTTGCAGAATTCGTCAATAACGAAGTCGGCCTCTTCCTGGTCGAAGGCGTGGTTGGCTACTGTCAATAGGAGGGATAGTTCAGAGCCAAGAGGGAACACAGCCAAGTTGGCCGTTTCTGACGGCTTGTTGGGGAGGTAATAAAGCGTTCCATTGCAAGGAACTCCGTCAAACCAAGTGGTGGGACTGAAATCATGGTTTTGGAACCGCACGATACTTCCAAACTTCGTGCCTGGGTGCCATGACGTGCAATGTTTGACTATATCCCCGAACTCAAGATTCTCATAAGGCCTCGTCTGAAGATATTGTTGCTGGACTTGATGCAGCAGGTCCATTTTGCTGGTTGTGGGCCCAGTGATGCGAACCCGCACTGGGACAATTGTAACGCAAGGTCCGATGATGCTCTTCTCATGCGGTATGCCTAGTCCACGACCGCTGGTAGCTTGGCCAAACACGACATCGATCGCTCTCGACTCGCAGCCTCCACAGAGAGTAGCTGGCTCTTGTTCCGCGAAGAAACGCATCAGGGTCACTGCCCATGCAGTCTTCACCAGTGTTGCCATTGAGATGCGTGGCGGCAGCGATGGGTTTGGTATTCTTTTGGTAGCTTGCACCACATAGGAACCATCGTCGCCTTTGCTTCTCCGTTCGCTCTTGAGACGACCAAGAGGGAGACGGTCCCCTTGGAGTGTCGTCATTCTGGAGCAGTTCAAAACTTGCTTCCAAGTGCTATACGCTTCATCGGTGCGGCGGAGCCTGGCAACACGGGCGTGTTGAGAGTATGGGGTCGTCGGTGGCAACGGAAGGCGATTATAGGCTCCGGATAGATCGTCCGCGATACTTGCAAGCGAGCAGCCATCCCACTGGGCATGCACAAACCGGAGGACAAGGTAGATCCGTGAATCTTGCAATGTCACCAGGTGCGCCTGGAACGGTGGTTTTCCATCCACCGGAGGCTCCACCGAGTTTCTAGTATCCTCATTGCAATGCTGTTCTAGGCAATGAACCCCGCGAACTTCTTTCAGTTGAACATCAATCGAAGGAAATATGACTTGAACCGGCTTACACTCTCGGCCATGCGATTCGAGTGTAAAAGCAGTGCGCAAGCTCTCGTGTCTCAGCGCTAGCATCTGGCATGCGTTCAATAGACGACTTGTATCGACGGCTGAGGGCAACGGCATCCAGAAATATCTGTAATGCATCCAAGACAAGGTCAATTTCTGGAACTCCGTTGTGGGAAGAACTCTGACAACATCGCTGGGATGATTGCTCGCCTGTTCACATTCACGTTCATGTTCATGTTCATGTTCAACTGGGCTGCTCATCCGGGATTGCTTTTGTTCATGAACCCTCTTCACTATGAGGGTATCCCTTGCCCCAGCTCGCTCGCCTGAAATTTTGATCAAGTCTGAGATGGTTGGATTCTGGAAAATGAGGTCCACAGTTAGATGGACATCTTCCTTCTTGGCCAGTCTCACGAGCTCCAACGCTGAAAGGGAGTCTCCACCTAGCTTGAAGAAGTTGTGATGGTTTTGAATGGCACTATTTTCCAAGCCGAGGACCTTGGCAATATGATGATATACCCTTTCGTCTTGTACAGTCATTGTGTGAATAGCCTGACGTGATCGTCTTCGAGAACAATGCGTGTTGGAGGGGTGTATCCGTTACGAAGCAAGATAATTGATTCCCGGCCTGGACTTGTAGGATTGACAGCTTATTGTTAATTCAGCTGGTGATATGTAAGATGCGGTGGGCATGGCATGTTGCATAGTCTCGCAGGTCTCATAGATATAGCAACCCTTAAATCGGGTCCAGCGCGTGCTGCAATCCATTTCTTACGGCATGGGGGATGCAAGGACAACCGACAACCGATTTCGTGAGCTGTTCTTGGTTACCCATACCGATGTGTGCTCTGAACAACTTCTAGATTTCAACGTAGCAGGGTAACCAGTTAGGGAGGCTATGGTGTAGGTCTAGGTTGGGCATCAACAGGAACATCTGCAGATATGCACTGTGGGTGTAAAGTGCTAATTCTTAGTGAAATAATCTCAAGAATGACATTCTTAGTATTGATATCTATATACTCATGCTTTTGCACCCCCTCTCAAAAGCAACTCTTCCAGATTGACATGGTACAGGTATCCAGTAAACCGTCATAACAGACACGAAATACGCCCTCTCGTGGTAACTAACATTCAACAAAGTGACTGCAAGCTAGTTGGTCATCTTGTTACATCTGGCACACTATATGATACCGCGACTAAACACGGTGAACTGACAGGCAAGGCCCATACCTGTAGACGCCACATGAAAAAGGCCACAGAGTCGTACGATAAAGCTTCTTGTCAGTCTACAGCAAGATATTTGCACCCAGGGAAGTCCTTACATTCATGATTGGTATGTAAAAATGACACAGTTCCTTTGCATAAACACACCGCCGGTGCTTGGATGGTGCTGGTGCAGGAATCAATATCACGCAAGGAAACTACACCGCCATTTAGGTACTACACCGCCGTTTACTACACCGCCATTTGTGCTTCAAAGTTGGGCCATGTCTATCATACTTAGGGACCTCACAACAGAGAATAGCTATCTACTTCCAGCCAAAATGCCGTATGATAATGTTGCCTTGTTGGTTGCTTGGTTGTCAGTAACCACTTTCCTTTATCATATTATATCCACCTACCAGCATTTGGCGCAGGTGCCTGGACCATTTTGGTCAAGAATAACCAATCTTCCACGAGTACTGTGGGTGAAATCCGGACGGGCTTCACGAGTTCATCAAAAACTCCATGAGACTCACGGACCTGTGGTAAGGCTTGGGCCTAATATGGTGTCTGTATCAGACCCGGAAGCGATCCCATTAATTTACCCGATCCGTGGAGGGCTCCTCAAGGTGAGATCTCTTCTATCGACAAATGTAACAATAGTGACAATCGTGTGTTCTTTACTAGAGTGACTTCTATGGAGTTCAAAGGCCTTACACCCGAAAGGATGGCTCCGTACCGGCAATTTTTAATACTCAAGATGAGAACTTGCATAAGCAATTGAGAAAGCCAGTGGCCTCCATGTATTCCATGACAAATATTGTGGGGTTTGAGCCACTCTTTGATCAAACACTTAGTATCCTGTTCCAACAATTGGACAAGAGATTCGTTGAGACGAAAAGTGTCTTTGATCTCTGTAGCTGGTTGCAATATTATGCCTACGATGTGATGGGTAGTTTGACATTTTCGAAGCAGTATGGTTTTCTCAAAGAGGGGAAAGATGTAAATGGTATCCTGCGCGCTGTTGAAAGGTTCATGGATATTTCCGCCCCAGTAAGAGCCATCCCGCCATCCCCTGCTGTGATTCTTCCGAAACAATACCAACGGGAATATAGATGGGCCAAGTACCTTGGCTGGATCGATTTTTGTTCAAAAATCCCATCGCGGCAGGTTTCCAGAAAACTTCCGGATCTACAATTCTTGAACTGGTCAACCATTATATCTCAGAACGAGTAACGCAACTAGGCAACGCGGAGAATCAGGTGAAACAGCATCATGATATGCTATCGCACTTCCTATGGGCCCAAGAAACCCATCCCACCATCCCACGATGGTATCAATCCTCCTTCCGTCTTCGCTGGATTCCCATTGCTGACAAGGGGAATTAGGGCACCGAAAGCGTGGACCTTTGCGAATGTCAAAGCCGGCTCGGATTCGACAGCGAATACCATGCAGACAATATTTTACTACCTCCTCACTCATCCTATCTCCCTGGATCGTTTGATCAGAGAATTAATGCTATGTGATGGCCAGACGACCAAGCAGAGCCCTATTCTAACGTGGAACCAGCTACGGAAACTGCCCTACCTAGATGCTTGCTTCATGGAAGCTCTCCGCTTACATCCAGCGTTCTGTTTGCCGCTCGAGAGAGTCGTTCCGGCCTGTGGTGTAACCATCTGCAAGCGGCATCTTCCTCAAGGGACCGTGGTCGGTATGAGCCCGTTTGTGGTCAACCGAGACCAGGCACTTTTTGGGACGGACGCTGCTGATTGGCGGCCAGAGCGATGGGTCGGAGTGTCTCCGGAACAGCGGCGGAATATGGAGCGCGCCATTTTGACTGTAAGCTGCTTCTTCGTAATGGCTTCACACAGTCAAGGCTCACAGCACCATCTGTGCAGTTTGGATCAGGGCATCGATCTTGCCTAGGAAAGAACGTCGCGATTGTCGAAGTAAAGAAGACCGTTTCAGCCTTACTGCGTCGCTACGAGGTTTTGCATCCAATTGCAGCAATTGTGGGCAATGTACTAACCAGGTAACAGATCCAAATCATTGACGCAAAGAGACGTAAGACGGAGAATTCATGGCTTTTCCGACAATGGGGTTTAGACGTTGTGATCAAGCGAAGATGACATTTTATACTCCACGGCTTGCTTTCGAAGAATTTGTTCAATATTCGCCAGCCACACGACGTTAACTTTGGTAGCAATGAGCCAATTGCATCCTTCCATCAACAGTAGCTAGTAAGATCACAATGATAGCCGGCAAAGTAGTTGATATTGAAAGGATGCGTTAACCAAATACTACAACCTTATACTCCACATTACATACTACTATATGTCTGGGTTACTTGTTGGGAGTAGACCTCACCAAAGCCCGCCCAAGCCTATGGGTGCCCTGGGCGGGTTTGGGTCTTAGTCTGTTGAACATCTGTCAGCGGAGATGAGGCAACGTTACCGCTAGGGTACAACACCTTATAGGTACCGCTTCCCGCTTAGATCAACTCCATGGCTTCCAAAACGCCTATCTCGATGAGGACACCTGGCCTCATTAAGAAATCGTATATAAAGACAGTATATAGGATCATCGATTTATGACATATTACCTAAAATCTATACTAATCTATAGTTATCGCTATCCTACATGTAAACAGACCCCCGGTCGCGATTTCCTAGTCTTTATTCATCTACTTGTATCTTGTAAGTTATTTCTATCCTCTTGATTTTACTTTATAAACCTTAGCCCTTCTCTTATCTACCTAGGAAAATGTCACAACAAACTCAGAATTATTCCTCATCTTTCTATGGAGATAAGTATTGACCCTCTCCTAGAACCAGATATCTTGATCAGTCAGCAAACAGCGATGGGCATTTTGTATGGGATACACGGGTGGCCAGCCCGCTTGTGGAATAGTTAGTTACGTTAAACTCGACGTATTAATCTGCTCTTTGCCAAGCCCATTTCTGCCACAAATAACTAAAATATGCATATCACGGGATTTCCAATGTTTGCATTGTTTGTGGAACCTGAACTTGAGTCCTGGCGGTTCCGAGTCGAATCGAACCTGACGAGTCCGGGACTCCTTACGAGGTCTACCTGTCATTGGGGGATATAATATTTATTGTATCAATCAGTCAAGGGCATACCGTATGTGAGACTGGAATGTGACCGAGCCCTTTCCTGTAGAAAGGGATACTGGCAAATTATGTTGCATCGCCTAGTAAGAATTGTAGTAACAAGCGCATTCGCATAGCCCTGCTTCTCGATCAGCTTTACTTCCCCTTAGTTCCAGCTCCCACCGTGACAGGTAGAATGGCGGCTGTTTCCAGGACAGATAACTTAATATCCGATGTCGGTGGGGCTTTCAAGGGGTTGTTTACGTTTGGCCACATACCTTGCCTACTTCATCTTACCCCTTTCTCCTTCCTCCCTTTGCCTATCCTCTTCAATGTACCTGCAACCCTTCCAAAGTATCTTAGGCAGCCAACGATCCCGCCTCCGACGGACTCCCGTTGTTACCGAGGTTCGCTATAGCTCGAAACGCCAGCTTTGTCTTGTGTGAGTGTGATAACCTATTTCGAAAGGGGTGAGGCGCCAATTACCCCAGTCACTGCATATTCGCGTTGTCCAAAGTGACAGGAGCAACAGCATCTGTTGAAAGCATAGCCACGATGCTTCCGCAATGTCAAGGCCCTGTATGGGCCATTAACGACCTTTCGCCGTGCTTCCAGCGCAAGTAAGTGGTGTAATAATTTCTGTTAATTTCTAGTGGGAACTTCTGACGCTAGCAACCTATCGTTATCCTTGCGGTTGCTGATTGTTGGTATTAAATAGTGTTCTCCAAGTGACACTGCCTCTCGCAGCTTGTGCTCTATCTCTGCTTCTGATCATCCTCGGCCTCACCGGCCGCTATATCACCAGGAAAAGTATCACATACCAGGTTCTCAGCACCGATAATTCTTATAATGAAGTACACAATGGCCGAGAAAGCGAATTAGACACGATGCTGTCCCAGGCCGTGCCCAACAAAGAAGTGCAGACCGTGGCTAACCGGCCTTGGGTTCAAGTGGCTAGTATCGCACTAGAGTTGGCGGCCCTTAATGGCCAAGTGGCCCTGTATGTGCCCATCTTGACAACGCATTACTGGGGACACCATGGGACTCTTCCCGCGATAACGGGCCTGCTTACCTGGGGCTATATCCTTTTCTTGGTCGTGGTACGACTTCTATCATCTACTGTAGACCTGGCTTTGTATCGCAGGCTGTGGGCTCATACTGCCGTGCTATACAGTGCTCAATTGTTGTTCAATATTATCCAATTTCGGTCTGCTGTTATCTACCCGCGATCCAAACGATCTGTGATCTTGAGCAGCATTCAGTTTTCTCTGAACACTTTGTTGCTCCTGATTGCGTTGACGACCCGCCGAAGTAACAAACCCATCCTAGTGCAACGTGAGGAAGCTTTGGAAACTCGGCAACATTCTAGACCCAGTCTTTTGTCCTTAGCGACCTTTTCATGGCTAGACCCGTTAGTATGGAAGGGCTTTCAGCGACCACTGGAGCTCGAGGATGTTTACGACTTGGACTTGTCCCAAAAAGCAACCACAGCCCTTACAGATTTTCGAAAACGATCAGCAAAAGGGTCATTGGCTTGGAGGCTTTTCCTACACTTCAGAGCAGCTATTTTGGTCCAGGGGCTCTGGACGATTTTTGCAAGTCTTTTCATTTTTGCGCCGAGTTTACTTGTTAAGGCCATCCTTGAATACGTGGAGAACCCCCGCTCAGCCACTCCCCATGCCGCCTGGCTCTATGCAATTCTCCTGTTCTGCTCTGCCACTGCACAGGGTGTGGCTGACAACCAGGCCCTTTTCATTGGACGCCAGATGGGGGTAAAGGCTAAGGCAATCATCATTGGTGAGATATATGCCAAGACACTCCGCCGCAAAGCTGGCGCATACATGGGTGGCGTACGAAATGCAGCCCACCAACCTGCACCAGAAAATGCGAAACCAAAGGCCAAGAGCACTCTACCATCTGGACAAAGGACGAAGACCAGCGGTAAGGATAATGTGAAGACTGGACAACAGAAGCCCAAATCAAATTCCAGAGAAGCAGTAATACAAGCCGACGTCGGTACGATCATGAACTTGATGGCTATTGACGCGTTTAAGGTGAGCCAGGTTGGAGCTTATCTCCACTTCCTCTGGGCCGGTATGCCAGTGCAGATTGTAATTGCCATCACTGTCCTTTATAGTATAATGGGCTTCAGCGCATTTGCCGGAATCGCCCTAATGATACTGATGCTACCGATCAATATCTTGATTGCTCGACAATTCGCTCACGTGCAGAAAGAGGTCCTTAAAGGAACAGACGCTCGTATTCGTGCAACGAACGAGGTTCTTCAGAACATCCGCATTATCAAGTACTTCGCATGGGAACAGCGTTTCCAGGATACGATCGACGAGAAGCGCAAAGCTGAAATCAAGTCATTACGCCAACGCTATATCATTTTTGCTACTGCCACGACGGCTTGGTACGGAACCCCAATCTTAATCACATTCCTGTCATTTTTCCTTTACACCGTTATTGCGAAGAAACCATTGACGCCCTCTATCGCTTTCCCCGCTCTGTCGACGTTCTCTCTCCTACGCGCACCATTGGACCGGCTAGCGAAGATAGTATCTCATGTGCAGGAATCGAAAGTGTCACTAGATCGCGTTGAAAACTATTTGAATGAAGAAGAGACTAGCAAGTATAACCAGTTACATGACAGCAGTTTGTCCGGGGGGCCAGCGAAGATCGCCCTTGAGAAAGCGACTTTGACCTGGGCAACCGCCAGGCCTAGCCCACAAGGGTATTCTTCTGAAGATGTGGACGCCTTTCAACTGATCGACATTCACATCCATTTCCCTATAGGCTGTCTCAGCATCATTACTGGCCCAACTGGCTCCGGGAAGTCGTCCCTTCTCATGGGCCTGCTTGGCGAGATGAGACTGATCAGAGGTCGCATTTATCTTCCCGGTGGAATGTGTTACCGTGCGGATCTCCCCGTCGATCCCGAGACTGGTTTGATCGAGAGCGTGGCGTATTGTGCTCAAGAGGCCTGGTTAATCAACAATACCGTGAAGGAGAACATCATTTTTGCTTCTCCGTATGATGAAAAGCGATACGCTGCGGTGCTTGAGGCGTGTGCCCTGGATCGTGACCTCGAGATCCTTGATGCTGGTGACCAGACCTTGGTCGGCGAGAAAGGGGTTAGTTTGTCGGGAGGACAGAAGCAGAGGATTTCTCTTGCTCGTGCTATCTACAGCAGTGCCCGACATTTGCTACTAGATGACTGTATTTCAGCCGTCGACACCCATACGGCCAAGCATATCTTCGGTCAAGCCCTCACTGGCCCTCTAATGACGCACCGTTCTTGTATTTTGGTTACCCACAATGTTTCTCTAGCAGCTCCCCGGGCTGACTACATTGTGGTTCTCAATCATGGAAGGGTGGCTGTCCAAGGGCATCCCGATGAAGTTGGTGCGACTGGCAACCGGCACGAGTTCCCCACTTCCCCGCCAGAGCCCCAGGATAAGTCGAACGGTGTGTCCCGACCTGCTCAACGAGAGATGGACTCAGGAGATGGTGGACTCAACACCAATGGAATCGCCAATGTGGTGGTCAACGGAAGCGTCCTCAGTCAGCAAGAGGATACAAGGTCGAGAATGAAAGAGTGCAAGGCGGTTGGTAGTATCAAGTGGTCCACGATCATAATATATCTTCGTTCAATGGGTTCATGGGGGTACTGGTTCTCTGCCGTTTCTGTCTTCTGGGCACAGCAATTGACCTCGGCATTAACCAATTTCTGGATCCGACAGTGGGCAAACTCGTACCACGGCTCAAACCCCCAGACTCGAATCAGCGTCAGTAATCACGTTATGGCGGGTGACGTCAAGCATCCTCCTGCTTTAAGATTTAGCAGCGTCATGGGGATGAGCAACTTCGGTCTGTTTCAACCCGACACACCCTCTTCGGTTCCTGGTACAGATAGAGATGTGAATCCGGGATACTACCTTGCTATGTACGCTCTTGTGGGTTTCTTGTACGTCACAATCTCCCTAGGACAAGAGGTTGTTTTATTCTGGGGCTCGCTTCGAGCTTCTCGCAAGATCCACGATCATCTTCTCAAGGCTGTCATGCACGCGAAGTTCCGGTTCTTCGATTCGACCCCTCTAGGTCAACTCATGAACAGGTTCTCAAAGGACGTTGAGTCTGTTGACCAGGAAGTTGCGCTTTCAGTAGTTAGTATGCTTCATTGTTTGGCGTCTGTGCTCGTGATTATCATAATCATTTCGGTCATCACTCCGGGTTTCTTGACTGCCGGTGTGTTCATAACAGCGGTATATGCTGCCATCGGTACCACTTATTTGAACCCCTCCCGCGACCTCAAGCGTTTGGAGTCCGTGCAGCGGAGTCCGTTGTACCAGCAGTTTGGCGAAACACTTCACGGCATTGTCACCATTCGTGCGTACAGCGATAGGCTGCGGCTCGTCGTTGAAAACCACAATCATATAAATGCTTACAACAGGCCACATCTCTATCTTTGCGCCATCGACTGTTGGCTGGCCCTGCGTATGAACTGGGCCGGCGCCCTTGTCTCTTTCCTTTCTGCAGCATTTGTGCTGACCAATATTGGAAAGATCGACGCCGGTGCTGCCGGTCTTTCTCTGACGTACGCAGTGACGTTCACGGAAAACATCCTTTCGCTCGTTCGACTCTTCTCGGAGGTGCAGCAGAATATGAACTCGGTCGAGCGCGTCAGGCAGTACCTTGCGGTTGACCAGGAAGAGGCGGCCGTTATCCCAGGTTCTTGCCCGGAGACAGGCTGGCCCCGCCAGGGCGCGGTGGAGTTCAGGAATTACACCACCCGCTACTGCCGGGGACTTGATGCTGTGCTGAAAGATGTCTCATTTACGGTACAGCCTGGTGAAAAGGTTGGTGTCGTCGGTCGCACAGGCGCCGGTAAGAGTACACTGGCATTGGCACTGTTCCGTGGCCTGGAGGCCGAAAAGGGGCAAATTCTGATCGACCAGGTCGATATTGGTTCAATCGGACTGCGGGACCTTCGCGAATCTATTACAATCGTTCCTCAGGATCCCACTTTATTCAGTGGCACCATTCGGAGTAATCTAGATCCGTTCAGTCTGTTTAACGATCAAGAGATTATCACAGCCCTTCGCCGGGTGCACTTGGTCGGCTGCAGTACATCGGACACCGCAATACCCGCGACCTCTAGCACAGTCACGGCTGTGGGCGCCGATGATGATGGTGTGGATGGTGGGGCTGTGTCCGTTCCTGGCAACAAGAACATCTTCTACAACCTGGACAGTCCAGTCTTGGAGTCCGGAACCAACCTGTCCCAGGGCCAACGGCAACTCCTCTGTCTTGCCCGCGCACTCCTCAAGAGACCCCGTATCCTAATGATCGATGAAGCTACAGCATCGATCGATTATGCCACGGACGCCAAGATCCAAGAGACCCTGCGTGAGCTGCGCGGTAGTACAATTATTACTGTTGCGCATCGTCTGTGGACGATAATTGATTATGATAAGGTGTTGGTCCTCGATCAAGGCCGTGTCATCGAGTTTGATCACCCGTGGAATTTACTCACTCGAGAAGATAGCGTCTTCCGTAGCATGTGCAATACTAGCGGGAACATGAAGGTTCTCCTAGATGAAGCACAGCGCGCCTGGGCCAATACGCGGCTTGTCGTTGATTCGTAGCGCCGCCTGTCATCCACATGCGTTTATTCCCCCTGAGTGAGTGACAGAGTGAGCGGTGTGCTTTACCGAGTTGATGACCTGAATCACTTGATTTTCTCAGAATACTGGGCTATCTGCAACTATGCCCTGAAACGAATGTAGTGAGAGAAAGGGGAAAAGTAAACGAGCCTGCGAGAGCGTACGCAAAAGACTATAGTGTTTTGGCTGTTGAGAGCTTCCTTCCACACGCTACGCTGATTCGCTCCTTGCCTTATCTTTTTCTCTCTGGTTTTGTCTTAGCCTTAGGGTTCTAGGGCTTTTTATGCTGCTTCGCCTTTCATAATTGCTCTCTTTTGTATGCCACTTGCAGCTCTGCCGCTTGTATCTACGACTACGCGATGTCTGTTAAATCTACGTCTCCGTTCGCGCGTAACTCTTGCTCATATATACTGTTATTTAGGTTCTGATCTATCTATTATTAATCTGCCTATACTGCTCGCTTTTCGGGACCCCAGCTCGTCTTCTGTTACTATTCTCTAGGACCCCCCTAGCCGTATCCACCCTTTCGTTATTTTTATTCTCTATATATATTTCGTCGCTATTCCAACTTTGCCTGCACTCCTTTTATCTGGACATGTATCCGCTAATTCTGCATAATATTACGCCATAGGCCGTGCCAACACTGCGAGTGTCAGGTTCGTATATCTGCAGCTATTCAGCTAGATTTCTGTCCGGCTCGTCGGTTACCGTGAACACCACTTGCTATAGAGACACGGCCATGCCTAGACTACCAAATTCCTCTTCGTGCTGAGTCGTCTGATATTCTGTGTCCTCGTTGTTTATCGTCAAGTCTCTCTGACAATCAATCAATCAATCAATCAAGATTCTATTAACTTGATAGAGCCTATCTACTGTACAACGGGCTATGCAGGCGCTTCGCCGAATGAAGCAGAATCTCGAATCCAAACGCCTATTTCAAAATCCCACAAATGCAGTAGACAATCAAAAAGCAATATACAGCCAAATGCAGCCGCCACACGCCGGCCGCGTGTCTACCGCTTCACTAATCCCGCGCAGCGCTGCATACTCCTTCTGCTCCGTTCTATATAGGTGTTCCCGTCTGTGCGTCACTGGTAGGGGTGCGACCGCACTCCTACCTCACGATGCCACGTAACCATCGTCTTCATCGTCTAGTTCGAGACTTGCAAGCAGGGTATCATGTTCCAGGTCCTCCTCCACAGCAGTCCATTGTGAGAGGTAGAAGTGATATAGAGAAACAAATATTGTGATCCTCCCAAACGCCTTCTTCGTTCATTATGTACACATATGTATCCCTTGCGTTGGAAAAGTCGTAATTATACGTGTATTTATTGCCGTTGGGGTTTCGGGGATCAAACCTCGAGCTCCCCTGCGATCCCCGGAGACTGTCCTTGGGCCAGGATACTTGCGAAGGGCTCCAGAATGGTGTGTCGCGGGGCACGTCGTATTGTTGGAACCGAAGCGACTTATTTAGTGAGCTGGGATCTGTATCTAGATCAGAGTTAAATTCCTCTGACACATTGTCCGACCACATTCCATCGTTTGGTTTGCCCGCGACCTCTGGAGCCTCGGGGCCGGAGGGAAGGCCCCAGGTCTCTCGGAACTCGTCCTCTTGAGAGAGGGGATACCCCATGTTATAGTTTGTCCTCTCATAGTAATCTGTAAGAGTAAACCTGGGAAGCATTATGCGTGCAAACGCTGATGACGTATGGGCTAATGCAGAGCATTCATAACTAGCAGCTTACGGTCCTACGATATTTCAATACGTAAGGCTGGCTGAGCGAAAATGGGGCTGTTGCTAGACCTCGACATAACCCGCGGTTTACCGGTTTTGGGTCTTGTTGAAGTGAGAATTGATTGATTCATCTTGGTTGACTTTTACAGGAGCGGGATGCCTCATATATATATCCATTCTGAATCCCTGCCACATGGTTCAGCCACTATATCTTCAACACAGCCACCGTGATACTCAACAGGTATGGGTCCTGACCTTGGACCCGTGACGGGTTTTGTCGAGGTCTAGCTGTTGCCTTCGGCCAAAGACATTATTATAAGCATCAACCACGCATAACGGATATGCAGTCGAACTGTGCGAAGAGTTGTATGTCCGGCTCTATATCCGGCTTAATTAATTATATACCGAGCTATAGAGAGGCACTTAGATACTAGTATTATTGTCTATTCCTAACGAATAGTTAAGGCTGCTAGCATTTCACACCGTTATTGACTTTCTCTCCCCTGTTTCTGGGATAGGGGCGACACGATGTTCCTCGTTCTACGAAACCATTTTATCTTGCACGGACTTCTATTGCGAAGAGGCAGAGTCAACGAGGGACAAAGCGCCTATAGTAACGCTAATATAGAGTGTCTGGGTAACTGCCTGACTATAGGTTTTAAGAAAGTCTCCTAGTAATACCGCTGGAACGCGGCCCCGAAGTAGTTGTGGTATTGCCTGTGACTAAAGAAATATCCAAGGAAGGAACTCTAGTCTGAAAATTACTTACCAGTCGGCTGTAAAGATAGTCTCTCCGATAGCTGAAGAGGCGGAGCTGGTCAAGGTTCCAACAAATGAAAGTGCGGTGATAGCTATTATAGTATCTTTAGGGGGAAACTCTATCTGAGGTACTATCATCGTGTTCTGCACCCCTAACCTCGCTCTCATACTCAAGATTATTTGGTATCTTAAGTATGGACCCAGGGCCGAGGAGGGGTGTAAAGTGCTAAGCATGCCTGTACCAATAGTTAACTAATGAAACATCATATCGGTTTAGTAAGCGGCAGCTTTCTTTTTGTCGCCCTTTCTTCTGCGGGTGGATTTTCTAGCACCTGTGATCTGAAGAATCGGCATTACATTGCTGCAAGCTGCAGGAGAACGAATGGCACAGTGGTCAAAAGTAACTTGGATCTGAATTCCTGCTACCGCAATCGTAATGGGCATCTTACATTTGAACAAGGGTCAGTCTACCCTGGATATAAAAGTCCTAGCTAATAACTCTCAGTGGTGACATGGTGAGATTTTGCCCATCCTGCAGCGTCCATGGAAGTTGGCTATCTTGTGGTTGTCTGACTGACGCGGGCGATATCAACTACCCCAACATTAATATGGGTGGGTAGAATCTCAAATGCATTTGCCTTTTACGTCTCCTGACCCCTTTTTTTAGATCTGGCCATTTCTAACTTAGATGGCAATTTGGCGTGTTAGCTCTTTTAAGATTTCCATCGACCAATCGGTCTATTAGGGAATTGAAGAAGAAATTCCTGTTTGTCTTATAGAGGGATGTCGTCATTCCATCCTTTGTTCTTTTTGTCCTCTCTTTCGACCTTTTTATTTTCTCTACCCAAGGACTAACTGTTCTTTATTATCGCCAACTACTCCCTTCGTCAAATACTTCACCGCGTCATTTCCCAGTTTATTTTAGTATCTTAAGACCTATTAAAGGCGGCTAGGTATACATCGTGCCTAAATCTCGCTTACCGCGAGGAGGATGGCCTAGATAATTCGCCCTCCCGATCGATTTCGCACGTTTAAAATGGCGATGCCTGTACCTCGCCGCAGTTGCAATTTGGGCATACTTACGATACAAGAAGCAGCCACTAGTTTTGCAAAGCTACACTTTATACTGATTATAAATCACCTCAATAACAGCCTAACGCTAATACGGATTAATTTGTGGGTGCAGCGCTGGAACAGGGTCGAAGAGTGAGTGTTGATAAGACTGCAAGATCGGGAATATCAAATATGAAATGACAAGTCATTACCTAAAATCAAGTATGGAATATCACTCAAGTTGGTTGTTAATTCGAACGCGCCGAACTAGCAAAGCGACTAACATCGACAGAAAATTTATCGCCAAGGATTAGAACAAACCACACCAAACGATTGTAGAAGCAGGCCTATTTCGCTGTCCATAAGATCTGATCGACTAAACTATAAGAGTCAGTAGAATCTCCACAAGATATTTATTCAGCTAAATGAAAGAATGAAGCCAACGACCCATTGTTCTTGGTCCATTGCATCACGTCCGGCCGAGCTTTATTATCATCCGTAAAGGCACGGCGGCGAAAGTCGAATCCCCTAAACTCTCCCTGAGAGGTGATCTCCCAAATAATTTCTTCCAGAGCTGGGAGTTCGTTTTCGAGCAGAAAAGGAAAGATGTCACTAGAATCCTTCAGATGAACCTTCTTCAGGGATAATAAATCAACAGTCAGGGCCTGGCATGTGATGTGAGACCCGCCAACGATGAGTTGTTCGAGTCTGATTCTAATTATGCTGAGAATGTCGTTCAATTACCCTTGGAATGATTGACCTCGAATGTCCTGAGAGAATCCGGGTGGCCGCAAAATATCATATTACCAAGATGTAAATGTTCAAGGCCCAATCTGGAAAGACTTGGCAGGGCCGTAAAGTCCACGAGAACAGTACAATCCCAATTCTTGAGAGGAACCTCATTAAGAGTAAATCCGTCCTCAAACTGAATATCGAGATCTAAAAGAGCCGGCATGGCGGGGATGACTAGAGTACCGCTTGACAAATACTCTGTATCAAGCTTGTGCAGTGACCGGAAAGGGAGGTGTACCGGCCAGGAGCTGGGAACACTGCTGGAATGAAGCAACTCTCGAAGGTTAGGTTAATCAGCCAGCTGTTCTTTGACGCCATACGAACTCTTATCGTTCCTTTCTGCGTCAATATTATTGTGTTGTTAGTCATTATATTCCCTGGCGTTGGAAAAGTGATCCTCGAAGCTCTCCGTACGAACATCGCCGTATGTTAGGCAATCCACTAAGTAGGTTTAGCATACAGGGCTCCACAGCCCGATAGAAAAGTATGCGTATATCTTGAATAAGTGGTAGCCATTAGCCTAGAAGCTGGAATATCCTTGTTACTGGCGGAGGGTTTCCATTCAGGGACTCGGGAAAGTTGGACGGTGGGTAATCGATTTCGACATATGGAAGAGGCATCTAGCAATATTGGGCCGTATACTATTTGAGACATTGAATAATTCCTATAAATCGCAGTCTCCTAGCTATGGATCACCAGCACCTAATGCATCCTGTGGATGCAGATAGTTCACACGCTGAAATATTAATTGTAATAACTCAGGAGGCAAATCCAAGAG
Source organism: Aspergillus persii (assembly GCA_002215965.1). NCBI lineage: Eukaryota > Fungi > Ascomycota > Eurotiomycetes > Eurotiales > Aspergillaceae > Aspergillus > Aspergillus persii. Next base: position 6,454,030 of record NGZO01000001.1, read on the forward strand.
CATGCTGGACAAAACTCGTCCAGGTCAGTGACAATATATGAGCCAGGTGGGGTGGAATTTGAGAATGGTTTGCTTTTTTTTTTAAGTAATTGCTTATCTCAAGCAAGTCTACTCTAAAATGATAGATGTTCTTTATTAGCAGATACTGAGCGGTGGCAGAGCAGCTGGCAACTGTGCGCGGCTGCCAATGGACGCGTGCACTCTCCATTTCGTTGGCCAGCTAAAAACCGATTTTCTCCTGTTATTGCAGCTACATACTCTGATTTGACAAGAACGCGCGGGAAGACGGTTCGACGCATTTTCTATGGTGTTATTGTTTTTAGTGACATGACGGGCCTGAATAACGTCGGTTTAACTTTATTCGGTAGTCTACTGCACAGTACGAACATGGGAATTTAAACAAACAGGGAAAAAGACGCTTATAGCATTGACAACTTCCCAATATACGGTATGTACAGTAAACTAGGAGTCAAGGCAGGTCTTGGCTTCTTCATGCATCAGATGATGAACGAATACTAGTCCCCAGCACCACGAAGAGGTGTCTTGCCTTCGCTGGGGGTCTTAGAGGGCTGCTCTAAGAGGGCGTGGGCTGACCATACAACACGGGGCCCATGGCCTGAAGTGAAGCTCACCTCCAAGGGCCGACACAGCTCGCCTTTGAGGGCCGTGCTGGTAAGAAACCTGGTCCTACCCCCTCAACACCGGGACACGACCGGCCTTATATAGCCTGTCTCTCCAGCGGACCCACAGCGACCAGCCGCGCAGATCCAACCTCCTTTATCAGATAATGGGTCTATTCCCCGCAGCGAGTTGAGTATGGCCATAAAATGACCGTTTGACCGTCGGCAACACTGCCCTGGTATAATTAAAGCGAAGCGGGCAAGAACCCAATGTGGCCATCCACTCCCGCCGGGAGGCTCACCATGACGGACTCGGAGGATGGAATCGGTGCGCTATGACGATGGGGTCTGGTCGTTTGAACGGAGATCTCGGGCAGCAATGTGGAGACGCAGGAAACCGACAAGGAACGCAATGCACTTTACAGCGTGCGGGAATGATCGGAAATCCTCAACGTGAAGGAGCACAAACCCAACCATCACCATTCTCGCTCCGGGGAACACAGGGCTTGGGTGAAATGACAGTTGCGACGACACGAAGGTGGGGGCGAGAAATGCTCGGGTAACTATCTGGCGCATGATTACCGTCAGCATGAGTAATTGAGCAAAAGTGGGCAAGAAACCCAGTAGGCTTGTCTTTGGGGCTTACGATTATCCCCGAGCAAAGCCTCTATGGAGCAACGAGTTGTTGAGATACTCAACGGGGCGGAAATGGACGTGGCTGGCAGATTGAACAAAAGTTCAGTAAGAGGAAGTGAGTTAGAGATGCGACGTGCGATCCCTCATTGCCTCATCACATGACTCCCAAGGCTTAGCCACCTTCTCCCTCGCCATAACCTGACTTCCCCTTTTGTAGTCCCCCCACCACTATCCCGCGTGCTGGTGCTCCGGTCTCGATGGTCGTTTTCCTCTTTTCTGCTCTTAAAAAGCACCACCATGACAGGTGCATGTCCAGAAGCTGAACAGCCCATTTGTGAGGCCTGTGATTCTATTAGAGGTGAATAAATTAGTCGCATTTCCACGCGATTCGCCCATGATTTGAACGCGTTAGTACGCCGACTCCGGGTCCGCTTCAACCCGTTGATCTCGTTCGATTCGCCATCGACCAAGCAGACGACTTGATGAGGCACAAGAGTATGCAGTTAATCAGTGCATCGGGGTTGCTTAAGAAATTTCTGATTAAGCGCGTATATTTAACTACCGGCATAGCTTAGACCACGCGGTAATTCGGTCCTGATCCTGCAATCATTTACTCAGACCATCCACCGCTTCGTCCGGGGTAGGTGGGTTGGGCGGGGTCATGGGACCCAGCGATACAGCCAATAATCGCCTACATTGTAAAGGTTTCGACTTGTCAAACGTACCACCGCTGGGTAACACAATGCTTTTTCTCCCCTTCCAGGAGTTCCCCGACAGTTTTCTGTATCATCAGCTTTTGTCTACACCGCACCCCAGGAATTAAACACCAGGTATTTTCGTCTCCATATGTCCTTAAGTTATATAGGCAAATTTAAAAATCTACGAAGTGTTTAATAACAAATCTGAAGTCGGTAACAGGAACATGAAGACAAACTGTGATTCATGAATATTCAAACTTATTAGGTGATTCGGGACCAAGACACGGCCAATCTGCTTGGGGGAAAGAGTTAATTCCAAAAATTGCCATTCTAGTAGACAAGGCTACGAGGGTTACGTGTTGAGGCACAATGCGCTCTGCAGACTTCAGCGTACAACCGTTCATCAGCGTAGTAGTGATATGCACATTCCAGGTACTATTTTCATCATTGGTTACCTGCGCCAGATGAGGCAGGTAGAGACGTACCTGTCACAGGTCACATCGGCGAAGGGCGGTCGAGCCCATGGCCAGTGGAGAATTGACGCAAATTTCAGGCACATTAGCATGATGGCTGCGCAGCACGCCAAATGGGTCGTTTTCTTGAGTGCGGAGACCCGAGCCGAGCCGGGGTAGTTTGATGTTAGCGGTGCCTCGCATGTTTGACCTTCCCAATGTAGTTAGTGCACCACATGACCCACACAGCAATCGCAGATAGAAGTGGCGGACCCGACCACTTCTAGTTAGTGAAGGGCGAAGGCTTGGCAAGCGAAATGACTAAGGATCCGGATCACTAAAGTGACCGAATGAAGCAATTGAATTGGCTATATCAAACGAGCAAATTGAAGGTGTTGAAGACCTCTGTTATGGCTATCTGAGAGGTCTATTTATAATGCTAAAATCGCTTATTTTGACCGCTATTCTATAGCTTTATCTTTTGATCTTGCAAAACACGCAATACCGCTTGTCGAGCAAGGCGATGATCGCTTTAGTTAGTTAACTAGTTAGTGGGTTAGTTAGTTAGTTATTGAGTTTAAATGACTAAGCGCCCAAGCTTACACAGGGTCAGAATCTTGGCACTCTGACCTCTTCGCACTAAATCCTGACCCCTTCCGGACGGCCCTCCAAGGGATGGACTACTCCTACCGAGGTTCCCGCGTAGTACGGAGTAGTAAGCTCCGACCCACGTGAATACCCAAGTACCCCTCTCAGTATCTCCTCCCTATGGAATGAATACTCACATCCATCAGGAGAGAGCCCCGGTCAATCAATTTGTTCTCCCCAGATGTTATACATATTCGCCCAAGAATTCATTCATAATGGATGAGTTAGTCTCCTTTATTCAATTCAAAGGAATGCTGTGACACGCTAACCAAAACATAGCTTCGGCGCAAACATAAGATCCTCTTCGTTAGAGAAGCTTGCTGTGCTGGCTGCCAAAGCACCAGAGAATGGCGAGAAATGTGACTTCACGCGTCTTACTGAACAGTGTCAGCACTCGCAGCGTGATTCCAATAGCTCATTCAAGAAGATTTTGCCTATTGTTGGTCGCCCCTGTTCCCGCTGCCCAAGAAGTGTAGAACTGACCTATCTAGGGTATTCGAGAATTACATGTGCTTGTCGCATTATGCAAAGCAGCGTCCTCTGTTACCGAATACAAACATGCGGCAAAACTATCCTCGCAGTTGTCGCTGTACCTTCCCGAGTCCTATGGCCAGCTATTCCACCCTTCCCCCTTCTTGCACAATGTCTGGCCATCGCCATGGGAAGCGCTCACATATCAGCTCACGGGGGCTCTCCTTTCGATGGGCTCCGATTATCCTGAAGTTCGTGGTACAGTCCTCCAATCTGTCAACGAATATTTGAACAAATGTGCGGAAGCCATCAACGCCGTAACGCCATTCAGAGGCTACGAGGCGGAAACAGATGAACCTTGTGCACTTCATAAATCCACTAGTACTCTGTCTCTCACTGTATCACTCGTTGGTTTTCTCGAAGCATCTGCGGCATTCACTTTATTCTGGGACGCTCGGGAGAAATTGCAGATTATGGAGACCTTGCGCGCTATGTTGTCTGAGTATTTTATGATCACCATTGAGACTGCATCTTCTACTATCCGTGATGCTGGTACCCCTGATTCTAAGGACTGGAGAAGGTATGCTCAGCGTTACGAAAACTGTGGACGTCCACTCGGAGCCATGCTCTTACAAGAGGCTTTCATGCGCTTTGTCAAATCATGTGCCACTTCGCTTATTGGTGCGCAAGATATGTCTGATGATGAGCTCCTCGATGGATACATGAATGGCGTGGGCATTGCCAGGAGCTACGACAATGTTGAACTTTCACTGAACGACTATATAATGCAAACCATCGCCGATCAAATCCAACTTTTAGAAGCTGGATCAGATTATCTTCGAATTGGTACGCCCTGGCAACAGCGGTTAACATATTCGGTGAAAGCCCTTGCTCTGACTGGTTATCTCTACTGCCTCATTCTAAATCCAAACGAGGATAGTAGCGAAGGATTTCTTTCTTGGCTTGAGAGTACTCTCGCCGATTCAGCTCAGATGTCGAGCGTGGACCTATCGACGGCCACCCTAAAGAGCATAGCGATCATTTCTAGGATGGCTTCGAGCACTGCATCCTCTGGAAACCGCTCCCTTGTGAGATTTATCATTGAAGGCGCCGGAGCGACAGAGTATACAGGTGCCGTTGCTGCAAAATGTCTAGCTCATGTCCTCAGTACTTTGTCTGAAGACGCTGTTATTACTACACTATATTTCTTAGGAAATGTTTTGAGCCCTGGCTCGGGGCCCGATAAATCCTACCAGTCGCAATCTTACGCTCCACATCCCATAGCTGATAGCGCGGTTTCTATTGCCATTAATGGCGACAAAGGCAATATTTCCTACAGAAATATCATTCATTCGATTGTGACCGTTGCTGTCAGTTGCAACGAGAAAAAAGTCAGTGCTCTGGCCCAGTCAATGCTCCTACAGAAGGTTGGAAAGGTTAATATTGCAGTCGACACTTTCATTATCAAAGAAACTGCTGCATTGTCTATAAGTGCTGGGCAAGCTGAGTTCCAACTCTTGCTTAAGTTTTATGATCGAATCTACTGGGAAAGTGTTGCGCAGAAATGCCACAACGTTATTGTTGCCGTTCAGGAAGCAATGTCGTACCTCTCTTCTACTCTGAAAAGAGACATGCCTTTTTATACAACCTATCTAGTCCATTTGCTAGAGGGTATAGTCAATAAAGGGGGTGTTACCGATTCCGACAGTGAAAGGCAGAGAGACATTATCTTTGCACAAAAGGATATCAGCCCACTTCTTAAACCGCTAGCCTTGCTTATATCTAGCAAAGGGACTGGCGAGGAGGAGCAGGATCCAAGTCTGGCCTACAGCCAGGATGTTTCTACATTGTTCCGCGATGCTTGGTTCAATATTACCGTTCATGGTATGTTTTTAAACTCGACTGTTGCTCGAGCACATTTCAAAGAGCTGTCTTTGATTGCCAAGAACTCCCCGACCCTTGTTCTCGGGGACACATGGAAGTGCTTGAGAGTGATGTGGAGCTTAATACTATCCTCAGACGTGGGATGAGCCCCCAGCGTCTGCAGGACCAAAAGAAGAATCTATTCGCTGAGCTTCCAAACCGCGATGCCGAAATTAAGCGTTTGAACTATCCACAGGTAGTATTCCTCAATGCTGCCTTATTGGTCGAAACCCTTCGTGCTTCGTCCGGGAAGTGCACAGGGATTCTTAAATATTTTCAGGGTCCCGCATTGGCTACTACAGAGATGGCAACGTGCATGTTCGCTATTACAGATATGGTTATCAGCCGATACCTTTCATTAACCTTCACAGGGAAGTATGAGTTTTCGGTTGCTTTCCTGTCAAAAGAGTTGGCTGGCTTTTTCATGGCATGCTGCCATCGTGTAGAAAGAGTGCAGAGGGCCGCTATACTTTGTGCTAATATAATTATCAAGGAGTGTCCATCGTCTCTTTGTGAAAAGCACTCTCTTTTTGTTCTGCTCGAACTTTTAACGGTCATGTGGAACTCATGTATTGAAGAAGAGCTTAATGAGTTCGACTGGAAACCTACCTTTGAATCGACTACCGGAATCGTTCGGGTTGACTTATCTGACAACTACCATTTTCGAAAGAAAACACTTGATGTATTACTTGAGCGAGCTCGGGCATGGATAATGGCAGTCATGGATGTTGCCCCTCTGGATGTAAAGGGCATTCTTCAAACTTATCTGTCTGCATCTGATGGCAATGACGAATTCGGCCGCATTTCTCTGGGTCGCTCATTTGCCTTGGAAATGGGATCACTCATTCCCAGAAGTGATCAGCGTTTGGCTTCGGTTGAAACCCAAGGCTCCAGCAGCATCAATATTGCCTCCGACTTCATTGCGCAATACACTACACGCCAGAAATACCGAAATCCGAGTACAGCATCAGGCGCAAAGAACAGGCCAGGGCCAGAGACTTTGGGTTTGGGTATTCCATCAGCTCTAGGGTCCTTGTCGGAATCCAATGAGCATGTGGAGAACACATTGTCTCATTTGTACGAACAAAGTAAATTGAGAAATGAATGTTCTCTAAGTGAGGTTCGATACGTGTTACGGCAGGCCGCTGCGCTTCTGTGCAACGACACTGATCGTCATTCTTCCATCGCCCACTATCTGGTCGCACTACCATTCCAGATTTTCTCCAAGGATTCGATCAATGTTGGTGTTTCGCTTTGGTTAGGAGCCATGCATGAAAATCCGAGAATAAAACCTAAAATTTTGGTAGAGGTTATGAATGCCTGGGACAAGACGATCCAACGCAAGATAGGGGTGTTTGATCCATCTTTCAATGTCGTGGATCCGTTGTACGCGAAAATCGAGCTTCTACCAACCGACAAAACCCTGATGCTCCAGAAGCAAAAGAGAGCTCAGGACGTACTCGCGCCACATCTGCACGTCCTCCAATTCCTCGAAAGCCATTTCAATGCTATACGCCTGGGAAACGTGCATGCCCAGCGTTTATTCTGTCGCTTTATTGATCGAACCACCGTCGGGCTTTTGCAAATAAGTGGTCACCCACTGGCCCGAGAGCTTCATTTCCGGATTATTCTCTTTGGACTGAGAATCCTGGTGCATCTTAACTCTCTGTGCATTGGAAATCCGTGGAAACTGAAGGATCAACTTTTTTCGGCTGCTCTTAGCTGGTTTAGACACCCACCCAGATGGTCCTTTGGAAGCAATCGGCTACAGATCAAGGCCGAAGATAAAATTCTAGAAGACGTAATACATGCTTTGGGATCAGTGGCTGGTATCACTTGTCAAAACCGGGGACAACACAAGCCCTTACAGGCAAAACAAGATCTTCTTCAGATCCTCCTTGAAAATGAAAGGTCTCGCCTTAGTGTCTGGTTGTCTCCCTGGAACCAGACCGGAAACATTACATACCACAGTCTTCTGGGAACAGAAATATCGTGGAGCTCACATTTCTGTTACGGGTTGCTTGGGTCGAAAGCCCTGGATTGGCTATCCAGCTTGCCGCACGTTTTCCATCTACAAAACTGAGAGTGACATCCGTGGGCTGCTACTTCACTTTCCCCGAAAAAGTTATGAAGAACCCAGCAGTCTTGAAATAATTCTTGGTGCATCGCTTCCTATAGATGTGTCGTCCCAGCTCAAGGTACGCTTTCATCTTTTAGAGAAGTTGTTCTGAGCTAATCCTTGCAGTATTTATTATACTGGGCTCCTGTGGATCCTACCGAAGCGCTGACGTATTTCTTACCCGCGTACGGTAACCATCCATTTATCTTGCAATATGCCATGAAGGCAATGGAAAGCCACATCATCGACATTCGCTTCTACTTTATTCCGCAGCTAGTGCAGGCCCTCCGATATGACGAATTCGGCTATGTAGAGCGCTATATACTGGAGACTGCAAAACAGTCTCAATTATTCGCTCACCAGGTGATTTGGAATATGAAAGCGAATTCCTACAAGGACGAAGATGCTCAAGTTGTAAGTAACAAGGGCCCTTAGCTTATGCAAGTTGCTGATGTATTCATAGCCTGATCCACTGAAACCGACTCTGGATAGATTTACGGAAGCACTCATATGCAGTTTCTCCGTCGAGGAACGGGATTTCTACGAAAGAGAATTTTCATTCGTTAATGATATCACTGGTGTCTCCGGATCTCTTCTGCCTTATATCAAGAAGACGAAGCCAGAAAAGAAGGAAAAAATTGAAGAAGAACTGCGCAAGATCAAGGTCAATGCGGGCGTTTATCTACCCATTAACCCTGATGGTGTTGTTGTAGGAATCGACCGCAAGTCTGGTAAACCTCTCCAGAGTCATGCCAAGGCGCCTTACATGGCAACCTTTAGAACCCAGAAAACTAGGACTCGATTGGATGCACATGGCTCTGCAGGCACTGCCGGGGCACTGGCTGCCGATGATGCTTCGGAATTAAAGCCCAAGCAGGAGACCTATGAGGTTTGGCAGTCGGCTATTTTCAAGGTCGGCGACGACTCTCGAAATGATATGTTGGCTCTGCAGATGATCGCTGCTTTTCGAAGTATCTTTGCAGGTGTCGGACTGGATGTGTGGGTTTTCCCGTACCGGGTGACTTCAACGGCCCCTGGTTGTGCTCTGATTCAAGTCCTCCCCAATTCCATCTCCCGTGACATGCTGGGCCGCGAGGCGGTCAATGGACTTTATGATTACTTCGTCTCCAAGTACGGCCGAGAAGACTCTATTCTCTTTCAGGAGGCACGGACAAACTTCGTGAAGAGTATGGCAGCCTATTCTGTCATATCCTATCTCCTGCAGTTCAAGGATCGGCATAACGGAAATATCATGGTCGACGACGCGGGCCATGTCATTCACATAGATTTTGGCTTTTGTTTTGACATAGCGCCGGGTGGAGTGCGGTTTGAGCGCGCACCGTTCAAGCTTACGTCGGAGATGGTTGCGGTAATGAGTGGACGGCATACACACACCCACCTCGCTGGAGGCTCTGGGAGCGGTATCGGGCTGTCGAGGAGCTCCAACCACCCCACAAACACACAGCCATACCGCTGGTTTGAATCCTTAGTGGTCAAAGCATTCCTTGCCTCGCGTCCGTACAGCTCGAAATTGTCGAACATTGTGTCCTTAATGCTTGACAGTGGTCTGCCTTGCTTTAAACCCGATACATTAAAGCATTTCCGCGAGAGATTTGTGCTGGAAAAGAGTGAGCGGGAAGCAGCGGAGTACATGCGCGAACTCGTCCGCAAGTCTTATCTGAGCATGTCCACTAAGGGGTATGATCAGTTCCAGTTGATGACCAATGGCATCCCATATTAATACTGTATTTAATCCTTTCAATACATCTTAATAGCGATGATATGTTTCTTGTAGTGTCTGTTACCAGCTGAATGTGATTAACGTCACGACTGATTAGACTGTCCCTATACATACTTGCGCATTTGTGTCGTATTATTTTATTTTAAAAGAAAAAGAATCATGGAATATCCAGTAAACAAACCAATTATTTAGGCTATGCTCATACTCATTCGCAAAATGGGATCGATCAATAGCAGGCGACAAGGCAGGTCTAAGTGTGCTCGATCCAAGTCCTGTCAATGATGACGACCTTTTTGACACGGTGGCGAGCCTTCTACTGCCAATCGGTCTATACAGTACTACCGCAAAAGCTTTTGGCCACCCGCCCCGGGGGATGCCCAGTATATGTGAAGAAAAGACCAGCACACTCCAGGGAAAAAATCATTTCATCACCAACCCTCTTGGTCGATCTTTATGCCAAAAATAAAAAATACCAAGGCCTAAATTTAAGCAGGGATGCTCTCATCGAGAAAGCTTTCAGGGTCAAATGGATTTCCACCTACGTCCTTTGACTTCTTGAAGTAATCCTGCTAGGGCTTTGACTTCATGAGTTCCCAGCGTCACTCCTATTCGTGCCCACGTTACCTATGGCTATAACAAATAGATTTGGAATGGAATTACCTTGTCAAAGATCTCCGGTGGCGTCTGCAGACAAAGAGTGAGCTGGAGTTGCAGATCGGGTGGAAGCCGTATCCTCTAGTCACATCTGTCTCAATGAGAATGGGGCTTGGGAGAGCGAGTCGTGATTGGGCAGACAAATTATGAATTACGTGAGAAGGCAACCCTTACGATATCTCTCAATGTACAGTATAGTTATAGTCCATTTTAGGGCTCGTTGCCCATGGGCTGCTACAGTAATTCCTGGAATCTGACATCTGAATGAGGTTCCGAATCAGGATCTAAATACCTAGTAGACGCTTACAGATGGTGATGGTGATGATGATGATTTCATACGCTGACCCCTCGCTGTCGGCGATATGCAGGAGCTCCCTATGCTATCTATCTATGTATTTCCCTATATATACATTGAACCATTACTTTCCTGACGAATTTGGAGCTTCGTCGAGGCCTGTGTTGGCCTAGTTGCCTAGTATTCTGTTCTGCGGCCCCTGTGGCGTGCGACTTCGAAACCTCTGGGACGCTTCTGCGAAGTCCAGTACAGTCCCTAGGGTGCTGCTGTCTTGTTCGGCGTCTTGTGTCTTACCTTCCGTACCTTGTTGCCCACCTAGCATATTTGAGATGTTGCTGAATGCGTCTCCGACCTTCCTCCGTAATTGTTATCGCAGGTCACTGACTTTGGGGCAGTCCACCAGTACATGTACTACTGTCTCTCGAGCTCCGCAGACGCATCTGTCATGGTCCTGGAAACCATGTTGTTTCTCGTACGTTGCCAGCCAGGAGTGACCCGTCCAAAGTTGCGTGAGTAGATATGCTCGGTTCCTTGGGAGCGATCCGTACAATCTTCGGGTACGGATTGCAGGCAGATTCTGGTCGATTTGCCGGAGATGGCCCCCCTTTGTGGAGTTAGTCCACTCTTCCTTCCACTCACTTAGAATCTTCTTGCGGATGAAACCCTTTTCTCGCGAGAGAAGGTGCTGAAAGGGATGCATTTTTCTCGGGCCTACTGCTTCTCTTGCCAGCCGGTCGGCCTTATCGTTTCCGGGGTCATCGCAACGTCCTGGCACCCATTGCAGGCGAATTGGTATCCCTCGTGCCTTCATTTCGGAGGCTGCCTGCAGCGTAGCCCGGATAATCCGCTGACCTGACTTGTTGGACGAGTTTCGAATTGCCTGTAGCGCGGACATGCTGTCGCTCAGAATGGTTGCAGGTTGTTCCATTCTCCCTGGGTGGATTTGTCTCTTCCGCGTTACCTGGTAAACCAGGCTGATAGCATAGTATATCGCCATGAGCTCCACGGCATACACTCCATTGATCCAATGCTGACTTGTCGTGACTCTGATACCTGTAAATTCTTGTTAAGGGCCACGGCTGCAGCTCCTAGGTAGTTCTTCTGGCCTGATGCATCGGAGAAGACGGTGATTCCGGGCATGCTCCGTCTGGCTGCGGCGTCCTCTTTAGCTTTTTCCCGATCAGGTTCTATCCCAATCTCAACAAAAATATGTTCTCTCCATGGTGGTAAGGGCTTCGAGTCAATTTTTTCCAGGGTGTGTAGGCGGCGGAGGTCCATTATTCGCAGCGTTTTAACCAGCGGGCGCCAGAGACAACAGGGGTAAGTCGGTTCGCGGTCACCTGTGGCAAAGCCTTAACAAGTCCAGTCGATTCCAGTACCATCTGCTGCCTGGCATTTCTACTTAGACAGTGATTTTACCCATCCCTGTTGGCAGAACCCCGGCCCATAAGGTTCTGCTGCTGTAACATCTCTGGGGTTTGCACCTTAAGCCAGCCGCAAGGGCGGAAGTATCATGGGCGATACCGCACCAGGAACGTTCCTGGGGACCTGAGTACGAGTCAGGCATGATACCGCCCCTCTCTAGGCTGACCGACATGCGCATCCGTCCTCTCGAGCCACCATGCAGTCTCCGCGGGTCATACTAGGGAGCGTGTCGGGGATATCACACGGCTGCGGTCCAAGTACGAGTTGGAAGCATTTCGGCCGGCGATACCACGCAGTCATGGTCCAGGTACGAGCTGGAGACACCCTCTTCCTAGTACCGTCTGGTCACTGCCACAGCGCTACGGCCCGCTGCCTCCAAAGGAGACAGTTTCCTGTTGCCGACCGAGGTCTCCCTCGATCAGCTGACCATGTCTTGCAGAGGCTTCCAACGGGAGCACCCCGCCGGCGTGCTACCCATCGTGTCGAGGCCTCTACTAGCCAAGCTCAATTCCAACCATATGCTTCGTTGCTGGGGGGCGGTGCGCTGTGTCTGACGGACGTAAGCAGTTCGGTCTCGGTGTAGGCCTTGCCCTTAACACATCCGGCAACTGCTTCTCCGGTCAGCCTTAACAACTTCTATTTCCTCCCTGCGAATCACTTAGGCCATGTTCCCGCCCTCGCCGAAGTCAGCTGTGGCAGATCCCTGTAATAAGCCTTGTAACCGGACTTCAAACCCAGAGCTGGCTGAACTGGTGGAAGGCTACCGTGGGCGAAAACTGGGTGGTCCCAAAATTTTCATCTCGCCACATCACCAGCACGTTCTCAAACTTCCCGGAGACGGTGCTCTGCTTCATCATCAGACCTTAGCTGCTCAGCTGGAGATGATGATGACAACTTCCTCTTTTTTATCCTGCGCTTGGATTCGATTCCGCAGTCACTAAAGACTCCCTTGCTAATTGTATCTGCTCCACACGCATGAATGGGAGGATATCCTTTTATTGAAGGCATCTCAAAGCATAGGAGGTATATTTGTTTTTTCCGATTCGGATCAGTTGGTATATGTCACATATTAAACTTTCTTTTTCGGCTTCAAAAATATGCCGAGGTGTATGCTGTGAAGTGAAATTAGGGAAATACTATGCTTTGTATCTTTAATAGCACTATATTTTTTCTTTTGGCCTCGCATTTTCAAATGGAGCCTCTGAATACATACTGTGACTTCACAAAGCGAAAATTTTTCGGCGGCTACTACGGGATGCTTCCTCATTCCGCTCGTTTCTAAGGCAAGATAATCGCATATCCTATCCTTTTCTCTCCTCCAGTTTTCTGTACTTTTTTGGCTCTATTCTTGGTCACTTAGGGAACTACAGGTTACGTTCAATATCATCAGCTGTCAGATGCTAAGTCCCCATTTTTTTACAACCGTAGGAGGAGGAAGCACGCAGAAAAAGCTTCTACTGATTGCTAAGCTCCGCAATCCTGCCGAGTCCAACTTCGCTTCGTTAGCTGTTCCCATATCGACCTTTCCCAATTTTGGTTGCCTAGAAAGGTTAGACTTACGGGGACTATTGGGCTCAATCACCTACCAAGCATCTACACTGGCGAATAAAATTGTCAAACCTCTCTTCTACTGACGGGAACTGGCTAGATGGATGAGATGGGATGCTTGGATTCAGTATGCAGAGGTCCTGCAGGTGGCCTATATGGAGCGCCACCTGATCGCTAACTACATACAGACTAGTGCAGCAACCATACCGGAGCTCCAACATCTAGTTTGTTCATAAACTTGTCAAAATGCTGTTCGATTGTCCTTCAGACACTTCTCATGTTAACCTGCTTTAGAAAGTGAATTAAAATGCACCCATTAGGTTGGAACATACTATCATCAATTCGAGGTCATTGCTAGTGGGCTTTACGCCAGCGGCCTCCTAGCATTTCTCTGTTCTTTTTTTGCTCATGCAAGGATTCTTTAGTCCATCGTGACCAGAATTGATTCCTTGTTTCTATACCTTTCTTCTTCATAGTCGTGATAGTTGTAGTCCCCTGTTGGTAATCGCAAATAAATATAAACAAGGCAATGTCCATTCCTGGGAGGTAGAGTAGCGCTGACAATGATCAGCAGAATGGATATATATCTTGCTTTCTATATGAGATTGCTTGGTGTTTTGGGCAGCGCTACTATGTGGCACAAAGCAAGGGATCTGTCCATCCCTGAGAGATACAGTAGTGCTGGCAATAATTAACAAAATATTCCTTGCTTCTGGTTTTTGATTACTTGGAATGTTTGGTGTTGCCACCGTACTATGTTGTACAAAGCGAGGGATCTGCACAGAAAGGTAATGCTTCCCAATATATGGGAGGAAGAGAAAAAAAAAAAAGAAAGTGCATGAAAAGAAGCGAAAATAGTTGACGGCAAAAAGGATATCCTTGGTGAACCACGAGTGAAAAAGTGAGAATGGAGAGCCAGTTACCTTGGGATACTTCTCGAAAAATCGACAAACAGCAAGTCCGGGAGTATCCTTGAAAATTCAAGCAGAATGAATACAATATTGCATTTCCCAAGAGTGTGGCAACACCTCTGATTCCAGGCATAGATACTTCCACATGCTAGAATTTATTCAAGATGAGACGAGCCGATGCAGGCGTACAAATGGAACAGCGACCCGAATACTTCGGGGGCGTTCGCTTATTTAGCCCTGGCTAATTGTGAACTCTTACCCCGACCTGATAAACCGTGCAATAGATGGCCACGTTTAACTTGTCGATGAGGCCTGTAGTGCTCATCATGCATGGGTTGCTAGGGCTCTGGAGAGTGTATGTCGAGCATTGCTTCAGTCTTCTTACAAGCTTTAACTACCAAACCGGATTCCACCGGGGCAATTGGAGGAGATTCAGCAGACTGTGGGGGATCTAGAGGGGATTGAAAGCGATGTTCTGGAATGGCAGATATTGATAGGCGAGCTTTCTAGGCTTATCCGGATGGCTCCCCCTAGTAGCCACAGGTTAAATCGAAATGGAGTTGGAGTTTACTATTGTAAAAATTTAGTCCCACCACCCTACGGGACTCCCATGGAACCCACCAAGCTCATTAATTTGCATAATCTTCCCGGAAAGGATGGATAAAACGACGACTTTTTGAATTCTTTACTGTTAGTTATATACTTGCCTCTCGCGGTATGTAGCCAAGTCCATACGTGTGTATGAAGATTTTTCGAAATAATCAATGTACTTTCTTGTAGAAGAATGGAATGATGTCTGAAAACTGCATAGTCCTTGTAGAGCTAGATTCAGCTTCCAGGTTTCGTTATGTTATAATATGTACTGATTTGTACGTATATAGAGTGTATACCATTCAGCACTTCAAGCCAGGTGTATCATTTCCCTCTGCTTGAACGAGAACATGAAGAACATGTATAACAGGCAATTGAGAGACAGCGTATATCCCAAATCGTCCACAGAATATGATACTTGGCATACTGAACCTTTGTTGCCCACATATAGAAAAGGACTTGTCCTTACTCTTTCATGCTCGCTGAACCGGCATCTGCTTCCCCTTACACTGCAGTGGGTGCAGATCCCCTACCTCATTTCCTAGACAACTAGCAGCGCGCAAGCCGATGGCCGGGTGGGGGTATACCTTGACTGGCTGAAACGCTCGCTCGGCAACCAGCATGACGACAGAGTCTGCTGGCTGTCCCTTGGATAGTAGGTCGCATGATCATGTTATAGAACAACTGGTATGCATATCAACTGCATTATGGTGGGGGATGTGCTTATGATGATTCCAGTGCAACATGGTGACATCAATACCTAAGACCATGGTATATTATGGTACGTAATATTGCTCTATGCTAGACAACACACAATATTTGGCACCATGTAAGGGCGTCGGACACAGGCCATATTTCCTAGGTCACATGGCACTGCGTCCGCATCGCCATTCTCCTGGATATTTGCTCTGATCCATCGTAGTCGCATGCTGTTGAGTACAGGAATTGATGACGACCTAGGCTATCAGTTTGGGCCTAAGCACCATATTGTATTTACAGTACGAAAGGGTCGAAGCCATATTCCGCACTCCACTTCCAGAGCATTAGGTTTTAGCGAATTGCCTCACATCGGGTCCAAGGATCCTATTGGTGCTGGTCACCATCCAGAGGTACGTCAACCTCCGGATGAGTCTTACTGTTCGAACCCAAACGCCTCAGATTGGCGGCACTAATGTGTGTGGTCGTGGAGAGCCGATGCGCATTATGACCTCGCATGCCAGGTCAGGGCTGCCTTGCGTTTTACTGTAAGGACAGCGGTCCTTCCGTTCACCGACTTAAATTCTCTGCCTTTGGCATGCATGGACTGACTCCTTACTCCCTTGAACACATGCCCGCGCACATACCGGAATAAGTAACCTGAAAAAACTACGGGGGCTACGGTGACCATGATATTATAGCCGCACCTATTAGAGTACCGATGACTCCCGCCAGCTCTCCTATGGCTGACGTGGCAAGACTTCAACAACTCTGCTTAGTGAAGTTAACAGGTTTTCCAGAAAGTCAGAACAACTCCAATTAAATACTGCTACTTAGGGATAGAAGAAAGTCAGATATGGATTCCACCTCTGGTAGTGATAACGGTGACAAGAGAATGTTATCCCGCATAGGCGTTGCGAACATAAAAGATGCAAGTCTACTGCACATCCCAAGAAGCGGTCACGATGCTCACCATCCAATAGCGGAAATACCGCACCCCTTTTCTTGTGCCCTGGACCAGGCTCACTAGAATGCATTAAGTCCTCCGCCCATGAAATGCGCAGCCCTTGCGAGCGACTGAAACAGTCATCATATCAGCGCCATTATCTTTGGAGAAAAAGGTGGCTACAGGCCATCTGACCTTTTTTGTAATGCAAGATGACCCGATCAGTGCCAAGATGTCTCGTCCCACTGCCAATACCAATTAATAAGCAGAGCGGTCCATGCGACCCACTAGTTAATAATATAGGTAATATTTAGTAACTAAGCTTACGTGGCCGTCCTAAACATGCCTTAGAACCATTATCTTGTCGCTCTTATTCTTTTCGGAAAGTGTAAGAAATGTAGAAATTAGAACTACAGTATGCTTTTTACGAATTTTACAGGCTCCCCAGCTAATTGAATGAAGCTCGCCATATTTTAGATCTAAGCTGTACGCTTAATTCAAGCCTTCTGCGGCCTCGCGGCATCTTAAAAGTTGAATAGCCTCATAAAATGTTACGCCTTGATTTGTTTAGTAGACGGTTAGAATATGCGCTCGGATCCTTAAAGGGGTGTTCCAAATATTTATTGTATCCCACTGTAGGACCTCACACCAAAGATTTCATATTCCTCGACATGGAGAATGCTGTAGATTCAATCACAGCCCTATCTGCCCATACCGCCCAATTAACATACAACCTCCAAAATCGATACTTGACTCCGGCACGGCCAAATTTTCTTCAGCGTCAGTCCCGCCTGACGGAACAGAGTGTTAAACTGGGCTGGTGTTCGCTCGATGCCATTGACAATAGCCATAAGGTCCAGGTCCCTTTGGTGACTATATCTCCTGTAAACCCCATAGTTCGGAGGAAGACACGACTCAGTCAAAATAGCGGAGCTATGGGTAGTAGTCTCCATGACCTGCTCGCAAATGAGGATTCGGGATATGGAGGTCATCGATTTACGGATGTTGGAAAGGATGTTAACACAATTCGCATCATCCCAGTCGTGTCTGTGACCATTGGATCAGCTTCATGGGGTTTGTTCGGGATTAAAAGTCAGCCTACAAAATGTAACGTAACCAATATATGTCAGCACCATGCACAGGGTTGCAGGCGAAAAATCATGCTCCATGAATTTCACCCTCCCTTCCGAGAGAGCCTCGGGGCACTCTTTCGGCCAAACTTGATGCTCTGCCAGCTTCATGTTCTCGGAGCAATCTTGAATGATAAATTTCAAGAGCGGGTTTCGTTTACTTAGTTGGATCATGAAGCCACCTGAGTCAAAATGGTTAAAACCAACTCCATAAAATCTGGACAGACGTCGTTCCTGAATAGTAATTGGAATCTGTCACAGAGACTCACCAACACCTCCTCCAACATCAATAATTGTCTTGCGCCCCAGCTCTTGCCATGGATAATCTAGAAAGGATCTGTAAATATGGCTTGGTTTTATAAGCAAGGCTTATGACTCACCTTCCAAGTGGGCGCGTGTGGTGACACGTCCACCGCCAAGCATCGCCATACTGAAAAGAGCCATCTCAGGGCGATGGCCGCCGGTATTGTCATCCATTGGAAGGGTATTTTCTTGACCGGGGATTCCGGGATAATTATGAATTCTTGCTTTGGGGTCTTTCACGTCATCCGATGGAGACTCTTGAAGCCAGTCCCATCGACTCTTCTCTGTGCACAGGGCTCTCTGAAACGCAGTTTTCTTGACATCATATGAAAAGGTCCATTCCTTGTCAAATAGGGTACTTGGGAGATACACAGCAGAAGAAAAAAGGTCTGCATGGCTAGAAAACCTTTAGGCCGGATTATCCCTTTTTCTTATTCCTGTAGGTCCACTTACAACATCATAATGTACGCTCTCAGTGGATCATTGCCCACAAGAACGGAGGAAATACGGTTATTTGCGAACGTCTCTGGCTCTGGCTCTCTGAAAATATGGCTTGAGCATAGGCAACGGAGGACACGTGCTGGAGCATATAGCTTTAGTATGTTGGGATTTAACGCTCATCGACAATCTCGAGCAATGGCAGAACTTACCAAGCTTGCGGCTTTCGACGCCAGTGGTGGCAGACAGTTCCTGCAGTGGTAGGGGTTCTGGATTTAAAAGATCCGGGATGCGTTTGGCCACCGCAATCGCGAGGGCTCTAGACTCCCAGTACTGCCCCGAGTACTCCATGAGGCGCATCGAAGGGTCGGAGACTAACTCTATGAGCACTCCGCTGGCAGAAATAATGTTCCTTTGAGCCTCGTACACGGGCCATGGCGGAATGCTGTCACCCGTTGCGTTGGGGCCTTTTAAATGTTGACAAACTATAGTCTGTATACTTTTTAGGATGATGTCTCCCACTTGGATCAGCCTCTTGATATCGACGCTGTCGGTGCCTGGTTTGGATTGGTTGTCCATTGATCAAATTTTTTATAACTAGTATTCATAGAAGAATCGAAAACAGAAAGGAGAGAAAGAATAAAGAAATAATCGGGGAAGTGGGGGAGTCTGGGGAGAAGGCAAAGAACACAAGAAACAAGCAACAGGGATGCCTTAAAAAAACGGAATGTGGTTTGAAAAAGTGTTGGTAGGTAACCTTGCATACCGCTGAGCCAGGAATGCTAAATGAAACATTACCGGACAAATATGCGCCACACACCGCCGTGTTCGACATCTTTTGGGGCAGAGGGGCACAGAATCGGATTGCCATGCAAGGGATTATTATTGAATTATTTGTGATCCGGTTTGAAGTGAGCATTATTGATAGGAATTTACCGCTCTCATAACATGCAGCCCAGTGTTACCACCCTGTGTACCAAAACAAAGATGGCAATTCTGAGGGTATAGCTATGTAGGTCCCAGTCTTCTGACCCAGATCCCATTACTACCTTACAGAAAAATGGCTATCCACTACGTACACTAAGTCGTACAAAAAATGTGGGCCGCCTTTTCGCATACTCTAAAAACCCCCTCCCACTCATTCAGAACCAAGTTCCTATTGTCCGATCAATGGTGACGTGGGATGGCGGTGTGAAGTACTCTTTTTCATGCGCTGTACCATATGTATATATGTAGGGGGGTATGGTGGCCCTCGGATGCATTGCAGAGACTCGGCTCCAAGATATCGTGTGAAGTCGTAACGAGCGGGCCCTCCTTGCCTGCGGGTATGCTCTGAAAAAAAACTGATGTAGTAGTCCTCAAGCTTTAATTTCGACAAGTCCCGGAAATTGGGGTCTGATAAATTCCATCCACAACACTAGAACTGATAAAATATTGTTTTGGAAACATGACAGCTCACTCCTTTACCTGGTGTCGCCTAAACGTGGGTGTTATTGGAGGTGGCATTGGTAGGGTTTCGTACTCGCTACCATCTCTAGTTGACACTAATATAGCCAAGGGGGACTTGCAACCGCGTTATCCCTTCGTCGTGCAGGACACGCCGTGACTATTTATGAACGAGCGGACGGTATCAGAGACGCCGGAGCATCGATCAGCTGTGCTGCAAACGGGACCAAATGGTTAGCCGAATGGGACGTTGATATAGCCCTGGGCAATCCCATCCAGATCCGCAAACAAATCCGACATGCGTGGGAAACTGGGGAGGTTGTAGACATTCTTGACCTATCTGACTATGCGGACAAATGGGGACATGTGAGTATCTCGTGGTTGTACATCAACCAAGCAGATACTTACTGCTACATGTTACAGAATTACTACAACTTCTATCGGTTTGATATGCATCGAATGTTGATGGAAGCTGCCACCGGTCCTGGAGATGGACAACCTGCTGTGCTTCGGCTGAACCACACGTACGAGTCATTAGACGCTGAGGAAGGTGTTATCATTTTTACCAACGGGACATCTGTCCAGCATGACATCATTATCGGTGCTGATGGAGTTGGCGTAAGTGATACACAATCGTATACCCAATTGAGAAGAGCCACAAGACTATTTATAACATTATTCTGCGTCTAGTCCTCTGTACGTCAATCGTTTGGAATCATCCCAGAGCGCAAGCGAGCAACCGCCACCTGCTATTACTGTCTACTCATAAACTCTGATGTTCAACGGTTGGGCCTTACAGATATAATACGAAGCGACGCAATTGAATACTGGGACAAAGGAGAGGATAAAGTGGTTTTGTCTGCTTGTCGAGGTGGTAGCCTCCAGTCGTTATTTGTTTTCTCCCCTATCTCACCTGAGGATATTGGGCATGATTTCGAGACCTGCAATGCACGAGAGATCTCCGAGGAGGTTCTGCGGCCTTTTCCTGGCCTGGACCCGAAAATTCGCCGGCTGTTTACTAATGCAATTGATATTCGCCCTTGGCGCCTTTTTGAACACTCCCCATTTCCGACCTGGCTCATGGGTCGTGTGTGCCTTATGGGAGACGCCGCGCACCCGATGATGCCTGACCAAAGCCAGGGCGCCTGCCAGGCTATAGAAGATGCTGCTGCGCTAGGGATTATCTTTTCACCGAAATACAGTTTTACATCAGATATCAACGCTGGGCTCTCTATTTATGAGCGGGTTCGTAAACCGCGAGCTAGTAAGGTTCAGGCCGCTAGTGCACGCGCTCGGACCAACATCTCAGAGCGAATTGGTTTCTCGACACTGACGGCGGGTAAACTGTACGAGGTGACGGATGAGAGTAAGAAGCTAACCATTGAAGAGATCAACGGGTATGCGCTTATCCCTGTCATCAGCCCATTCCCTGCGTTCCCTGAAAATATTCACTCAACTTACTTCCGCATTTGTTGACCTTGCCTTAGGTACGATATGCAAAATCATATTGCATTGGAAGCTCCAGCAGAGTATCTGTTTCCCGAATGGGTGGATACGGCCTCAACACCAGTTGTTGTACCAGCTTAAGCTGGCCAGTTGGCCTCGATACCAATCTCCTCAGCAGGCGTTCAATTTAGTTAATTTAGTTCGTCCATTCAATAATCGTGTCAAGCAGTTTAGGCAGCCATCCACATTCCATCACCTACACATATTTTGGTTTAACTTCATGAGAACGCATAAGTGGGAAACATACATTTTGGGATCACGGCCATTCCTGCGAGGCCATCGGTTTGAGTTAAGCGATCATGAATTGAGGGTCTCAATCTAGATTACCGAAAGACCCGAGTACCTTGCTGCAAAAGTCCAACGCAGCTGCACGAATTGAAGCACATAATCAATCAATGAATCAAAATTCTATTAGCCTGATAGAGCATATCTGTTGAAACAACAAGCTATGCAGGCGCTTGGCCGAATGAAACAGAACCTTGTGCCAAAACGCCGTGACCCATGTATATGCAATATGTGCAACCCCGCAATTCAGTAGACAAACTGAAAAGCAATATAAAACACAACTAAAACAGCAGCCGCCATATGCCTGCCGCGTGTCTACCGCTCCACCTATTCAGCGCTGCACATCTGCTATCCCGTTCTATCTCGGTGTTTCATCTCTGCGCGTCACTGACAGTCGCCTGACTCTGGCTCCTACCTCTAGGATTCCTCGCACCCATCGTCATCCTTGCCTAGCTCGAGCCTTCTAGTAGGGTGCTTGTTTCCGTGACTTCTTCATCCTCATTCAACTGCACGATCGGAATCATTGAAGTAGCCTTATTTGATGCATGAACCCGGCGATGTAGCGGATCGCCTGCGGATTCGACGTGACTGCGTCATAATCCTGCACCCGCCCACGCAGTCCCTCGATCGAGTCGAGGTGTCTCCTTAAGAAACAACATTATCTCCTCAATTATATCTAGCTTTAGACTACCACGACGATAATGGCAAACATCCCGGGCAGTATTAAATAGGCGTTCTACTCTAGCACCTGTTGCCGGAATAGAGATAACGTCACGGGCAAGGGAGGACAGGAAAACGAGATTGATTATCTCTCTGGAATTGGAGAGGTCTAATATCAACTATAGCTATTAAAGCAGCTAGTTAGTATTATATTAAATTAAATACTATAGCTTACCATCATTAAGATATTGAGAGATCTCCTCTGCTGCAGGCTTTGTTGGAGGCCTATATCCGTTTAGCATCCTGCTAAGCCTTGACCCTCGACAATTATCTAGACGTGCCATTGATTGGGGATCATGAGAGTCTTTAGTTAAGCCTTGCTGATAAGGCGTAAGAGTCTCTTAAAATGACTTTCGATAAGTATTACGCCATTCCTTATCCCAGTCACCAGATAGAAAGGACTGGGATCTGCTATCAGGGGCTAGCATAGTCGCAGTTACATAGACATATCCTTGAACATTATCTGTTTGTGAATAATATATGTCAAGCTTTTGTCGACTTTCTTCGAGAGACACAAGCATCTGTTTCTTTCATAGCATTTGTTTTCGGCGTAGCTGATTCATTGATTTTTCGGGGTGTTCAAAGAGTGCATTATAGATTTTAAAAACCAGATGTGTAGTAACCTCCTTGGTTTTTGAAAGCTCTGTCGTATAGTTAAAGAATGGCCCAGTAATACAAAGGCGGCTCGACAGGATCCACGGTACAGGCACTGGAAAGACGACCTCCGGTCGAAAACCTATCCTATGCGCAGTGAGAAACCGACCCAAGACACAGAAAGGAAAACAGATAGTATGTTGGAGCTCTGATCCTCCTCGCTTGCCTGACGTAGCTTAGCGCGCACATGGACTATAGAGCCATTGCCTAGATAGATCATCTGTAGCTTCATCTCTAGTGGAATTTAAGGATTCTCGCCTTCGTCCACCAAAGTACGATGAAGAATTTGGAATGGGGGAGGGACATAGGCCTGTAGCCCACTTCAAACTATATCGTACTTACAATAAATGCCCGGGGGTAGGCGTCTACCAAGATCGCGGAAGCCACAGAATGTGCACTGTATCGACTGAGCAACTGGCTGTCGAAGCTTGCGTGAGAAGCATGCCAGCCTTCAACGACGCCGGTACCGGTATATTTGCATGGGCAACCAGAAGAAAGCCAATGCTAATCACTGACGGCGTCAATAGGCCTGGCAAAAGGGTTCCCTTCCAGAGTCTGTTCGGCCTGTGCTCCATCCACTAGCTCCGACTGGCTGGAGCCCATTGATCAGCAGTCGCCGCAATGGGTCAAACGCTGCGATCGGAGACAGTACATGGCGGCCCCGGAGATCGAGGAAGTCGTGGTCGGACGGTGTTTGTCTCCTTCCTTGGGATGGGTCTCCACATAGTGCGCTATCCACGGGGTTCAGACAGCCCAGGTCTGTTCACAAGATGAACACACGCAACAGTCCCGGGGGACTAGCTTGGCTGCCTGCGCTGACGATCTCCTGTGGGTAGTGCGGCAGGTTCCTTGTGGTCTCCATCTCCGCCATACTGCCTATGAACAGCCACGCAATGTGCGTCCATGGGAAGAGCAGCTTCGTGAGTATATGGTGGCCCAGTCCCGTGGGAGGCTCTAAGTAGTCGCGCGGAACAGGAAACCGTTCGTGGCGACCTGCCGAGGAGGAATTGGTGCAACATCCCCAAAGACGGATGGGTTGTAACAACTGCTTTCGGCAAAGAACACGGTATTTTCGGTGGCTGCCGTCCTGGTGCTGAGATGTAGCCGGACCAGGTCAGCTGGTCCTCGACGGCTGATGTTGTTGTTGGGGAAGAGTGACCGGAGTGCTCGCACTCGGTTTCGATTGCTGATGAACGACAGGAGCGATAAGGTACCTGCTCGGCGCGGCAAGGCTGCTGTGGCCGCGGAACTGACTAAGCAATTACTTCATCACCTTGCTCAACCGATTAACGTATCCAGTAAGCGAGTCGGCCGTGGCCATGTAGGCGAGTCGGCCACCTCTGTATTGCATATAAAATGCCACTTTTTCAGACGTTAATATCTCGACAATAACACATTAAGAGGGACTGAAATCTAGGAATTAGATTAATATGCCAGTTTACATATAGATATTGAGCTTAAAATTCTTATAGTACATTTATTTCTTAGTATTACAGAGGAAAGGCTTTGGATACAGGTGTATTTAATATAACATTGTATAATTTGTATTTTAAGCCATAAAAAATTAAAGAAATTCTGAATAAAAATTCGGATATTCTACAACCTATATATAATAGGCAGAATCCAATTTTCACAGTATATCTATCACTTCCCTTATATTAATAAGTTTGATTTCCTTGAGGCCTTTCCTCAGGTTCGTGAAACGCGCTTTTCAAGCAGATACTATTCGGGATAACTTCGCAGGCGCTGGCCTAGTTCCATTCAATCCAGATAGGGTACTCAGTCAGCTGAATATTCAACTAAAGATCCCTACACCACCAGGCAGCCGGCCAAACAATTCAGCGCCTAAGACACCGTATACTACGAGGAGCTAGAATGGCAGGTATCTACAGTAAAGAAGCTACTTAGGGCGCGTACGTAGAGCCCTTCATCTTTGCTAGAGACGTGATTTAATGACAGAGACTGCCTGTCGGGATAGCTAGAACTCTGGTGAAAATGCTTGTATTCCCCTAGGTGGAAGATAGAGCTGGCTAGGCAGACTAAATACACACTGTGCGTCACATGCGCAATCACGTGAGCAGCCATACAACCGGCAAGCTCCAACATTTAATAAGCTTATTAAAGGTCATGAATTACATCTTAATGATCTTATTCTTGCGCGTGAAGAAATCCACGAATCACGTGCTTCTTATGAAAAGCAGCTTCAAAAACGCAAGCGCTCTGCTAGGCAGCTAGCTATTACAGAGGGATCGGCTATTCAAGAGGTCCTAGAGCGATTTGAGCGCGAAATAAGGCTTATAAAGCTTAAGATACGCTTCCTTTAGATCCAGCGCTATCTGCAATCAGGCTACGCGTACGAGCCCCCCCCCCCCCCCCCCCTTCACAGTGTTCTAATTGTCATATTCGGGACATACTAGAGCTAGATGCCCTAACCACTCAGTAGTCAGTTTTTATATAGAAATGCAGTTGTTTGGTTGATAAAGGCTCTAGTATTTAACCCATGGGCAGGAATGGAGCGGAGGTGGAATGCCCGTTTGTGAAATATGTTATGTGGCGTTCTGGCACAGGATTCTGTTTCGTTCGGCGAAGCGCTTGCATAGCTTGTTGTTCCAAGGGATTAGGATCCACTAGGTTATTAATAAGATTTTTAACTGATTGATTTATTGATTTATTGAGGTTCCTCGCGGCGCTCTACCACGACCAAGCTTAAAAATTACTAGCGATGGTGCTTTGCAAGCCACTACCCAAATATTGAACAACATTGCAGAACTTGTCAACAACAAACTCAGCCTCTGTCTGTGATAAGGTGAGCTGAGACATGGTCAATTGAAGTGATAGCTCTGTGTCAAGAGGGAAAACTGCCAAATTTGCCGTATCCGACGGCCTATTAGGAAGGTTGTACAGGCTTCCTTTGCAAGGAACCCCGTTGAACCAGGAGGTTGGACTAAAGTCGTAATTCTGGAACCGCACAAAGCTTCCATACTTAGTGCCCAATGGCCACGAGGTGCAATACTTGACTATCTTGCCAAACTCAACATTCTCAGCGGGACGCGTCCTGACATATTGCCGTTGGACTTGCTGCAACAGGTCTAACTTAGTCATGGATTCGGTGAAATGTACCCGCACGGGGACAATGTTTGCACAGGGCCCAACTATGCGCTCGCCATGAGGTACGAGGAGCCCGCGAGCGTTAGTAACTTGGCCAAAAAACCACGTCGTCCAGCTCATCTTCATTGCAAACGGTGACTTTTCGGTATGAATAATCGCCTGAGAACTATTGCCCAAGCGGCCTTGACCAATGTTGCCATCGAAATGTTAGTGGGGAGGACCGGTAATGGTATATTCTTTGTAATTTGGACAGTGTAAGGCTCCTCGGCTGTGATTCCATTGGTGGGCTTCGCGGCATCCACAGTCAACTGATGTCCTCTCAGGACAGTCATCTTCGATCCACGCAGCAGTTGCCTCCAAATTTCGTACGCTTCCTCCGTTTGACTTGACCATGCGGCACGTGCATGATCAACGAATTGGGATGTGGGTGGCACTGGCAGACCATTGTAAAGTGCAGTCAGATCATCGGCAATGCTGGCAAGAGAGACGCCGTCCCACTGCGCATGAGAAAATCGGAGGACCAGGAACATGCTTGAATCCTGCAACGCCACCATATGTGCCTGAAAGGGCAGTTTTCCATCTCCTGGTGGTTCCAATGCTTCCCTACTGT
This sequence comes from Aspergillus persii, assembly GCA_002215965.1. Taxonomy (NCBI): domain Eukaryota; kingdom Fungi; phylum Ascomycota; class Eurotiomycetes; order Eurotiales; family Aspergillaceae; genus Aspergillus; species Aspergillus persii. The sequence continues at coordinate 6,480,604 of NGZO01000001.1, forward strand.
CGTCCTCGCAATACTGGTCCAGACTGGAAGCAACTCCATCACTTTCTTTGAATTGGGTGTGATTTGGTGGAAGTATCCCTTGAACCACCTTCTTTTGTCCGCCATCAGTGTACGTATAAAAGCCTGTCCGCAGACTCTCGTGTCGATTAACTAATTGCTGGCATGCCCCTAGAAGCCTGGCCCTGTCGATGGTGCTGGGCAAGGGAATCCGGAAGTATCGAAAGTGCATCGAAAACAATGCAAATCGTTGAAACTCGGTTGTGGGATAAACTGCCAGAAATCCATCGGAAATCTGGCCATCGAGCTTTCGAAAATCGTCATCATTGCTGTCATTACGGCGTGGCGATTGGTCTGCCCGGGGGCCGCCATTGGCGGCTCTTTCTCCCACTAATCTTATCAAGTCCGACCAAGTTGGGTGATCGAAAATATCTTCCACGGTCAAGCATACGCCTTTATTCCTAGCTTGGCTCACTAGATGCTGGGCAGATAAAGAGTCTCCTCCCATATCGAAAAAGTTGGTGTCTTTCTGGATGAGGTCTGGGCGTAGACGTAGGGCTTCAGCCATAAGCCGCTGTATCTGCCCGTGGTTTGCCGTCATATTGTTAACGATCGAGGGATAAACATCAGAATACTTTGGTAGTTTCGACAGTACAAGTGAGGCAATGGGGGAGCCTTGTTATAATTAGTTTTCCGCATAGTATGTCGGCCCGGTCGCAAGTTACTAGCAAAATCCGAGGACATTGAATGTATGCATAAGTTTATCCCTTTAATTCTTTTCTCTTATTTTTTTTTTTTAAAAAGAAAAACCAGGAATGTAACCAATGTAGCCAGAGTATGTAGCTGATACCTTTTGTTAACCCATCCAACGCAGGCATACACGAATGATACGAAAGTGACCCTTACATTAACACCTGCAGTTTTGTCTGATCACATACAATTGGTCGTCTGATACCCAGGCTGTTTGAATATCTCGAAAAACAGCGAAATAGGTAGACCAAGTCTGACCATCGTGTTCCGATTACGTCGTACAATAAGTAAGGTGCTAATATGAATCGTACTGGGTATGATGGCGGATTTTTGGACAAGTAAGGAACATGTACTAGGGGCAAAAAGCCTGACGAGCTGGCATTTCGGCCTGCCCTCTTGCTTAGCTTTTTCATGATATTCGAGGGAGCCCAAAAAGGACCCCTTACCTGGCTCGCCTTGCGGACAACGACTGGCTGCCTCGCCAGGCTTCCCCCAACACATACGCCGATACATTTTCAGGAATGTGTAATTAACTGTAATCATAGAACAGTGTGAGCAGCATTTGTTGTACACCTACTACCTACTGTCATGGCTGTCCAGGGCAGCAGCCTATTGACGTGGCACCACCCCGCACACCCCTAAACGCCGATCCACGATTATCAGATACGGTATACTGATTCTTTACCAGCAAAATACGAAGGCATGCGACACAGTAAGACACGTGCATTGCAATTAATCTATATCTGGTTCTTGGAATATTCTCATTGCTGCAATTTAAAAGCTCCAGTCTATCTTCATAACTCTACATAATGCAGAAAACGCGTTCAAATTTAACACCAAAATGTACCTATCCAATTTACTGACGGTCTTCATTCTATCGTCGGCTACTACGTTACTGTGTCATTTGCTACATACCTTTTGGCGATTGCACACAGTACCTGGTCCACTATGGGCGAAGATTACCAATTTTCAGCGTCTGTGGTGGGTGCTAACCGGAAGAGCTCACGAGATACACGCAAGTATGCACGAAAAATATGGCCCTGTGGTGCGAATTGGGCCAAATGTGGTGTCTGTGTCAGACCCGAAATACATCCCAATTGTGTATCCAGCTCGAGAAGGATTCCCAAAGGTGGGTATCGTTCCTCTTGCTGGTTGCTACTATCCTTAGCTGAATTTCCTTATAGAGCGCCTTTTACAGGGTACAACAACCGTACACCAGAAATGATGGTGCAGTTCAGGCAATCTTTAACACCCAAGATGAAGGCTTTCACAAATCCTTGAGGAAACCGATAGCACTTTTATATTCCATGACTAACGTCACCACTTTCGAACCTATCGTGGATGAAGTACTTGACGTCCTGTTCCAGCAGGTAGACGCACGATTTGCGAAGACTGGCATCGTCTGTGATCTGGGAAGCTGGCTACAATATTTTGCCTTCGACCTGATGGGCTCACTAACCTTTTCCAAACGATACGGATTTGTCGAGGAGGGCAGAGATGTCAACGGTATCTTGGGCGCCGTTGGGAAGTTTATGAAGACCGCAGCCCCGGTAAGAAAGCGCCCTCGAAGCCGCTCATAATCCAAAAAGCTAATGTAGTTTGGATGGTAGATAGGGCAAGTGCCTTGGGTGGACGACCTTCTGTACAAAAATCCAGTGACTACAGTGTTCCAAAAAACAGCTGGATCTACAATTCTTGGAATGGTGGACCAGTATATTACAGAGCGCCAGTCGCAGCGAAATGATATTATAACTAAAAGAACGAAAATTGGCAAACCAGATATGTTGTCCTGCTTTCTGGAGGTCCAAGAGACCAAACCCAACGTTCCGCACGGGTACTTATCCCCATTGCTATAAAAGAAAAATTTACTAACGTTAACCAGGGCACTAAAAGCTTGGACCTTCGCCAACGTAAAGGCCGGTTCTGATTCTACAGCGAGCTCTATGCAAACCCTATTTTATTACCTCCTCATTCACACACACTCAATGAATCGGGTGTTGGTAGAACTCGAAGGACTGCGTGGGCTTATAGAAGGACCATGTCCAGTTCCGAAGTGGGAGCAAGTCCAACGGTTGCCCTACCTGGACGCTTGTTTCTGGGAGGCCCTCCGTTTACACCCGCCTTTTAGCTTGCCGCTGGAGAGAGTAGTCCCAGTGAGCGGCATAACAATTTGTGGGCATTACCTAGCCCCCGGAACTGTTGTCGGAATGAACCCGTACGTCGTGAACCAGGAACGATCAACTTTCGGTGAGGACTCCACCAGATGGAGACCCGAGCGGTGGATGGAGCTAAAGGCCGAGGAGAGGCGAAAATTGGAACGGAACGTTTTGACGGTATGTTATTCTTTGTAATAACACAGATACTTCGCTTTGAGCTCATATGTGAATTCCTCTAGTTTGGGGCGGGGCGTCGAGGTTGCCTAGGGAAAAATATTGCAGTCTTCGAAGTGAAGAAACTAGTCGCTGCTTTCTTGCTCCGCTACGAAGTATATTTTCTATCTCAGCCAGTCCGATCAACCGGTGCTAATCGATGAACAGGTCCAGATTGTTGACCCCTTGCGACGTCAGACACATAACGCATGGTTCTTTCGCCAATGGGGCATAGATGTAACAATCAAGCAGCGAGAAGGCGCTACACACGGTGCCGCTAATTTAAAACAAAACTAGACTGTAGTGAGCAGCAGTCCTCTTCAATCGTCAATTCTGCGTTATTCTATGGACGGAAAGTCGGAAAGAGGCTATCCCGGGGGAAACTTCGTACGCGTCTAGAGGGATACCTATGGCTCAAATCCTACTGCATAAAGACCGAAATACTAGCCTATCAGTCTGGAATATTATTGTGTGCGCTGTTACTGGTAGCCCCAAAGGCACGTACTCCCAGCCCCCGCTGCTTAGATGTGGCACTCCTGTGAGAAGCCAGGGTGTCCAAGCCCTCTGAATTGCTTTGGTCTATCGCCTTCGGGATAGTTATATGGCATGACTGAGTATATTTGTCTACAAACGTAAGTAGCATGGCCATTTGTTCCACGGGCAAATCGCATACGAATCTATAAAGTCTTATCAATCCAGTGTCTAGTGAGTGCCAGGTGTTTGAAATAATCAAAAATTGACTTGGGTATTCTCGTCAGTGGATTGGTTATTCATATCCCAAGTGTGAGAGTCATTGATTTAAAATCCAAAGAGATAAACGGGTAAAATTTTCTGGGATTCTTTGCCTCAGTCACTAATTATAATATTAGAAAGAAGACTAACTAATCGAAGGCCAGCTTATCTCAGAGCGGCCTCGATCATGCCGTACCCAGGCTTTAAAAGCCAGTAAACCTTCGTAAGAATATACCCCGCCTTACCAAGTAGTTGACTCCACTCTGCACCTGTCCGCTCCTTGCCCGCTATAAAAAGCATGTTTATATCGCTGAGGACGTGGTGTGAATTCGGCGACGTCTCAAGAAGGACTTTATCGCAGATAAGAAGTCTGGAGTTACGAGACATGGAAGGTACCAAATTTGAAAGAATCCGATGGCAGTAGGCATCCGACCAGTCGTGGAAAACTAGTTTATAGAGGTATGCAGCGGCACCTGGCTACTTGGTTAGTAATACCGTATTATTTTCCGTCTTTTATCAGAAATAAGTTAGGCACGCACCTTGAACAGGCTGTATGCCTTCCAAGAAATTATATGCTTGGAATTCAACCCTTCCATCGAACTCGTCGGCCTTAATATCATTAAAAGTACCCTTGAGATCCTGCAGAACCAGTCTCCCTTTGATATTAGAGTAACTTGAACAGATCTCCTAGATGGTGTCACGGTGTGACTGTTACGACCTCGGAATAAAGAAATAAATCTTATTGTAGGTTAGATACGAAGACACTAAGCTAAGGAAGAAAGAAGAAAAAGAATAACAGGATGCTGCTAACAGGGAGAATAAATAGTAGAAGAGAAATGCAAACAAGCGAAACCCAAAGGCACTCTAATCCTCCTGTAATCTTAATATGAAACCTCGATATCTGGTTCATACAGTCTTGGCAATCCTTGCTAATCTGGATCGGGGTTTGGATCATCTGAATCGTCACATACTGCACATGTGAAGGTTTAGGAGCAACTCCACGCATATCTCGCGATAGAATCCATTGTATTAAGGCATCTTCCTGAGTTTGAGATAATGGGAGGTTCTGGTTCCAGAGTTCTCCTTGGAATGTGTGTCCTTGCATGCGATCCTGTAGTGTTGAATTAGGCATATTAAAAATCTGTGCTGCTCGACGAATACTAGGAACTTTGTAATTTTTAGGAGCTTTAATTGTGGGCTGAATCCTACCCCCTTGTTCCATTAATTCTTGACATGATCGACGCGGTTTTGGTGGCATGGTTGTTGTTTGAATAATTACGCGTGTTTAACGCGAGGAATTTTTGGTGGGTGACCGGATCACCCGGGAATTACGTTAACTAGTTAGCATGTCTCTATATATACTTGTCTCTCGCGATACGTAGCCAAGTCCATACGTGTGTATGCAGATTTTTCGAAATAATCAATGTACTCTCTAGTAGAAGAATGGAATGATGTCTGAAAACTGCCTAGCCCTTGCAGGGCTAGACTCAGCTTCCAGGTTTCCCTGTGTTATAATCTGTACTTATTTGTACGTATATAGAGTGTATTACGATTCAGCACTTCAAGCCAGAAGTATCAATTCCCTCCGTTTGAACGAAAACATGAAGAAACGTGTATAATAGGCAATCGGGAGACAGCGTATATCCCAAACCGTCCACAGACTACCATACTTGACATAGTGAACCTTTGTTGCCCACATATACAAAAAGACTTATCCTTACTCTTTCTTGCTCGCTGAACCAGCATCTGCTGCCCCTTACACTGCAGTGGGCGCAGCTCCCCCTACCTCATTTCCTGGGCAACTCGCAGCGCGCAAGCCGGTGGCCGGGTGGAAGACGTACTTATTATGATTCCAGAGCAACATGATGACATCAATACCTAAGACCATGGTACATCATGGTACGTACTATTGCTAAACCTCACCACGACCTTGATACTGGGTCCCCCCTCGCGACCCGCGACCCGGAGGCGTGTCGTAACCTACGACCCGCCAATCCTGTATAACTCTGTCGATCGTACTATATTAGGCGTATTATACCGCTTATAGATTATGCGTTATTTACACTCGTCATAGTTTTGGTATAGTAACAACCCTATTATATATTGAATTATTTGGTTTTTATTGTAAATAGTATATATTATAGGACAATTATATTATATTAAAAATATTAGAGCTATACTACTGGTAGAAGTGTAATAAAAATAAGAAATAGAATTCTTTACTTTTACAATTCAAAGATATATATATCTTGACATATGCGATAGCACTACCACTTTTTATCAAAAATATAAAAAAACTATATATTTTTCAAAACTAGCTATAATTGTTAAAAGCTCTTTATAATATATTAATGTATACTATAATACAATATAATAATAAGCTAAAAACTAATATTACCTATTATAATATAGAGAATACATGTCTAGTACATGCTGTATTATTCATAAATCATGTGAAGGGTCGTGAGGGACGTTCTTGGCGGATTCAGGGTCGGGCCCTAAAACCTGCGTGGTCCGGGTCGTCAGGGTCACCCGCGGGTCGTGGCGAGGTCTTAACTATTGCTGTATGCTGGATAGCACACAGGCCATATTACCTAGGCCACATGGCACTACATCCACACCGCCATTCTCCTGATATTTGCTCTGATCCATCGTAGTCGCATGCTGTTGAGTACAGGAATTGATGACGACCTATACTTGACCGGCTTGGCCGCAAACTCGTAAAGTTGACACCACTAAGATACTGCCATTAAATTCACAACAGTGCTTGCTAAAGATATTAGTTAGTTAAACCTATGGTGTTAACAGATCAAATAGGGGCGGTGATCTCATTGGTTCGCCTCCATCGGGGTCTAGAGCCCCTTTGACCTTGTATCCTTGAAAGGCTGCTGTGCACAAAGGCTATCATTTTGGGCCTAAGCACCATATTGAATTTACAGTACAAAAGGGTGGAAGCCTTATTCCGCACTCCACTTCCAGAGCATTAGATTTAAGCGAATTGCCTCGCATCGGGTCCAAGAATCCTACTGGTGCTGGTCACCATCCAGGGGTACGTCAACCTCCGGATGAGTCGTACTGTTCAAACCCAGATGCCTCAAATTGGCGGCACTGATGTGTGTGGTCGTGGAGAGCCGATGCGCATTATGGCCTCGCATGCCAGGTCAGGGCTGCCTTGCGTTTCACTGTAAGGACAGCGGTCCGTCAGCTCACCGACTTAAACTCTCTGCATTTGGCAGGCATGGACCGACTCCTTACTCTCTTGAACACATGCCCGCGCACATACCGGAATAAGTAGCCCAAGAAACCACGGGGACCACGATGACCATGATATCATAGCCGCGCCTATTGGAGTACCGATGACTTCCGCCAGCTCTCCTATGGCCGATGTGGCAAGAAACTTAATCCCCCTGGAGGGAATTTGTTAAACCAGACAACTTGGGAACCGAGATAAAGGACCTCCACATAGTGTTCTTCGGTTGGATATACGTCTGCAATCGTTGTGAAGATGATCGAACTCGAAACCGCAGCCCCACCACCGCATATTTGGAAGATTGGGGTGAACCAGATGGCACGAGGTTACACTGGAAGGCCCAACGTACATATCAAGCAGCCAGCAAGGCCCGTCAGTGCAACACCCAGCACCCCTAGGAAAAGCAATACCTTGTGTCCAGCACGGTCGGCCATAGCTCCAAATGGCAGAGCCATTATAATTCCCGGTAACTGGTCAAATGCACCCTTCCAGACGTTAAGGAGACAGCTCACACTGCACATCGGCTTCTTTGCAAGGATTTTGCATACCACCCAATTCTTCCCCTCCGGAGAAATCATGATGCCGAGATCGGCAAATAGTCGATGCAAGTCTACTGCACATCCCAAGAAGCAGTATTGTGAAGCTGTTCCTGTCCTGCTTCCAGCCCACACACTCCAGAGACCCTCAGCAAATGACAGTGTGCACTTGAAGATTCATTCTTTGAACCCTCCAGCATTGGTTCCTGTTCTTAATTCCTTGCTTGTATCCTCGATAGTTTAGAGCCTTTGTTCTGGTGCAATAAAAAAAACGTACCACATGAACCTACCAAGAGCTTATGAAAATGCGTCGGCGGCTTTGTCATCACCCAGGTGCTGGGTAAGGTAGTTACCTATTTTCGAGCTGCACCAATTCATGATCACTTTCCAATAGCGAATATACCGCACCCCTTTTCTTGTGCCCTGCACCAGGCTCACTAGAATGCATTAGGTCCTCCATCCATGAAATGTGCAGCCCTTGCGAGCGACTGAAGCAGTCATCTTATTAGCGCCATTATCTTTGGAGAAAAAGCCGAATATTCATTGGCCAACGCTTGCCCTTTAAGAGTTTGGCTCCGCCATTTAACCCTTGCCTTTCCTTGGGATATCTAACCCAAGAACTACTACTTTGTATGGTTGTTATGACATGTGCTGTAATTTTGACGCTAGCTCGGTTTCGCATCACATCACTTCGATGGATTGAAGCTCCACAGTCATGAGCAGTCTGAGCAAAAGTCGCATTTAGTTTAAGCCTGCAGCAATTTTAAAGGATTTTGTTGCTACGGTTATGTCCATGATGTAACTCATAACCAAGAATATATGTTCCGCACAAAATCTTTTCCGGTATTTTTTTTCGCGATATGTAAAATGGCAATAGCTTTCTATTTGTGAATATGCAAGGAGGCCGTAAAGTTCAGCCTAAGCGGTCTGTATGAGCAGTCTGTCTCATGCGATGCCATCCCTTGCACAAAATGTCGGTCTCGTTCGATAACTGAATTCCGACCAATCACATGAGACATAGTTAATTTGTGTGGGGCTTGCTCCAAGACTCTATAAGGGAGCTAACTCTGGAAAACCTTCTTAGAAACCGCAGTAGACTTCATTGTTCTCTTCACCTACCCTCTTGAAGTATTGTGAAGAATAATACTATTCCTGGGAAGGAAAAGGAAGAAGACGACGAACAACTTCTAACAGTTATAGAAAATCAATCGAGATGGCTTGCGACCTTTCCCTAGAGCCAAATCCAAGGTATCTATATTCGAATCCCCCAAGGAATGAAGGTAAGTCGTGTATCTTTCCAACCCTCAACGATAATATGTCCAGGGAAGCGCACAAAATGGTTCGACACATTCCTACGGAGAACTTCATGGACATCAAGACTCTTTACGAAACAGATGAGACCGGTCTAGTGTCTTCGCTTATTGCTGCATGGTCGATTGTTCTTCATCAGTTTGTCGAATCAGACGTGTTGTACTTTGGGGTTTTTGCACCCGAAAAGATAGCTGGATCAGCACTCGATGATGTGCAGGCCTTTACAGTAACCGTGAACCCGGAGTGTTCAATTGAGCAGCTGCTTCGATTCTGCACTTCCAATTTGTCTGCTGGTTCCGGCAAAAGTGGCAATGCTCACTTCAATACTGGCGTTGCATTTGTAACCAAAGACAGCAAGGGCTCATGGGAACCGGAGATGACAAGTGGGCCATTTCGTAACGAAGATAACCAGGTCCGTTCAATCCCCGCTGTTTCCACCTGTGCCAGATTGCTGATAGGGTAGGTCTATGATGCGCTACTCATCACGAAAGCATGCGACAAGTCAGTCGAAATTTTTCTGGAATATAGCACCGCAGTCTTCTCCGACCGACAGGCGGAGATTATAGGGCGTGTAGTGTCGAGAGCAATTAGATCTCTCTTCAACCACCCTAGCCAGAAACTGAGAGATATCGACTTGCTCGATGAACGAAGTGAAGAATATATTACCCAGTGGAATAACAAGGGACTAATACCGCTTACTGTTCCTCCATCGCCGAGATAATTCAGGAGAAGGCCCGCTGCCGACCCGATGCACAGGCTGTGTGTTCATGGGATGGGTCTCTAACATATGGTGATCTCGAGGATGTTTCCAGCAGGCTGGCTATCTATTTGAAAGAAAAGGGAGTGGGCCCGGAGGTCATGGTGCCCGTCTGCTTTGAGAAAACAATTTGGGCGATTGTAGCGATGCTAGCAGTGCTCAACGCTGGCGCAGCATTCGTTCCAATGGACCCATCTCATCCACCCGAGCGCCTCAAGCAAATTATCGCACAAGTAAATGCAACAATCATTCTAACGTCGGACCGATATGCCGCATGTCTGGAGGGCGCCACAGGCGATGTTATTTCTGTTTCAGAGGGAATGGCTGCGCAGCTCCCAGCAGCGAACCGGACGACACTGCCGCGCCCACAACCTCACCATGTGGCATACGTCCTTTTCACTTCGGGTAGCACGGGGATTCCGAAAGGATGCGTCGTCGACCACCGGGCATTGGCAGCTGTCGCAAGCCACGGGGAGGCGTGGCACATTAGGGCTGACACCCACGTTCTCCAGTTCGCATCGTTTAGCTTTGGCGTTTCCATAAATGAAATCTTCTGCACTTTGACGGTTGGGGGTGTCGTCTGTATTCCGTCAGACCACGAGCGAATGAACGACCTCCCGGGAGCGGTACATCGGATGGCGGTTGACTGGGCCTTATTGACTCCTTCATTACTGAGTTCGACTAATCCAGACAGTTTAAGTGGCCTCAAAACACTAGTTGTCGGTGGAGAGCCAATGAGTATGGATCTGACTAATTCCTGGACGGGGAGAACTCACCTATTGCCGGCATACGGGCTGACGGAATGGGCCGGAACATGCACTGTGCAGCATGGAATGAAGGCCGAAGCAAATCCAAAAAACATCGGTAAATCCCCTACCGCCAACCTCTGGCTAGTCAGTCCCAACAACCACAGTGTGTTGGTCCCAGTTGGGGCTGTGGCTGAGCTGGTTATCCAGGGTCCCTGCCTGGCACAAGGATACCTCAACGACGCTGAAAGGACGACCATGGGTTCATCAAGGATCCGCCATGGTTGTGCCGCTTCCAATCAGGACGGGAGTCCAGACTCTACAAGACAGGAGACCTTGTCCGGTATAGCTCCGATGGCAGCCTCATCTACATTGGAAGAAAGAGCATGCAAGCCAAGATCCGTGGGCAGCGCATCGAGCTGGGTGAAGTTGAACACCACGTGTGCCATCACTTTCCTGGAGCCACCAAGGTCATTGTTGACGTGGTCGTTCCAGTAGGTGACACTCCGTCACCAATCCTGGTGGCATTCATATGCTCCAAAGAAGATCGAATGCCCCGGCCAGAGATCACTCGTTCCGATCACGCTGCCGTTTTCGACGGACCTGACCAAGCTTTCCAGTCTCATGCCGCTGAAGCCGATTCGATTATACGCGACCACTTGCCAGATTACATGATTCCACATATCTACGTTCCGCTAAAGTACGTTCCTCTGACGATTACGGGGAAAGTAGACCGACAAAAGTTGAAGGAAGTCGCCGGCTCCTTGTCATATGGGACTTTGGCTTCATATACGCACACCAGAGTTGAACCTATTGCCCCAAGCTCAAGCACGGAAAAGCGTATTCATCGACTGGTTGCAGAGACTCTTAAACTGTCCTCCGAAAACTTCGGTGTGAACGAATGCTTCTTCCGTCTCGGGGGTGATTCCCTCAAAGCAATGCAGCTGGTCACCCGATGCAGAGCTGAGGGGGTGTCCATAACAGTACAGGACATTTTTCGCAAAAGAACTGTGGGCAATCTTTCGTTCCTAGCAGGCAGGATAAAGCGCGACCCTGCAGCGGTGGCTAGCGAGAATGAGGAAACAGAATTTAACTTGTCTCCTGTCCAGCAGGTCATAGTTCAGGCTGGAGAACAGAGTGGGCATCCATTAACAAGCGAAGTCTTCCTTCGGCTGAACAGGCCCGTTGACCCCACTCACTTGGAAAAGGCTATACGGCAGGTCGTCGGTCAGCATCCAATGCTGCGCGCTAGATTTGAGCGTGATCAGAACGGCATTTGGACTCAATATGCTCCAAATATTGCTCGCCAGCCCAAGGATGGTATAGTTACACCAGCTGTACCGTGTCTACAATGAACGAGGCCTCGGATATTATGAGAGTAAGACAGGAGCGGCTGAACATCCAAGAAGGTCCTGTGTTCATTGCTTTACTTCTGAACCTTGTTGATGGTAGCCAATATTTGATGCTTGCAGCACACGCGCTGGTCATCGACCACATTTCTTGGGGAATTGTTCTAAAAGACATCGATTATTTCCTGGATCCTGGTACGTGCGTGCACAGGCCAAGGCCACTGGCTTTCCAGCAGTGGTGCCGCTCTGAATTTGGGAAGAGAAATGAACACAGCATCATCCCCGTACCCGTAATGCCCACGGCAATATTGGACCAGCCATTGTGTCTACGTGCAAATGTTGCGCCGCCGAAGCACAGCCGCGACATCAGAGGCGTGGATATACCAATTCCATCGTCGTTGCTCAATGATACTAACAGGGCTCTTCGCGTCCGGCCCACTGAAATCTTTCTGGCAGTGGTGCTGCACGCTTTCAGGAAGGTTTTTGAAGATCAAGACACACTGCTATTGATCATCCAGCAAGACGGAAGGAACCTCAAATCACAATATGGTGATTTCTCACGGACCGTTGGCCAGTTCACTACGTTTTTGCCCCTGTGTGTGCAATTGTCCGGACGGCCTAGCTTTGGTGAGATTCTTCGCCAAACGAAGGAGCGCTACCGGCAGGCTCAGGACGGCAAAACAACATGTCTAGTCCCTAAACACGGTGAACAATCCCCACTAGAAACTTCTCTTTGTGCGCCTGTGCCCAGGGTACTCTTCAACTTTCTTCCACCCTCCCAGGGACAGCAAGCGTGTAACAGCGCTATCTTCGAGCAGGTCGTCAGGGAGCAACCAATATATTTGCACCGTGTACCGCCCAGTGATGAAATAGTGGTGACTGTTTCAGCCATCGAAAGTTGTCCGAGGATGATCTTCAGTGGAGCTCCAGACTCAAGCACCTGGACAGACCTAGAACGCTGGGTCCGAGAGTGTAAGCACTCTTTAGATGAGGCCGTGCAGGTCCTGGGAGAAAGGAACCCCACTTTCACCCCCTGTGACTTTCCGCTCTTGGCTTTGACTGAAAGCGATCTCCAGAATTTTCTACATCACCGTTTGGCGGCAATTGACATTGCCCCCGAAGATGTAGAAGCAGCATACCCATGTTCCCCAATCCAGCAAGGGATGTTAATCAGCCAAGCAAAACAACCAGAACACTATCAGTTGCTCTTCGTTTGGGAAGTTATCGCCGCTGGTGGCCATGCGACGATCGACGCCGAGCGACTCCAATCCGCCTGGCAGCAGTTAACCCGCCGTCATTCCATCCTGAGGACAATATTCACTGATGGAGTGGGGAATACTTCGTTTATCCAAGTCCTCCTGAATGCGGACGCGGTGCGGACAGCGGCCATTCGATGCGCTGACAGCGATGAGGCATATTCTACACTGTATTCCAACCGGCAGATTGGCGGACACGGCCGACAGTCCCTGCCCCGGTTCACAGTCTGCGAGACGGAGCGCGGAAAAGTGCTGGTTGCTGTGGAGATCAGTCACGTGTTGACGGATGCGACGTCAATGGAGATTATGAAACGTGACTTGGCGCTGGCGTATGATGACGAACTGCCCCGCACCGGCGTAGCACACTACAGTGCCTACATTTCGTTCCTCGAGGGCTCTCGCAGGGATGCTGCTCTGGAGTACTGGAAAGAGTATTTGGCAGGGTGCAATCCATGCTACTTTCCGCGACTCAACAATGAATCACACTGTGCCAGCCTGGCCGCGGAACCACGGTCGGTTAGCGTCCCGTTCGAATATACATCCGAGCTCTATGCGTTTTGCAACGAAGCAGGCCTTACCGTCTCAAACGTGATCCAGGTTGCTTGGGGCCTGGTGCTACGGGCATTTACTGGTCTGGATACTGTTCTGTTCGGCTACCTCACCTCTGGGCGAGACGCTCAAGTAGTCGGGATCGAAGATGCTGTGGGGCCATATATCAATATATTGGTCTGCCGTATTGATTTTCATCAATCAGCAACGTTGTTAGAGATATTACAGAAAGTCCAACGGGACTTCATGCAGGGGGTTTCATCACAGCACTTTTCTCTGTCAGACCTTTTCCATTCTGTCGGTGATGGAGTTCAAAGTATATTCAACACGTGCATGACGTTTCCACCGGACATACCGTACAGCGAACATAACAGGGGAAATATCAAACTCCAAGAAATTGGAGGCGTCCGTCCAGACGAGGTGAGCATATTCTACTGGTCAAACATTTTCTACTTGCGTACATTCGTAACAAAGCACTGACAAGGACTGCACGTAGTATGACATTACCATTGAATGCAAGTCGAGAGCTGGGGGGTTTACAGCGTCGCTACAGTATTCGACGTCTGCTCTCTCTGAAACACAAGCCGCTAGGATTGCGCATAATCTGGGCCAAGCCGTGACTGGCATAATACAGCAAAGGGGGAGGCAGAGAGTCCCGCCGTTACTCAGTGAGACGGACAGGCAGCAACTGCAGCAATGGAACGGAACGGTACCGGAGCGGGTGGAGCGCTGCGTGCACGATCTAATCGCGGAGCGGTGCCAGGCCCAGCCGGACGCTCCAGCTGTCTGTGCGTGGGACGGAGACTTTACATACGGCGAGCTGGACCGGCTCTCGTCGGCGCTGGCAGCGCGCTTGATCGAGCTCGGGGTTGGTCCGGAGGTGTTTGTTCCTGTGTGCTTTGAGAAGTCACGGTGGACGACGGTGGCGATGCTGGGGGTGATGAAGGCGGGCGGGGCGTTTGTGCTGCTGGACCCGTCGCACCCACGGGCGCGGCTGGAGGAGATCTGCCGGGCTGTGTCGGCGGGCGTGGTCGTCGTGTCACCATTGCAGACAGGGCTGGCGGAGCAGTTGGTGCTGCAAGTTGTCGTTGTAGGCGACGGCTTGTCAGCCCTGAGTCAAGGTCATAGTCGTGCCGTTGCATCATCAGCAGAGCCGCATCATGCAGCATACGCTGTGTTCACCTCTGGTTCAACTGGGAGTCCAAAAGGTGTCATAATCCAGCATTCCTCGTTTTGCACCAGCGGGACGTGCCATGGCAATAGCCTCCGCCTGGACAAGTCGTCGAGAGTCCTACAATTCTCGTCGTATACATTCGATATGAGTCTCTTCGACACATTAACTACTCTGTTTATGGGGGGATGTGTCTGTGTGCCATCTGATGATCAGAGACGCCATGACATTTCTCAAGCGATAGGTGAACTACAAGTTACCTACGCCATGCTTACTCCTGCCGTGCTGGCTCTCTTACAACCGCGCCATGTCTCCACGTTGAAAACTCTTGCTGTTGGTGGCGAAAGGATTCCTCCCGCACTTGTTGAACACTGGGCCGGGATCATCGAGCTAGCTCTTGTATATGGGCCAACAGAATGTTCGGTGCTAAGCACCACCCAAGTAAACAGGGAGTCCGTCTTCGATTCTGCTAACATCGGCCACGGCGCGGGCTGCGTGTGCTGGGTGACTGACCCGCAGGATCATAGAAGACTACTGCCGATTGGGGCGGTGGGGGAGTTACTGATCGAGGGCCCGATCGTGGGCCGGGGCTACTTCAACGACCCGGAGAAGACGGCGGCTGCCTTTATCGAGCCGCCGGCGTGGCTGCGCGAGTTCCGCGCCGCCTGCCCCGGCAACCCCGGCGGCGACCGGCTGTACAAGACAGGCGACCTGGTCCAGTACGCGGCCGACGGGTCGCTGCGGTTCGTCGGGCGCAAGGACACGCAGGTCAAGCTGCGCGGACAGCGCATCGAGCTGGGCGAGGTCGAGCACCACACGCGCGAGTGTTTTCCGGGGGCGCGGGACGTGGTGGCCGAAGTGGTCAGCCCAGCAGAAGCGGGACGTGCGCCGATGCTGGTGGCGTTTGTGTGGGTGGACAGCCAGGACGGGGCGGGCCATAACAGCACAGAGGAAGTGCTACTCCCCGCCACGGACGCGTTCCGCGGCGCCATCCCGACCGCCGAGGCGCGCCTCCAGGACGCGGTGCCGGCGTACATGGTGCCGGCGGTGTTCCTCCCGCTGGCGGCGGTGCCGCTGACGGCCACGGGCAAGACCGACCGGCGGCGATTGCGCGACCGGGCCGCGGCGCTCTCCCGGGCGGACATCGAATCATACAGCGTCGTGGCAGGTGCCAAGCGGGCCCCTGCGACGGCGGCGGAGCGGACGCTGCAGCGGCTGTGGGCGCGGGTGCTCAACGTCCCGCCCGACGCCATCGGCGCTGACGACAGCTTCTTCCGCCTGGGCGGCGATTCCATCACCGCCATGCAGCTGGCTGGCGCCGCGCGCGAGGACGGCTTCACGCTCTCCGTGGCCCACGTCTTCCAGCATCCAAAGCTCTCCAGCCTGACCACATGTCTCCAATTAACGGCAGACGGTGCGCTGGATGAGATCCTCCCCTTCTCCCTGATTGATCAGGCTGGAGCGCGTCACGACGTCCTCCGACTTGCCGTGACACAGTGCCAGGTCCGTGAGGATCAGATGCCGACCTCTACCCCTGCACCGCTCTGCAGGAGGGCCTCCTGGCGCTCACCATGAAGACGGCTGGTGCCTATGTCGCACACTTCTCCTACACATTGCCAAGTGATGTAGAGCTGAATCAGCTTTACAGTGCGTGGGACAGGGTCGCTCGCGCTAATCCCATCCTCCACACTCGGATCATCCAGAGCGACACGCTGGGGTCGTTCCAGGCGGTCGTGCCGAGCCGACCTGGAGTGGAGGGTCTACGACAACGAGGATGCTTTCCAGGCCCGGGTTCCGACGTTCTTCGGATTAGGACAGCCGCTATTCCGTGCGGCGGTCGTCCGCTCCCATGATTACCGCACACCCCACCGGCTCGTCCTCTCGATGCACCATGCCCGTGTACGACGCGTGGTCGCTCCCACTCCTCCTGGAGCAGGTGGAGGCAACCCTCCGGGGCGAGTCCTTGCGCCGTCGGCCGTTCAGCCCATTCGTAACCTACTTAGCGCGGTCGAAAGATGCAGCGGAGTCCTTCTGGCGGACGGAGCTCGCTAATGCCGATACGAACCCTTTTCACCGCTTCCCGTACCATCTTACGCGCCGAAGCCATCTGAGTCAGTAACACATACGATACCACTACCACCAGATGTGGCGGGTGACTTTACACTATCGACAACGATCCGACTGGCCTGGGCACTCACCCTCTCGCAATACGCCAACACGGACGACGTCATTTTCGGGCTGACCGTGACTGGCCGTGGGGCGCCAGTGGCGGGGATCGAGCGGATGACGGGCCCGACCATTGCGACTATCCCGCTGCGTGTCCGCCTGGACCGCGGCGCTACCGTGGCCGAGGCTCTACGGCAGGTGCAGGACCACTCGGCGCGGCTGCTACCGCACGAGCAGACGGGTCTGCAGAATATCCGACGCCTGAGCGACGGCGCAGCGGCCGCCTGCGGCTTTCAAAACCTGCTGGTGATCCAGCCGCGCTTAGCGGAAGAAAATCGAACCTTACTCACCCCAGCGCCGTGACATCTGATCAAGGGGCATTTACTACTTACGCCCTAACTCTACGTTGTCAATTGCTTTCGGACTCTGTCACGGTCCATGCAACGTATGATCCCCATATTATTGGGGCCGCAGAGGTGCAGCGACTGTTGTACCAGCTGGCACATGTGACCCGGTCAGTTCATTGCCATCCCCACAGGCGGATCGCAGACATGGATGGACCCAGTCCGGAAGACCGCGCGCAACTGCAGACGTGGAACAGGATGGTGCCAGCGCGGGTGGAGCGCTGCGTCACGATCTAATCGCGGAGCGGTGCCAGGCCCAGCCTGACGCTCCAGCTGTCTGTGCGTGGGACGGAGACTTGACGTACGGCGAGCTGGACCGGCTGTCGTCCGCGCTGGCGGCGCACCTGGCCGGACTGGCGGTCGGGCCAGAGGTATTTGTGCCGCTCCTGTTCGAAAAGTCGCGGTGGACGGCGGTGGCGATGCTGGGGGTGATGAAGGCGGGCGGGGCGTTTGTATTATTGGACCCGTCGCATCCGCGGGCGCGGCTGGAGGGCATTTGCCGGCCGTGTCGGCAGGCGTGGTAGTCGCGTCGGCATCACAGGCACCAGTGGCAGCGATGTGGGCGGAAAAGATAGTAAGGATTCCAACTGACAATCCTGTGGGCGTTCAAGCAGCGGCCCTTTTCGAGATCTCCCGTGACCCCAGACAATGCTGTCTATGCCGTCTTCACGTCAGGCTCGACCGGCACGCCGAAGGGCACAGTCATTCCGCATTCGGCTTTTGCTACCAGTGCCTCGTCTCATGGCCCTGCTCTAGGCTTTGACAATACTTCCCGACTTTACCAGTTTTCGAGCCACGCTTTCGACAATAGTATATCCAATTACTTGACTATCTTCCTTCTTGGAGGATGTGTGTGTGTTCCATCTGATGCTGACCGATGGGACCGCAGTGATCTGGCAATTAATCGACTGCAGGCGACAGTGTGTGTTCTTACCCCTAGCTTTGTACGGTCCCTTCGCCGTGACATGGTTCCTCATATTCGTCAAATGATTCTCATGGGCGAGCCACCATCCACGGCAGACATGGAGCAGTGGATCCGGAAGGTCGGGCTTTGGAATGAGTATGGCCCGGCGGAGTGCGCTGTTGTTAGTTCCGTGCGAAAGATCCCTGACGATATGATCGATCCTCGCAATATCGGCCAAGCAACTGGCTGCGTGAGGTGGGTGACTGACCCGCAGGATCATGGAAGACTACTGCCGATTGGGGCGGTGGGGGAGCTACTGATCGAGGCCCGATCGTGGGCGGGGGCTACCTCAACGACCCGGAGCGGGACGGCGGCGGCCTTCATCGACCCGCCAGCCTGGCTGCGCGAGTTCCGCGCCGTCTGTCCCGGCAACCCCGGCGGCGACCGGCTGTACAAGACAGGCGACCTGGTCCAGTACGCGGCCGACGGGTCGCTGCGGTTCGTCGGGCGCAAGGACACGCAGGTCAAGCTGCGCGGGCAGCGCATCGAGCTGGGCGAGGTCGAGCACCACACGCGCGAGTGTTTCCGGGGCGCGGACGTGGTGGCCGAAGTGGTCAGCCCGGCAGAAGAAGGGCGTGCGCCGATGCTGGTGGCGTTTGTGTGGGTGGACAGCCAGGACGGGGCGGGCTATGACAGCACAGAGGAAGTGCTACTCCCCGCCACGGACGCCTTCCGCGGCGCCATCCCGACCGCCGAGGCGCGCCTCCAGGACGCGGTGCCGGCGTACATGGTGCCGGCGGTGTTCCTCCCGCTGGCGGCGGTGCCGCTGACGGCCACAGGCAAGACCGACCGGCGGCGATTGCGCGACCGGGCCGCGGCGCTCTCCCGGGCGGATATCGAATCATACAGCGTCGCGGCGGGCGCCAAGCGGGCGCCTGCGACGGCGGCGGAGCGGACGCTGCAGCAGCTGTGGGCGCGGGTGCTCAACGTCCCGCCCGACGCCATCGGCGCTGACGACAGCTTCTTCCGCCTGGGCGGCGATTCCATCACCGCCATGCAGTTATCGTCTCTGGCGAGATCCAAGGGGTTTACCTTAAGTGTTTCTGATATCTTCCTCTCCAAAACTATTGCGGGGCTTGCGCCCCTCCTCGCCATGGAACGTCAGGCCCCCCTTAATATGGAGGAGTTGGTTAATGTCCCCTTTGATTTATCCCCCATCCAAAGCTTGTTCTTTGAGCTCGCTCCAAACGGTGCCAACTACTACAACCAGAGCTTCCTGATCCCGCTGGCCGCATCGGTCGCCTCTGACGACCTTGCTTATGCCATCTCCGTCATTATCGACCGTCATTCCATGTTACGCGCCCGCTTCAGCCAACGCAATGATGGTAGCTGGAGTCAGACTGTGTGCACCAGTGTCGAGGCCACTTACAGATACCACCATTCTATCGTCACATCACTGGAGGCAGCAACGCCAATAATACACGCCGGTCAGCGGAGCCTTGACTTCCATAATGGCCCGCTGTTTAGTGTCGATCTCATCGACATCAGTCCAGGCCAAGAGCAGTATATCTTCCTGGTAGCACACCATCTCGTTATCGACCTCGTGTCGTGGCGGATCATATTAGCGGATCTGGAGGACCTTCTCCAGAGCGGCCACATTTCGGGGCCCAAAAGTCTTCCGTTCCAAGCGTGGTGCCAACTGCAAGCGGAGTACGCCCGCGACTATTTAGACCCTGGGAACGTCTTACCCTCCATGCTACCTCCTGCTGCACCTGACTACTGGGGTCCGATCGCTCACCTGAACACCTGGGATAACGTAACCCACGGCAGCTTCACCGTCAGCGAAGAGGTTACGACGACCCTATTCGGCAAGGCCAACGATGCTCTCCAGACCCAGCCGGTAGAAATCTTCCAGGCAGCACTCTGGCATGCCTTTGTTCGGGCTTTCCCTCACCGGCCGCCTCCCACTATCTTCAGCGAGGGCCACGGACGCGAACCGTGGGATCCCGCTATCGATCTGTCCCGTACGGTCGGATGGTTTACCACGATGTGGCCGATGTGCATTGCGATAGACGGCGACAACGACAGCATTATCGACGTCGTCCGGCGGTCCAAGGACACGCGGCGACGGACACCGGGCAATGGCTGGGCCTACTTCGCTTCCCGCTTCCTGAACTCGGACGGCCGTCAGGCCTTTAACGCACACGGACCAGTGGAGATTATGTTTAACTATCTGGGTCTATATCAGCAGTTTGAACGGGAAGGCGCTCTCCTCTGTCCTCCCATTACTTTGGAATCTCATGTGCCGGATATGGCAGGAGATGTACCACGATTTGCACTGATCAATGTCTCTGCAGGTGTGGAGCGAGGCCGCCTGCGCTTTTCTTTCAGTTACAACAGTCACATGCAGCACCAAGATGGCATCTGCCGGTGGATGGTA
Organism: Aspergillus persii; assembly: GCA_002215965.1. NCBI lineage: Eukaryota > Fungi > Ascomycota > Eurotiomycetes > Eurotiales > Aspergillaceae > Aspergillus > Aspergillus persii. The sequence continues at coordinate 6,501,291 of NGZO01000001.1, forward strand.
AACTGCGAGCAGTCGCTCCAGGAGGCTGCAGAACGGCTAACTAACATGGGCCGACGCCTCACTTTATCTGACTTTCCGCTCCTTTCACTCACATATAATGCCCTGGACACGTTCATGGAGAAGATAGGTTCTCGGGTACCATCTCTGGAAGTGGAGGATGCCTATCCTTGCTCGCCGATACAACGCGGAATTCTGATCAGTCAGACTAAAGATGCCCGTCTTTACCAGACAGACGCTATATGGAAGGCTGTTTCGAACCGCGCGTCGCAGCCAGTCGACCTCGGCCGCCTGCAGCAGGCATGGCAACAGGTGGTTGATCGCCACGCGATCCTCCGGACAATCTTCGTGGAGAGTGTTTCTCAGTCGGCCTATGTTGATCAAGTAGTACGCACTTCCGCCGCTGCCGACATTGAAATAATTAAAGGGACGATAGGCGATGATCCAGTCGTTACGATTAAAGAGCATTTCAGGACTGCTAGTTGGAATGGGCACGCTCTTCACCGGCTGGTATTATTCGCTACCCCGATGGAGACCTTCTGCACTCTCCGTATCAATCACGCCCTAATTGACGCCCAGTCGATGCGTATCCTGCAACGGGACCTACAGCTGGCATATGACGGCGAACTCCCATCAGGACAGGCCCCGCTCTACAGCGGCTACATTTCCTACTTGCAGGGCATATCCGACTCGGATGCCGAGACCTATTGGAAATCATATATGGATAATGCCGAACCCTGTCTCTTCCCAACACTGCACGATGAGGGCTTGGAAGAAATGGAGCGCACCGAACTCGTCACGTCGGTCAATCTAGGGTCTGGATCTCAACTCCACGAATTCTGCCAGCGTCACGAGGTGACACTGCCCAACCTATTCCAAGCTGCATGGGCTATAGTCCTCCAAATCTACACGGGTTCGGACTCGGTTTGCTTTGGCTACCTCAACTCAGGCCGAGAGGTACCCGTACCCGGCGTTGACCACGTTGTGGGACCGTTTATCAACATGCTAGTATGTCGCATGCGAATACCGTCGGATTTACCAGCTCTGTCGCTCGTGCAAACGAAGCAGAACCAGTACCTAGAGAGTCTCCCGTATCAGCACTACTCGTTGGCCGACGTTCTCCACTTGGCCGGTATGTCGGGGAAGCCACTATTCAATACATCGATGTCCGTGCAGCACGTGGGGAGCAGTCAAAAGGAGGAGACTAGCATCCGACTAGAAACGGTGGGGGGATACGATCATACAGAGGTAAGTTGAACAAGGTCAGGTGCAAGTGTTTTGCGCCAAGGAAACGTGGGGCCTGGTTCTAACGCAAGAATACTATAGTATGATGTTTCCATTGCTGTTGGCATCGCGGAGGAGCGTATAGAAGTCTACCTCAGCTACTGGACAACGAGCCTTAGTGAGTGGCAGGCGCAAAGTATTACTCACACCTTCAAGCAGGTGGTGTTTGAGATGGTCGGACGACCGTATGATCCAGTGAAACAATTACATGTCGTCAGTGAGAGTGACAAGAAGCAGCTGCGGCAGTGGAACGGGACGGTACCGGAGCGGGTGGAGCGGTGCGTTCACGATCTAATCGCGGAGCGGTGCCAGGCCCAGCCGGACGCTCCAGCTGTCTGTGCGTGGGACGGAGACTTTACATACGGCGAGCTGGACCGGCTCTCGTCGGCGCTGGCAGCGCGCCTGATCGAGGTCGGGGTTGGTCCGGAGGTGTTTGTTCCTGTGTGCTTTGAGAAGTCACGGTGGACGACGGTGGCGATGCTGGGGGTGATGAAGGCGGGCGGGGCGTTTGTCCTACTGGACTCGTCGCACCCACGGGGGCGAATGAAGGCTATCTGCCGGGCCGTGTCAGCGGGCGTGGTCGTCGCGTCGGCAACGAACCAGGAGCTGGCAAGTGAGCTGGCAACAGCAGTGATCGTGGTGGGTGACTATGAGACGCTATGGCGCAACCCGACACGATACTGGGCAGGGTCTGCCGTTACCCCAGAAAATGCCCTTTACAGTGTTTTCACTTCTGGCTCCACTGGCACACCCAAAGGTGTTGACATGCCCCATGCGGCCTTTGCCAGCAGTGCGCTATCGCATGGCCCTGCTCTGGGCATTGACAATACTTCCCGCGTTTTTCAATTCTCTAGTTACGCCTTTGATAAGTATATCTGATAGCCTGACAACGCTGCTTGCGGGAGGATGCATATGTGTTGCGTCCGATACGACACGATGGAGTGATACTGGTTTAGCGATCCGCCAATTACGTGCAACCATTTGTTTTCTGACACCGTCTGTTGCACGGACACTTCGCTCTGACCAGGTTTCCGGTCTCTGCCAAATGATCCTTATGGGCGAGCCACCATCCACGGCGGACGTGGAGCAGTGGATCCGGAAGGTCGGGCTTTGGAATGAGTATGGCCCGGCGGAGTGCGCTGTTGTTAGTTCCGTACGAAAGATCCCTGACGATATGATCGATCCTCGCAATATCGGCCAAGCAACTGGCTGCGTGAGGTGGGTGACTGACCCGCAGGATCATGGAAGACTACTGCCGATTGGGGCGGTGGGGGAGTTACTGATCGAGGGCCCGATCGTGGGCCGGGGCTACTTCAACGACCCGGAGAAGACGGCGGCTGCCTTTATCGAGCCGCCGGCGTGGCTGCGCGAGTTCCGCGCCGCCTGCCCCGGCAACCCCGGCGGCGACCGGCTGTACAAGACAGGCGACCTGGTCCAGTACGCGGCCGACGGGTCGCTGCGGTTCGTCGGGCGCAAGGACACGCAGGTCAAGCTGCGCGGGCAGCGCATCGAGCTGGGCGAGGTCGAGCACCACACGCGCGAGTGTTTTCCGGGGCGCGGGACGTGGTGGCCGAAGTGGTCAGCCCGGCAGAAGAAGGGCGTGCGCCGATGCTGGTGGCGTTTGTGTGGGTGGACAGCCAGGACGGGGCGGGCTATGACAGCACAGAGGAAGTGCTACTCCCCGCCACGGACGCCTTCCGCGGCGCCATCCCGACCGCCGAGGCGCGCCTCCAGGACGCGGTGCCGGCGTACATGGTGCCGGCGGTGTTCCTCCCGCTGGCGGCGGTGCCGCTGACGGCCACGGGCAAGACCGACCGGCGGCGATTGCGCGACCGGGCCGCGGCGCTCTCCCGGGCGGACATCGAATCGTACAGCGTCGCGGCAGGTGCCAAGCGGGCGCCTGCGACGGCGGCGGAGCGGACGCTGCAGCGGCTGTGGGCGCGGGTGCTCAACGTCCCGCCCGACGCCATCGGCGCTGACGACAGCTTCTTCCGCCTGGGCGGCGATTCCATCACCGCCATGCAGCTGGCTGGCGCCGCGCGCGAGGACGGCTTCACGCTCTCCGTGGCCCACGTCTTCCAGCATCCAAAGCTCTCCAGTCTGACCACATGTCTCCAATTAACGGCGGACAGTGCGCTGGATGAGGTCCTCCCCTTCTCCCTGATTGATCAGGCTGGAGCGCGTCACGACGTCCTCCGACTTGCCGTGACACAGTGCCAGGTCCGTGAGGATCAGATCGCCGACCTCTACCCCTGCACCGCTCTGCAGGAGGGCCTCCTGGCGCTTACCATGAAGACGGCTGGTGCCTATGTTGCACACTTCTCCTACACATTGCCAAGTGATATAGAGCTGAATCAGCTCCACACTGCGTGGGACAGGGTCGCTCACGCCAACCCCATCCTCCACACTCGGATCATCCAGAGCGACACGCTGGGGTTGTTTCAGGCGGTCGTGCCGGCCGACCTGGAGTGGACGGTCTACGACGAGGGTGCCTTCCAGGCCCGGGTTCCGACGTTCTTCGGGTTAGGACAGCCGCTAGTCCGTGCGGCGGTCGTCCGCTCCCATGATTACCGCACACCCCACCGGCTCATCCTCTCGATGCACCATGCCGTGTACGACGCGTGGTCGCTCCCACTCCTCCTGGAGCAGGTGGAGGCAACCCTCCGGGGCGAGCCCTTGCGCCGTCGGCCGTTCAGCCCATTTATAACCTACTTAGCGCGGTCGAAAGATGCATCGGAGACCTTCTGGCGGACAGAGCTCGCCAATACCAATGCGAACCCTTTTCCGCCGCTTCCCGTACCATCTTACGCGCCGAAGCCATCCGAGTCAGTAACACATACAATATCACTACCACCAAATGCGGCGGGTGACTTTACACTATCGACAACGGTCCGAATGGCCTGGGCACTCACCCTCTCGCAATACACCAACACGGACGACGTTATTTTCGGGCTGACCGTGACTGGCCGTGGGGCGCCAGTGGCGGGGATCGAGCAGATGACGGGCCCGACCATTGCGACTATCCCGCTGCGTATCCGCCTGGACCGCGGCGCTACCGTGGCCGAGGCTCTACGGCAGGTGCAGGACCACTCGGCGCGGCTGCTACCTCACGAGCAGACGGGTCTGCAGAACATCCGACGCCTGAGCGACGGCGCAGCGACCGCCTGCAGCTTTCAAAACCTGCTGGTGATCCAGCCGCGCCGTGAGACGCACTCGACGGGCTTATTTACGGAAGCAGATGTCACGTCTAGTGAAGGAGCGTTCACGACATATGCACTCACGGTCCTCTGTGAGCTGGCGTCGGACTCGGTCATAGTGCAGGCGACGTACGACCCGCAAGTGATTGGGGCGGTAGAGGTGCAGCGACTGTTGTGCCAGCTGGCACATGTGACCCAGGAGATACATCGACAGCCCGACAGCCGAGTTCGGAATCTAAGCAGGCTCAGTCCCGAAGATCGCGCGCACTTGCGGCAATGGAACAGAGTCGTTCCGGAGCGAGTGGAGCGGTGCGTGCATGAGCTGATCGCGGAGCGGAGCCGGGCCCAGCCGGACGCGCCGGCCGTGTGTGCATGGGACGGAGACTTGACGTACGGCGAGCTGGACCGGCTGTCGTCCGCGCTGGCGGCGCACCTGGCCGGACTGGGGTCGGGCCAGAGGTGTTTGTGCCGCTGTTGTTCGAAAAGTCGCGGTGGACGGTGGTGGCGATGCTGGGGGTGATAAAGGCGGGCGGGGCGTTTGTGCTGCTGGACCCGTCGCACCCGCGAGCACGGCTGGAGGGCATGTGTCGCGCGCTGTCAGCCCAGGTTATTGTGACGTCGGAACAGAATACAAGGATATCTGCGGAATTTGCAGCGCAGGTAGTTACGATGGCAGACAACGCAGCGCTGTGGAGTGAAGCTGAAGACCAGCGTATGTCCTCGTCGGTTTGTCCTGATAACGCAGTGTACGCAGTGTTCACCTCGGGTTCAACCGGAACTCCAAAAGGGGCGGTTATTGAGCATAGCGCTTACTGCTCAGGTGCACTCCGGCATGGCTCAAGTCTTACTCTTACGCCGAATTCCCGAGTCTTCCAATTCTCATCTTATTCATTTGATGTCAGCATTTCGGACAATCTTACCACCTTGATCCATGGGGGTTGTGTTTGCGTTCCCCGTGAGATAGACCGGTGGGCAGATATTCCCTCCGCCATAAGAGAATGTCGGGCAAATTATAGCTTCTTCACGCCCACGGTGGCAAGACTTATGCGTGTTGCGGATATTCCTACTATCGAAACAATCACTCTTGGGGGTGAATTAGTCTCTCAAACTGACGTGGAGAAATGGACAGGAGTTGTGAAAATACTGAATCAATACGGACCGGCGGAATGCTCAGTCATTTCAACAATCCAATGCGTCACTGCGAAAACTTATAATGATGCAGGGAACATCGGCTGTGCAACGGGTGGCGTGTGCTGGGTGGCGGATCAAGCGGACCACGAGCGATTGCTCCCGATCGGGGCGGTGGGGGAGCTGCTGATCGAGGGCCCCATCGTGGGCCGAGGCTACCTCAACGACCCGGAGAAGACGGCGGCGGCCTTCATCGACCCGCCGGCGTGGCTGCGCGAGTTCCGCGCCGCCTGCCCCGGCAACCCCGGCGGCGACCGGCTGTACAAGACGGCGACCTGGTCCAGTACGCGGCCGACGGGTCGCTGCGGTTCGTCGGGCGCAAGGACACGCAGGTCAAGCTGCGCGGGCAGCGCATCGAGCTGGGCGAGGTCGAGCACCACACGCGCGAGTGTTTTCCGGGGGCGCGGGACGTGGTGGCCGAAGTGGTCAGCCCGGCAGAAGAAGGGCGTGCGCCGATGCTGGTGGCGTTTGTGTGGGTGGACAGCCAGGGCGGGGCGGACCATGACAGCACAGAAGAAGTGCTACTCCCCGCCACGGACGCCTTCCGCGGCGCCATCCCGACCGCCGAGGCGCGCCTCCAGGACGCGGTGCCGGCGTACATGGTGCCGGCGGTGTTCCTCCCGCTGGCGGCGGTGCCGCTGACGGCCACAGGCAAGACTGACCGGCGGCGATTGCGCGACCGGGCCGCGGCGCTCTCCCGGGCGGACGTCGAATCGTACAGCGTCGCGGCAGGTGCCAAGCGGGCGCCTGCGACGGCGGCGGAGAGCGGCTGTGGGCGCGGGTGCTCAACGTCCCGCCCGACGCCATCGGCGCTGACGACAGCTTCTTCCGCCTGGGCGGCGATTCCATCACCGCCATGCAGCTGGCTGGGGTCGCGCGCGAGGACGGCTTCACGCCTCTCCGTGGCCCACGTCTTCCAGCATCCAAAGCTCTCCAGTCTGACCACATGTCTCCAATTAACGGCGGACAGTGCGCTGGATGAGGTCCTCCCCTTCTCCCTGATTGATCAGGCTGGAGCGCGTCACGACGTCCTCCGACTTGCCGTGACACAGTGCCAGGTCCGTGAGGATCAGATCGCCGACCTCTACCCCTGCACCGCTCTGCAGGAGGGCCTCCTGGCGCTTACCATGAAGACGGCTGGTGCCTATGTTGCACACTTCTCCTACACATTGCCAAGTGATATAGAGCTGAATCAGCTCCACACTGCGTGGGACAGGGTCGCTCACGCCAACCCCATCCTCCACACTCGGATCATCCAGAGCGACACGCTGGGGTTGTTTCAGGCGGTCGTGCCGGCCGACCTGGAGTGGGCGGTCTACGACAGCGAGGATGCTTTCCAGGCCCGGGTTCCGACGTCCTTCGGATTAGGACAGCCGCTAGTCCGTGCGGCGGTCGTCCGCCCCCATGATTACCGCACACCCCACCGGCTCATCCTCTCGATGCACCATGCCGTGTACGACGCGTGGTCGCTCCCACTCCTCCTGGAGCAGGTGGAGGCAACCCTCCGGGGCGAGTCCTTGCGCCGTCGGCCGTTCAGCCCATTCGTAACCTACTTAGCGCGGTCGAAAGATGCAGCGGAGTCCTTCTGGCGGACGGAGCTCGCTAATATCGATGCGAACCCTTTTCCACCGCTTCCCGTACCATCTTACGCGCCGAAGCCATCCGAGTCAGTAACACATACGATACCACTACCACCAGATGTGGCGGGTGACTTTACACTATCGACAACGATCCGACTGGCCTGGGCACTCACCCTCTCGCAATACGCCAACACGGACGACGTCATTTTCGGGCTGACCGTGACTGGCCGTGGGGCGCCAGTGGCGGGGATCGAGCGGATGACGGGCCCGACCATTGCGACTATCCCGCTGCGTGTCCGCCTGGACCGCGGCGCTACCGTGGCCGAGGCTCTACGGCAGGTGCAGGACCACTCGGCGCGGCTGCTACCGCACGAGCAGACGGGTCTGCAGAACATCCGACGCCTGAGCGACGGCGCAGCGGCCGCCTGCAGCTTTCAAAACCTGCTGGTGATCCAGCCGCGCCGTGAGACGCACTCGACGGGCTTATTTACGGAAGCAGATGTCACGTCTAGTGAAGGAGCGTTCACGACATATGCACTCACGGTCCTCTGTGAGCTGGCGTCGGACTCGGTCATAGTGCAGGCGACGTACGACCCGCAAGTGATTGGGGCGGTAGAGGTGCAGCGACTGTTGTGCCAGCTGGCACATGTGACCCAGGAGATACATCGACAGCCCGACAGCCGAATTCGGGATATGAGCAGTCTCAGCCCCGAAGATCGCGCGCACCTGCGGCAGTGGAACGGAGTCGTTCCGGAGCGGGTGGAGCGGTGCGTGCACGAGCTGATCTCGGAGCGGAGCCACGCCCAGCCGGACGCGCCGGCCGTGTGTGCATGGGACGGGGACTTGACATACGGCGAGCTGGACCGGCTGTCGTCCGCACTGGCGGCGCACCTGGCCGGCCTAGGGGTCGGGCCGGAGGTGTTTGTGCCGCTGTTGTTCGAAAAGTCACGGTGGACGGCGGTGGCGATGCTGGGGGTGATGAAAGCAGGCGGGGCGTTTGTGCTGCTGGACCCGTCGCACCCGCGGGCGCGGCTGGAGGGCATCTGCCGTGTCGTGTCGGCGGGGGTGATCGTCGCGCGACATCGCAGGCCGCGACGGCCGAGCAGTTAGGGACCCCGGTCGTTCCCGTCGGGAGCGAGGGGATAGTGTGGCGCTCAAGTAGCGTCTTCTTGGATAAATCCCCCGTGGCCGCCAACAATGCCCTCTACGCCGTGTTCACCTCCGGCTCTACCGGCATCCCCAAAGGCGTGGTTATCCCACATGATGCATTCTGTACCAGCAGTTTGGCCCAAGCGCGTGCTCTCGGTCTCTCTCAACAATCCCGCGTCTTGCAATTCACTTCTTATGCATTTGACCCCAGCATCACGGATATATTGTTATCTTTTTTGGCTGGTGCTTGCCTTTGTGTTCTTTCCGATACTGACCGAAAGGATGCTATTTCCTTGGGAATAAAGGACATGCAAGTGACCTGGGCCGACCTTACACCGTCTATTGCTCGGCTGTTGGATCCTGCTAAAGCATCTACATTGGCGACGCTAGTTCTAAGTGGAGAACATGTTCCTAATGGTCTTGTGTCCCAATTCGAGACTGTAGAGCGGATTGTCAACTCATATGGGCCTGCTGAGTGTTCGGTTAAATCAACAGCCCAAACACTTAAGGGTTTGGCTTCTACATGCGGAATAGGCCGAGGAATAGGATGTGTCTGCTGGGTGGCCGATGCAGGAGACCACCAACGATTGCTCCCGATTGGGGCGGTGGGGGAGCTGCTGATCGAGGGCCCCATCGTGGGCCGAGGCTACCTCAACGACCCGGAGAAGACGGCGGCGGCCTTCATCGACCCGCCGGCGTGGCTGCGCGAGTTCCGCGCCGCCTGCCCCGGCAACCCCGGCGGCGACCGGCTGTACAAGACGGGCGACCTGGTCCAGTACGCGGCCGACGGGTCGCTGCGGTTCGTCGGGCGCAAGGACACGCAGGTCAAGCTGCGCGGGCAGCGCATCGAGCTGGGCGAGGTCGAGCACCACACGCGCGAGTGTTTTCCGGGGGCGCGGGACGTGGTGGCCGAAGTGGTCAGCCCGGCAGAAGAAGGGCGTGCGCCGATGCTGGTGGCGTTTGTGTGGGTGGACAGCCAGGGCGGGGCGGACCATGACAGCACAGAAGAAGTGCTACTCCCGCCACGGACGCCTTCCGCGGCGCCATCCCGACCGCCGAGGCGCGCCTCCAGGACGCGGTGCCGGCGTACATGGTGCCGGCGGTGTTCCTCCCGCTGGCGGCGGTGCCGCTGACGGCCACAGGCAAGACTGACCGGCGGCGATTGCGCGACCGGGCCGCGGCGCTCTCCCGGGCGGACGTCGAATCGTACAGCGTCGCGGCAGGTGCCAAGCGGGCGCCTGCGACGGCGGCGGAGCGGACGCTGCAGCGGCTGTGGGCGCGGGTGCTCAACGTCCCGCCCGACGCCATCGGCGCTGACGACAGCTTCTTCCGCCTGGGCGGCGATTCCATCACCGCCATGCAGCTGGCTGGGGTCGCGCGCGAGGACGGCTTCACGCTCTCCGTGGCCCACGTCTTCCAGCATCCAAAGCTCTCCAGTCTGACCACATGTCTCCAATTAACGGCGGACAGTGCGCTGGATGAGGTCCTCCCCTTCTCCCTGATTGATCAGGCTGGAGCGCGTCACGACGTCCTCCGACTTGCCGTGACACAGTGCCAGGTCCGTGAGGATCAGATCGCCGACCTCTACCCCTGCACCGCTCTGCAGGAGGGCCTCCTGGCGCTTACCATGAAGACGGCTGGTGCCTATGTTGCACACTTCTCCTACACATTGCCAAGTGATATAGAGCTGAATCAGCTCCACACTGCGTGGGACAGGGTCGCTCACGCCAACCCCATCCTCCACACTCGGATCATCCAGAGCGACACGCTGGGGTTGTTTCAGGCGGTCGTGCCGGCCGACCTGGAGTGGGCGGTCTACGACAGCGAGGATGCTTTCCAGGCCCGGGTTCCGACGTCCTTCGGATTAGGACAGCCGCTAGTCCGTGCGGCGGTCGTCCGCCCCCATGATTACCGCACACCCCACCGGCTCATCCTCTCGATGCACCATGCCGTGTACGACGCGTGGTCGCTCCCACTCCTCCTGGAGCAGGTGGAGGCAACCCTCCGGGGCGAGTCCTTGCGCCCGTCGGCCGTTCAGCCCATTCGTAACCTACTTAGCGCGGTCGAAAGATGCAGCGGAGTCCTTCTGGCGGACGGAGCTCGCTAATATCGATGCGAACCCTTTTCCACCGCTTCCCGTACCATCTTACGCGCCGAAGCCATCCGAGTCAGTAACACATACGATACCACTACCACCAGATGTGGCGGGTGACTTTACACTATCGACAACGATCCGACTGGCCTGGGCACTCACCCTCTCGCAATACGCCAACACGGACGACGTCATTTTCGGGCTGACCGTGACTGGCCGTGGGGCGCCAGTGGCGGGGATCGAGCGGATGACGGGCCCGACCATTGCGACTATCCCGCTGCGTGTCCGCCTGGACCGCGGCGCTACCGTGGCCGAGGCTCTACGGCAGGTGCAGGACCACTCGGCGCGGCTGCTACCGCACGAGCAGACGGGTCTGCAGAACATCCGACGCCTGAGCGACGGCGCAGCGGCCGCCTGCAGCTTTCAAAACCTGCTGGTGATCCAGCCGCGCCTGGCGCAAGAAAACCCAACCTTACTCACCCCAGCCGCCGTGACATCTGACCAAGGGGCATTTACGACTTACGCCCTAACTCTACGTTGTCAATTACTATCGGACTCTGTCACGGTTCGTGCAACCTATGATCCCTATATTATTGGGGCCGCACAGGTGCAGCGACTGTTGTACCAGCTGGCACATGTGACCCGGTCGGTTCATTGCCATCCCCACAGGCGGATCGCAGACGTGGACGGTCCCAGTCCGGAAGACCGCGCGCAACTGCAGACGTGGAACAGGATGGTGCCAACGCGGGTGGAGCGGTGCGTGCACGAGCTGATCGCGGAGCGGTGCCAGGCCCAGCCTGACGCTCCAGCTGTCTGTGCGTGGGACGGAGACTTGACGTACGGCGAGCTGGACCGGCTGTCGTCCGCGCTGGCGGCGCACCTGGCCGGACTGGCGGTCGGGCCAGAGGTATTTGTGCCGCTCCTGTTCGAAAAGTCGCGGTGGACGGCGGTGGCGATGCTGGGGGTGATGAAGGCGGGCGGGGCGTTTGTGCTGTTGGACCCGTCGCATCCCGGGCGCGGCTGGAGGGGATTTGCCAGGCCGTATCGGCAGGCGTGGTGGTCGCGTCGGCATCGCAGGCACCAGTGGCAGCGATGTGGGCGGCAAAGGTAGTAATGGTTGCACCTGACAATCCTGTGTGGCGTTCGAGCAGCGGCCCATTTCAGAGATCTCCCGTGACCCCAGACAATGCTGTCTATGCCGTCTTCACGTCAGGCTCGACCGGCACGCCGAAGGGCACAGTCATTCCGCATTCGGCTTTTGCTACCAGTGCCTCGTCTCATGGCCCTGCTCTAGGCTTTGACAATACTTCCCGACTTTACCAGTTTTCGAGCCACGCTTTCGACAATAGTATATCCAATTACTTGACTATCTTCCTTCTTGGAGGATGTGTGTGTGTTCCATCTGATGCTGACCGATGGGACCGCAGTGATCTGGCAATTAATCGACTGCAGGCGACAGTGTGTGTTCTTACCCCTAGCTTTGTACGGTCCCTTCGCCGTGACATGGTTCCTCATATTCGTCAAATGATTCTCATGGGCGAGCCACCATCCACGGCAGACATGGAGCAGTGGATCCGGAAGGTCGGGCTTTGGAATGAGTATGGCCCGGCGGAGTGCGCTGTTGTTAGTTCCGTGCGAAAGATCCCTGACGATATGATCGATCCTCGCAATATCGGCCAAGCAACTGGCTGCGTGAGGTGGGTGACTGACCCGCAGGATCATGGAAGACTACTGCCGATTGGGGCGGTGGGGGAGCTACTGATCGAGGGCCCGATCGTGGGCGGGGGCTACCTCAACGACCCGGAGCGGACGGCGGCGGCCTTCATCGACCCGCCAGCCTGGCTGCGCGAGTTCCGCGCCGTCTGTCCCGGCAACCCCGGCGGCGACCGGCTGTACAAGACAGGCGACCTGGTCCAGTACGCGGCCGACGGGTCGCTGCGGTTCGTCGGGCGCAAGGACACGCAGGTCAAGCTGCGCGGGCAGCGCATCGAGCTGGGCGAGGTCGAGCACCACACGCGCGAGTGTTTTCCGGGGGCGCGGGACGTGGTGGCCGAAGTGGTCAGCCCGGCAGAAGAAGGGCGTGCGCCGATGCTGGTGGCGTTTGTGTGGGTGGACAGCCAGGACGGGGCGGGCTATGACAGCACAGAGGAAGTGCTACTCCCCGCCACGGACGCCTTCCGCGGCGCCATCCCGACCGCCGAGGCGCGCCTCCAGGACGCGGTGCCGGCGTACATGGTGCCGGCGGTGTTCCTCCCGCTGGCGGCGGTGCCGCTGACGGCCACAGGCAAGACCGACCGGCGGCGATTGCGCGACCGGGCCGCGGCGCTCTCCCGGGCGGATATCGAATCATACAGCGTCGCGGCGGGCGCCAAGCGGGCGCCTGCGACGGCGGCGGAGCGGACGCTGCAGCAGCTGTGGGCGCGGGTGCTCAACGTCCCGCCCGACGCCATCGGCGCTGACGACAGCTTCTTCCGCCTGGGCGGCGATTCCATCACCGCCATGCAGTTATCGTCTCTGGCGAGATCCAAGGGGTTTACCTTAAGTGTTTCTGATATCTTCCTCTCCAAAACTATTGCGGGGCTTGCGCCCCTCCTCGCCATGGAACGTCAGGCCCCCCTTAATATGGAGGAGTTGGTTAATGTCCCCTTTGATTTATCCCCCATCCAAAGCTTGTTCTTTGAGCTCGCTCCAAACGGTGCCAACTACTACAACCAGAGCTTCCTGATCCCGCTGGCCGCATCGGTCGCCTCTGACGACCTTGCTTATGCCATCTCCGTCATTATCGACCGTCATTCCATGTTACGCGCCCGCTTCAGCCAACGCAATGATGGTAGCTGGAGTCAGACTGTGTGCACCAGTGTCGAGGCCACTTACAGATACCACCATTCTATCGTCACATCACTGGAGGCAGCAACGCCAATAATACACGCCGGTCAGCGGAGCCTTGACTTCCATAATGGCCCGCTGTTTAGTGTCGATCTCATCGACATCAGTCCAGGCCAAGAGCAGTATATCTTCCTGGTAGCACACCATCTCGTTATCGACCTCGTGTCGTGGCGGATCATATTAGCGGATCTGGAGGACCTTCTCCAGAGCGGCCACATTTCGGGGCCCAAAAGTCTTCCGTTCCAAGCGTGGTGCCAACTGCAAGCGGAGTACGCCCGCGACTATTTAGACCCTGGGAACGTCTTACCCTCCATGCTACCTCCTGCTGCACCTGACTACTGGGGTCCGATCGCTCACCTGAACACCTGGGATAACGTAACCCACGGCAGCTTCACCGTCAGCGAAGAGGTTACGACGACCCTATTCGGCAAGGCCAACGATGCTCTCCAGACCCAGCCGGTAGAAATCTTCCAGGCAGCACTCTGGCATGCCTTTGTTCGGGCTTTCCCTCACCGGCCGCCTCCCACTATCTTCAGCGAGGGCCACGGACGCGAACCGTGGGATCCCGCTATCGATCTGTCCCGTACGGTCGGATGGTTTACCACGATGTGGCCGATGTGCATTGCGATAGACGGCGACAACGACAGCATTATCGACGTCGTCCGGCGGTCCAAGGACACGCGGCGACGGACACCGGGCAATGGCTGGGCCTACTTCGCTTCCCGCTTCCTGAACTCGGACGGCCGTCAGGCCTTTAACGCACACGGACCAGTGGAGATTATGTTTAACTATCTGGGTCTATATCAGCAGTTTGAACGGGAAGGCGCTCTCCTCTGTCCTCCCATTACTTTGGAATCTCATGTGCCGGATATGGCAGGAGATGTACCACGATTTGCACTGATCAATGTCTCTGCAGGTGTGGAGCGAGGCCGCCTGCGCTTTTCTTTCAGTTACAACAGTCACATGCAGCACCAAGATGGCATCTGCCGGTGGATGGTAAACTGCGAGCAGTCGCTCCAGGAGGCTGCAGAACGGCTAACTAACATGGGCCGACGCCTCACTTTATCTGACTTTCCGCTCCTTTCACTCACATATAATGCCCTGGACACGTTCATGGAGAAGATAGGTTCTCGGGTACCATCTCTGGAAGTGGAGGATGCCTATCCTTGCTCGCCGATACAACGCGGAATTCTGATCAGTCAGACTAAAGATGCCCGTCTTTACCAGACAGACGCTATATGGAAGGCTGTTTCGAACCGCGCGTCGCAGCCAGTCGACCTCGGCCGCCTGCAGCAGGCATGGCAACAGGTGGTTGATCGCCACGCGATCCTCCGGACAATCTTCGTGGAGAGTGTTTCTCAGTCGGCCTATGTTGATCAAGTAGTACGCACTTCCGCCGCTGCCGACATTGAAATAATTAAAGGGACGATAGGCGATGATCCAGTCGTTACGATTAAAGAGCATTTCAGGACTGCTAGTTGGAATGGGCACGCTCTTCACCGGCTGGTATTATTCGCTACCCCGATGGAGACCTTCTGCACTCTCCGTATCAATCACGCCCTAATTGACGCCCAGTCGATGCGTATCCTGCAACGGGACCTACAGCTGGCATATGACGGCGAACTCCCATCAGGACAGGCCCCGCTCTACAGCGGCTACATTTCCTACTTGCAGGGCATATCCGACTCGGATGCCGAGACCTATTGGAAATCATATATGGATAATGCCGAACCCTGTCTCTTCCCAACACTGCACGATGAGGGCTTGGAAGAAATGGAGCGCACCGAACTCGTCACGTCGGTCAATCTAGGGTCTGGATCTCAACTCCACGAATTCTGCCAGCGTCACGAGGTGACACTGCCCAACCTATTCCAAGCTGCATGGGCTATAGTCCTCCAAATCTACACGGGTTCGGACTCGGTTTGCTTTGGCTACCTCAACTCAGGCCGAGAGGTACCCGTACCCGGCGTTGACCACGTTGTGGGACCGTTTATCAACATGCTAGTATGTCGCATGCGAATACCGTCGGATTTACCAGCTCTGTCGCTCGTGCAAACGAAGCAGAACCAGTACCTAGAGAGTCTCCCGTATCAGCACTACTCGTTGGCCGACGTTCTCCACTTGGCCGGTATGTCGGGGAAGCCACTATTCAATACATCGATGTCCGTGCAGCACGTGGGGAGCAGTCAAAAGGAGGAGACTAGCATCCGACTAGAAACGGTGGGGGGATACGATCATACAGAGGTAAGTTGAACAAGGTCAGGTGCAAGTGTTTTGCGCCAAGGAAACGTGGGGCCTGGTTCTAACGCAAGAATACTATAGTATGATGTTTCCATTGCTGTTGGCATCGCGGAGGAGCGTATAGAAGTCTACCTCAGCTACTGGACAACGAGCCTTAGTGAGTGGCAGGCGCAAAGTATTACTCACACCTTCAAGCAGGTGGTGTTTGAGATGGTCGGACGACCGTATGATCCAGTGAAACAATTACATGTCGTCAGTGAGAGTGACAAGAAGCAGCTGCGGCAGTGGAACGGGACGGTACCGGAGCGGGTGGAGCGGTGCGTTCACGATCTAATCGCGGAGCGGTGCCAGGCCCAGCCGGACGCTCCAGCTGTCTGTGCGTGGGACGGAGACTTTACATACGGCGAGCTGGACCGGCTCTCGTCGGCGCTGGCAGCGCGCCTGATCGAGGTCGGGGTTGGTCCAGAAGTGTTTGTTCCTGTGTGCTTTGAGAAGTCGCGGTGGACGACGGTGGCGATGCTGGGGGTGATGAAGGCTGGTGGGGCGTTTGTCCTACTGGACTCGTCGCACCCACGGGGGCGAATGAAGGCTATCTGCCGGGCCGTGTCAGCGGGCGTGGTCGTCGCGTCGGCAACGAACCAGGAGCTGGCAAGTGAGCTGGCAACAGCAGTGATCGTGGTGGGTGACTATGAGATGGCATGGCGTGGTGATCACACGGCTTTGGCAAGCCTTTCCGTCGCTTCAGGAACCGCGCTATATGCAGTTTTCACCTCTGGCTCCACCGGAGCACCAAAAGGCGCTATTATCGAGCATCCGTCATTCTGCGCTACAGCATATTCGCAGATTAAGTCCATGCAGATGGATAGTAACTTGCGCATCTTCCAGTCCACTTCTTACGCATTTGACACCAGTATCTCTGACAACCTCACGACCCTCATTATCGGCGGGTGTGTTTGCGTTCCCTCCGAGAGCGATCGCAAAGACAATATACCTATGGCAATCCGTCGTCTACAGGTGAATTGGCTTGACCTCACGCCGTCCCTCGCGAAGGTACTCGACCCTCGTGATATCGCTGGTGTCCAGACCATGGTACTAGGCGGAGAGAAGATGCGACAGAGTGATATAGATATATGGAGCCCGTACCTTCGCCTGATCAATGCATATGGACCTGCGGAATGTTCAATCGCTGCGGTTGTCCGCTGTCAGAACGGATTGACAAAAGACCCACTGAATATCGGCTATGCCACAGGATGTGTGCTCTGGGTTGTAGATCCGCAGGACCACAAGCGATTACTGCCGATCGGGGTGGTGGGGGAACTGCTGATCGAGGGCCCGATCGTGGGCCGGGGCTACCTCAACGACCCGGAGCGGACGGCGGCGGCCTTCATCGACCCGCCGGCGTGGCTGCGCGAGTTCCGCGCCGCCTGCCCCGGCAACCCCGGCGGCGACCGGCTGTACAAGACGGGCGACCTGGTCCAGTACGCGGCCGACGGGTCGCTGCGGTTCGTCGGGCGCAAGGACACGCAGGTCAAGCTGCGCGGGCAGCGCATCGAGCTGGGTGAGGTCGAGTATCACACGCGCGAGTGTTTTCCGGGCGCGCGGGACGTGGTGGCCGAAATGGTCAGCCCAGCAGAAGCGGGACGCGCACCGATGCTGGTGGCGTTTGTGTGGATAGACAGCCAGGGCGGGGCGAGCCATGACAGCACAGAGGAAGTGCTACTCCCCGCCACGGACGCCTTCCGCGGCGCCATCCCGACCGCCGAGGCGCGCCTCCAGGACGCGGTGCCGGCGTACATGGTGCCGGCGGTGTTCCTCCCGCTGGCGGCGGTGCCGCTGACGGCCACAGGCAAGACCGACCGGCGGCGATTGCGCGACCGGGCCGCGGCGCTCTCCCGGGCGGATATCGAATCATACAGCGTCGCGGCGGGCGCCAAGCGGGCGCCTGCGACGGCGGCGGAACGGACGCTGCAGCAGCTGTGGGCGCGGGTGCTCAACGTCCCGCCCGACGCCATCGGCGCTGACGACAGCTTCTTCCGCCTGGGCGGCGATTCCATCACCGCCATGCAGCTGGCTGGCGCCGCGCGCGAGGACGGCCTAATGATTACTGTGGCCGATATCTTTCACCACCCTATTTTGTCCGCACAAGCTATCTTGATGTCTCAAATTTCACATACTTGTTCTTCGGAACCGGCGCCGTTCACTTTGCTTGATTCAACTGATCCCGATTCTCTGCTTCGTGAGATAGTTGTTCCGAACGTGCCTGTAACCAACGACAACATTGTCGACGCCATCCCTACCACCCAGTTCCAGGCCGATTGCGTGAACACCCACCAGTGCACGTACTTTCTTCTGGATCTTATGGGCGCTGTGGACCCGGATCGCCTCCTTGTGGCCTGCCAGTCCGTTGCGCAGAAGTATCCGGTATTGCGCAGTTGCTTCTTCCCCAGTGGGCGTGGCATCATCCAAGCCATCCTCGCCGACATGCATCTGGAGCTGGCTCGGTTTACCTCAAGTGGAGATCCACTGGCCTTCGCGCGGTCCCTCTGCCGTCAAGATTCCACGGCTCCTCTTCCATTTGGCACCCCACCCTTCCGTGTATCTCTGGTGTCTAGTAAAGATGATCACCGTGTTCTGATTCTCCGCCTCTCTCACGCACAGTACGACGGCATTTCTCTTCCAGTACTGTATCAAGATTTATCTGCAGCCTATCGAGGAGAACCGCTCGCTCCAGCGCCAACCTTTGCTTTGTACATGCAATATCGGTTATCGCGCAAAGACGCCGAGGTCTATCAGTTCTGGCGAGACTTCCTCCATGGCGTCGCCATGACGCACCTTGACTACAACGCCATCGGCGGTGTTGGCAACCTGATGGTCGACTCTGCTGTGAAAATCACCAAAAAGATTCCCCTCCCAAGCCCACCAGCAGGAATCACCATGGCCACCCTTGTCAAGGCCGCCTGGTCCGTTGTCTTGGCCCGTCTGACCCGCCAGACGGATCTGGTCTTCGGTCATGTGGTCAACGCGCGCAGCGTGCCGGTCCTCGGATCGGAAACCATTCTGGGTCCGTGCGCCAATATTATACCTGTGAGAGTGACTCTTCAGCCAGCGTTTACTGCTCGTGATCTTCTTGACCATGTGCAACATCAGCACGCACGGACTCTTCCGTTCGAGACATCCGACCTGCGCGATATCCTCGAGCACAGCACTACCTGGCCCAGCTCCACGAGGTTCGGCACTATTGTTCAACACCAAAATATTGCGTCCGATGCGCCAATTTCACTGGGCGAGGTGAAATTTCGGGAGACCGCTGTATCTTTCCCACCCGTCACGAAGGATTTCTGTATAGTCTCCGCTCCTGCAGAAGACTGCCTTGAAGTGTCCGTCTCGACTGCAAGAAGCATGGTGGACCCAATGTCGGCTGCAAACATACTTAGAGATTTCTGCGAGTTGATTGATTCATTTTCACGTCGTTCCAATCAGTTGCTTTCTTTCGATTACTGAAATTAGACACAGCACTCCCCGTTCTTTCCGCTGCGGTAATCTGATCTTAGTGTATTGAAATGTTGATAAAATGGAAGCATGCTGCACAGATCGTTTTCTGCTTTTTTTGTTTGCAAATAGTATAGGACCCGCTTTGGCTAATACTTATTCCATAAGAGTGGACTATAGTTAAGAGCCCGACCCTCTACCCACTCCTAAATAGATATTTAGTCCCATTTTGTCCGTTATTTTGAAATAAAACGTGAAACAAAACCGTTCTGCGGAGAAGAACAAACAGATTAAGATTTATAACAGTTTTTATATACTGTGGGTCATACGAGCACCCCCTTCCTTTCGCGTATTGATCTTATATACTTGAAGGAGTAATAGAGTGTCACCGGCGTGCCTATAGGAGACTGGCCGGGGTCTCGGGCGGATGAGCTGCTCCCAAGCTCGTATGATACTATATATGGCGGGTTGGGCACTGGAACTCCGTAGGAGTTCCATGTTGGTCCTTTGGCCGTGTGGCAGGTTGCCAAGTACCCGGGCGCCTCTTACATAGAGTTTTCATTATAAGTAAGAATTTGATAGTAGACTTAAAATGCCCTCGCCATAAGGCACTAAAACCAGAGTAATGGCCTAGAGTTCTTAGCAAGCATCTCAATCGTCTTGTAGGAACATAGTTAACTATCTAACTAAAGTGATCATCGCCTTGCTAGACCAGTGGTATTGCGTGTTTTGCAAGATCAAAAGATGAAGCAATGGAATAGCGGTTAAGCGGTCAAATAAGCGATTCCAGCAATATAAATAGACCTCTCAGATAGCAGGAAAGGAGGTCTTCAACACCTTCAATTTTACTCGTTTGATATAGCCAATTCAATTGCTTCATTCGATCGTTTTAGTGGTCCAATCCATCCGGATCCTTAGTCATTTCGCTTGCCAAGCCGAACCCTTTAACATCCCAGTTCTTCTTTTGGTTCGCGCCCGACTCGTCATATTCTATGCTTGATTCCAACTCTCATGGTCAACCACAAGAGATCGAATAATAATAATACGGTTCTGGCTCTCTCACCTAGTTCTCCTATAGAAGCTAAGCAATAGGAGCCAATAGCTGAGGTTAATTACATTACTCGCTCTAGTTAATCATCCGACAATCTAGTACAATGCTTGATTTCGTGAGTAGGCATCCTCCATTTCCTGTCTGCAATAACTGGACGATTTTCCCTTTCAAACAACCTGTAGAGCCAGTTCGTATGACACCAAGATCTGTGTCGCCCACCGAGCGCCTTTTGAGTGTAACTGTGCAGAGAATATGCTCGCGGCGGTCGCTCCTCGATGAAATCGGAGAGAGACATTGTTTAAAGTGGACATGGCACGACGAACCTGCGATAATCGATTTCTTAACCCCTAAATCCCGCACAGGCCGGGTCCGTTCCTGAGCGGGATTGATCAACCTTTAAAACTGGGATTTTGATGTCTTCTAACACATGAGATCGTGGGTCTTCCTGTCGCCGACTATCTATTCCCACCAACTTCCATGTACGCCGACCATACGACGAGAACATGTTCGAGAACTACCGGCTATTGGCGACCCGTTGGCGCTTCGGGCTTTCACGTTCCCACGCCATCTCCGCACCACGCCGCCGAACCAGGCTGCTACTCCTGACAGTCCGGCTGGGTGGTAACTCAAATCTATCCTCAACTGTGGATGCCATGGTCGATGCTGGAGAACTCCCAGCTTCAGTGGGAGGCCTCGCCGTTCGAGGTTCTCGTGGAGAAAGAAGGATTGCCGCGCTTTCTGAAAACTCACTTCCTCCCAATCCACATCCTGGAGCAGCGGAGTAGTCGGAGCCTGCGGGTGGGAGGGAAGTCACTCTGCCTGGAGCGGGAACCAGTTTGGTCGAGACATGTCGCACCGAAGAAACTAAGGTCTGCGGCTGACCACTTGTCTCGTTCGATGCGACACCAGCACGTTCGGAAATGCACTCCACTTCTTTGAATAATGATTTTTGGAGGCTGCGCCTGCATCTTTTCTTCCGTTCGGCGCAGTTGAAGCAGGTTCCAGACGGTTTTAACCGACACTTCTTGTTGTTTTTTCGACAATGATCGCAAGGCTGGTGGGTAATCATATCGTTCTCACGGGGCGTCTCTGCAACAGCCCTCTCTGGGAGGTAACGCGTTAGGGGCCTACATACGTCAACGGTGTCGCTTGCAACAACAACATCATCATGGTTGTCTCTTGCAGTCGTGTCATGTAACACTAAGCTTGCAGGATAACCGGGTGAATCTGGTACAAACACATCCTCCAGGTTGCCATCGTTCATGTCTGCAGAAGGTCCATGTTCAGGCAAGACTGGGGAAAGCGGCCGTGGAGCAAAAGATGAGGACAAATGATTAGGCATACTGCTACTGTTGTTAGTGCTGTGTAGAACATCAGTGCAGAGACATACTCAACGCATCGGCGAAGCCTGTGCCTCCTGTGTTGTAGCAACCTTTGTAGCTGTGCACCTATGGAGGAGACTAAGGATTGCCTGGTGGTTCAGTCTGATTTCCCAAAAGAGTGGAGGCAGAGAAAATGGTAAAATTTTGATTCCTTACCGGACGGCAATTCTCTCATGAAATCTGTTATCTCACCAGCAACCATGTCCAACGCCTCGGTTTCCATTGTAATGTCAGAAACCGGTGGCCATGGTGTGAGGAACTGCTGTGGGCGGCCAGTGGCAATCAAATCCATATCTACCTTACTAATACGGATTGTCGAGTCTCCCAGAGAGTAGGTGTCATCTCCCAGATCTCGTAATGGTTGTCGAGACGTAACAATTTGTGCCCAGTCTACCCGGGGTCCTTCGATGATATCAGGCACCTCGGTGGTGAATAGCCGCCCAAGCTGCCGAGACAGATGCGACGCCGAAAGTACTTTACCCCGGCTCGCAGCCAAACTTTGCCCTCGATGGACGGTGGAGAGATAAAGCTCCAACCCGTCTCTGATGTCTTTGAGGGCCTGGATATAACCAGATAACGACTGTAACTGCTTATCAGGCGGGGACGTAAAGTCAACGGCCGCTGGTGTCACTGCATTGACAAAGCCTATGCCTTCCTTCGAGAGTGTCATTACTTTCTCGGGAGGCTGGTTTTGACCAAGGCGGGAAGAGTGTTATGGGGGCGCGACGTAGCGGACAGCTCGGTGCCTGCCGCCGGATTCGTCGCGATCGTGTTGCGTCGGTTGTGGCCGCGGGATTAGATAATCAGGGAGTCGGCAATTCATCGCCTTGCTTATACCGAACTAATTGATCAGTCAATTATTCAACATACCTGATCATTATATGAAATGATCTATCGTTTTTTGATCATCTGTTTTGAAGCTCCAGAGATTGCATAAATATGAGCTATTTCGCGCAGTTAGTTAGAAGAATCAAGACCTTCATTCATTTCGCTGGAGATCATTTCCTTCAGATCATTTTAGTCATCCCTGCCAAGACCCAAAACTGCCATATCGGTGCCACATCACGTGTTCTCGGAAGAGCGGGTGTGGCAGAAATGGGCTTGGCAAAGAGCTGATTAAGATCATATGCAACGATTGAAGGCCTTGATTATTCTAATCTACTGCAAAAAGAAGCCGATATTTATGCAATTTCAGGGGCTTCGAGTATGCGATAAAATAGGCTTGATCGTACGATTCAAGCTCCATAACCGTATGATCAATATTGATCGATTAATCAATCGGTTGAGCAAGGTGAAGTAATTGCTTAGTCAGTCCCGCGGCCACCAGCGGGTTTGATGGACGCGACACATGTTCGGCGAAATCTGTGGCCGCGGAGTTACGTAATCCATCGCCTCGCGCAACCGAAGGAATGATAAAAACCTGGAATGATAAATGGGCTGCAAATGCGCAGAATAATGAAAGGAAATATGCTGCATTGCTGAACTTGTTTTGATCGATTTTACCGTTTATTTTGAAGCTCCGAGACTGCATAAATATAAGCTAGTTAGCCTAAGTTAGAAACAATCAAGACCTTTAATCAAATCGTTGGAGATCTTCTCTCAGGTTGTTTAGTCATCTCTGCCAAGACCAAAACTTCCATAAAATCCAATCGCGAGTGAGATAACTTTGTTTTTACCAGGCATAGCACAGTGACGTCGAACATTACTAGAAGTACAATTTATGTCCTTGCAGTGAACTTGCCTGCCCTGCATTTAGTCTCCATATCTATACTTTTCTTCCACTACCGAGTGGCTGTGAAACTGTGACGGCTGGAGGGAGGGTTTTGGGTTACCGGAGAATGTGCGTAAAAAATAACACTATATTAGTGCTGCGGGCAACCACCCATACCGCCTTCGCGATATGGGTGCTTGGCAGCGTAGAGGAAGATTATCAATACCTCATCTTTATAAAGCTACACAAATCGCCACAAATGCCTAAAAAACCTAAATTTGACGATACACGCGTAAATGAGGCCGTTGAAGCCGCTCGTCGTGAAAAAAAACCGAATATCGCAAAGCTCGCGCGAGAATTTGGGGTTTCATATCGCACACTCCATGGTCGCCTTCGTGATAACAGAAAGTCTCGTACAGCTCGCATCCCTTCGAATAAAGTGCTTAATCAGTATCAAGAGGCTGCTTTAATAAGCTGGATCACTAAATTACGCGATTTACACCTCCCGATTACCTTTCGATTGCTTAATGATTGGGTGAATCAAGTTGTACAGCGAGACGATCCTACGCGACGCGTTGATGATTCATGGGGTTATCGCTTCGCAAAACGATCACTTTCACACATCAAAATTGGGCCAGAGATACAAAAGACCAAAGAGAAAAAGCGTATAGATGCAGAGAAGGTTGGAGAACTTCAATTCTGGTATAATCAGCTTAAGTTCTTACTTCGTGGGGTCCCCGATCGTCTTGTGTATAACTTTGACGAATGCGGCTTTCAACCTGGCGAAGGAAAGGCACAAAATGTTCTTTCTATAAAAGGAAAGAAAGTCTGTGATCTTGCTGAATCAGAACATTCAGAAAATATAACTGCGCTTGAATGTATTGCTGCAGATGGTTGGATTATGACGCCGCTCTTTATCTTTAAAGGACAGCGCTTTATGGAGAGTTGGTACGATTATGAGGATCTTCCTTATTTTTATACGGCTATCAGCGAAAGCGGCTATATCAACGACGAATTAATGATTCAATGGCTTCATCGATTTCATGAAGAGACCAAGAATCGTATAAAAAAAGGAGAAAAACGCGTGCTTATCTTCGACGGTCATACATCTCATAAAAAGTTGAATTTCTTCAACTCTGCGAGACCTACGAGATTCTTCCTTTTTGCTTTTTACCTCATACAACTCATCTTTGTCAACCGCTTGCCATTTCTTACATATAAATCGCACTTTCGTAGTGCGAATAATCTCATCTCGCAGTGGACCGGAACCCCGGGAGACAAATCCAACTTCTTACGCGATATTGCAATTGTACGGAATAAGACCTTTAACAAACGTCTTATTCGCAATTCCTTTAAAGAGCGTGGAATCTACCCTCCTGATGGCTCTTCTATAATTAAAGCTATTCAGGAAACTCTACCTTCTGTTCCAGAAATCTTCGCGCCTGATCTTCCTGCGTATAAAGAGACTACGCCTCCTCCAAATCCTCTATCTTCAAGTATTGAAAATACGCCTCCAAAGTCCGCTCAGCAAGTTGAAAAGAATCAAGATAAAATGAGTCGCTTACTAAATAACGAAGAGATCGATCTTTCTCGCGTTGAGCGCTATTTGGAACGTATATTTGAACAACAAAAACATCAAACGGAGAAGCTCTCTACAATCGACTCTACTCTAGAGCGAATAGAGGCGGTTCAGGCATCTCGGAGGCGGAACACTACTAAGCGATCGATTCTAGGCCTTTCAAAAAGTATTATATTAAATACGCGAGATGCATCTCGTTCTATTGCGAGTAGGAGGGCAAAAGAAGTGATGAAGGCGAAGAAAAGGGCGAATAAAGCATACAAAGAAGCATACGGATTTCTCCCCCCCACCCCTTTGGAGGAAGATGAAAATTCTACTTCAGATAGTAGAAAGGTAGAGGAATCGGGTAATTAGATTTTTTATATAGGTTGTATAGGTTCTGGGGTTTAAAATCTGAACTGCTTCAATTTTTCTTCCTCTACGCTGCAAATTCCTCTACGCTGCCAAGCACCCATATCGCGAAGGCGGTATGGGTGGTTGCCCGCAGCACTAATATGTAAACAAACCAATTGTGGGACAAACAAATCAAACAGCGCAAACCATGCAAACATCGCTACATACAGTGAGGTCAGAGGTCAGGACATCACACTCATATCGGCGTCGAGGGGAACGAACAGGCAGACGTCGCTGCCAAAGATGCGGCTCGCGCAGCTGGAACGGGACGACGACGGAGAGGAGGAGGAAGACCTGGAGCACGACACGCTGCTTGCAGGTCTCGAACTAGATAATGAAGACGATGGTTACGGGGAATCGTGAGGTAGGGATGCAGTCCCATCTCTACCAGTGACGCGCAGACGGCCCTATACAGGGCCAAAACACCCACATAGAATGGAGCAGAAGGAGTATGCAGCGCTATGTGGGATGGTGAGACAGGAGACATGCAGCAGGCGTGTGGCGGCTGCTGTTAGTTGTGTTAATTTTTTGATTGTCTACTGTATTCGCGGGTTTATATGTTTCTATAGCGCTTGGATACAAGGTTCTGCTTCATTCGGCGAAGCACCTGCATAGCCCGTTGTACAATAGATAGGTTTTATCAGGTTAATAGAACTTTGATTGATTGATTGATTGAGTATTATCTACGTCGTTGAATATCCCTATCGCACGCAGCAGAATTCCGCATTTCATTGAAGCGAGGGAAGAATTGACTGTGAGGATCGTGAAAATAACGATGCTCAAAACGGGTATCCATAGCTTCATAGAGCTGGATTAATGCTTGAATATCCCCCTGGCTCGGAACAGCATTACGTTCAATCGAAGGACCCAACTCACCTGGCGGCGGGTCATGGTCCGTATTCCTGACCAGACCCCGACGATGCTGTCGATAGCCTGTCCTCTTAACGCCCGTGGCAGTACTGTAGAGCATGATAGATTCCCAGTCCACGTCAGTCCAAGTAGGTGGATCTGAATGAGGTAGATAGGCTAATTCTAGCATTGGAAGAATCTCGGCAGCCGCGTCAAAGCCACGCCCATTCGCTGCCATTCGGTTCCTGCAGATTCCTACTTGCCCGTAAATCTCATCGTGTGAAAGACCCTGGGCTGCTTCCTCATATCCAAAGAGCCTGTCGCAATGTAAATAAAAAAGAGAAGAATATCCAAGACCACCGTATTCTATACTCCAGACATAAGGATTCTGATGCTCGTGGTATAGACCTAGAATATGTCCAATCTGATGGGCAAATTGCTCTGAGGCCCTTAGTCGTTGTCGATGATGCGGAAAGCGTATATTAAAGATTACTACAGATCCTGGAAGAATTTCGGTAGGCGGTCCAATATATTTACCGACAATCGTAAATTGTTCCAGCTCTGCTCCTGAACTCACAATGACTAAGCAGTCGCGGCGATTTCGGACACATTCCTCCCGGGGAATAGCGACAAATTGAAATGTGTCAGGTAGTCCGGCCATAAACCAGGTATTAGTCGCGCTTCTGAGATGGTTCGTAAGTTCTATTGCTGTGTCGTCATCCTGGTAGGTATATCGAACTCTATTTCCAGGCCAGGTGGTAGTGACTCTGTCTTCAACGCTAAGCGGGACGGCATGCTTGACTTTAAGCGAGGACTCCCAGAGAGGGTGGCCTGCATATACATATTCTAGGCCGGCGAAGGCCAAGACTGCAAGTAGATTAAGAATAACCTTCATTTAACGTGTAATCTGATCTAGAAAAGATAATGAGAATAGCTCTGACTCCTGATAGATAGGGATAGGATATCTAGAGATAATAGATCTAGGTCTGAATTTCTGGGGATATTTAACTAGAGGAAAGATTAGGTTCGAATCGGGAGTTATCATTATAATTTTAAACTTGGGAATCTCCGTTCAGAAGTGCGGGGGATTCGGAATAATAATCAAGGTTCACTCAGATGCAGGATGGAAGGATGGAAACACCCGATATGCAAGACAGGAATGCCCTGCCGCAGGGGCGGCAGGGATATCGCTCCTGGATCCGCAAGACCATCGGCCTCACTGGCTCGGCAACTTTCAAAGGCTTGGAGCTTTGACATCCAAGTCCGGTACAAGGAACAGAACCGCACTGAGTTTTCTCACACCTGTTACAGCCTCAGAATAAAGAAATGAATCTCATTGTAGGTTAGATACGAAGACACTAAGCTAAGGAAGAAAGAAGAAAAAGAATAACAGAACGTTGCTAATAGGGAGAATAAATAGTGAAGGGGAAATGCAAACAAGTCAAACCCAAAGACACTCTAATCCTCCTGTAATCTTAATATGAAACGTCAATATCTGGTTCATACAGTATTAGCAGTCCTTGCTAATCTGGATCGGGGTTTGGATCATCTGAATCGTCACATTTTATACATCCCTAGCAATCCCTCTTGGTAATTCCATTCCTTCCAATTCCATAGAGCCGTTACTCGCTGAGGCACTGACAATATATTTCCTCTTTCACCTCCTTCTCGCTCGCTCGCCTCGCTGCGCAGAGCGAACATATTCTTCCTCTTTCACCTCGAGACGAGCGGCCGCGCGGCGCCCCAGTTGGCCTTTATAGCTGTGCCGGCTGCGGCTTCCTACCTACCTCCGGACCTCCCTACCTCTCGCGAACACCCCCTATACGACTGGGGACCCCCGTTGACCCCGAAAATCGAGCCCCCTATCCATGCGAGGAACGCGCTACGCATCGAACAACATAAACAACACGGCAGACAGGCAGCTCGGAGCGCCACCTGTAGGGTTGAAACGCACTATTACAGATTATCGACGCCTGGTCCACACAGACCCGCGTTACCAAGACGGCCGATAGAACCCCCGTGCCGGCCGTGTTTAGGCGCCTAGGCACGTAGGCACCTACACGGCCAAGCCAGCGAGAGCCTCGTGGCTGAAAGACCTCGCAAGCCGCAAAGGGTCCTCTAGGGCTCGACATCTTGAACACTGCTCAGGCAACACCCAACTATTGACTCTCGGACGCGCTACGGCCCCTCCCTTGGTATTCTGACACTATGACGCCCTCCACGTGGCCCACTATCAATGACACTACCCCCTCTGCCGCATCGATCCCCCAATTTCATGCACACTGCCGAGCGGTAGTGCAGTACGCAGGGGACCACCCGCAGGCTAAACCGTCTGCCAGGTATGTCGCAGACTTCGCTGCCTACGCGGACCGCTTGGTGGACTGGCTGGTGCAGAGAGAGCCAGTCGCGGAACGGAGGGAACTGGATGCAGCGAGGGCCTCTATGAGGGATGCCCAGACAGCCTTTACGACTCTGTTCGGGCAGCTGACCGCAGCCAGCCCTGGTCCGGGGCCCCAACCCGTTGCTGACCCAGCCTCGTCCTCAGCGACGTCCGGAGCTCGCAGGGTGGAGGCGTGGACCAGGGGCATCCCGAGCAACGCATCCGTCTCTAGCCGGCCCGCGGATGGCCTCTCTCCCCCGGCTGCTCGACCCACGAAAGAGGAGATGAAACTGCGGATCGTGTGGCCGCAGAGGGGCTCCAAGAGCCACTCTCCGTATCGCCGATTCGGCAAAAATCGAGAGGCCTTACTGGACAGCGTTCAGGGCACCTTACACCGCGCTCAGCGGCCTACCATCTCCTCGATCAAGGTGAAGGCAGTCGAGCCGCTACCTCAGGGGACCTGGATATCTACCTGCCGACGCACACGGACCGGGAACGGCTGCTCTTCAACGAAAAGGAATGGCTGCCACTACTAGAGGGAGACGCGCGGATAGTTCAACCCCAGTATGAAGTCCTTGTCCACGACGTCCCGGCTAGTTGGTACCCAGTAGGGGAGGCGAAGACGCGGACCAAAGCGGAGGAGGACCTTACTAAGGCAATACTGGATGCCAACCGGGAACAGCTGCTGCCGAAGGCGCGCATCCTGTACGTTGGCTGGTGCGGGAAACCGCCCCTGCTAACTGGCAAGAAAACATCGTCGCTGCTGGTCGCCTTCGCCGATCCACGGGACGCAAATACAGTGCTGAGAAATTGCCTGTTTCGAAGCCGGCCCCTTGTCACGGAGCTGTACGACCCGGTCTGCCGTCTTGTGCAGTGCCTGCGATGCTACCAGTTTAAACACGTCCAGCACTCCTGCCTCGCCCCTATCTGCTGCCCCTACTGCGCCGGGGCGCACTTCTCTAGGGAATGTACTGCTAAAAGTCTACAGGAACACCGCTGCACGAACTGCCAAGGACCGCATGCCGCCACGAACAACCAGTGCCCTAAGAGGCAACGATATAAGGAGGAATTGGAAGAAGCGCGGAGGAGGAAGCCCCGAGTCTTCCCCGTGCCCGAGCGGTTCCAAGCGCAGGAAGGTAAGCGCAGATGGATCGAACCAGTAGCGCCGAAGGAGGCGCCCGGTCCTCTTCCAACACCGGCTCCAGCTGTCGAGGTCCCGGAGGTCTTAGAGAACCCAGCCGATCCGCCAATAACCACGGAGATCGCATCAGAAGATCGCCAGTTCCTACCTCCGTCTCCAGACCCAGTACCACTGGCCCCGGCCCAAACACCCGCATCAACACCTCTGTCGACTCTGCCCACCAACACGCCCCCTAAAGCGTGGACAAGGACAGGATGCACTGCCATCGATCGAGGTGGTCATCGGGCCAATCGGGTCGAACCGTGCCGGGGCCACGCCCGATAGAGGGCCGCCAAGGGACGGGACGGCCTCACCGCCGGTTGACCTGTCAGGTCCGGAGCAGATCCCGAGCCAATCTACCCCTGGGGAAGCCTCTCATGGATGGAACTCCACCCCGACGCAGGAACAAACATCTCAGCCGCTCCCAACACCTACTAGTCTACCCCAGCTAGGCATCCTACGACCTAGAGAGAGGTTAAACGCGACGCCACACACGACTCAGGGGCTCCCGAAACAGGTCAGATTTGGAACAATCGAAAGACGGGTAGTCAGGAATACTCCCGAGAGATCATCACCTCCGACAGAGGTCTCGATGGTTTCGCCCACGACGGATATATATATCAACACCCGGACCAAGGACTCACCCTCCTCAACACCGCTACTGGCATCCGCCTCGCCACAGCCCCCTGAATCCTCCCGGGACCTCTCCAGCACCCCTACGCC